>OZ035962.1:60650360-61309110 GCA_964034945.1 Chrysopilus asiliformis
CACTATGCGGTGCTGTTTAAGTTGCATCTCTGCTCGAGTATGCCAAATATGGTGACCGGCTCAGCGCTTAACAGATCCTTTGCCAAAACTAACTGGAAGGAATTCAAAAACTACGTCAATGCCAGAATCTGTTCAATTGCTATTGATGACGATAGAAATCTAAGTAACTTGGAGTTGGACGCACTCCTTGCGAGATTCAACGATATTGTAACGGATGCAATTTTGGAATTCTCTGAGGAACATAAGGCTAGAAGCTTTAGGGAAAAAATTCCTTCTGATCTGAAAGACCTTCTAACTATTCAAAATACATGGAAAACAGAACTTAAAAGAAGGCTGGACAGAAAAAGATACTGTCCTGACGCGGAAGATAGGGAGATACAGAATAGAATCACTTTACTTGGTAACATAATAACTACTCGACTCAACAAACTTGGCAATGAACAGTTTCAGTATAGATTGGGGCTAATCAAACCTGGACCCACGGCTTTTAGGGAAATAAACCGAATATTGGGTAATTCATCCAAAAATCTAATTAAAAAAGTATCGCATGGTGGCGCGGTGTCGGTGGATTCAAGGGAAATCGCTGAGGCAGTCAGTGACTACTATGCAGAGACATTCAGTGAGCGGGACTTCCCATCTATTCACAATGACAACATCAAGTCTGAACTTCACAATTTTCGTTCAAGTACTAATGAAAGTCTGACCAATTTTGGGGATGGACTTAGGTCCAGTGATGCAACAATGGACGATCGATTTGTATCACCTGAAACAATTACCCACTTCATAAAATTACTAAAAAATAAGAAATCATCTGGCCCTGATATGATCTCAAATTACATCATCAGGAGACTTCCTGTGGGTGCAGTGAGGTTTCTAACGGTCATCTTTAATAATTGCAATAATAACGGCTACTTCCCTCATATTTGGAAAAAAGCTAAACTAATTCCAATCAGGAAAACCCGAAATGCCATTAATGTGGAGGATTTCAGACCAATTTCGTTGCTCTCTAATGTGGGAAAGCTGTTTGAAAAAATACTGGCGGAAAAAGTCACTTTGTTTTGCGAAGAAGAACAGGTTATCCCTGATGAACAGTTCGGTTTTAGAAAGGGTCACTCCACGGAGCATGCATTGTTGAAACTCCAAAATGATATCACCTTAGGTCTGAGAAAAGCATGGGTAACCACGGCTTTCTTTCTTGATATAAAAAAGGCCTTCGACTCGGTATGGCTGGGGGGTTTATTATTCAAACTTATCAACTTAAATATGCCAAACTATCTGCTCAGACTTATCTCCACCTTCTTAAAAGGTAGATCGCTGTTTGTTTCTATTGGAGACGCTGTGTCTGGTGTAGTATTGGTCTCAAAAGGAGTCCCTCAGGGATCAATATTGGGCCCTATTTTATATATCATTTTCCTACATGACTTTCCACACCACCTTTCGACTGATCCATATGATGAACTGGTTTCGGACGCTTTATTGGACGCGGACGACACTTTAGTGAAATCAACTCACAAAAACCCATCCTGGAGTACAAGTCTGGTAAACCTTCATCTAAAAGAAATTCTGGACTATTACAATTCTTGGGGAATAGTAATAAACACTGCCAAATTGGATTTAATCCATTTCAGGAACGTTTCAGGTAAAGGTCCTAGTGGAATTGCAAAAAAGTGTTCAGGCTTGGATATTGTCCTTAACGGCACTAAAATACCAGTAAAGAAAAACATTAAGTATCTGGGTGTGAATTTCGACAACTTGCTTAAATTCAACAATCACATCAAGATAACCCTGAAAAGAGCCAATGGTATCTATCTGAATTTAGCATCTCTGTTGCACTACAAAAGCAAATTATTCCCAAAAACCAAGCTGCTTCTTTATAAACAAATCATCAGGCCGGTGATTTCATACAGCTTTCCCTGCTGCTTTTCCTTATCCACAACATGGGCCAAAAAAATAGAACTTTTTGAGAGAAAGATTCTCCGAAACTGCGTATCTATGAAATTTAAATCCGTAAATAGGTATTCCTCAAACCAAGAAATTTATGAGCCTGCCAGAGTTACTCCCTGTCTCGAGTTCTGCACTATGTTGTGGAAAAGATCCTCATCAAGGCTAGAGACACACATCAATACAATAATGAAAGACATTCATTCCTCTCAATTAAGGAATGCTCGGACGTCCCAGAATTCGCATGATTTTTACCTGTCACCGCTCGATCTGATTAACCGCGATGAACTTTTACAAACTATTAATAATAATGGTGATCTTCTTTTCTTTAATGGTAAAGACCATAGTCATCATAGAGGATGAACCTCTTTCGTTTTGTTTTTGTTTATTTGTTTATTTTTATTTTTATTTAGAAAGACGGGTATTTATATTTTTACTGGCAAAGTGAGTGAAATACCAGCAGTAGGATTCTTGGCACTTATAACGATGTAGTTATCCATAACGATGTCGTTATCCATAAATACGAATAAGAGCTTTTACGTTTGTGGTAGTGATATAAAATGGCGTTGTATTTGTTTCTCGCTGTCAACTTTCCAATAAAATTACCCTCGACTATGACTCCGCAACACTGATCGTTCCAAAACGATTTTTCATAACGGCTGCTCTCGTACCAGTCGATAAACACTAATGTTTGAGTTTCGTCCCCTTAAGAATGTTGTTTAATTGTTGTCACGTTGGCAAAAACGAAATAAAATGTTGAATGTGTCCCTTAATTGTCTAAACATTACTCGCATTTGCCTTTTCCTTAAAAAAACGAAATTAAATTCGCCTTTACTTTGTGATCAAGTTGAAATTTTCAAACCGCTGATGAAAAGAGATCTTTCACGCACAGCGAAATGAAAATTACTCTTGCTTGTGGAGGCCAACATCGGAAACCGGTTGTAGTGCCGAAAGAGGGAGGGAAACACATGTTGGCATAAAATTGAATTGAATCGAAATTGTCAGCAATCTGACTTTTGTATTTAACCTCAACCATTTGTGTTTATTTCTGACATTTTTTTGTTGTGATTGTTGAATTTTTTCCCAAAAACGTAAGATTGTATTTAGATTTTCGCCACCAGAGGGAAAATTAACCACCTGTGCAAAATAATACCATTAGCGATCTTTCCAGATCGTTATTTATCGAATTTGCCAAGAATCCTTCTGCAGATTTCTTATGACTTTTTCATCAAGTGGGAAAGGGACGGCAAGCCACTCAGTAAAAATTTTACTGGGAATTTTGCTTGCATGTAGTGGTTTTACTATCCATAATTTTCATCGACGATAGGAAAGTTATGGCAGTAAACAACAACAAACACATTGGACTTCCCAGTCCTGCCAACAAAATGCCAACCCTTTATTATGGCACTTTCTAGCCCTGCTAACAACATGACAACCCTGAATTATGGCAGCCAGCAAAAGTAAGGTTAAGTTCGATGTTTATGTGAAAGCTACGCATTTTAGTTTCTTTAACTTCAGTGTTATCATCATCAGAATCAAATAACATATCCAATAAAATACTGATTTCTAGCGCATTCATTTTACACAACAATTCAACTAAAACTGCCAACAACTTTTGATTTCACTTCAAATGGTGAAACCAAAGGGTATATTAACTTTGCTTTACCGTTTGTAACGCCAAGATCCCGTCACCCAAAAATGAATTACACCAGTGTGTTTAAAATGATAAAGAAAATTAATTTTTGGATGTCCGTCCGTCTGTCTGTCTGTCCGTCCGTCTGTGGCGCGGATTGCGGGCGCACGGATTGAGCTAGAGACTTAAAATTTTGCATAGATCCGTTTTTCGTAAAATGCGAGGCCAAGTTCGTTCATGAGCAAAAATGGACCATTAGGGGGGTACAACCCATACAAACGAAAACGTTTTTTACGAATATCTCAAAAACGGTGCATCTTATCAAAAAAGTCCAAGAACAAAAGTTATTTAGGATATGATTCTACATAAAACTCCCATGCATCAAAATCCGATTGGAATAAATTTTTAAAAAATCTTATTGGAAAGTTTGACTTCAAAGTTGAATTTTGGTACAACTGTTCGAATTTTGATACGAATATCACCATACGGATTTTCAATAATTGCCAGATTGGCTTTTGTTATGTTTTTCGATAGAATCACCCGTGTTTTTGTGTTTTCGGCTAAAGTTCAGTTTAGCGCCAATGACGCTACTTATTTTTCGTGTATAGTAGAGAGAAGTATCCCCTATCCAAAATGGGTATTTTTAGTGATCGCTCGCTCTCCTTGCCCTCTCCAGAGGTCTCCAAACTTTGTATGAAACTTTTTTCTGGGGGGTGGTAGGGTAGTGTGTTATATCTCAAATGAAAGATAATGAACAGTGCATTCCAAAAATATATAGCACTAGAAGACCCTACGTTGGCAGCTAAAAGTTTTTTGTATAAATTTTAGAATTCCAAAAAACCATAAATAACTTAAAAAGTTTTGGGAAAAAATGTTATCCTTGAAGGACCTTCCGTTTCGAATTTTGAAATTCCAACTCCAGATTCGTGATCAGCGACTCTAAAAACCCCCTTATGCCGATTTTTCCGGGGAAAAACGGGAAAAAGGATATTTGCGTTATCCTTGCAGGACTTTTCGGTTAGAATTTGGAAATTCCAACACCGGATTCGTGATCAGCGACCCCAAAAACCCCCTTATGCCGATTTTTCCCGGGAAAAACGGGAAAAAGGATATTTATCCTTACAGGACTTTTCGTGTCGAATTTTGCAAATATAATACCGGATTCGTGATCAGCGACCTCAAAAACCCCCTTATGCCGATTTTTCCGGGGAAAAACGGGAAAAAGGATATTTGCGTTATCCTTACAGGACCTTCCGTTTCGAATTTTGAAATTGCAACACCGGATTCGTGATCAGCGACCCCAAAAACCCTCTTATGCCGATTTTTCCGGGAAAAACGGGAAAAAGGATATTTATCCTTACAGAACCTTTCGTGTCGAATTTTGAAAATCTAATATCGGATTCGTGTTAAGCGATCTCAAACATAATGGTAATTTTTCCGGGGAAAAATGGGAAAAAGAACTTTTGCGTTATCCTTACAGGACTTTTCGGTTAGAATTTTGAAATTCCAACACCGGATTCGTTATCAGCGACCCCAAAAAACCCCCTTATGCCGATTTTTCCGGGGAAAAACGGGAAAAAGGATATTTGCGTTATCCTTGGAGGGCCTTCCGTTTCGAATTTTTGAAAATCTAATACCGGATTCGTGATCAGCGGCCCCAAAAACCCCATAATGGCAATTTTTCCGGAGAAAAATGGGAAGAAGGATATTTGCGTTATCCTTACAGGACCTTCCATTTCGAATTTTGAAATTCCAACACCGGATTCGTGATCAGCGACCCCAAAAACCCCATAATGGCAATTTTTCCGGAGAAAAATGGGAAGAAGGATATTTGCGTTATCCTTACAGGACCTTCCATTTCGAATTTTGAAATTCCAACACCGGATTCGTGATCAGCGACGCCAAAAACCCCATAATGGCAATTTTTCAGAGACAAAATTAGAAAAAGGATATTTGGGGGTTGCTTACAGGACCTTCCGTTTCGAATTTTGAAATTCCAACACCGGATTCGTGATCAGCGACCCCAAAAACCCCATAATGGCAATTTTTCCGGAGAAAAATAGGAAGAAGGATATTTGCGTTATCCTTACAGGACCTTCCGTTTCGAATTTTGAAATTCCAACACCGGATTCGTGATCAGCGACCCCAAAAACCCCATAATGGCAATTTTTCCGGAGAAAAATGGGAAGAAGGATATTTGCGTAATCCTTACAGGACCTTCCATTTCGAATTTTGAAATTCCAACACCGGATTCGTGATCAGCGACGCCAAAAACCCCATAATGGCAATTTTTCAGAGACAAAATTAGAAAAAGGATATTTGGGGGTTGCTTACAGGATCTTCTGTTCCGAATTTTGAAATTCCAACACCGGATTCGTGATCAGCGACCATTTTTATATATATAGATTATATGGTTACCCCCCTCACCCTGCGATTTATATCCCATCGAAAAAGTGGAATTTTGCAACAAAACTACTTTTACTAGCACAATTTCGGGTCACAAACCTCATAAAAGTGGTTTGAAATGACAGTTGACGCTACATTCTTAAATTGAAAATTAACGGAAGTGCGGGAACTCACTATAGTTTAAAAAAAACTTCTTATATCTACTACTTGAATTGTAAACTATTTTTAATAACTTTAAATTTTCTTTTCAGTTTTATAATAGCATCAGACTATTGGCAAGCACGATTTCCAGGACGTTCTGTTGCGCTTGATATGTCAATGACGTACATAATAGTTGCATTTGGCACAGTTCTTCTGAATAATGTATTTTTGTCGCTAGCCCCTTTAAAATTTAGGATTTTGTTTGGATATGCCATATCGTTTACCACACTTATATTCGTTGCGTTATGCGAGGTGGCTTGGCATATGTTTACAACTAATACCGCATACTCGGTAAATTTGACTGCTGTGTCATTGGTGGCAATCGGCTGTACAGGTGAGTGGTTTAGAAACGTTAAAAATGTTACATTCTGTATAATAACCAGTGTTTAGTATACCTTAGTACTAGGAATATTTGTGCGAAATTTTAACTCTCTGGAGGGCAGTGCTGCCGAGTAAACTAAAAAAAAAATTTCTAAATTTTTTTTTTCTCCGAAACGAAACCACCTAGCTCCTTGTGGTTAATATAGACTATAGATGCCTATAATGAAGCAAAAACAAGTAACATTTATCAATCTTTTGATTTTTTAAGGAGGGAAGAGTTAACACTTCCTTCACGCTCATGTCACATCCGCTCCCATGATTCGATCGCACTGGCATTAAAATCAGTTGCAACGAAAGTCGTAAACATTAAACTCATCATTTTTCTTACACGTGTGGATTCTAAAATTCAATTGTAAACTGGTCAGTGTTAAGGTAATTGTTGCAATAAACGTATTGACTAAAAATATCTTTTATTAAAAGCTTTTATTTAACACATGGATCAATAAGTCCCGAGACTAACAATGAAAACAACATTTTTTTTGCCAATTTTTTTTTTATTCATCAATATAATCACCTTTTAGGGTGATACAATCGTTCCAACGCTTTTCGAATTTTTCAATACCATGTTTATAAAAAAAATTATCTTTCGCTTCAAAATAAGCTTCAGTTTCAGCGATGACCTCCTCATTTGAGCCAAATCTTTTTCCCTGGAGCATTTTTTTAAGATCAGCAAAGAGCCAGTAGTCACTGGGGGCTAAATCTGGCGAGTATGGGGGGTGGGGAAGCAGATGAAAGCCCAATTCGTTCAATTTTGCCATTGTTTTCATCGACTTGTGGCAGGGTGCATTGTCTTGGTGAAAAAGGATTTTTTTTCTCTGCATGTGCGGTCGTTTTTTTGCGATTTCCTCCTTCAAACGCACCAGCAAGTCAATATAATAATCACTGTTGATCGATTTACCTTTTTCGAGGTAGTCAATGAAAATCACGCCATGCGTATCCCAAAAAACTGACGCCATGACTTTGCCAGCTGACTGCTGCGTTTTCGGACGCTTCGGACGGCTTTCGCCAGCTGTGCGCCACTCAGATGACTGCCGCTTCGACTCTGGAGTGTAGTGATGTATCCATGTTTCGTCCATGGACACGTAACGACGCAAGAAATCTTTTTTATTGCGAGTAAATAGCGATAAACAGCTTTCTGAATCATCGACTCGTTGCTGTTTTTGTTCCATCGAAAGCAATCGCGGCACCCACTTGGAAAAAACCTTTTTCATGCTCAATTTTTCATGAAGGATAGTAAATGCACTTCCATATGATATCTGTGTTATCTCAGCAATCTCACGGAGCTTCACTTTACGATCTTTCATTATAATTTTTGTCACTTCACTCACATTTTCCGGTGTAACGGCTTCCACAGGTCTACCCGAGCGTTCCGCGTCATTTGTGTCGGTACGACCACGTTTAAACTCGGCAAACCACCGACAAATCGTTGCTTTTGATGGACAAGAGTCCGGGTAACATTTTTCAATCCATTGTTTCGCTTGCACGGTGTTTTTACCCATTAAAAAACAATGTTTTATCAGAACACGAAACTCGGTTTTTTCCATTTTTTAAACAAACTACAAAACGACTTTACTCCAACCTCGATAACTCAGCTGTTTCTGGTCCGATCGACTTAAAATTTTGACACGTTTCAAGCAAAGGTTAGTACTCTAGAAAGACGTGGTTACTGGTTTACTACGAGCGTCATCTCTGGGTTAGTCTCGGGACTTATTGATCCATGTGTTAGCTTGCCTTCGTATCTGTCTGTTTAGGTGTCAGATTCAAATATTGCAATCTAATTCTGACTGGAAGTGGGTCGAAATTAGATTGCAAGATTTGAATCCGTTTGACAAAAAGGATAATCATGTTATCCTTGACTTCGATTCTGGTATTAAAAAGTCCGTAAGTATAACAGAAGTTCCTGTAAAGATATCATGATTATCTTTTTCCTCTAATTTCAAATCTCATTTAGGGATTTTTGGGGAAGCTAAGCCCGATTTTGATATAAAGAAGCCTGTAAGGATAACGGTAGGTCCTGATAGGACACGTGATTATCCTTTTCCCAAAATTTCCCGGAAAAAATCTCATTTTGGGGTGAAATCAAAATCTAATCTGGTTGTTTTCGGGGTCGGTGAATCCTATTCTGGCATTAAGACATATGTAAGTATAAGGGATGGTCCTGTGCGGATAAAATGGTTATGCTTTTCCTCAAATTTTTCGGGAAAAATCTCATCTTGGGGTGTTTGGGGTCGCTGAATTCGATTTTAACATTAAAAAACCTGTAAGGTTATCGGAAGATACTCACCCTTGTTCTGAGATACAACGTTAAGCAGCTAAACGTATTGCATTCGATTCGATTCGCTACGCGATCGGTGTTCTGAAAAACGGCGTTTGCTGTTTAAAACAACGACAAGCATCGCATGATAAAGAACTGTCAAAAATCAGCTAGTTTTGTTTGTATCTGGGTTGATAGCGATTTCAGTGCAACTTTTGAAAGCAAAACATGGATTTCACGATGCCAATTTATTTATTATTGAGGCAAGAGGAGATAAACTCCTTGCGGGAGCAAAGTATTTTTCTGAGAAGTTCTTCGAACGTCATGAATTTAAGTGAAGAGTACATAGGAAAAGTGTAACTTTCAATTCATATAAATGTTTTTTCTAGCATTAGGAAGGATTTTCGGCTGAGCAAAACATCATTTTTATATATTCTGAGGAAATCCTTTTTTGGTGATTCCAAGCTAGATAATTTATCTGATATCGATTGCCAGATAGCCCAAACCTCTGCCACTGGTCTTCGTGAGTAGTGAGCCTACATATATAGAGAGTGGACAGGTGGCTTTCGAAGTGGACGTTTCGTCCGAATTCGAAAAACAAGTGGACGGTTGTTGATGTATTAGTGAGTGTATTACTAGTTGTCATTTATTTAAAAAAACGGCGGGAATCTTGACTGGTAAGTTTTGCATAACTTTTCCGTATTTCGATAGTAAAAACACTTTTGTTATTTAAGAGGACGCAATTAGTTATCCGAGACATAGAATAACATCTGGAGACATGGAATACTATCTGGAGACGTGGTAAAAATAGGCACTGAAGTTTTGAATAGAAGGTAAATTGAATTTCTCTGTAAGGTGCAATTGAATTTCTGAAATTTACCAAAAATTCAAATTTTAACGAATTCTATTTTTCTTTGACTGTTTTTTCTGTATTTACAAATATTTGAAGATAGAAGCGATTCCCGATGGTTTTGAATTATAATAATGTTGTTCAATCAAAAATAAAATTGATATATAAAAAATATGAATACTTTTATTTCTAATAAAAACACAAACGTTGGTTATAGTTACTATTATATTATTATACCATGGTGAAACCACAAGCCAAACATTCTGCAATCGTCTTAATATTACGGAAAGCAGCTTCACGAGCACCAGTGCACAATAGCCAAATTGCCTGAAAAGCGACGAAGAAAATCCCAATTAATGATTATTCAATGAGAGTTTGTAAATTTATTGTTTCTCCATATTATTCCTTGCACTTGAAAGTTCTAGTGAAAGACACGGATAGGAGAATTTTACTATTGTCCAAAAGCATAACCAAAAATTGGATAATTTCGAATGGATAATTTCGAATGAGTGCTTGACAATTCCAACGGCCATCAATTTCTTGCCGTTATTGCGACCCTTCATCATCAGAGAGTTGGTGATATGCTCAACAATGCGGCACTGTGTCTTACGGAAACGTTTTGCTGCATATTGTCCAGCCAAATGCGGCAAATAGCGGGCATACTTCTCCTTAACGGCAATGTAATCCTGTAGTGAAAAATCGCTGACCTGGACATCATCGCAACTCCTGTGCTGGGGCGATCCCTTCGACTGGTTCGTAAATTGGATCCGGTTCAGGCTGATCAAAAGCCTCCATAGTCTCGACTTCTGCCATGATTCTGCAAAGAAAGTGTCTCGTTAAAGTCGATTCTAATTTGTCCGGATATAGAAGCGCTGTCGATGGCTTGCGTAGAGAATGTCCGAAGCAATATGTTTTTAGGTAAAATCACTCAACGAATAATCCACCAGTAAATTGTGTGAAATTCGGGATGAAAATGGAATAACTTACTTTTTCTTAATTTAATATAAACGCACTGCAGCCACAATGGCGTTCAAAAAAGAAAGTGTGTATTCGTGTAGTCTTCTTCCGGTGCTGCCTACTTCTGTTGGGACTCCTTCGGCGGAAAAGTCTTACGAATCTACATTGCGGATTGCCTCATCTATTCAGCCACCATCCTGTTGTTGATGTCATTCTGTTGTTTAGTGGGGCGTTGTTTGAAGCGTATTTTAGATCTGAAATGTAAATCAGGTTTTGAGTTTTCTCGTAAAAAATCACCGAAATCTTGACCAAACAAACATTAATAAGTGAGGATTTTCATATACCTTTGCGTGCCCGCCAGAGCAGCGCCCTTTCGCGAGGGACCCTTCGCCCATGATTGATTCAGTGAGGCCGTCTTTTCAGCGTCCACAAGAGCCTCCGCCTATATTCCAGCCTGCGAGAGGGAAGCCGCTCGAATGCTATACAAAACTTAGTTTTCGCTGTCGTGCTTTTGGTTTCAGAATACAGCGCGATCGCTTCACCGAACTTCTTCGACATTAGCATCTTAATTATGTAATTAATATTATTTTAAAGCACAAATAATTTACCTTCTATTCAAGTCAAAGTTGAGTTTTTGTTTTAATGTCACTTTTGTTTATGTTTTAATGTCACTTTTTTTTCTTTCCATTTAGGCCAACTTGGAGTTTTGTGCCGTTTGTAGCTTTAGTACGGCACAAAACAGTAACTCTTATCTTGTTTCGAAAGTTCAGCCATCTTTTCGCAAAGCAAAGGCGATTTGTTTGTGTTAGTGTAGTATTTTGGACTTTTAATTTTAAAAATTACACGTTTTTAGCGGCCGAATAATTTTTTAAATCCTCAAACCGTACACAAAATATTAGTGAAAATGGTTTAAAATACTTCTGGTTTAAATCTGTCATCATCAGGTAAAAATTCAAACTTAACCGAAATAGTTGGTTCCGACCTGTCCACTCTCTATATATGTAGGCTCACTATTCGTGAGTAGCCCTTCGCTTTATCAGAGTGCTGCTTCATTGCATCAATCAAATAGTTGAACTGGGAATTATTTGTTGAATTTTTATTTCCACTCCTATTTAACAAATACACTTGTTAATTCATACTTAAATATATATTTCCATTATTTTCTACTAACATTTTAATTGATCACAAAACTTTCAAAACCTGAAACATCCGCAATATCCACCAAACGCGAGAAATCTCAAGTTTAACCTCAAATATCAGCTCCCGGCGGATCTCAGAACAACGAAAATCGAATCGAATGCGTTGCTCCGCGTTGAACTCAAGTAGGACACTGCGTATTCAAGAACAACGAAAATGGGATGTCGAGTACTGATAGAGTAAATATCGAAAAAACTAACGTAACGCCGCGCCGTATCTCAGAACAAGGACTGTTTTGATAATGTGATTATCCTTTTTGACGTGGATACGTCTTGGATTTTGGTTATGGGGGTACAAATTAGAAAATTGGCTTGCTGCCATGATAACAAATTTGCAATCGATGATACTCGATAGTTTGTGGTGACATCCGAACAGAAACTGTGCTATAAGATCCAGCCTACATTAAAGCATTGTTTAGGGTATTTTGTTATGTTAAACTATGTTCAATTATCTTTTTAAGAATCAAAATCTAAATTTTTACTGCCGCTGTTATGCTGTGTTTGCTGCTTGTAGTACAGATTTCACATTTATACTCTTTTTATGCTCCTCCTTTGTGTGTATTGAATCTGTTGTATTGAATCAAAACCGACGCGAGTGTTAGTATCTCAAGCCATGACGCATGGATTGTTTATGTGTGACGAGGGGCCGGTTGAGTACTTCAGTTTTGTGTAAATCGTACCAGACCATTGTCGCGGGAAATTTTGATCGACTGTTTTTTACATTATTACCCGGAAAAATAATAATTAAAAGATAAGTTATTTTGTTAAAAAGTGACGTGACTGTAGCATGAAGTGATTTTTGAGAAAATTTCGACCAAATAATAGTGAAAACTTTCCGAGGAAAACATAACCCCATAATTGTCTAAAAAAAATGTTTTTTTTTGTGTTTTAGGGAATTAAAAGAGAACTTTCCACAAAATATATAAAGAATTTAGGAGGAAACGTTGCAACCATCACATCAGAGACTTCGAGGGAAAACAGACATTTGGTACGTTTAGCTTTGTTGTAATTTAAACAGATAAAATCCTCTTTTGTTTTAGGTGGAGGCTGAATACCTGCCACTGGAGTCTTGCTTGGGGTGGAGTCTCGCTTGGGGTGGAGTCTCGCTTGGGGTGGAGTCTCGCCACAACTTTAAGGAATCACAAAAATTAATTCCCGGGCCGTGAAAAATTAATTTCTGGGCCGTGAGAAATCAAGAAAAGTTCGGTAAATTGTATAAAATTCACACTCAATAATGCCGCACCGGTGCTGTGTTCCTAATTGCAAGTCAAATTATGACAGTGACATTGCAAGCAGAGGCAAAATATCAGCATTTCACTTCCCAAAAAACGAAGAGTTTAAGTCGTTATGGCTGAAATCGATTCCACGGTCTGATTGGAATCCAACAAAACATTCGGTTGTTTGCGCGAAACATTTCCGGGAAAGTGATATCATTCGTGTTGTAATGAATAAACCTTTGCATTCGCCGCGGTTGCAAAGTACGGCTATTCCGTCCATATTTCCAGGTTGTCCTGCGTATTTATCGCAACCAATACCGTCCACTTCACGCCCGGATCCCAATTTACGCCAGGAAAAAATTGACCTCCGATTCGAGAAATTAAATGATAGTTTTTTAGATAATGATAGGATTAAAAACTTTTCCGATTTAAGCCAATCGCTAGAAAATAAATTAGATTTAGATAATTGGTACGTGATTAAAAGACAGGAATCTCTCACACTTTTTTTAATAGACTTAGATAAACAAAATATTTGTAAATTTAAAGCTCGCGTTTTCATTTGTTCAAATTTATTTTTACGGGTTTTTATTAGAGATAGTGAGTTGGCTGGTGAAGATCTATCGTGGATACTTCCAAAAAATAAAAGACTTACCCTGTGGTCTCAAATAATTAATATTTTAAGTCGGTACAAATGTGATAGTTCGGAAATATATGGCAACCGTGAAATACATTTAAAAAATGCTTTAGACAGCCTTGAAAAAGCGGACGCTTTAAACGATCCGGAAGATTGTGAAAATTCGGTAAAATTAGAAACTATAATTAATCAGGTAAAACTTTTAATATTAACCCGGGTTCGTTATGACGCGTCTACAATAGTTATGGCATTTATAATATTCTCTCACTCCGTGTCAGTATATAATTTGCTTAAACAATTTCTTTCTCTACCTTCTAAGCGACATTTGCAGCGCATTTCGTCGTCTTTTAATATAACACCGGACAATAAAGATAATAGCCATGATGAGAGATACTTGGACCACGCGATCAAAACTTTAACTGACAGGGAAAGAATCGTTGCGCTACTCATAGATGAAATTTACGTAGATCCATCTATTTCGTTCAAATCGAATAACATTGTCGGCTTTTCGGAAAACAATTCTCATATCCCAGCTAGAACTGTTATGGCATTCATGATCAAGTCATTATTTGGAGACTTCAAGGAAATTGTTCGTTTAGTACCTGTTTCGAATCCGACGGGAAAAATTTTGTATAATTTAAGTTTAGAAGTCATAAAATTCGTTCAAAACGTTGGATTCAAAGTTTTGATCATAATAACTGATAACAACAGAGTAAATCAAAATTATTTCAGAATACTGCAACCAAGCGGATTAACCTCCTTTGCCAATCCAGATCATCCCAACGAACCGATATTTTTACAGTATGATACCACTCACCTTTTCAAAAATTTTAGAAACAATTGGATCAATTTAAATCCCAAAACATTTATTTATCCGGATTTTGAAACAGGAGAGATAAAACGGGCTTCTTTTGAAAACTTTTCGGAAATGTTCTACGAAGAACAAAATTTATTTGTGAAACAAGCGTATAAACTCAATCAAAAGTCGCTTGAGCCCAATAGTTTGGATAGGCAAAATGTGGTTTACGTAGACAATGTTTTCCATGACTCTACTATCGCAGCATTAATATCGAAGGGTTATAATGAAACTGCTGATTTTTGTAAAATTATTCGAAAGTGGTGGAACATAGTCAACGTTAAAAATTTAACGAAAGGAAAAGACAAACGGATTCATGATTGCAATCCCATTTTTAACTTATCGGATTCAAATTTGGTGTTCCTATCTAAATTTATATCGTGGCTTCATATCTGGAACAACGCGGACAATAATTATGCGACTTTTACTTTTGACACCTACAACGCCGCGGTTTTTTCCACATCAGCATTAATCGATACCGCTACATATTTATTCGAAGTATTAAAAGTTAAATACGATTTACTCGGGAAATTTCAAACTGATGATTTAGAAGCTAGATTTCGGTTATATCGTTCATTATCGGGCTGTCGCTATAATATTTCTTTTACCGAAGTTCTAGAGTCAGAGAAAAAAATTAGGATTCATAATATTTTTTTGCACAAACGAAGCGATTTCAAAGAGTTAATAAAAGATGTGGGAGAAAACAGCCTTCACGAAAAATTAGACTTATCAGTTTTTAAAACATTATTTCGTACGTGTTATCTAGCGGATGTTCGCATTGACGATTCGGCTCATTTGTACGCCTGTGGTTATTCGGCTCATTCAGTTTCAAAACAAATTAAATGTATTGCATGTAAATCACTTATTGTTGAAAACAAGGGCACCGCCGCGGATAATGAATATTTTGATGAAATGCAACGCGGTGGATTAATTATTCCAACACAAGAAGTCAAAATAATTTTCTTTCATATGTGCGCTATTTTTCAAGTAATTTTAGCTAATAAACAGTTCTATGAAAAAAAATTTACGGGAAAAAATCAAAAAGGCTTGCTCCGGGAACTCACATTAGAATCAATTCGGTCTGATTTAAATGTTATTGATTTTGATCATAAATGCCATTGTGGTACGTCTAGTTTAAACGTTTTCTCAAAAATTTTGTCTCCGCTTTCAAATATTCTTTTAAATAATTTTGCTAAGTCTAAGAACGATGAAGTTTCTTTTAATAAACGAAAATTAAAAAACTTTTCTTAATTTTTCACGTCCAGTTGTTGGAAACCAAGTTCCTTAATTGTAGTCAAATAGTTTATAAATGCAAAAAGTACCTACTTCTATTTGTTCATAGAATTGAAACTTTTTTTGTTATTGTTATATTTTTTATTTTTTTACATTTTATAGTAAGTGTTACTATTATTTTTGTTATTGTTGTATTTATTTTTATTTTATTTTTTTGATTTAATAGAAGTGGGTAATTGTTATTGTATTTTGAAATTGAATTGTTGTTTTTGTTTTTTTTTATCTTTATATTGAAGAAGTTTAAGTTATTTATTTATTATTTATATATTCTATATTATTTTTTTATATCAAACTGTTTTAATTATAATATATTTGAGTTCCTTATTAGTAAACTTTTTTATTCATATACCTATGTACATATATTTTTAGAAAACCGAATAAATTGCAATTGAATTTTGATGTATAAATTAAAAAAATGTATTTTTTATCAGAGAAAAATAAATCTATATATTTAAAAGGCAAAGCGATTTTGTATGGATTTCTTTCGACAGAGCTCCTGGAGTTCCTATTGAACCGATTTTGATGATTTTTTTTTTTAAATGAAAGCTCTATAGCTGTAGATATGTCCGTTTTACTTTTTTCCCCATTTTTAATAATACTTTATTAGTAATTTGCCTTTCAAAATTATAAATATGCCGCTAACTAAGTCTTCAATGTTAAAACGACATTTCGTACTGTTCGATTAGTGCAGTGAGTTAGAAGTTGGACTACCATGCGCCAAGCACCGGGTTCGATTCCTATCGGTGACAAAATTCTTTTTTTTCTTTTCAAATTCTTTTTTGTTGATTTATTTACTTTTTTTAATATTTTATTACTTAATTTATCTTTAAGTTTACATTTTTACTCCTGAATAAGTGTTAGACTACAATGCGCCAGATATGCGGGTTCGATTCCGAGTGTTGACAAAATGTTTTTTTTAAAAATTTTTTTTGACCTTAAATTACTTATTTTATTTATATTATACTTCTTTAGGCGCGTTGGGCGATTTTTGGATGGGTAAAATCTCATGAGTTCGCGTCACCGATATGCTAATTTAACAGCTGAAGAATGCTGATTTGCTTTCATTTGATTTTTTTATACAGAAAAAATCGATTTTTTTTGGAAGACAGTACCGAGCAAAATAAAATTAGCGAGAAAATTTCTGAATAGCACGTGACTTTGTTATACGACAAAAAATCGATTTTTTTTTGGAAATTACATACGGTAAAATAAAATGAGACAGAAAATTTCTGAACAGCACGTGACTTTGTTATATACAGCAAAATAAAATTACACAGAAAATATACAGCAAAATAAAATTACACAGAAAATTTCTAAACAACACGTGGCATTCTTATACAGAAAAAAATAAATATCTCTAGCCATTTTTAGTATAAGAAAATCATGTGCTGCTCAGGAATTCAAACCTTAATATGCATATTGACTTTTATTTGAAATTTACTGTTTATTAGCATATATTTTCGAAATTTCAGGTTGAAAAATATATAGGTATAAATACACGACAATATAATTATTACCTTACATATATTATTGTTTTCATTTCTGTTGGCAGTCCCCAATGACTGCAGTTTTTTATTACTTAATTTATCTTTAAAATTTATATTCTTACTACTGAATAAGTGTAAACTACATCGCGCCAGGTACGGGTTCCATTCTAAGCGGTGGCAAAATATTTTTATTTAATTTTTTTTTTGTTGAAATTGAGTTTTTTAAACGTAAAATTAAAAATATCTGTTACGCATCGTCTTTTATTGGAAAAAGTGAAAACCATCTTCTCTATATGTATACCTGACGCTAGCCCAACCCCCTGAAGATAGACTTGAAACTTTCAGAATATGTCCCAACCATCGCGTAGGCGCTCACTAAGGCGAGATTTTTCGAAATTTTACCGCTGATGGAGTGAACGGGGGGTAAAGGGTGTTTGGGTGTTTTTAAACCGTGATTTTCGCCATGAATCCTGCTCAATAGGAGGCTGAAAAGTATCACTCGGGGGTTTTTGGGGTCGCTGATCACGAATCCGGTGTTAGATTTTCAAAATTCAAAACGGAAGGTCCTGTAAGGATAATGCAAATATCCGTTTTCCCATTTTTTCCGGGAAAAATGTCATTAGGGGGTTATCGGGGTCGCTGATCACGAATCTATATATTTAAAAGGCAAAGCGATTTTGTTTGGATTTCTTTCCGCAGAGCTCCAGCGGCTCCGATTTTGATGATCCTTTTTTAAATGAAAGCTCTATAGCTGTAGATATGTCCGTTTAATTTTAATAATACTTTATTAGTTATTTGCCTTTCAAAATTATAAATATGCCGCTAACTAAGTCTTCAATGTTAAAACGACATTTCGTACTGTTCGATTAGTGCAGTGAGTTAGAAGTTGGACTACCATGCGCCAAGCACCGGGTTCAATTCTATCGGTGACAAAATTGTTTTTTTTTCTTTTCAAATTCTTTTTTGTTGATTTATTTACTTTTTTTAATATTTTATTACTTAATTTAACTTTAAGTTTACATTTTTACTCCTGAATAAGTGTTAGACTACAATGCGCAAGATGTGCGGTTTCGATTCCGAGTGATGACAAAATGTTTTGTTTTAAATTTTTTTTTTTTGACCTTAAATTATTTATTTTATTTATATTATACTTCTTTAGGCGCGTTGTGCGATTTTTGGATGGGTAAAACCTTGAGTTCGCGTCACCGACACGCTAATTTAACAGCTTAACCCATTTTTCGCCGCTCTTAGACGCGTGGGAATTTTTCCATCAAAATTTGTGTGGAAGCTACTTTTGGGTCGAATATGACTTTCAAAAAGTTTCAGAATTTTCCGACCCACAGTTTTCCGGAAAATTGTGGTGAAAATTCTTAACCACGGCGAATAGCCAATACTCTGATATGCTCAATATGTGGTATTTTTTCCAGAAAAACGTGAAAATTTTTATTGATTTTGGAATAAAAATAATCTAAGGGCTCAACCCCTTACCGCTTTGCGGTACATTCTTCGAAAAAATAAACAAAAATGTGAAAAAAGGTTTTGTAGTACGAATTCTTACCAATGGCGAGGAACGAGTATTTTTACGTTTCTGGGAGGGTTTTTGTCTGTTTTGTGGCCAAAAATGGGAAAATCCAATTACCCAATCAACGAAAAAGTAATTTGATGAGCTTTGATGAACATTCAAAGTTGTGGTAAGAATTCTTACCGGGTGGCGTATAAATGGGTTAAGAATGCTGATTTACTTTCATTTGATTTTTTTATACAGAAAAAATCGATTTTTTTTTGAAGACTGTATAGAGCAAAATAAAATTAGCGATGAAATTTCTGAACAGCACGTGACTTTGTTACACAACAAAAAATCGGTTCTTTTTTGGAAAATTTCATACAGCAAAATAAAATGAGACAAAAAAAAAATTCGATTTTTTTTTTAAAAATAAACAGCAAAATAAAATTACACAGAAAATTTCTGAACAGCACGTGGCATTCTTATACAGAAAGAATTAAATATCTCTAGCTATTTGTTGTATAAGAAAATCATGTGCTGCTCAGGAATTCAAACCTTAATATGCATATTGACTTTTATTTGACATTTACTGCTTATTAGCATATATTTTCAAAATTTCAGGTTAAAAAATATATAGGCATAAATACACGACAAAATTACCTTACATATATTATTGTTTTCACTTCTGTTGGTCCCCAATGACTGCCTGTTTTTATACCCGTATGGTGAAACCAAAGGATATACTAACTTTGCCTTACAGTTTGTAACGCCAAGATCCCGTCATTACACAAAAAAATGAATTACACCAGTGTGTTTAGAATGATAAAAAAAATTCAATTTTGCATGTCCGTCCGTCTGTCTGTCCGTCCGTCTGTGGCGCGGATTGCGGGCGCACGGATTGAGCTAGACACTTGAAATTTTGTGCAGATCCTTTTTTCGTAAAATGCGAGGCTAAGTTCGTTAATGGGCACAAATGGACCATTAGGGGGGGTACCCCCCATACGAACGAAAAGGTTTTTTGTGAATATCTCAAAAACGGTGCATCTTATTAAAAAAGTGCAAGAACACAAGTTATTTAGGATATGATTCTACATAAAACTCCCATACATAAAAAGCCGATTGGAATAAATTTTAGAAATTCTTATTAGAAAATTTGACTTCAAAGTGGAATTTTGATATAACGGTTCGCCGTTCACTTAAATCACCATACGGGTTTTCAATAATTGCGAGATTGGCAATTATAGCTTTTGTTATGTTTTATTACTTAATTTATCTTTCAAATTTATATTCTTTCTACTGAATAAGTGTAAACTACATCACGCCAGATACGGATTCAATTCTGAGCGGTGGCAAAATATTTTTATTTTTATTTTTTTGTTGAAATTGAGTTTTTTAAACGTAAAATTAAAAATATCTGTTACGCATCGTCTTTTATTGGAAAAAGTGAAAATCATCTTCTCTGACGCTAGCCCAAACCCCTGAAGATAGACTTGAAACTTTCAGAATATGTCCCAACCATCGCGTAGGCGCTCACTAAGGCGAGATTTTTCGAAATTTTACCGCTGATGGAGTGAACGGGGGGTAAAGGGTGTTTGGGTGTTTTTAAACCGTGATTTTCGCCATGAATCCTGCTCAATAGGAGGCTGAAAAGTATCACTCGGAAGCGATTTTGTATGTATTTCTTTCGACACAGCTCCAGCTTAAAATCGATTTTGATTATTCTTTTTTTAAAGGAAGCTCTCTATCTGTAGATGTGTCCACTTCACTTTTTTACCATCTATATAATAAAAACTGTAAGGGGACAATTTTTATAATTTTGGATTTTCTCAAAAATATTGACATTCATTGATGTATTTGGTCGTATAATACTGATGCCAAAAATGACATTTTTATACCCGTATGGTGAAACCAAAGGGTATATTAACTTTGCATTACCGTTTGTAATGCCAAGACCCCGTCATCGCACAAAAAAATGAATTACACCAGTGTGTTTAGAATGATAAAAAAAATTGAATTTAGCATGTCCGTCTGTGGCGCGGATTGCGGGCGCACAGATTGAGCTAGAGACTTGAAATTTTGTGCAGATCCGTTTTTAGGAAAATGCGAGGCTAAGTTCGTTAATGGCCACAAATGGTCTATTAGGCGGGGTGGTACCCCCATACGAACAAAAACGTTTTTTGTAAATATCTCAAAAACGGTGCATCTTATTAAAAAAGTGCAGGAACAAAAGTTATTTAGGATATGATTCTAAATAAAACTCCCATACATTAAAATCCGATTGGAACAAATTTTAAAAAATCTTATTGGAAAGTTTGACTTCAAACTGGAATTTTGATACAATTGTTCGAATTTTGATAGGAATATCACTATACGAGTTTCTAATAATTGCCAGACTGCCAGACTGGTAATTATAGGGTCTGTTATGCTTAAAATTTATGTTTGTCCGTCTGTCTGTATGTCGGTCGGTATTTCTGTCTGTTTGTCTGAATGTTTGTTCCGGCATCACGCAAAAACAGCACACAGGTACAGTTATTGACAGAATACAGGATATGATTCTTTTTGATGCCAATCCCCGTTTCTTCTGATATCTCTTACTCAAGTGTGTCGGATCCAGTTTAATAGCAACCCCTTTCCCTCTCTGTAAACTCCCTCTCTTGAAACCTCTTTATGCGCTTAAGGGTGTCGGATCCGGTTTTCACCATGAGAGAGGTCACCGCAAGAAAAATGTTTACTCACTAATATCTACCCCTCCTTTTTTCGGACAAAAAACCGTATATTTCACCTAAAAATTTAAAAAAGCAGTAAATCGATTTGAAAACATAACAAAAGCTATAATTGCCAATCTTGCAATTTTTGAAAACCCGTATGGTGTAATTCGTATCAAAATTCGAACAGTTGTACCAAAATTCCACTTTGAAGTCAAACTTTCCAATAAGATTTTTTAAAATTTATTCCAATGGGATTTTGATGAATGGGAGTTTTATGTAGAATCATATCATAAATAACTTTTGTTTCCTGCACTTTTTCGATAAGATGCACCGTTTTTGAGATATTCGCAAAAAACTTTTTCGTTCGTATGGGGGGTACCCCCGCTAAGGGTCCATTTTTGCCCATAAACGAACTTAGCCTCGCATTTTACGAAAAACGGATCTGCGCAAAATTTCAAGTCTCTAGCTCAATCCGTGCGCCGGAATCCGCGCCACAGACGGACGGACGAAAACACACTGGTGTAATTCATTTTTGTGTGTGATGACGGGATCTTGGCGTTACAAACGGTAAGGCAAATCTAATATACCCTTTGGTTTCACCATACGGATATAAAAATTATAAATTTTATTCAATGAAAATTTGTGTTTTTGCTCTTGATTTCGACATTTTTATTCTTTTAAATTAACAATGGAAAGCAAAATCAAAGTAACGCGTTCTGAAGAAGGATGAATAATGACAAGACAGTAATCGATGGGGAAAGGAAGAAGCGAATCTATATGACATGTTGCCATCAATACTTCGCTGTTCGTCGTTTGAATGCATTTACACTTGCCATGTGTTGCCACTGTTTTGTGTTGCCACTGACGTTTTGCATTGCTATTAATAAATTTGAATTTCGAAACGTTAAAGAATTAAAGTTTTCTGAGTATTTAAATACAGTATTTTGGGAAAAAAGCAATTATGCAGTATTGGAGTCTGAAAAACAATATAATACTGCGAAAAACAGTATAGATACCATCGTTATGTATAGCCCTCACCTGCTATCTTCTGCAATTCTAAGGGGATTTGGTGCTTCAATGTATGACATGAATTAAAAAGAATGACATTTCCCACAACATTGTCTTTCCCCGTGTGGATAACCACCTTTTACCGTTATTGAATATATTGTAAGTAAACAGTACGATTTTGTAATACACCGTTGAGTCACAAAGAAAAATGTCTCTAAAAAAATTTCCCTTTTTTGAGTTAACTATATGCATTTGACTCGAGGCCGAAGGCCGAGTAAAGAGGAAGGCGAGAGCTGAAATATATTTAAATAATTTTACGTAACATCTCCATACATCAAATTCCAACAATTCAAGCGTGAGGGGCGAGGCCGAAGGCCGAGTAGTTGTGGAGGCCGTAGGCCGACGGGGGCAGGGAGGCCGAAGGCCGACCTGCGGAAGGGGGATGAACCGCGAAGCGGTTCGGGGCGCAGCCCCTAGTTATTATTTAATTTACAATTTCATTTATTTTGTACTAGAGTCGGCCCTAGTACTACTAGAGTCGACACATGTACTAGAGTCGGCCCCTGAGTTCTTGCATTAGTGTGAGTAAGTGCCGCATTGTCATGGCTTGAGATACTAACACTCGCGTCGGTTTTGATTGAATGCATAGATAGATCGCTCGATTTGCTGTCTCAAATAGTCCCATTTCAATACAATTCAGTGTATCAAAACGACTCAAGTAAGAGCAAGATAACCGTATGAAAATAAATATAGCCGTCTCGTTTAAACCGTGAGCTGTCAAAGGAAAATAGACTTTCGGAATGGTATTGGCGCCTAAAGTTCGTTTTTGACGCCTAAAGTTAGTCTCAAACTTGTGAAATTTGAATTTCGCGACCTTATACAGTTCAGTGAATGCGTTCAAGTACGATAAAGAGGGAAATACTTTTGGGACCATTTTTCAGCAGAGCTTTGTATGGTGACAGTTGTTCTATGTTATATAGTTCTGTGATTGAATGTCATGTTATTTCTTTCTTTTCGCTCTTAACGGCAAAAGCGTTTGCTGTGGTTTCCGACTCTCGTTCTTGGGAACGAAAATGATTTCTATTTAAGTTTTCGCTTCTTGTTCAAAACGGTTTGTGGGTCTCGCATAAAAATTAATGAAAGCCTCGAGCGATGGCTGTTGGGTATGATGCACACACACATGTAAGTATGTATTTTACTACTGAGAGAACGATATTTCGCTCCGAACATTAAAGTTCTGTTCAGGGTTGTGACTTTTGATTTTCGAAATCGTAGTAAATCGGCCGAAAAATAGTAGTAGAATCGATGAAATAGTAATAAAATGTAAAATCTTCGTCATTATATATATAACTCATTTGAACGAAAGACTAGAAATGGGAGCGTTTTGAACACTGTCAGCCTTATTAATAAAAAATCCCTAACACGGAGATAACTCATGTGCTAACTAACTCCGAGATAGCAAACTTATCCATTAGATAACTATTCTTATTAATAAAAAAATTTCCTCCATATAATAGCTAACTCGTATTTTATTTAAAAATTTCGCTGGAATACGGCAACCCTTGTGCCGAATTGTACCAAAAAATACGAAAATCTTTTACATTTAAGTCAAATTTTGGTTTTTTAAATCCGTTTCCTTGGAGACGATATTAAAATAAGTCATATTTTGGTTTTTTAAATCCGTTTCCTTGGAGACAATATTAAAATAGGAGTGAAATTAATGTTTTTATTTTAATTGTGATTCACTGCAAAGTAATTAAAAGTGGAAAATTTAAAAATTGAAGGAAAGCGATCAGAAAATTGGTGTTCAAGTGATAAGGTAATATAATAAAACAACATAAATTGCATTTTTTTAATGGATCATTGCTTCTTCCAGTCTTTTTTGCAAGAGTTATGCGCCGTCAAGAGTTATCAACTCCTTAACTCGAGGAAATCGGTATGTTAGCTAACACAAAGTTAACTAACGTCAGTTAACTCTTAAAATTTTTATTAATAAGAATTTCGAGTTATCCACTGCGTAAACCATTGATAAAAATTAACTAACGTTTATTAATAAGGCTGTGTATGTATGATATTTATTTCATACTTCTCTTATCATAAACCAATTATAAATAAAATTATTATACCCGTATGGTGAAACCGAATATTTCAAAAACGGTGCATCTTATCAAAAAAGTGCAAGAACAAAAGTTATTTAGGATATGATTCTACATAAAACTTCCATACAACAAAATCCGATTGGAATAAATTTTAAAAAAATCTAATTAGAAAGTTTGACTTCAAACTGGAATTTTAATACAACTGTTCGCCGTTCACTTAAATCACCATACGGATTTTCAATAATTGCCAGATTGGAAATTATAGCTTTTGTTGTATTTTAAATAAAATTTAATTTCCTTAATTTCCTTTTCACTAAAATTTCTTACTTAAATATCTATTGGCGATCGTTGTAGGCGGATCCACGTCTTCTGGCCGTCTCTACGAGACAGACACCTTGCTTTTTATTTTGGATTTTTAGTCATACTAATCAAATATGAAATGACTAATGATAATATAAAAAAATTTAAAAAAAAAATTGAAAAAGCTTTTATTTAAAACAACGCACTAAAAAGGAAAAAATAATTTTTTGGGGATTATGTATTAGAAATAAAAGCGAGATAAAGCTTAAAAAATAAAATCAATATTTATCTCGCTTTTATTTCTGATATATAGTGCCCAAAAAATTAATTTTTCCGTTTTAGTACATTTTTTTCAAAAAAGCTTTAAAAAAATTAAAAACGTTAACTTAAATTAAGAATTTGAATTTTCCTGGTAAAAACTGGATGACAAACGTTTTTTTTCGGTTTGCCAACCTATGTACAGATCCTCTGCACAATTTTGCTGTATTGCAAATGTAGTTAAGTTTAGACCCGAATCTAAAACACTTTTTCGAAGCCTAAACTTATCCTGTTTGGCTAGGATTTTCTCTCTCTTCCCGCCAAGTTATCGAAGCATAGAATAAGGAATATATAGAAAAAACTCTGCCGAACAAATTTTTGACAAATTTCCCCTTCGAAGGGGGGAAAAATGTCCCTATCATTCACTAGCTACGGCCTAAAAGTTAATTACTTTTAGACTAGGGAGCACGAAGCAGAGAGAACATTTTCTAATCATTTTCGTCGTATCTATTCAATGATATGGAGGAATCGAATGGATAATTTTTTCCGTGTTACATCGGATCCTCTTGCTTCATCTCACAGTGGAAAATTTTTCTCTAAAAAATTGCTCTAAGAGTTTATTCTCTAGATCAGGCCTGGGCACCATGTATGTAGTGATTTACTATTACTCAAAGAAATTTTATGTTTCTTCATATACTATAACACAAAATGAGAAAACGCATCTTTTTCATTTTTTACGCTCTTTCGCTTTTGATGGAGATGTTTAGGAACAGTGGACTACACAATTTATCATGACGCGATTACAAAAAAATAATAAGTTCCGTTGTGCAAAAAAACTTGTGGGGACGTATTTCCGGTTCTGTGCTTCGAAAAAACATGCGCTAAATTGCATTATGTTACCTGATAGGACAGCTGTTGTAATGGCGTTCTAGATTGAATTTTTTATTCGACATGTAACTGCAAACTAGACATTGGCGGTTCTCAAATTAAAATTAAAAAAATCAAATTTCTGAAAAAATTTCGTACGTCAGTGTACTTTGGGAAGCAATTAGGGTTTTGGGGAGCAAATGTATACATCCGCACGCATCAACAACAGAAATTATACTGAATGGCTATCGTAGGCTCGCTCCATCGATTGTTAGTGAATCGTTTGATTTCGGCTGCCGAAGTGGCCGTCGTCTACCAACACGTATCATTGCGTTGGAGAGTCGAGTAAAAATGTTCATACATTGATTGTATTCTCGTAAAATTTGAATAAAAATGTTATCGTTGTGAGGAGCCAGACGAGCCAAGGAGTGCCCAGGCTTGCTCTAGATTATTTGTTCTCTGATCGAAGTATCTGGATGTGGGTTTCATTTATCCCCCTTTCGGGTTAAGTATTATTACCTTTCTTGCATATAAGAAAAGTCCGCAACATATCTCTATATGTGTGTGTTGTGTTGTGTTGTACGTTATGTTTTTGTTCGTACAGGTGTAACGAAAATTGTAAGATCGATTTCTTTTTCAACATTATACCCATTTATATGCATCATATGAGGATTAATTATGTAAATAAGGTATCATCTCACCGTTTGGTGGATTAAGCTTTGTCATAAAATAATTTGGAAATTTTTCAATTTGTGATACGAGGTTTATCAAAATTGAGATAAAAGTGAGGTGGTCATCATGGTTGGCTAAAAGTTTTATTGGTAATTTTTCCAATTTTTTTAGGTATAATTTGTGTATTTTTTTTTTGGTTCAGATTTGCAACCTTTTTTTCAATCGCAGAACCACGCGGCTGGAGAGAGGTAACCCAAGCAGCACAATAGGGCAAATCGTGGGCGCTTCGTCTGCAAATTCGTGCCTATTGAGCGAAATGTTGGACGAGGCGCCCACCATTCGTCCACTTAAGTGGACGAATATTCGACATTGGGGAACGATTTGAAGCCCAATAGGGCGACGCAAAAGCTTTATAGCTTTCTGCGACAGCCCGCTCTCAATATCTCGCTCTGGCACTGAAACAAACATCTCAGAACGATAAAGCAATCTGAAAGAATGAGAAGATGTATGCGTACGGCTGAAATGAATATGGAACGAATTTAATGGCGAAAATTATTTTAGAATTTTTGTAAATGGACATTTGTAATGGATTTTTCATCATGTTATATGCTGCCATTTTAGTTGCAACTAATTTTTTTTTGACAAAGTTCTATCTAAAACGCTTTAAATTGTAATAGGCCATCTAAATATTTTGTTTTCAACAAAAAATTTCTTTAATTTAATTTTTCGTCAAAATTTTTTTTCCACTAATTCAATAAAATTTTGATGCCAATAAAATTGTGCTGCTTCAAAATTGTCTCCCATTTATTTTTTATGCGATTTCCTCCAGTGATTAGCTTAAAATAAGAAGTTTAATTTTCGAAGGGAAATTATTTGAATCAACATCAATGTGGAATATGGCGGATGGAAACATGTGCGCCCTCAAAGACGCGTCAGCTCATTTTCGCGCCCTATTAGACGTTAAGTTCTAATGGGAGGGCGTGAATACCTTCAAATACGCCTAAAAGGGCGTCTAGTGGAATTCAAGTCTAGTGGAATTCAGAGATAATAAAAAATGTCACCTGTTTTAGTGAGACAAAAGAACTTGAGACAAAGCACAAAATTACTCTCTTAATAAGCCCCATATCCAGGCTTCCTCTCTAATCAGAGGACAAACTTCTCGCACTTGGTTTTCTGTCTTGCTCTAATACGCCCAATAGGGATATTTCGATGGAAATATCGCCCTATAGGACATTATAGTTTTTTCGTGCTTTAGAAGTGGCGTCTTAATAGACCGAATAGGGTCAAAAGAAGACGTAAGGTCTATTAAAGCCAATATTGGTCATGGCAATAAAAACGAGATGTCCTCCTTAAGCCCTATTGGGCGATACTTCGACGAAGGCCTAAATTTAAGTCGTTCGGTCCTCCTCTCGCCCAGCAGATATGTCCTATAAGAAAATACGTCTTTAAGGGATTTTAATAGGGCGTAAATTGGACTTCTCGACTAAGAATAAGGCGTGGAGTCTTTCAACAGGGCGATATTACCCTACGGTGCTACTTGGGAACCTATTCGGGCCAGGAAATAAAAATCTGGAACCATTTAGAATAATCTACAAATTACCCAAGATACTCATCCTCGTTTGAGAAAATCGTCCAAGAGTTGTTTTACCTACTAAAGGATTTTTTGACGGAAATTTCATTAAAAAAAATGGCGGAAAATACTATAATTATAAGGGTTATAATAGCATTGTTCTGTTAGCGCTTTTAGATGCAAATTATGAATTTATTTTTGTCGATATCGGTTGCAATGATAGAATAAACGACGCCAGTTTACTTAGCCGGTCGGATTTTTCTAAAGCATTAAATAACCCACAACAATATTTTCCGGAGGATACGACTATAGGCGATAATCGGAAATTGCCTTATGTCATTGTTGCGGATAATGCTTTTCCACTCAGCAATCATTTGATGAAGCCATATAGCTTTCACACCAAAGTTCAAACAGAGATCATCTTCATTTGATGAATAAGTAGAGCCCGTCAATGTGTTGACAGTTTCAAACCGGTTTAGACTGTTTTCATACCGGATGCTTCAAACCGGTTTAGACTGTTTGGAAGTAATATCAATTTAAATGTTAAATATCAGTTGTGGTCAACACAAAACTTTCTTCTACAAAATCTACGACCCTGCGCAATTTACGCTAGAGCCCTGTCGCGTTGTCAACCTAAGACGACCTCCCAATAAATTCTGGGTTTATTCAAAAATATCAAAAACGTACAAAATTTGAGATAACTTGAGAACGGTAAAAGATATCAATTTACGGTAAATGGCAAAAATGTAGAAAATGTTAACATCTTTAATTATTCTTTTAACTGATTTGTCGAAAAACCGTTAGTTTGCAAATTATTCGCAAAAATATGATTTTTTACATATTAATGAAAATATCTCAATAACGGTAAAAGATAACGGATAACGGTAAGAAACAAAATTGTGCAGAATGCCATTCTCATTAATTCACTTCATACATTCAGTCAGCAAAAACCCGTTAGTTTTCGAACTGTTTTTTTGGAAATAACGGTTTATCTCGATAACAGGTTGAGATATCGAGTTATAGTTAAAGACAAAAGTGTGGGAAATTTTATTTTCTCCAAGTTTTGTCATACTTAAGGCCACTAAAAAACGCGTAGTTTGGGAGTAAATCGAGAAAAACGAAATTGCGATTTTTGAAAAACCGCCATTTTGGATACTTCCGGTTAACGGATTTCCACCAAAAGTTGATAGGATCGTCCCATTTCAGGACCCGACATGCCTATAAAATTTCATGGCGCTAGCTCTATTAGTTTTTGAGAAATCTTGTACACAGACTGACAGACTGACAGACTGACAGACTGACAGACTGACAGACTGACAGACTGACAGACTGACAGACTGACAGACTGACAGACTGACAGACTGACAGACAGACTGACAGACAGAAAGACATTTTTTTAAATATGACTCCAATCGACTCAGGAGTGATCGGGAAATGTTTTTTAGGCAAAATTAAGAGGTCGAAATTTTTCATGAATACAATACTTTATTATACTCCGTAGAAGAAAGTAAAAAAATTAAGAAGTTAGTTAAGGCGTCTTGTGTATTTTGTAACTTCTTAATTAAAAAACGGGCATATGGCGAACAAACTAATTCAAATAACACTGAAACCACAGGATACACAACAAACAAGACTTACAAAAAAAAATTGATTGCCTTTATACTCAAAAGTTGTTTTATTAAAAAATATTTCTACATTTCAGTATCTCAAGAAATTTATAGTAAATCTTAATCGAGCATACCTTGCAATGCACGTTCCAAAATGTCCTGCTCCATTTCCACGTGTTCATTTACATTCGATGAATCCTGGTAAACCTCTTGGTCAAACGGCAGTTTTAAAATATGCATGCTGTGTTTTACAATTTTTTCCCTATCGATGGCCCCAGCTTGGTCACCGTTTGGTTGAACATTTTGCGTATCGATCAGAAACCTGTGATGTGGTGATGATATGCTTGGGTCTGTTGTGAGACTGCTGGTGTTTGATGGCGCTGGCGATGGAGACTCATTCTGCAATTCCTCTGTGTCACTATGTCATACTTCTGTCAAAGACGGAAGATTCTAAACAATTAACACAGGTGGACGTAGTATGCGATTGTTTTTTTTTATTTTCGACTATAGCCTCCCTCACTGTTGTTAAAATTTTCCATTTGGATTCTTCGTAGATGTATGTCATCAATCATTTTTTTTTTTATTATTCCGACAGAAATTCTCAGAACTTGGTTTTCCTACTTGGGCTTGGTGCCTTGGGCTTGGTGCCTTGGGCTTGGCAGATGCTCTAATTTTTTGTTTCTCCTTCGCATACTGCCACCGTAGGGTTTTTATTTTTGTTTTAATGACACTGACAGTTATATTTTCCCTAATATATTTTTTTAGTTCGTTGCAAATTGAATCAAAAGCCAACTCATAATATTCATACAATTTTTTATGTTTTCCAAATAAAAATATTAACTGTATTGTCTGAAATTCGACATATTTGCTTTTTGTTTGAATCAACCTCACAGCGCGATTAACAAAAACCGACTGACGAGCTGTCAAATTCGAAGAATACCTACACCCCACGCCGTAGTATTTTGTTTGTATGCGTGAGTATTGCCCAATAAAACGACGTTACACCACTTTTCGGAGAGGTTGATTTCGTTTCGTTTCCCCCACAAGTCCCAGCATTTCCCGTTGCTCCGGTGCAAACAGGAAGCGTGCGGCATAATAGGGTTTCAGAGGAAACATGCCTGACCTGTTGGGAGATTTTTTTGGATGTGAAAACATCCACAAAAATAATATAACATTTTGTTATACTTGTATTTCTTTATAACCGAAAAATTCCAACAGAATTAAATCTAATATACTACTACATATGTGATTCTCATATAGAACATAAAAATGACGGTTAAATACGTACAATATTATAAGAATACTACAATAATTTATATCACGAAGAAAAAAAAGCATAAACAACTTGTAATTGAACAGTAGAACGAGTTTTCCATAGACTTCAAGTTTTGTCAGAACCACAACTCAAAATTACTTGAAATTTAATCTCCATTTAAGAATTGCGTTTTACTTGTACATTTCGAATTTCAATATAAAGATAGTTTCCAAAATCTTTTTTCAGTTCAACAATCTAGTTTTTATGGATTTGCCAGTATGTTACCAAAACAGTACACTCAAGCTGTTATGGCTGGAGAGAGTTTAGCAGGATTTCTAGTATCTTCCAATCGAGTTGTGACTAAATTGATGATACAAAGCGATCGCGTTTCAACAGTTATATTTTTCTTGACATCAACTGTCTATATAGCATTTAGTTATGTATTGCATTCAATCACACTTCACTCTCCTTTTGTACGATATCACATGAAGGCATGTGCCAAAATAATTTTGAGACCTGATGAGGATCGATTGGTAAAAGATTTTTAACATTGTGGGCAAATCAATGAAATGCTTAATTTTAGAATGAAACTTTGGAACAAGATATTCCAACAGCGAAATATGGTATATTGGCTCTAGATTCCAATACTTCATCTCAGATTTCGCCGACTCCTGCTTCATTGAGTTTCAGGTAAATATTCAGAAAATAATATATATATATATATATCTCTATGAAACCATTAATTTTTCTCAATTCAAAATTTAGCAATCCAGTATATGAATTGTCAAATCCAACTGGTGGTGAAAGTGTTATTGAAGAATTAAATAAGCTTCCAGATATTCCAACATCAAATGAAATCCCTAATGTAGCATTTAAGGTGGAACATGTTTTAACACCTGGTAATTACAATACCGGTCACTTGGGTAACATTAAAACAGGATTAGAATCACGATGGAGAGTCGCACATGCGATATATCCATATATGGTATGCATTGCATTAGCGTACTGTGTTACACTCTCACTGTATCCGGGCATAGAATCAGAAATTATCTCATGCAACTTAGGTACATGGATGCCGGTGCTTCTAATGTTTACATTTAATACTGCAGATGTAATCGGCAAAATATTAGCAGCAGTTCCATATGGTTGGTCTCGTCGTCAATTAATTTTAATGTCAGGCCTTCGAACACTGCTAGTTCCACTTTTGCTTCTTTGCTGTGCACCACGCTCTCAGCCCGTGATTGCTGGCGAAACTGCTGCTTTTATTTTTACGACAGCTCTTGGTATTACAAATGGACTAGCTGGAAGTTTACCAATGATGTTAGCCCCGGCGAAAGTACCAGCAACCCTTAAAGAAGTAACTGGTAATATGATGACGCTATCATATAATGTCGGCTTAACAGCAGGATCATTGATTGGTTATGTGTTTGAGTCCATATTGGGATCTCAACCCACAAATCCCTGTGGATCATATTCTTTAAAACGTTGGACGAACAGTACAATCTTTGACAGTCAATCAAACATTAGTTTGTCAATGGCACCCTCAACTGTGACTTATATTATCAACACGACGATAGTTACAGCGTCTTCAACAATTACACATTCAGTTAACTCATCAATGACAACTTCGACCACTTCAAATCTTTTGCCATCAATCACAACAGCTGTTGCTCAAACCGAGGATCTAATTACAAGCGCACTACCAACTATTCCAGCGTTAATATATAATTCCACATCGCTTGTATTTAATTCAACTATTATTGAATCAAATGAACAAATATGAATATAAACGTAATTGTATTGATTTTGCAATTTTTATTTTTGATTTATGTAACATATTTTTGAAAAAAAAATTTTTTTTTTGAACTATTGAAAATTATCAATATTATTCTTGTGTAACCACATGTATATAATAGCGATGTCTAGGCTTATATGGAAATGGTCGATATCTTTGGAATGTAATACAAATAGATCAATTCTTGCTACAGAACGAGACAATTTTTGTCTCAGATTTTCGGACTTTGTAAAATTGAAATATGTTTACATTTGTTATACTACTTCGTTTATATGACATCCAATAATGCCTAAATAAAAATAATTATTACTTCCAATAATCCCTGAATCACTTAACCTCCCCAATTAGCAATTATGTTAGCTGCTAATATCACGGTTGATATAAATGATTATGGGGCGTAGATTGCTCCTTGAAACAAAGATATTCCTTTTCATTTTTATTTTGCTTTAGTGCACACGACGCAAATCAAAAAAACTGTACTAGTTTGTGATCGAAATTATTAAACGGTTACCAACTTATCAGTACTGCGGCGACACATATGAAGCCTGCGCAAAAGTGATCAAAATCGGTAGTGAATCTATGTCAATTTTGTCTCAGATTTATTTAAAACTTGGCTCATCTAATGTACCTTCAAAGCTTGTTAAAATGCGAAATTTTAGATTTTTATTTGCAGTAATTTTAGATTTTTATCACAAAAAAGTTTATAACCCACGCTAGGAATGAGATAGAGGTCTGATGTTAAATGGGGGTTGAAGGTAATTTTATAAGTATAACATACCATATTTTGGAGGGCTTTTAATCGTCTGAACTTGAATATCTCAACAAGCCATTTTTTAAAAATTCATTTCTCAAAACCATCCCTGTAAAGTGTCATGGTAAGACCACAATGGGATCATATTTTTTAATTTTTTTTAAACATGCAAACGAAATTCCATACATGAGCCAAATTTGAAAGAAATCTGAGGCAAAAATTGTTTTTACTCTTTCACTTAACAATGATTAACCCTTCTATGTAAACACAAGAGAAAAAGAAAACACCGTTGATGTATTAAAACCGACGATAAACTAGGCAACTCAGATCACTTTCGAGTCGCCAGGTCAAGTTTACCTCCAACTGATTACCAAAGCGTTGGTGACTGGCTAGTAATCAGTAGCGCCGTCTGCAGTGTCCCATTCAATTATGGTAAACCGAGGAGGGTTTGAGACAAAAATGTATTTTCACCATTTCACAGAGAATTTTTAAATATAGGAAAATGGTTCAAAATGGAAAATGTAAGTACAGTAATCCCCCGCTTTACGAACAGGATACGTTCTGTGAAAGTGTACGTATATCGAATATTCGTATAGCGAGCCCAATATTAGTATGGCATTTTATTGAAAATAAATAGATACGTTCCAGAGATTAAAAATATTCGTAAAACGAGATCCATATTAGTATAAGTTCGTATTAAAAATACATAGATGCGTACCAAAAATGTTCGTTATACGAAACCTTATTTTTAGAAACATTTAAAACAATGTGATTAGAAAATAAAAGAAAAATAATTTATTCATTTTAAAAATAAAATAAAAATTACGTTGTTAATTAAAAAAGAAAATTTGACATTACATATTAAGAAAAAAATATTAATTATAAATTATTTAGTGTTTAACCATTGTACCATTTCTGATTCATGGTTTATACTCGACCTTTTAGCATTGAATCCTATTAGAATTTCTCGGCTTATACGGTCTGCAAAAACAAAAATAACACAACAAAATTATTATATTATTTTTGCGGATGTTTTCACATCCAAATTTTCCCCCCAACAGGTCGGGCATGTCTGCCCTGAAAACCTATCAGGAGCCTGTTTCTGGTATGGCCTGTTTCTGGTAACTAGGTTGACAAATAATTTTATTTTTGTTTTCTTTTGTTTGTCTTATTAAAAATTTAATTTTTATTTAGATATTGTTTTATTTAAAACAACTATATAATTTTAATATTCACAATTCACAAAAGAATATTATATATATATATTTTTAAAGTAATTATACATTTACAATTTCACAAAAATATTATTTTATTTTTAATGTTTAAAAATGATTATTAACTTCACAATTCACAAAATAATATAAAAATAATATTTATTTTCAATAATTAGAATTATTTATTTCACAATTCACAAAATAATCTTTCCTTTTTATTATGGAAATGAAAAAATACTCAACTTCAAATTTGAGTTTAGAACATAAACGAGTCACTCTATAACTGAAATAGAAATGCCTACTTTCGAGATTTTCGAACCCCTTTTTATACTTGTCAGTAAACAACCCCTGCTTGCAGGTGTTCACTGTGGTAAACAAGTCAATGTAAACAGTTTTTAGTTTACATAAACATAATTTTATCATGACTGTAACCCTTTCTGGTCATCAGCTAGCATGATTTTATTTTTAATTATTAAGCATGATTTTATTTTATCTTTGTTTTCTCAAACAATGCCCGAGCATAACTAAAATGGTCGCACATTGTTTACAAACAATATTATAAACAAACTTTATAGGGTTCTTTTCATTTCATATAACTGTAAACAAGTTCGTTTCTACTGTCAACTACTGCTGTAAACAAAACACTTGAGCATAACTGTAAACAAAGCTCGCGCATCTATAAACAATATCCGCGCTTATGTAAACAAAATTTGTGCTTATCGATATGTATCGAATTTCAAGTGCTATTGTTTATGTTTATCGATATGTATCGGATTTCAAGTGTTATTGTTTATTCATGATTAATTTAAGTATTTTTCCATTTTATGCTTTCATTTTATGACTAATTTCCTACGATTAATTAAAGTATTTTACAATGATTATTTTTATTTTAATAATATATTATAATTTAAATGTTTATTTTAATTGTATTTTTAACTTTAAATATTCATGTTTTAAAGATTTTCTGAACATCAATTTTCCAAAATTTTATGAACATAACACGATCCCCCTTAGGAAAGATTTGATCTCATAGATCGAATCTGTACTCTCCTTCTGAGGTCCTAATTCCTTTACGTTTATATTCAGTTCTCTCAATAGGATCCCTTTTATATAAGATCACGGCATCTTCCTTACTTCTGGTTTTTTTATTAAACCATTGATTAAAGCAACATAATTTTATACAAAGATGTCCATTTTTAGAACATTTAGCACAAATTATAATTATTACAATGATAATTAATATTCCGACCGCATATGTTACATAGCTAAAATGATAAACAGGATGTGGTCGTGACAATATCTCTGATAATTTGCCTTTCATTATATTTATTTTATGAGCTGTATCCGATAGTTCATTTAAATTTACATTTGTAACTTTCATAGGATCAATTGGTTTTAATAACAAAGTATATTTTAAATTATCATCGGTACAACAATTTTCATCATATAGATCCTTTTGTATTAATTTATTCTCATATGAACTTGATAACTCTAAATCAGGTATTAATATATCATGAATAGTACTAGCGGTACAATTTTTATTTTTAATTGTTAAGATTCCAGTACCAATTAATTTTACATCATTTAATAATTTACATTTGATTGATAATTCAATACTTCTCGTTATTACATATAACCAACTATTATGTTTTTCTAGCTTGTGCCAAATTTCAATATCCTGAGTTAATGCTCTTCAGTGAATTTTTGTAAAAGAAATACATCCGTTTCGCATGTCGGACTCGTATAAGGATTCGTTAAAAGAATAGATTTACATATTTTTTCTTTTCCAATGGCTTTACATTCGCTATTAATTTCGTCTACCAATTGTGCTTTAGTTCTACCTTTGGCAATTATCAAATATTTTCTTTTTGGATTGATCATGACAGAAGTCAACATTTTCCGTTGTGGAACAGGGATTATGTTATACATTTCATAAATTTCATGATCCGTAAGAGGCACTTTTATTACAAATACCAAATTATCATTATATAGATAACATATACACCCCGATTATCTTAGACCATTCACTAAAAACGACGCATTTTATTTCATTTCACTGAAAGTGAAGTTTTTAATTATCTTAGACTCATGACCGATTCGTGAAATAGTGCGAAATTTATATGGCATCACTGCAATGAAGGTTACAAATCTCACCGCAGCACAAAGCTCACGGGAACCCATTTCGTTGCGTATGCACTAGCTATACGACTCAATATACTTTTGTGGATAAACTTCAAAATTATCTTTTGAAGTTTCAAATTTTAAAGTTGTTGAGTATTTTGTTTGCTAATACTAGTTAGAAAAACGTAATTCAAGCGTCAGTTAAGTTTATTTATAGAAAAAAAATGAGCTCCCTGGAAATGTACGAATCGGATGACGAAGTTTCGGATACAGATTACCGACAAATCAGGCGAAATTTGAGAGACAATTCCAATCCTCTGGAATTGCCGGAAGAATTGTAACACATTTTTTTATTTTACTATGTAAAATTATTGTAATGTTTTTTTCAGGTTTGTAAAAAATTTTCGCGTTAATAAAACGGTTTTTAGTTGAGTTCTGGAGCTCCTAAGCCAAAACCTTCCCTCCACTATGCGATCCACTTGTGTTCTTCCCATTTTAAAATTTACGGGGACGTTGCGGTTTCAAATTGTTCCACATTAGTAATTTTATAGCTAAAATTTGTGATTATCAAATGTTACAATTGAAAGAATAGCAATAATAACACATGGATCAATAAGTCCCGAGACTAACCCAGAGATGACGCTCGTAGTAAACCAGTAACCACGTCTTTCTAGAGTACTAACCTTTGCTTGAAACGTGTCAAAATTTTAAGTCGATCGGACCAGAAACAGCTGAGTTATCGAGGTTGGAGTAAAGTCGTTTTGTAGTTTGTTTAAAAAATGGAAAAAACCGAGTTTCGTGTTCTGATAAAACATTGTTTTTTAATGGGTAAAAACACCGTGCAAGCGAAACAATGGATTGAAAAATGTTACCCGGACTCTTGTCCATCAAAAGCAACGATTTGTCGGTGGTTTGCCGAGTTTAAACGTGGTCGTACCGACACAAATGACGCGGAACGCTCGGGTAGACCTGTGGAAGCCGTTACACCGGAAAATGTGAGTGAAGTGACAAAAATTATAATGAAAGATCGTAAAGTGAAGCTCCGTGAGATTGCTGAGATAACACAGATATCATATGGAAGTGCATTTACTATCCTTCATGAAAAATTGAGCATGAAAAAGGTTTTTTCCAAGTGGGTGCCGCGATTGCTTTCGATGGAACAAAAACAGCAACGAGTCGATGATTCAGAAAGCTGTTTATCGCTATTTACTCGCAATAAAAAAGATTTCTTGCGTCGTTACGTGACCATGGACGAAACATGGATACATCACTACACTCCAGAGTCGAAGCGGCAGTCATCTGAGTGGCGCACAGCTGGCGAAAGCCGTCCGAAGCGTCCGAAAACGCAGCAGTCAGCTGGCAAAGTCATGGCGTCAGTTTTTTGGGATACGCATGGCGTGACGATTGTATCACCCTAAAAGGTGATTATATTGATGAATAAAAAAAAATTTTGCAAAAAAAATGTTGTTTTCATTGTTAGTCTCGGGACTTATTGATCCATGTAAACCTACCATCGTTGATTTTCCATACTTTTCCATCCATCAATTACCGCTTTCGATCAGAAAATAGCAACCGACTTGAAATTTCACTTATTGCGACAAATTTCGCAAAAAAAGGCTAACATGATTGGTTTTTTTTTTACATAATCCCGATCACCAAATGAAGTGAAATTCGTCGATTCACGAGTCTTAAATAATCGGGGTGATAATTTCAGAAATTTGTAAAATCAAATGAATATTTCCTTCTTGTAGTTGAATAGGATAAAATAACCCAAGAGGTAATTTTGATTCAGTTTCAATTAGTTTTGATAAGAATATTTCAATTGGTATGATTGAAGCATGTATCTGTCCAGTTTTAGTGAACATAACGACATTTATTAGAACGTTTAAATCGGTCTCGGCATCAATTATAAGAGTATTTAAATATGTTAACATTTCTAATTCATATTCCTCTAACAAGGTCTTGTTTACTTCATTTTGTAATTCGAATGGTTCCAAATAATGTTTTTAAACCAGATCCAATGATATTTATTAATCCTCTTTTGTTTTTATGATATACTCCAATTAAATGCATCAAGTTGTTATGTGAAGTTTTTATGATAGGAATTCTTGTTTGTACTAGTTTTAATATTCTTTTACAATTCATTGTTTCCGTTTTATTGTAACAGATCTTTTCCATTTTGTTATTGAAATTATCAATCACATTTTGTCGATATTTCAAAAATGAAATGTCCAAATATGTTATAATTGACCATGATTGTTCGTAAAAATGTAGTTCAGCAGTTTTTTCAAAATACAATCCTGCTGTATTTGATAAATCGGTTATTAAATAATTGGAATTTTCTTCTCTAAAACCAGAAATAGGTTTTAGGAACCTGTAAAGTAAGGTTTCGTATTATTTATATTATATTGTATTATTTTATTATTTTTCTTGAATTTTACATTAGTAGAATTGGCTTCAACTACGGTATATGGTCCTTCATACAGAGGGTTTAATTTATTTCTGGAGGGTGTTTTAATGAAAATCTGGTCTCCTGATTTATAAGACTTTGGATTTAGTGATTTATCATATTGATTTTTGGATTTTCCTTTGCTTTTTATTATATTTTCTCTGGCTATTTCTTGACTTTTAATAATTCTTGATTTTAATTGATTGTTGTACTCATCATAAGTTAATTCGTTACGAAATTTAATAGTTGAGGGTAATGCGGGTTTGTAACCGAAAACTAATTCATAAGGACATTAGTTTGTACTTGAATGAATATTGGTGTTATATGAAAAACTTGCGGAATCAAGTAATTCATCCCAATCCTTTCGTTTTTCGGTAAAATTTTGAAGGTTAAGGTTGCATGTACTCTTTCAAGGGCTCCATTTGTTTGGGGGTGATATGGAGTGGTATTTAATTTTTTTATTTTGAATAATTTACATAGATTTTGTATTATAATTGACATAAAATTCGCACCTTGATCGGTTAAAATTGAAGTTGGTATTCCGAATTTAGAAATGAATTGATGGAACAATGCTTCTGCAACCGTTTTAGCTTCCTGATTAGGTAGGGGTATAAACAGAGTGAATTTTGTTAAATAATCTTGTATTAATAAGACGTATCTATTGCCTTTTGATGTAGGTTCTGAACCTATCGGACCGAATATGTCTAATGCTATTCTTTCAAAAGTTTTCTTACTAGGGGTGGTAATTAGCATTGGGTTTTTTATTGGTCTACGATTTATTTTATTAAATTGGCATTTATTGCAGGACCTTACAAAATTCTCAATATCTTTGTTCATATTTTTCCATTTATATTTTGCTTTTAATGTTTTTAACATTCGTATTATTCCAGCATGTCCTCCAATTGCAGATGTATGTGTTTCTTTTAAAATATCATTGATTTCATTTGGATTTGGAACAATTATTTCTTCTTCTTCCATATAACATAGTTCTATGTCTTTATTGAAAAATTTTTCATTTAATAGGCTCAAAATTCTATTATTATTTGTATCATAAATTTTTGTGATATATAGTTTTTTATATTTCTTTGTGTCTTCGCATAAATCATCTATTGTTTTTTGAATTTTGTTTAAATCCATGTCTTCCCATTCATTTTCCTTGATAATGACATGAATTGTTTTTTGTTTGTTTATGCTAAATTTTATTATTGATCCTATTTCTATTTCTTCCTTTGATAATAACTCTTTTTCTGATATGTTCATTAATTTATTAGAATATGTAGGAGACTCGAAATATTTATCTGTGAAATTTATAACAATTCCGTCTGAAAATTTTTTATTTTTGATTACGTCTGTATGACTTTCAGAATTTGAATCATTAGAACTATCTAAATTTTGATTTAGAGCTGTAGATGTCGAAGGTGTTTCTTGTAAAATATTTCTAATTTCTTCTTCCGTTTCTAAGAGGTTTATTTGAATTCTACTGAGACAATCAGCTTGAGTATTGTTTATTCCTTTTTTGTATTGAATTTCGTAATTATATTCTTCTAATTTTAGTCTCCATCTGACTAATCGACTTCCAGGATCTTTGACATTAAACAACCATGTCAATGGTTTATGATCAGTATATATGATGAACTTTCTTCCATATAAATACGGTCTAAAATGTTTTACTGCCCAAACTATTGCTAAACATTCTTTCTCCGTTGTGGAATAATTTCCTTCGGGTTTATTTAATGTTCTTGAAGAATAAGCAATGGGTAATAATTTATCATCATGTTTTTGTGCTAAAATTGCTCCTATTGCAAAGTTTGAAGCATCAGTGGTTAAATAAAAGGGCTTTTCAAAATCTGGGTACTGTAATATGGGTTCCTTGGTTAGGGCTTCTCGTAATTGATCAAAGGCTTCTTGTTGATCGGATTCCCATAAAAATTTAGCGTCCTTACGTAAAAGTTTTGTTAATTTTTGTGATATTTTTGAAAAATTAGGAATAAATCTCCTATAATATCCCACAAGTCCAAGAAATTGTTTGATTTGTTTAGGATTCTCTGGTGCTCTATATTTTTCAATTACTTTTATTTTTTCTGCATTAGGTTTTAGACCTTCTTGTGTAATGATATGTCCTAAATATTCAACTTCCTGTCTAAGGAATTCGCATTTTGCAGGCTGTAGTTTCAAGTTAGCTGTTCGTAACTGGTTGAAGACACTTGACAATTTTATTTTGTGATCTTCTAAAGATGATGCGTATACCACAATGTCATCAAGATAGACAAAACATTTAATTCCCTGTAAACCGGCTAAAACTGTGTTCATTAGTCTTTGAAAGCATGACGGAGCATTCTTTAATCCGAACGGCATTCGTGTGAATTCATAATGTCCTGTAGGAGTGGAAAATGTAGTTTTTCCCGTATCTTCTTCCCTCAATTTTATTTGATGATAGCCCGAGGCAAGATCCAATGTTGTAAAGTACTTGGAATTACCTAACTGATCCAAAATATCTGCAACATTGGGTAAAGGATAACTGTCCGTAATTGTCTTTTCATTTAGTTTTCTATAGTCTATTACAACTCTCCATTTCATTTTTCCAGAAGCATCCATTTTCTTAGGCACTATCCATACAGGTGATGACCAGGGACTATTTGATGGTTTGATAATTTCTTGTTTTAACATTTTGTTAATTTGTTCATTTACTTCGTTTTCATGAACTTTTGGATATCTATATGTTTTTGCACAAATTGGTGAGGCATCCTTTTCCAAAGGAATATGATGTTCTACGGATGTAGTATAACTCAGAATGTCGTCCTCTAAATAGAATAAATCAGCATATTTTTGACAGATTTCATACACGGATTCTTTTTCTTCCTCATTTAAATGATTCACTCTTATATTTTCTTTAATTTCTTTCCATCTTTTATTATCAGGATTTTCTGTATTACTTTTAACTAAGACTTTTATTTTTGGAATCAGTTTTAGTTCTATAGGTTTTAATGTTAGTCTGACAAACTCTTCCGTAGTGTTTATTATTGTTGCTAATGCGTAATCCTTAATTTTTCGTGTTAAGCAGTCACTAAGATAATATCCAGTTCTTAATTCACACTTCTCAATATACCCGACATTTAACTTTCCTTTAATAGGGATTTTAACAATTTTTTCACATCTGGGTGGCAAAAAAGCTCTAGTAGGTGTTTCAAAATAAAGACACGTTTTTACGTTATCCTTGTATAATTTTTCATTTACATAATCAATTTTAAATTGATTTTTCCTCAGGAAATCATTTCCTAAGATTCCATCAAACTGAATATCAATATTGGGAAATATATGAAAATCGTGATCAAATTTTGTATCATACCCAACTGAAGGGTAAAATTCAAAACTTAATGTTATTATTCCTTCACTTTGTATTTCCTCATTATTTATCCCATGAATGTTAATTTGTTTGTTAATTGTGACATTATCGTTTTTATTATCATAATTTTTTAATAAAGAAACTTCCGCGCCTGTATCTAATAATAAGGTTAAAATTTTGAAATCGTTTACTTTAATTTTTACCAATGGTCTTAAAAAGGATACTCCCTCTCCATCGGGTTGATTTGCGTCGGACATATAGTTAATGAGTTTATTTGGCCTTTGTCTAAAAAGTTTTGTCTGTTTTTTGGAATTACTTGTTTATTTTTATGTTTCTCAAAGCAACGGTCAACCGTATAACCCTGTTTTTTGCAAAATGTGCAAGTTTTTGTTTTAAAACAATTTTTTGTTTCATGATTCTTTTTGTTGCAAATTTTACATTGGTTTTCAGAGACTTCGGCGTAGCCAACCTTTCGGTAATTATGGGGATTGTTAAAACCTTGAATTGCTTTATGGAATCTCAAGGCAATTTCTTCTTCACTAGCTAGTCTGCTAGCCTCCATAATTGTCTTAGGATCCCTAATTCTTAGCAATTGTCCATATTATGATAAAGAATTATGAATGAATGTGGTTAGCCCCATTCTTTTGATTAACTCCTGTTGGGAATTGTCAATAGTTCGTCCCGTTTCGAAATTTAAAGTTTTCATTAATTTGTGAGTTTTGTCTTCAATTCTCTGCGTAAATGAAGCAATACTCTCAGTTTTTCCTTGTTTAATATTTTGGAGTTCCATTTGCACCTGTGCAAATGATTTCCTTTCACCGAAGGTTTCAATTAACTTCTGTTTTAATGCTTCCCAACTTTGGTAATTTGTCGTTAAGACAATATTTTTAGCGGAACCTCTTAAAGCGGCTTTAACAAATGGCATCAATAATGATCTCTGCTTTTCTTGGGCCAAATTAAAGGCTTCGTTTACACCATCGATAAACGGACTCAATTTTCCGAATGTGCCATCGAATTCTGGGATTAGTTTTATCAGTAAACTAGTTTCTAATTCCATCTTTGAAGATTTTGATGTACTGTCGGCATCAGATTCATTTACCATTTTAATTTTATCCCTTATTTTTCTTATACTTAATATCTAATTTACAAATTCACTTTTCTTAAAATATTTCTTATAATTTTTTGTTTTGAAAAGAAACCGTTGTACTCACAAAAATATAATAGCTAGTAGTATTGTAGGCTGCATCCTTGGGTCCTCCCGATTAATTCCGATGTCTACGTCGAACTTGTACTCGAATCCTTTGTGCTGTGATCCCGTGACGTTCTAGTTCTTGTCGGACTCTAATATAGATGTTCCAATGATAGTGACGAACCTCTGTTAAGTTGAGGAGCCTTCCTGGTACTTCAGGCTCTGAATTAGCTTCCTTGGCACTTTCACTATTATTATTAATTTCACTTAACAACATATATAATTCTAGGAATGTTCTCCGGGATTTTTTTTTTTTTTTTTCAAAAAGTTTTCTTTTAGGGATTTTTTTTTTGCTATCCCACTTGTGACACCAATTTTTTTGTTAACTTTCTCTTAAATTGTTCACTGTTAACAATTTTTAATAGTCACTTCTGACACCAGTCAACTAGGTTGACAAATAATTTTATTTTTGTTTTCTTTTGTTTGTCTTAATAAAAATTTAATTTTTATTTAGATATTGTTTTATTTAAAACCAGTGTTCAAAACGCTTTGAGAACAGAACGTTAATGCTGGGAGCGAAATATCATTCTCTCACTATTAAAATACATACTTATATGTGTGTGTGCATCATACCAAAAAGCCATCGCTCGAGGCTTTCATTCATTTTTATGCGAGACCCATAAACCGGTTTGAACAAGGAGCGAAAACTTAAATAGAAATCATTTCGTTCTTAACTTGGGAGGGAGAACGAAAAATGTGCATAGCTCGTTCCGACTCCTAGCAACAGTACAGCGGAGCTGAAAATTTCTCTCTTTACAGAACGATTGCGTTTGAAAATCATTTTCGTTCTTGAGAACGGGAGTCGGAAAACGCAGCAAGCGTTCTTGTCGTTGGGAGCGAAACTTTTAAGAGCGAAAAGAACGATATAACAAAATAAAGTTTTGAACACTGTTTAAAACAACTATATAATTTTAATATTCACAATTCACAAAAGAATATTATATATATATATTTTTAAAGTAATTATACATTTACAATTTCACAAAAATATTATTTTATTTTTAATGTTTAAAAATGATTATTAACTTCACAATTCACAAAATAATATAAAAATAATATTTATTTTCAATAATTAGAATTATTTATTTCACAATTCACAAAATAATCTTTCCTTTTTATTATGGAAATGAAAAAATACTCAACTTCAAGTTTGAGTTTAGAACATAAACGAGTCACTCTATAACTGAAATAGAAATGCCTACTTTCGAGATTTTCGAACCCCTTTTTATACTTGTCAGTAAACAACCCCTGCTTGCAGGTGTTCACTGTGGTAAACAAGTCAATGTAAACAGTTTTTAGTTTACATAAACATAATTTTATCATGACTGTAACCCTTTCTGGTCATCAGCTAGCATGATTTTATTTTATCTTTGTTTTCTCAAACAATGCCCGAGCATAACTAAAATGGTCGCACATTGTTTACAAACAATATTATAAACAAACTTTATAGGGTTCTTTTCATTTCATATAACTGTAAACAAGTTCGTTTCTACTGTCAACTACTGCTGTAAACAAAACACTTGAGCATAACTGTAAACAAAGCTCGCGCATCTATAAACAATATCCGCGCTTATGTAAACAAAATTTGTGCTTATCGATATGTATCGAATTTCAAGTGCTATTGTTTATGTTTATCGATATGTATCGGATTTCAAGTGTTATTGTTTATTCATGATTAATTTAAGTATTTTTCCATTTTATGCTTTCATTTTATGACTAATTTCCTACGATTAATTAAAGTATTTTACAATGATTATTTTTATTTTAATAATATATTATAATTTAAATGTTTATTTTAATTGTATTTTTAACTTTAAATATTCATGTTTTAAAGATTTTCTGAACATCAATTTTCCAAAATTTTATGAACATAACAAGCCGAGAAATTCTAATATAATTAATTATAAATGTTATATTTATTCTGATGTGTCGTATGAGCTCTCGTCTAAGCTAGTAGATGATCGTTCATTTGAACTGGCACCTGAAATAGATTCTACAGGTTCTTGAATATTAGGAGCTGCAACACTTTTTTTTTTAGAAAAATAAAAAACTAATGAAGTTTGCTTTGCAGATTTTTTTTTAAAGTTTTGTTCATAATATCGAATTTTTCATTCGTATAACGAATTTTGTACTTTACGAATGATGTTCGTAACTTCGAAGTTTCGTAAAACGAGCCTTCGTAAATCGGTATGTCGATCTTTAAAATTGTCTTTTTGTGCAGCACTATATCTTGAATAGTTATTATGCTTTTTCGATAGACCGGAAAAATGAGAAACTGAAAATTTGTAGAGGGATTTGAAAATTACTTACGAAGTTTTGTTAACGGGAAAGAAGATTTAGCAGCTTAACCCTTTCACTCGGCGCGTACACAATTGTGTACATCATATTTAACTCGTATTTCTAAGAGAATTAGAAGGGAGAGGGACAATTATTGACAATTTATGTACACAAATGAGTACATAATCAAAAAGAGACTTCTAAAAAGATATTTAAATTTTTTAAATTTTGAAATATATTTTGTTGCTATATATTATTATTGAAAAAAGCAAAAAAAAAATTTTTTGTTGTTTTTTTTTAATAATAATATATATTTTTATAAATTATTATTGAAAAAAGCAACAACATATTTTTTTGCTATTAGAAATAAATGCCGAGTGAAAGGGTTAAACGTAATATTAAGAAAAACTAAAAAAGTTTATTTAAAACCAATATATCCAGGAACTGTTCCATTCATAAATGTGGCATTTCTCCGTTGCTGGGGGCATACGTAAACTTCTGGCAACACTGGTTGTGACAAGAGGTTTTAGCGCGTCGCTCCCAAGAAATATTTCTTTCTTTACTTTTTTTTTGCCTTTAATTGCAGTTATTATTTATTTAAATAGTTAATTTGGCTAATATATGTACATCTATTGTAAGTGAATAAACTTGGAGAATTCATATTATATTAATTTCACATTGAACGAAGTTTAACTTGCTGTTGTCATTAGCTGTGGACAACTATTGCTGTGGTTTTAAGGTTGAAAACATCTAGCTGGTCATCGTATTTGGCTTGGCAAACTAGGTAACAGACACAATTTATCCTACACTTCTGTGAATTTTCCTGCACGTGGTATTCCTCTGTCGGAGGGCCATAACATCTGAGTTGCTGCTGCCATTGTTTGCTGCTTCCATCCGCTTATGTGGTGTTGTGTAATGTCCATAAATTAGCGGTGATTTGTCTCTAAAACTCTTAGGCCTATGTTACACACGGCAACTTTAAACCGATACACGATACAAAAAGTTGCTCGTTTGTGCTACATGCGGAGACAAGTTGCCGGAAACTTCTGTATATTCCACAGTGAGTGTTTCATGTGTGTGTGAAGTTGGACGAACTGTCAAATTGCAAAAAACTTTCACGAGCCGGTTCTTTGTGATTTTGTGCTTGTGTGCGTATTTTGTCGCCTTGTTTCTACTTTCGGAACTGGCGACATTAGCCACCGCTTCCCTCACTTCTCGCGCCTATACTTAAGAAAAGTCGCCGCTTAAAGTTGTCCCGTGTAACAGGGGCCTTAGGCAGTTTATTGTCTTGTGGTTTGGAACAATTGATGCAGTAAGCACACAGTTATTGATGGCGGGTAAAAATCTCAAAAAGAACGGCAGTGTGCGATGCCACACGCTTCCGGCTTGAACGGTGAAGTGCCCTCTGTCGCGTTCGCATGTTTCCGTCTTACGCTTTCCTTCTTTCACATTTCTTTGAATGTGTATGTGATTAAAGGTTTAGTTCTCAAAGACATGTCGCACAGTACACAACGTGAAAATAATGGAATATAAAAAAGTTCTTAGAGCTAGTGCTGTTGCTGCTGCGGCCTATATATTATCGCAAAAATATTATTATCGTGCCTGACGATTAGACTTGCGCGACTAAAAATATGAGTTTTGTGTACTTGACATTCGTTTCATAAATTTGTAGATTTGCGCACAAAATTGTAATTACTTAATCGTTATCAACGTAAACATAATAAACCATTTCGTCGATTGCAACAGATCTGGTGCGAATAGCTTTTACATTTTGTGTTTTTTTTTATAAAAATCTTCGCGAGTTTGGCTAGGAACTTGAAATTTGACAAAGAGCGTTTCTCAAAAAATGAAAACTAAGTTCGTTGATGAGCAAAATTAATCCAACCCTTCCAGAATCTCCCGTTCAAATGAAAATATTTTTGAGATTCTCTGGAAAACGGTGAGTAAGGTCAAAAAATTATAAATGCTAGAAAAACTCTTACACAACTCTTCCATCCAACTGAATTTAATTTGACCACTCCTTCTCACGCCTATAAATCTGCCTTTTTTATGGCGATTGCCTAAAGGCCACATGTTAGTATGCAATCAAGCATTTCTAATTGGACCGCAGTTCGAAATGAATACCTCTTAAAATTTCTTAAATTTGTCACATAAAAATTGTCCAAGGATGCGTAAGTATCTAAGGATAAACTAGACTGTTTGAGAATAAATACTCTGTTATATAACCAGCTTAAAATTTCCTGTACATATAATCGCGAGTGTACTGTACAATACTTTTGATACTACGTACTTCATATAAGAAACCAAAAAGTCTGAAGAGTGGATTGTTGAAAGCTTTGAGGCTCGTAAATGTTACAAACTTATGAAACGAATGTCAAGTAAACTCATATTTTTAGTCGCGCAAGTCTAATCGTCATGCACACGGCAATTGATAAGATCAATCATGTCTCAGTGACTGTTATCAACTGACCCTTAGGGCTGGATTTGGCTCTTTTTAAAAGCTTTTATTTAGCTTGCCTTCGTGTCTGTCTGTTTGTCTGTCTGTCTGTCAGATCAAATCTTGCAACCCAATTTTGACCCACTTCCACTTGTCCGATTGACTTGAAATTTTGCACACTTATATAAGTCCGATGACAATACAATATTTTCACTACTTCGTCCTTGTAAGGATAACGGAGGGTCCTGTAAGGATAACGTGATTATCATTTTCTCCAAATTTTCCGGAAAAAAATCTATTCTGCGGGTTTTTGGGGTCGCTGAATCCGAATCTGTCATTAGAAAGTCTGTAAGGATAACGGAAGGTCCTGTAAGGATAACGTGATTATCCTTTTCTCCAAATTTTCCGGAAAAAAATCTATTCTGGGGGGTTTTGAGGTCGCTAAATCCGAATCTGCCATTAAAAAGTCTGTAAGGATAACGGAATGTCCTGTAAGGATAACGTGATTATCCTTTTCTCCAAATTTTCCGGAAAAAAATCTATTCTGGGGGTTTTTGGGGTCGCTGAATACGATTCTCAAGTTAAAAAGCCTGTAAGGACATCTCAAATGTAAGGATATATATTCGAAGACTAAAAAGAACAAAATAAAAAAAATAAAAAATTTTTTTTTAAAAAAAAGCTTTTATTAAAAAGGAATGCACTAAAAAGAAAAAAATAATTTTCTGGACGCTGTGTATCACAAATATAAAAGCTTTTAAAAAGCGATATAAAGCATAAAAGAATAAAATAAAAATTTATCTCGCTTTTAAAAAGCTTTTATATTTGTGATACACAGCGTCCAGAAAATTATTTTTTTCTTTTTAGTGCATTCCTTTTTAATAAAAGCTTTTTTTTAAAATTTTTTTTTTTATTAAAGTATTTTGAATATAACCAAAAGACCCCATCGCTCAGTTCTCAACATAAAATTTTAACTGTGTTGGTTGACCGTTGTGTTCATGTTTGTTGTTTATGTAAACGGGCTTATCGGTCCTTTGATGTTATGTATAAATGAAACTAGAGGTCTTTTTTCTAATTTTTATATTTATGTTTTAATCATCCGACGTTTCGATCGTGTATACGATCATCTTCAGGGTGCTTATAATGGATGGATAACAAATTATTTTATTTTACTTAGTTTTAGTTATTTCTACTTACATTGTGTATTTGATATAATGGAAAACTACTTTGAAATTACATTAAGCACTGATTGACAATAAATGAATGAAATAAATCAAAAATGTTTGACATCGTACGTTATTATAAAAACAAGAAACAGATTAAATAAATTAAATAAGTTAAACACGACGTCACTGGGACGGTTACAAGATTTAAAGAGAATAATAACAGTTCTTGCAAACATCGGTGTGGTTATTGCGGTTTATTGATATTTAGATCCTTTTGGGTTTGTATTATCATTTGTGTATGTCCGTTTTCGTTTGCGTGTGTTTATCTCGTCATGTAGTATTGCGCAATACACTGCTGAAATGTCCTGTGTGTCACGTTTTATGTTGTATGTGTCCTCTGTGTATATGTGTAATGCTTCTGTTGTGAGTCGTTTGTTATAGTTTGTTTGTGTTGCCAGAATTTTCGTGTTGTCAAAGTCTGGTATGTGTTTGTGCGTGTTAAAATGTTCGACTAATGCGGTGTGTGGAGTGTTATTTATGACGTCACCAATCCTTTTTAAATCATTTTTGTGGTTATTTATACGTTTTTCTAGGTATTGTTTTGTTTGGCCTACGTAATTTAGATTGCACTCTGCCCCTATATTTGGATTGCCCAAGCACGGGATTTTGTATATTATATTTGAACGTTTATTTTTAGGTGTAGGATCTTTTAAACTTGTGTATAGACTTCGAAGTGTGACTTTGTTCCGATATGCTAATATTGTGTTTTTTGTATGTTGTTTTAATGTTTTAGCGATCTTTTCTGAGGTTCCCCTAATGTACGTTATGCTCCTGTACATTGGGTTATCAATGAGTGTCTCACTATGGATGGGTAGGGAGTCATTCGGTCTATGATTATTATTATTTCTAGCTTTAAGTAACGAGTTTATTATGTTTTGTGGATAGTTGTTTTTGGCTAGTATGTTTTTTATTAATTTTATGTTATTTTTGTGAAACTTGTCAGAGCTGATGGTTAGGATTGTGTTTATTAATTGTCTAGCAGTGTTTAGTTTCTGAGTATGGGGGTGGTGGGAGAGATAATTGAGGATGCGATTTGAAGTGGATGGTTTTTGGTACCAATCAGTGTCTATTTTATTATTGTTGTTTCGTATTGCAAGTACGTTAAGGTATGCTAATTTATTGTGTTGTTCTATTTCGTGTGTGAATTGAATTTTAGGGTGGAAGTTATTTAATTTTTCTAAGGTATCTGGTATTTGATCTTTAGGTATAATGGCGAAAATATCATCTACATACTTTACAAATAATTTAGGTGTATAGTTCAGACTTGGAATTACATCTTGTAGTAATTTTTGTGTAACAATATCAGCAATTACGGATGATAATGGGTTGCCCATTGGCATACCATAGATTTGCTGATAGAAAGTTTTATCTGCTGTAAAGTAATTCACGTCTACTAAACAGAACTTCAATAGTTTTAAGAAAGTGTCTTTAGGTATGTTTGTGTTCTGAGTTATTATGTCCCATTTTTGACTAATGATATCTATTGCGAGTTTAATTGGTATACTGGTAAAAAGTGATATTATGTCGAAACTTATCATCGTTTCTGTGTTGTTTATTTCTAATTTAGACAACTTTTCTTTAAACGCTATCGAGTTTTTTATATTGTATTCGTCATTGATGGTGATTGACTGAAGGCTATAGGCTATCATTTTCGACATGTACGATCCGGGTGTATTCATCGTTGACACTATTGGTCTTAGGGGTATGTTTATTTTGTGGGTTTTAGGAAGGGCGTATAATTTAGGTGCTATAGTATTATAATTGGTCATTTGGTATTTCTCATGTATGTTTATATATTTGTTTTCATATAGAGATCTACTGTAGGTGTTATTTAATAATTGTAATCGAGGTGTGGGATCTTTGTTTAACTTTTGATATGTGGTCCTGTCTTGTAATAGGGAGTTCAGTTTATTGAGGTAATCTTTCTTATACATAAAAACTACGGATTTACTTTTGTCACTAGAAGTAATAATAATGTCTTTGTTATCTCGAATGAACGATTTTGTGTTATTTACGATTCTTTTTATTGTTGTGTCTATTGTTAATTGTTTGAAAACAAATATATAAACATACATGAGAAATACCAAATGACCAATTATAATACTATAGCACCTAAATTATACGCCCTTCCTAAAACCCACAAAATAAACATACCCCTAAGACCAATAGTGTCAACGATGAATACACCCGGATCGTACATGTCGAAAATGATAGCCTATAGCCTTCAGTCAATCACCATCAATGACGAATACAATATAAAAAACTCGATAGCGTCTAAAGAAAAGTTGTCTAAATTAGAAATAAACAACACAGAAACGATGATAAGTTTCGACATAATATCACTTTTTACCAGTATACCAATTAAACTCGCAATAGATATCATTAGTCAAAAATGGGACATAATAACTCAGAACACAAACATACCTAAAGACACTTTCTTAAAACTATTGAAGTTCTGTTTAGTAGACGTGAATTACTTTACAGCAGATAAAACTTTCTATCAGCAAATCTATGGTATGCCAAATGGGCAACCCATTATCATCCGTAATTGCTGATATTGTTACACAAAAATTACTACAAGATGTAATTCCAAGTCTGAACTATACACCTAAATTATTTGTAAAGTATGTAGATGATATTTTCGCCATTATACCTAAAGATCAAATACCAGATACCTTAGAAAAATTAAATAACTTCCACCCTAAAATTCAATTCACACACGAAATAGAACAACACAATAAATTAGCATACCTTAACGTACTTGCAATACGAAACAACAATAATAAAATAGACACTGATTGGTACCAAAAACCATCCACTTCAAATCGCATCCTCAATTATCTCTCCCACCACCCCCATACTCAGAAACTAAACACTGCTAGACAATTAATAAACACAATCCTAACCATCAGCTCTGACAAGTTTCACAAAAATAACATAAAATTAATAAAAAACATACTAGCCAAAAACAACTATCCACAAAACATAATAAACTCGTTACTTAAAGCTAGAAATAATAATAATCATAGACCGAATGACTCCCTACCCATCCATAGTGAGACACTCATTGATAACCCAATGTACAGGAGCATAACGTACATTAGGGGAACCTCAGAAAAGATCGCTAAAACATTAAAACAACATACAAAAAACACAATATTAGCATATCGGAACAAAGTCACACTTCGAAGTCTATACACAAGTTTAAAAGATCCTACACCTAAAAATAAACGTTCAAATATAATATACAAAATCCCGTGCTTGGGCAATCCAAATATAGGGGCAGAGTGCAATCTAAATTACGTAGGCCAAACAAAACAATACCTAGAAAAACGTATAAATAACCACAAAAATGATTTAAAAAGGATTGGTGACGTCATAAATAACACTCCACACACCGCATTAGTCGAACATTTTAACACGCACAAACACATACCAGACTTTGACAACACGAAAATTCTGGCAACACAAACAAACTATAACAAACGACTCACAACAGAAGCATTACACATATACACAGAGGACACATACAACATAAAACGTGACACACAGGACATTTCAGCAGTGTATTGCGCAATACTACATGACGAGATAAACACACGCAAACGAAAACGGACATACACAAATGATAATACAAACCCAAAAAGATCTAAATATCAATAAACCGCAATAACCACACCGATGTTTGCAAGAACTGTTATTATTCTCTTTAAATCTTGTAACCGTCCCAGTGACGTCGTGTGTAACTTATTTAATTTATTTAATCTGTTTCTTGTTTTTATAATAACGTACGATGTCAAACATTTTTGATTTATTTCATTCATTTATTGTCAATCAGTGCTTAATGTAATTTCAAAGTAGTTTTCCATTATATCAAATACACAATGTAAGTAGAAATAACTAAAACTAAGTAAAATAAAATAATTTGTTATCCATCCATTATAAGCACCCTGAAGATGATCGTATACACGATCGAAACGTCGGATGATTAAAACATAAATATAAAAATTAGAAAAAAGACCTCTAGTTTCATTTATACATAACATCAAAGGACCGATAAGCCCGTTTACATAAACAACAAACATGAACACAACGGTCAACCAACACAGACATAATTCTCCAGTTGAGGGCATAATCAACACAGGGTTTTATTCCCAAATACAGCGCCGATTTGGACTAAAAAATACCAACTTACTAAAACAATACACGAAACAGATACAAACAATAGCCAAACTAAAAACATCAAGGAACTTTCTACTACGTTGCAGACAACACTCCATCATTCCTAATTTTCTTAAAAACAGCACCAATACAGTCAGAGACATTATAATCAACAACAGTGAGTATAATAACAATATTGCAAACATCTTTAATCACTTCCATAAAAAGTTATTAAACACAATCATACGAGAAAAATGCTCTCTCACATTTAAAAATGACGAAATACTATACGAACTACAAGAACAAATCCTACAGAACTTACCCGACGACATTGCACACGAATTTCTAACAACTCAAAAATACACATATGACAAAATATTTAATACACTAACGACCTTACATCATAAAAAGTTCGATGAGTTGCACAATCAATTACTCGAGGAGTTAAACATAATACCGGATAACCAAATGTTTACAAATCTAACTGACATCACCATTCCCAACGAAATCATTTGGCTACTGTCTCTCGGACCTAAATTTGCACTACCCCCAAATGACAAGGATTTCCCAATCATTGAGATTATCGCAGACGTCGAGGAAGTTATAAAAACCATTAGTGACAACAAATCGAAAGACATAGTAAGAACAAAATTTGCTAATATCGCGTCCAACAACAAAAACATTAAACCAAACCTCAAACAATTAACAATAGACACAACAATAAAAAGAATCGTAAATAACACAAAATCGTTCATTCGAGATAACAAAGACATTATTATTACTTCTAGTGACAAAAGTAAATCCGTAGTTTTTATGTATAAGAAAGATTACCTCAATAAACTGAACTCCCTATTACAAGACAGGACCACATATCAAAAGTTAAACAAAGATCCCACACCTCGATTACAATTATTAAATAACACCTACAGTAGATCTCTATATGAAAACAAATATATAAACATACATGAGAAATACCAAATGACCAATTATAATACTATAGCACCTAAATTATACGCCCTTCCTAAAACCCACAAAATAAACATACCCCTAAGACCAATAGTGTCAACGATGAATACACCCGGATCGTACATGTCGAAAATGATAGCCTATAGCCTTCAGTCAATCACCATCAATGACGAATACAATATAAAAAACTCGATAGCGTCTAAAGAAAAGTTGTCTAAATTAGAAATAAACAACACAGAAACGATGATAAGTTTCGACATAATATCACTTTTTACCAGTATACCAATTAAACTCGCAATAGATATCATTAGTCAAAAATGGGACATAATAACTCAGAACACAAACATACCTAAAGACACTTTCTTAAAACTATTGAAGTTCTGTTTAGTAGACGTGAATTACTTTACAGCAGATAAAACTTTCTATCAGCAAATCTATGGTATGCCAAATGGGCAACCCATTATCATCCGTAATTGCTGATATTGTTACACAAAAATTACTACAAGATGTAATTCCAAGTCTGAACTATACACCTAAATTATTTGTAAAGTATGTAGATGATATTTTCGCCATTATACCTAAAGATCAAATACCAGATACCTTAGAAAAATTAAATAACTTCCACCCTAAAATTCAATTCACACACGAAATAGAACAACACAATAAATTAGCATACCTTAACGTACTTGCAATACGAAACAACAATAATAAAATAGACACTGATTGGTACCAAAAACCATCCACTTCAAATCGCATCCTCAATTATCTCTCCCACCACCCCCATACTCAGAAACTAAACACTGCTAGACAATTAATAAACACAATCCTAACCATCAGCTCTGACAAGTTTCACAAAAATAACATAAAATTAATAAAAAACATACTAGCCAAAAACAACTATCCACAAAACATAATAAACTCGTTACTTAAAGCTAGAAATAATAATAATCATAGACCGAATGACTCCCTACCCATCCATAGTGAGACACTCATTGATAACCCAATGTACAGGAGCATAACGTACATTAGGGGAACCTCAGAAAAGATCGCTAAAACATTAAAACAACATACAAAAAACACAATATTAGCATATCGGAACAAAGTCACACTTCGAAGTCTATACACAAGTTTAAAAGATCCTACACCTAAAAATAAACGTTCAAATATAATATACAAAATCCCGTGCTTGGGCAATCCAAATATAGGGGCAGAGTGCAATCTAAATTACGTAGGCCAAACAAAACAATACCTAGAAAAACGTATAAATAACCACAAAAATGATTTAAAAAGGATTGGTGACGTCATAAATAACACTCCACACACCGCATTAGTCGAACATTTTAACACGCACAAACACATACCAGACTTTGACAACACGAAAATTCTGGCAACACAAACAAACTATAACAAACGACTCACAACAGAAGCATTACACATATACACAGAGGACACATACAACATAAAACGTGACACACAGGACATTTCAGCAGTGTATTGCGCAATACTACATGACGAGATAAACACACGCAAACGAAAACGGACATACACAAATGATAATACAAACCCAAAAAGATCTAAATATCAATAAACCGCAATAACCACACCGATGTTTGCAAGAACTGTTATTATTCTCTTTAAATCTTGTAACCGTCCCAGTGACGTCGTGTTTAACTTATTTAATTTATTTAATCTGTTTCTTGTTTTTATAATAACGTACGATGTCAAACATTTTTGATTTATTTCATTCATTTATTGTCAATCAGTGCTTAATGTAATTTCAAAGTAGTTTTCCATTATATCAAATACACAATGTAAGTAGAAATAACTAAAACTAAGTAAAATAAAATAATTTGTTATCCATCCATTATAAGCACCCTGAAGATGATCGTATACACGATCGAAACGTCGGATGATTAAAACATAAATATAAAAATTAGAAAAAAGACCTCTAGTTTCATTTATACATAACATCAAAGGACCGATAAGCCCGTTTACATAAACAACAAACATAAAATTTTAACATTTCAAATGTTTTTTTTTGCGAAGTGGATTTTTTTTGCTCCTTTATAATTTACTAGCTTGCATACCCGTCGTTGCCGGGCTAAAGTTTTTTTAAAAAAGTTTTTTGTACAAAAAACCCAGAAATAACTTAAAAACGTGATCAGCGGCTCCGAAACCCCCTTATTGCCAGTTTTTTCGAGGAAAAATGGTAAAAAGGATATTTGGGTTATCCTTACAGGTGCTTCCGTTAGCAATTTCAACACCAGTACACCGATTCTGAGCATAATCAGAGCCGTATTAACAAGTTTGAGCGCCCTGGGCTAAATAAAATGTTGCACCCTTACATAGTTTTATTGTAAAAATTCAATTTTATTTTTTAAAATATTCTTTAATTCAAAACTTAAATATATATTTACGCAAAATAAAATTCAAAAATTTTTATAAATATGTGCATTAAATATTAATTGGCGCCCCTGGGCTGTATGGCGCCCCTGGGCTGTAGCCCAATTAGCCCTATGGTTGAGCATAATCGAAACTTATCGTCAGTGGAATATCGAAGAGGGATTTTTTTTTAAATTAGGAAATTTTCTTGAAGATCCGCAGCGATGAAGATTTTTTTACCTACCCGATGTGAATTTTATAAGTTGCAATGCTAATGGTATGTGTGTAAATACATTCTCATTATATTAAATTTGGCATATAGAATTTCTTGACTGAATTTTACCACTTTATCATTGTTATTAAGTTTGTAGGTACTGAATTTATACTTAATACTATAGCATCAATTAATAATTGAATTGAATTGAATTTATAAGTTGCACGTGTAATAAGTAGAGACCGGATTATATGCAACTTAAAAGTGCTGAAATATGCATGCAAATATGCAGAAAAAAAGTCAAAAATATGCACGAAAATCGCAAAAACAGGCAAAAATATGTTCGAAATATAAGTAAAAAAAAGGAATTTGAATTCAAAAGTCATATATAATAAAAAAAGAAATTTCAATTCAAAAGTCTTATGTATTTTATTTACATACCAAAGTGATAAAATTATTAAATTTTTTTGTTCTTTTTATAAAAGTGTACTACGATATATTTTTCTAAGTTTTCCAGCGCCTATCATCCAAAATAAATTTGTATGACAAAAAAGAGCGGTGTGGATGTATACACCGATGTTGTAGGGCAGTACTTAAAATTAGGTGATATGTTTGAAGTTACCGTCTCAGGCAAAACTTTACCGTTACCATTGATAAATTCATTTATTTGGAATAATGCTTCATAGCCCGGATTGGTTTTTAACACATTGTCAAGTTTCATTTTAAGTTTATCTGGGAATATATCTGGCAATTGAGAATTACGTGTAAGCATTGGGCGCATCCAACTACCAGAGCGGCTCAGCATCGCTCTAGAGCGAAAAAGGTGCTCAGTTACTGAACGCAATCGCTACAGAGCGGCTCAACTGAGCAGCTCACATTTTTTCTGAGCGTAAAAGAACTCCGCTCAGTATTTGCTCCGCTCCGCTCAGCAAATGTCAAATGAAGGATTACAGAACCTCAATTAATGTCTAAAAACGACGACGGAAATACATAAATGGTGTTATTTATAATATTTATAGTTATTTATGTTATTTATAATACGGGAAGCCTCATGGAAGTTCTTGCTGAGCAAACGGGAATGGAAATAGTCAGCGTTGCGGAAAATGTTGGCGAAAGAGTTCGGGAGTGTACTTCGGCATAGTCACCTCAAAATAATCCCGGTTTCTTTCGGGTGCCGCATTCCGGATTGGGGCGACTTCAACTGAAGTATTACACTCTTTAACGAAAAGTGAAGTAGCTTCCAGATTTATCGTATCAGAAGCACAAATTTCTAACATTACGGAGATAATTACATCGCGGTCCATCTTGAACAATAATTTCTTTCAATGACAGCTCATATATAAATGAGCGGTGCATTCAGGACACAAAATGCTGCTCAGCTGAGCATTTTTTTGACAGCTGAGCTTCGCTCCAGAGCCGCTCTGGTAGTTGGATGCGCCCATTGTTTTTATAACCTTGAGCGAATCTTCTAAAGACAAGCCTGTAGTTTCAAGTTTTTTAATGCACTCAGGGATATGTGAAGTGTGTTTTAATCAAAGCAATATTCTTTTTATTAAAAGCTTTTATTTAGCTCGCTATCTTGTTTGTCTGTTTGTCTGTTTGTCAGATCAAATCTTGCAACCCAATTTTGACCCACTTCCACTTGTCCGATTGACTTGAAATTTTGCACACTTATATAAGTCCGATGACAATACAATATTTTCACTACTTCGTCCTTATAAGGATAACGGAAGGTCCTGTAAGGATAACGTGATTATCCTTTTCTCCAAATTTTCCGGAAAAAAATCTATCCTGGGGGTTTTTGGCGTCGCTGAATCCGAATCTGTCATTAGAAAGTCAGTAAGGATAACGGAAGGTCCTGTAAGGATAACGTGATTATCCTTTTCTCCAAATTTTCCGGAAAAAAAATCTATCCTGGGGGTTTTTGGGGTCGCTGAATCCGAATCTGTCATTAAAAAGTCTGTAAGTATAACGGAAGGTCCTGTAAGGATAACGTGATTATCCTTTTCTCCAAATTTTCCGGAAAAAAATCTATTCTGGGGGTTTTTGGGGTCGCTGAATCCGAATCTGTCATTAAAAAGTCTGTAAGGATAACGGAAGGTCCTGTAAGGATAACGTGATTATCCTTTTCTCCAAATTTTCCGGAAAAAAAATCTATCCTGGGGGTTTTTGGGGTCGCTGAATCCGAATCTGTCATTAAAAAGTCAGTAAGGATAACGGAAGGTCCTGTAAGGATAACGTGATTATCCTTTTCTCCAAATTTTCCGGAAAAAAATCTATCCTGGGGGTTTTTGGGGTCGCTGAATCCGAATCTGTCATTAAAAAGTCTGTAAGGATAACGGAAGGTCCTGTAAGGATAACGTGATTATCCTTTTCTCCAAATTTTCCGGAAAAAAAATCTATTCTGGGGTGTTTGGGATCGCTGAATCCGAATCTGTCATTAAAAAGTCTGTAAGGATAACGGAATGTCCTGTAAGGATAACGTGATTATCCTTTTTCTCAATTGTTCCGGGAAAAAATATATTCTGCGGGTTTTGGGGTTCGCTGAATACGATTCTCAAGTTAAAAAGCCTGTAAGGACATCTCAAATGTAAAGCTATATATTCGAAGACTAAAAAGAACAAAATAAAAAAAAATAAAAAAAATTTTTTTAAAAAAAGCTTTTATTAAAAAAAATGCACTAAAAAGAAAAAAATAATTTTCTGGACGCTGTGTATCACAAATATAAAAGCTTTTAAAAAGCGAGATAAAGCATAAAACAATAAAATAAACATTTATCTCGCTTTTTAAAAGCTTTTATATTTGTGATACACAGCGTCCAGAAAATTATTTTTTTCTTTTTAGTGCATTTTTTTTAATAAAAGCTTTTTTTTTATTAAAGAGCTTGGCCTTAGCTTGGCCCCAGATTGACCAAATAGTGGCGCTTTTAATGCGAAACTAGCCTCTACGAGGCCTGCTCTAAAGTTATCATGTCACAAACCGTTGTTTGGAGAAAAAGTAGTAAGTGCTAGAAGACCGCAAAAGATTTTGCCAGCACTTAGTATTTTTCTCCCAAAAAACAGTTTGTAACGTGATAACTCTAGGGTAGGTTATCACTCGTAGACGCTAGTTTCGTACTAAAAGCCCACTGTTTGGCCAAGCTCAGGCCAAGCTAGTTTTATTTTAAAATTGGTCAATATTTAAGTTTTTCGTTTGATTGAATTTACTGAAATATCTTATGTGAACAATTTTTTCAAATATTTCGAGAACCGTTACAGATATTTTTACCCGCGAAGAAAAAATTTCCCTTCCGGGCGTCCACTATATTGTATACCTATATAACGAACGTCCAGTATAGCGAACAGCAGTTTCGAATTATTATTACGTATTATTATTATATTATTATTATTATTATTATTATTATTATTAGCATCTCTATAGTGAAAGACGAAAAATTTTGTTATTCTATATAACGAAAAACTATTTGTTTCGTAAATAATGTGTGTTATACGTGAAACCGTCGCGAAAAATTAACCTTTTAAGGTAATGTAATCAGTTTAAGTGGGATTTGTAACGCTTATACATACATTAAAGCATTATCCCACTTAAGAATAAATCGTATTAAAATTTCCCTCAATCTAAAATCTCATTATGATAATGTTCATAAAAACATATGTGGATATTTAATGCGCATTTCGTTATAACGAACCCGATTTAACGTACGGGCTGAACATTATATATGTAGGTCGATATATTGGGCCTCCACTGTATTTTGCAGTCACTGAGTTTCAGTTCATACAAAATTATTGGTATTACCGAAGATAGAGGTAAATCTTTTGCGGTCTTCTAGCACTTACTACTTTTTCTCCAAACAACGGTTTGTGACATGATAACTTTAGAGCAGGCCTCGTAGAGGCTAGTTTCGCATTAAAAGCGCCACTATTTGGTCAATCTGGGGCCAAGCTAAGGCCAAGCTAGTTTCACCTTAAAATTTCACCATATTTAAGTTTTTCGTATTTTAGTTATAATTTTTTACACAATCTGTTCTATTCTAACATAGGTTGTCTTTAAACTTTGATCGACGTACATATTGTGTGACACAAGGAGGTAATAGTAAGCCTCGTAGAGACTAGTTAGGCCGTATATTCACCATTAACATGAGTTTTTTTAAATAATGTATCAATCGGGTTATTTACTTTAATAAAAAACAGTATGACTTCAAAAAAATGTATACAATTTTACTGTGCCATACCTTTTTTAACCCTTTCGGTACATGTTTTTTTCTATGGGTTTTAAAAATACTCTGTATACAAATTAATGATGTTTAAGCTATTAGTATTCATTTAAAACAAAAAAAAAATTTTAAAAAAAAAATTAAAAATTTTAATTTTTTTCAAATACGTCCACTGTGGTCCAGCTTTTTACTCAAAAAATCAAAATTGGGTCAAAAATGCACTTAATGGTGCACTGAATGAGAATAGAGTGTTGAAAATAAATATATAATAAGACAATTAAATTTTTTTAGCATGATGCCATATGGCATCAAAATACCGAAAGGGTTAATTGTATAAATTATTGTATTTTGAATTCTATAACTCCAACATCTACACATTTTTATACACATTCACACATGTTTATACACATTCACACATATTTAGATATTCGCGATTGGCATGGTTAGTAAATCTCCCTGGGAAAAGCCTTTCTATATTTTATTTCAATTTTCAAGACCTTTTTAGACATAAGAAAAGTTGAAATTAAAAACAACAAAATTCTAGCTATTGACACAAATAAATTACCTGAGAGGACAACGTATATTTGCCCGTGGGAGAAAACGGGCTCGTACAACACAATCCCCACTTTGTCAAATGTCTGGCCTTGAGATTTGTTGATGGTCATGGAAAACGCAGGTCGAATGGGAAAATACAATATAATAATAGCTGTGTCAAAATTTTCCGCGTATAATTAATCATTAAAGTTAAATTTCCAACAACGGCAGAGTATTGAAAAACTAAGTTATTTACATAAGTTTTAATGAAAAACTTCAATTCATTAAAACTTATGTAAGTTTATTTGAGTAAAATTATGAAATCAAATTTATTATTTTTCACATCGAATGGACCATTCCTTAGATTTTTTAGATACAGTTAAACCTGTATAAGCTGGGCCCTGTATAAGCCGGGCCCTGTATAAGCCGGAAACCTACCTAAGCCAAATAGTTTTCAAGTCCCGTGATTTTGAAGTGGTTTTCCATGAATCTGGATAAGCCGGAACCTGCTTAACGCGAAACCGGACATAATTTTTTTTGTATAAGCCGGAAACTTTTTTCTATATAAAAATGTTTTTAGAGTTAGTATACCATTTCTAAAGCATAGAACAAATCGCCCGATCAAAAAATTAGTTACAGTAGTGTGTTTAGCATGACATAAAAATTTGATTTGCCCTAGCCAGTGGGTAAATCGGAATATTTGCTCTCCCCTCCCCCATACAAATAAAAAAGATTTTAGGATTTTTTGAAAAATACTTTGAGCCAAAAAGGTTCTAAAGACCAAAATAAATCTATAGTTTGAATTCTAATTGGAGTTCTATCAACATTTTAACAGAAAAATCAATGTAAAATGATTTTGTTCGTTTCCAAGCTCAGGAAGGGTTATTCAAACCCACAGCAATAGTTTATGCTAAAAACCATATCCGCAAGTTTTGAAAATGCATAAAATCTTGCACAAAGTTATTAACTTATGTTATAAAAAGACGCTTCAAGTAGATCTTGTTTCAGCAAGGAGAAGGGAGACATAGTTTAGAGGAAAAATTTCTTTCATAAAAACGTCAGACAACAGTTTTATTGGGAGTATTTTTCATCTCTCGTCTCTAATTGAAATCAATTCGAAATCTTCCTACTTTTTATTGTCACATGTATGTCGAAGAAACATATTTTTTTATAAACCGGATCATTGTTTACCATTGATCATTATTTGATCACCGGGACATTTTTGTGCTCAAAAGTAATGCACAAATTCAAAAGTTTACACTACGAGGTTTCATCGCATAGTTTTGTATATAGTTACATTATCGTAAAACAAAATAAAAACCCGTGTTTTTTAGTCCAACCTGTATAAGCCGGAAATCTGTCTCAGCCGGACAAATTTCTTGCTTCTGTGCGAGTCTGGCTAAAACAGGTTTTCCTGTATTGGATCATTTCAGATCATTTTCAGCGTTCATTTGATGTTTAACAAAAAAAAATTAATATATGAATATATTCAAAACTCGATAAAGCTTCACAAAAATCAAATTTACCACAAAGAAAAACCTCTAAAAATCATTTAAACAAACAAATTTTGTCATGGGACTGAAAAATCTGCAATTAGGCCATAGCTTTCCCCGTGTTGCAGTTGGCCTGCCCTTAAAAAGTTCGTCCAAATCGGTTGAGTACTTCTCAAATTTTGAACACAAGCCTTAAAACCTATAAGGTTATTATAATATATGAATAACATTTAAACAATAAAATCAAAAATTTTACAAAAAAAAAAAATCTCACATAAGGAGTTGAACCAACAGAAACATTTACTCGGAGCTAATCACTTCCACGCTACACTATTCAGTCACTCAAAAATTTGGTGACGAAAATACGTTTAAAAAACTTTGTTGATTTATCCGTCAAACCTAATTTTATTTTGAATTTATAAATACGTCAAACACTTTTTTGAATTCATAATTTTGATCAAAGTTTGCTTAATTTGTTGCAGCTATAATACATTTAAACAACTAATGCCAGAATTGTGAGTGGCTCAATCGCTATGTCTGTTGGGGTGCAAGCTATTGGTCCCTGGTTCGAATCCTATGTGCCGCAATTTTTATTATTTTTAAAATAAGCTTGAGGGTGAGGGGAGAAGTGGGAGCGGGGTCGACTTATTTAAGAAAAACAATTTGAAATAAGCGCCTTTAGTATAATAGGAATCGGCAAATGCTTCCTTACATTGGTCAATCGATATCGCATCAGAGCTATTGAACTCATTAACTACATCTTTGATTGAATCGAAATGTTTACTATAAAATAGTACAGCTTCCAACCATGTACCCCAACGAGTTATAATATGTTCTGGTGGCAGAGGCAAATTTGGAAGTTTTTCTTTGTATGCTTGTACTCGCAATGGTGCTTTTAAAAATACTTTCTTTGCGGATGAAATTAAATTGTTCACGTTTCCAAATGTGCTTCGAATTTCTTCTGCTAAACGATGAATTCCTTGCGCGAAACATGTTACATGGATTAAATTAGGATAAAATACTTGAAGGGCTTTCCCAGCCTTCAACATATATGGAGCTGCATCAGTCACAAAAACATATATTCTTTCATCTACAGAAGAATCGGGAAAAAATATCTTGATCGAATCATTCACAAATCTTGCAATTGTAGAATGATTGGTTTTTTCGAGGACTTTGCATGCAACTAAGTGAGGAGAGCTTGGTTCCAGACTCAACTTTCCAACCATTAAATTTGCTACATAACGACCACAAATATCCGTAGTTTCATCCGCAGAAATCCAAATCAAGCCATTTCCAATTTCATCCCGTATTTCTTGCAGTACACTTTCATAAATGACTGGGAGATAATTTTTACGTAATGTAAATTCATTCGGAATATTCTGATTTTTACAATACTTTTGTAGGAAATTTTTGAAGGTGGAATGGCCTTTTGTAAACCTATATATGAAATTATTTCCATGTGATGTGATTGAAACATGTAAAAAATCTTGAAAAATGTCGAAATATGCAAATACATATGCAAATATGCATTTGCATATAATCCGGTCTCTAGTAATAAGTAACCCAAAAATTCTCGATTTTACAGCCGCAAATGTGACAGAAGTGGACAACGAAAAGTACCGCGAAAAACTTTAGATAGTGTTTTTAATAATTTACCAAAGACAATGAATTCCGCAGTATCCGTTTTTTATTACCTTAGGAGGAATCAAATGCGAATAATGAGGCGAAATTTACGGGACGCGTCAGATCCTTTTGCGATACTCGAAGAAAGCTAAAAAAGCGTAAATTATGTATGTTTAAAAACTTTAAATTTATGTGTTTGTGAGGTTTATAGAAATAAATGGGCTTCCACAGGCACTAGCAGTGGAAATCATTGAAATGTTGACTCCGCACATGCCTAATTTTAATATCGCCTGCTCTTGGTGTTTTGTATGCGCTAAACTTCTACGCAAACGCACTGTTTTCACCACCTCACAAATCAACTGATATCCCTTGGAAATGTCGATAAAAACGTTGGAAATGTGGAATAGATTTCCAGACGTCAAAACATTAGTGTTACCCGAATGAAGGAAATCGCATTGGAAGTCAAACGTGCATTAGTGTGCTGTATACACCAACACAATTAAAAGAAAGTTGAATATGTGCACATAACTCGCTTGTCGATAATTATCGACAGTTCCCTCAGAATCCCTATACAGATTCGTGATCAGCGACACCGAAAACCCCCTAATGCCACTTTTCCCCGGGAAAAATGGGAAAAAGGATATTTGCGTTATCTTTACAGGACCTTCCGTTCCGAGTTTTGAAGATCTAACACCGGATTCGTGATCATCGACCCCCGAAAACCCCCTAATACCATTTTTATCGGAAAAAATGGTAAAAAGGATATTTGCGTTATCCTTACAGGACCTTCCCAAGACAAATGGGGAAAAGGATATCTGCGTTAACCTTACATGACCTTCCGTTTCTAATTTCGAAAATCTAACACGGGATTCGTGATCAGCGACCCCAAAAACCCACTAATGCAATTTTTTGCCGGAAAAAATGGGAAAAAGGATATTTGCGTTATTGGTATAGGACCTTCCGTTTTGAATTTTGAAAATCTAACACCGGATTCGTGATCAACGACCCCGAAAACCCCCTAATGCAATTTTTTCCCGGAAAAAATGGTAAAAAGGATATTTGCGTTATTCTTACAGGACCTTCCTTTCCGAGTTTTGAAAATCAAACACCGGATTCGTGATCAGCGACCCCGAAAACCCCCTAATGCCATTTTTCCCCGGAAAAAATGGGAAGAAGGATATTTGCGTTATCCTTACAGGACCTTCCGTTTTGAATTTTGAAAATCTAATACCCGATTCGTGATCAGCGACCCCAAAAACCCTATAATGCAAATTTTTCCGGGGAGAAATGGGAAAAAGGATATTTTCATTTACCTTACAGTAGCTTCCGTTTTGAATTTTGAAAATCTAACACCGGATTCTTGATCAGCGACCCCGAAAACCCCCTAATGGCATTTTTCCCGGAAAAAATGGGAAGAAGGATATTTGCGTTATCCTTACAGGACCTTCCGTTTTGAATTTTAAAAATCTAACACCGGATTCTTGATCAGCGATCCCGAAAACTTCCTAATGCCATTTTTTCCCGGAAAAAATGGGAAAAACGATATTTGCGTTATCCTTACAGGACCTTCCATTTTGAATTTTGAAAATCTAACACCGGATTCGTGATCAGCGACCCCGAAAACCCCTGATGCCATTTTTTCCCGGAAAAAATGGGAAAAAGGATATTTGCGTTATCCTTACAGGACCTTTCGTTTCCAATTTCGAAAATCTAACATCGGATTCGTGATCAACGAATCCGGAAACCCCCTAATGCCATTTTTCCCCGGAAAAAATGGGAAAAAGGATATTTGCGTTATCCTTACAGGACCATCCGTTTTGAATTTTGAAAATCTAACACCGGATTCTTGATCAGCGATCCCGAAAACCCCCGAGCGAAACTTTTCAGCCTCCTATTGAGCAGGATTAATGGCTAAAATCACGGTTTAAAAACACCCAAACGTCCTTTACCCCCCGTTCACCCCCTTAGCGGTAAAATTTCGGAAAACCCCGCCTTAATGAGCGCCTACGCAATGGTTGGGACATACTGTGAAAGTTTCAAGTCTCTAGGTTCAGGGGTTTGGGCTGGGCGTTGATGAGTCAGTCACTCACTCAGTCACGATAAACGATTTTATATATAGAGAGGAAAGTAATGACATCTCACTCACTCTTTCGGTGCTACTAATGTCTCTCGCCAGAGGTCCCTACACAGTCTTATCAATTTATTTGGGATACCGAATTCTCTTATGGCTTTATAAAGTTCTACCCTGACTATGCTATCATTTTAAATTTATGCATTTACTAGCTTGCATACCCGCCGTTGTCGGGTAAAAGTTTTTTGCAAAAATTTTCTTGCGGCCAAAAAACAAAGAAATAACTTAAAAACTTTTGAAAAAAATCGTTATGCCTACAGGACTTCCCGTTCCGAAATTTAGAATTCTAACACCAGATTCGTGATCAGTGACCCCGAAAACCCGTTAATGCCAATTTTGCCAATTTTTTCTCGGGAAAAGCAGGAAAAGGATATTTACGTTATCCTTACAGGACCTTTCGTTTCCAATTTCGAAAGTCTAACATCGGATTCGTGATCAGCGAACCCGGAAACCCCCTAATGCCATTTTTCCCCGGAAAAAATGGGAAAAAGGATATTTGCGTTATCCTTACAGGACCTTCCGTTCCGAATTTTATAAATCTAACACCAGATTCGTGATCAGCGACCCCAAAAACCCCCTAGTGAAACTTTTCAGTTTCATGGTGAAAAACATGGCGAAAAACACGGTTTAAAAACACCCAAACCCCCTTCACCTCCCGTTTACCCCCTTAGGGGTAAAATTTCGGAAAAGCCCGCCTTAGTGAGCGCCTACGCGATGGTTGGGACATACTGTGAAAGTTTCAAGTCTCTAGCTTCAGGGGTTTGGGCTGGGCGTTGATGAGTCAGTCGGTCAGTCAATCAGGTTAAACGATTTTATAAAAGATAGATTTCGTGGATGGGGCATTTAAAGGCCGACGGCCACGTGAAGATGAACATTTTTTTGCAGATAGATTAGAAGCAGTTATATGAAAAGGCCTTGGTTGGATAGAGACAGAACTATCATCTGAAAAAAAATGTCATCTGATGCTATAATTATTCCATCTGCTTTTATAATTTTTCATCTTGATTATAGGAATAGTTAAATGGGTTCATCTTTTTTTATGGTATCTTGATCTTCAAAACCAAACCACACCAAACATTCAATAATGAAAAACATGCAAACACATATTGGGCCGTATTCTGTAATTTCCCACAAAATTACATTTTATGTTATGTTATGATGATAAAATTTTTTCTTCATAAAATGAAAATAAAATTTTACAAAAATTCGTATTCTGTAAGGGTTGAATAAAATAATTTTATCGTTCATTTTACGAACCTTTAACATAAAAGATTTAGTACATTTCGGTGTGAATTCTATTACTTTTTGAACAGCTGGTCGAGTGACAGTCAAAAAATTCAAAGTTTTGTTTCCAGATTGGCAATTATAGCTTTTGTTATGTTTATATATGTAGATTTGAAATTTCACTCGTGAAACGTCACACTTCAAATGTCAAATGGCATAAAAGATGATAAAATGATTATAAAAGGTACTATCTAGGAGCTTTTATGTTATGAGTCATAACAGGAAAAATTTTATGTTATAGCGTGTAACATAAAATGAAATTGTACTTACAGAATATCAATCGAGGTAATTTTGTTATTTTAAGACATAACATAACATAAAATGATAAAATTTTCGTTATAGAATACGGCCCATTATATCAATTAAAATTTGTACTTTTTCTGTCCATGATGCTTCGAAAATGCTTTTGATTATTCACTTTTTTAATAAAGTTATTCAACTTTAACATGCTTTTGACTCAAATGTCAGATTCGAACAAAATATAATTTCTACACATTGTTTGAAAATTTCATGGTTAGGAAATAAGATTCAAATCCCTATGCTAGTCTTCCTATAAAAGTGCCGTGTCCGCCTTCTGTTTTTCCCACTGAAAATTAATATATTTGTCTCTTTCTAGTTTTCTGCAAAATTTTATCATCTGCAAAAATTTCCCGTGGCCCTCGACCTTAATGCGCGAATAGAGTTTCAAGTATTTATAGTTTATATAACGAAATAAAAATTTTAAAAAATCCCCGACTAAAGAAAAACCCTAAAAAATTGAAAAACTCCGGAATAAAAAAAAACCTTTAAAAAGGATAAAATAATCATTACAGTAAATTTAAAATTTGTGTGCGTCGGGAAAGCCTATTGGTCGTTGAATTTGTGGAGCAAGGTTGTCCTGATGCAAACCAATTTTAAATTTACTCCAATGATTATATTATTTTATCCCAATGATTATATTATTAGGATTTTTTTTTATTATTAGGGTTCAGTAATTTAAATATCTCGAAAGTTATGCCCCAAACAGATGACGCGGCAACGTCGGCGTTATGACACCAGCATGTTTGAATAGAGCTCATAATATAGAGAGTGGACATCCGGACTAGAGCGACTAAAGATGAGTTTTTTTACTTATATTAAGCGATTTCCGTTATTTTGATAATGTGACAAAGAACGACATTTTTAAAGCTTTGCGCGCTCGTTTTTCAGCTCGGCGGCCATTTGTACAAGTCCGGATGTCCACTCTCTATATTATAGGCTCTCTACACACATGATGGCGTGTCAACAACTACAACTTTCCAAATTTTGATATGAGTTTTTACGTGGATCGGAACCTGCGAGATATAAGAAGCCACGAACTCGGGAAAGTTACACACACATATATACTTACAAGTAGTCGAAAGGGGTGTTTTGAATTTCGTTAAGATTTTGAGAACGGTACGAGATAATTATTTACAGTAAAAGGCAAAAATGCAGAAAACTCAATGATCTATCATATTTATTATACAACATACTTGTAAGAAATAGTTTTTGTCAAAAAATAAAAAAACCAAAAAAACAAATTTTAAAAATGTCACTGTTTTGGTAATTTCCGGCTAGAATATTTTTTTTAAAATACGATATGTTAAGGCTACTTAATAAACTGACACCTGAAGAACATTTTCCTCTCAAATAAATCGTTTGGAAAACTTCAAATATAATTATTATTGCACAGGTCATGAAAAACAAATCATGACCTGTGCTCACGGCACAATTTTACTTTACTGGAATCCGAGGGATTGTCAAAAACGCACTTTCACTAGGACAATTTGTGGTCACAAACCTCATAAAAGTGGTTTGAAATGACTGCTGACGCTGTTTTAATTACAAAATTTCATTTTAAAATTTTCATATAACCTCACTTTTCTGACGAAAAAAAACTTTAGCTACAAACCAATTTTACTGGAAATTGGAGCGGAAAAACTTTTCAGCCTCACCTCACTTCAGAGGCCATTTTAAACCACTTTTATGAGGTCTGTGACCCCAAATTGTCTAATTTGGGGTCCTCGGATCCTCGCAATTCGTCGCATTCCGGTAAAGTAAAACTATTCCGAACTCACTTTGTCGGCCAAGAAAAACACAGTAAAATCACGGAAACAGTAGTTTATCACTAATATCTAATAATAAATACGAGTTTGTTAAGCCACGAAATACTTGCACTTATTTTTGGGCAAAAATATATTATAATTTACCTAAAACGCGATATAAAATTAAAGTTGCGATTTCCTCCCGACGAAACAATGCATAATAGCGCGAACAATGACTAAATCACCGACTACTTACTCATACATGTCCGATTTACTTTCGGGGCTTTCTTACCAATACTCTCGCAGGTTTCGCGTGGATACGTCTTGGATTTTAGTTATGGGGGTATAAATTAGAAAATCGGCTTGCTGCCATGATAACAAATTTTCAATCGATGATACTCGATAGTTTGTGGTGACATCCGAACATAAATTGTGTTATAAGATGAGGCCTACATTAAAGCATTGTTTAGGGTATTTTGTTATATTAAACCACAGTATACAGTAAGCAAACTCGAAAATAACCCAATTTACTATGTAAGAGTAAAAAGAACATACCATATTCATAGGCAGAAAACACGAGAGCAAACAGCAGTCATATATGCGTGTAACCGAAAATTTGTAAACAAAAGCGACACAGCTGATCGGTATCTTTTGCATTTCGCGTGAAATTTAGTCGGCATAAAGATTAAAAGCTAAATAAAATATCAGCGGAATATACGAAATAGTATGGAAACATACTAAATTATAAACTTTCTGTTTAAATCACTCACTTCATTTCACAGGAAATTGAGAAAAATAATGAAACCGAAATCCACCCGACTCGTTTCCCATCAAATCAGAGCAACTGAAAGAAACAATTGCAAACAGCATTGCCGTATCTGATTTTTCTGCTGTTGATTTTATATTTCAGAGGAGGGAAATTTAAAAATTGAAATCTGTTCTGACCACCATTTCTTATAAAAGTACAAATATTCTTCATTTTAGGTTGAAAATTTGGATAGAAAATTTAAATTGTCAGGATATAGTAGAAAAGCAATTAATATGAAATCTTCGGTCCATCAAAATCATTTTACAAACGACGTGATGCTAATTTCAAAGCAATAATGACGTTTGAGAAAAAATGCAGTACCAGTTTGGACTGAATTTCTAATTTTCTATATTCAAACGAACATAATTTGCAACTTATTTTAGAATTGTATTTAATTCCTAAGGCAAAAAATACATTTCGCAACTGACTAATCTGGTAACGTCGTTGCGGCTCTCATCTTTAAGACCCCGTTCACATTGGTTGAAATAGTCCGCCTAATTCTGACAGAAACTGGCAACATTAGGGCAAGGTGAGGAAGTGGGGCTCAGTCCCACTTCCTCACCTTGCCCTAATGTTGCCAGTTTCTGTCAGAATTAGGCGGACTATTTCAACCAATGTGAACGGGGTCTAACAGTATATTTCTTTCTCTGTTTCACTTTTATTAGATTCCTTTGTGGTCATATTGCTTGTTCATTCTTTGTACCCCAAAAATTTAAGATTTTTCTAACCAATTAGAATGCCTAGATTTGGGTATTTCTGGGTTATTCGTTTTCGGTTTGTTGACGCCGCAACATACAAACTCCACAACACGACAACAAATAACCCACAAGATCGATCCCCCTATAAAAGAAAAGAAAAGCATTAAAATTTAATCAGTGATAGGGCAGCCGCCCAAGAGGAAACGAGCTGCCAAACCAAAAGGACTTCCCGCGCTCTTCCCACTGCTCGGTCCTTCCACTTCAGAGTTGCCAGACAGCCAGCAAATTTTCCCCCCGTCGTAGCCTGAAAAACCCCCTGAAACGGGCTATTTTGGAATAAAAACCCCTAAATTTTTTATTCGTATTGCAACAATTAGTTATAACCAAAATTTAGGCAATTGTCGTATATAAAACAGTCAACCAGCAACTTTTTTTATTTTTAGGTTTTAGGGCATAAATTTGGACATTTTTAACTAAAGAATCTCAAAAAATAGCACAAAGTTTGACTTTAAAGTGGAATTTAAAAATCATATCAGAAAAGTTTGACTTAAAAGTGGGATTTTGATTTCATATCACCCATTTCAATAATTGACAAATTGGCAATTATAGCTTCTGTTATGTTTCTATAATAAAGTTGAAATTTGCTAATCATTGAGAATTTTTCTTATAAAGAACCTCCTGGATTATTTTATTTTTTCTAAACCTACGTCAATCTGGTGGAAGAAAAAATATTTTCAGTATTAAAAAACAATATTAACCCATTCGGTATTTTGATGCCATATGGCAACGCAGTTAAAAATTTGAATTGACTTATTATTTATTTATTTTCAACACTCTATTCTCAGTCAGTGCACCTTTAAGTGCATTTGTGAGCCAATTTTGATTTTTTGAGTAAAAAGCTGGACTACAGTGGACGTATTTGTAAAAAATAAAAATTTTTAAATTTTTTTTTGTTTTAAATGAATACTAATAGCTTAAACATCATTAATTTGTATAGAAAGAATTTTTAACCCCCATAGAAAAAAACATGTACCGAACGGGTCAAACAAAACAAAAATGTGTTTCAATTTTGAACGTCAGTCACTAATTCTTCTAAAAGGCATGGTGCTATGACGTTTTTTAAAAGCGCCGTACATTAAGTCCTCCCACAGCTGATATCTTTTAAAATTTTAGCAGCAGGATCCAAATCACATCATGACGCTAAATTATAACTTGTGAAGCAAATTCTTTACACAGGTTTCACATCAAACAAGAATTCAAAAAAAATGTTATATTATAATTCAGAAAAAATTTTATTTCAACTCTCACGATTTCCCCCTGAAAAAACCCCTGAATTTCAAAAAATAAAAAGCACCCCCAAAACACCCCCCGTGAGCTAAAAAAAACCCCAAAACGGGGGCTAAAACCCCCGATCTGGCAACGCTGTTCCACTTAAATACTGCGTCCCCGTCATCTCACAAAACCAACTACAATTTAAAAATAAAGTTTAATGGTCAAAACATTACACGCAATTGCCATGACACTTGACGTTCCCAGCTGGCGATCACTACACTTCCACTACATCACCAATGTAGTTCGATCATAAGGCTACATTTAGATCGTTCGCCTTTACAGAGTGTTTATTTAGACCATCCTTTTCTATCAATACTTTTAAAGTATGGTTAATAAACACAAACGAAATACATTTCTGCACAAATTAATGTAAATTGGAGTGAGGATTACCGCTATTTCGGCCCATATAAATAGCCCTGCTGTACCAAGCAGAAATCACTTCGGTTTCATCTCTCGATCCAACCACATCATTTAACTAACTAACAAATCCTAATTCCTATCCTATTTAGGAAGAAACTTAGAAGTCAATAGGCAGAAGCTACGCTGCATCAGGTAGAAGATACTCTGCATTCGGCAACAGACTCGTTGCATTCGGCAGAAGCTACGCTGCATCAGGCAGAAGATACTCTGCATTCGGCAACAGACTCGTTGCATTCGGCAGAAGCTACGCTGCATCAGGCAGAAGATACTCTGCATTCGGCAACAAACTCGTTGCATTCGGCAGAAGCTACGCTGCATCAGGCAGAAGATACTCTGCATTCGGCAACAAACTCGTTGCATTCGGCAGAAGCTACGCTGCATTAGGCAGAAGATACTCTGCATTCGGCAACAGACTCGTTGCATTCGGCAGAAGCTACGCTGCATCAGGCAGAAGATACTCTGCATTCGGCAACAGACTCGTTGCATTCGGCAGAAGCTACGCTGCATTAGGCAGAAGATACTCTGCATTCGGCAACAGACTCGTTGCATTCGGCAGAAGCTACGCTGCATCAGGCAGAAGATACTCTGCATTCGGCAACAAACTCGTTGCATTCGGCAGAAGCTACGCTGCATTAGGCAGAAGATACTCTGCATTCGGCAACAGACTCGTTGCATTCGGCAGAAGCTACGCTGCATCAGGCAGAAGATACTCTGCATTCGGCAACAGACTCGTTGCATTCGGCAGAAGCTACGCTGCATTCGGCAGAAGTTACTCTGCAATTAACAACAGCCACTGCAGTCATCCCATGTTACACTGCAATCGGCAGAGAATACTCTGCAATTGGCAATAGACGGATCTCGGAATATTTCTAGCAGCAAAACCAGTAGGAACTACAGAATACCTAGTTCAGAAGAAACCTCATCCCGTGTGCGAGTGATTCTACTAACGACCAAAAGACGGAGCAACTAGAGTACCACATCAGGAACATCAAGAGCCATAGAGATTAAATTATTAAATTGAATTATAATTAGAATTAAAAATATATTGAATTGTTTGATTGAAATAAATTATTGTAAGATTGAGTAATTGGTATTAATTGATTCGGCACCTCTTTTTTATGCTCGAGCTCTGGCCCGAACACGGTTACACAGGTTATTTTCACATTAAATGTATGAAGTTTGTTTACTGTATACTGTGGTTAAACTATGTTCACTAATTTTTGAAAGATCAAAATCAAAATTTTTACTGCCGCTGCTATGCTGTGTTTGCTGCCTGTAGTACAGATTTCACATTTATACTCTTTTTATGCTCTTCCTTTGTGTGTATTGATTGAATGTCATGTTATTTCGTCCTTTTCGCTCTTAAAAGTTTCGTTCTTAAAGGCAAAAGCGTTTGCTGTGGTTTTCGACTCTCGTTCTTGGGAACGAAAATTATTTCTATTTAAGTTTTCGCTTCTTGTACAAAGCGGTTTGTGGGCCTCGCATAAAAATGAATGAAAGCCTCGAGCGATGGCTGTTGGGTATGATGTATTTCATTAGTAAAAGCAGGGAACAACCATTATATAGAATGGAAAGCTCTAACAAAATTTTTTGTGTTGGGAGCGTACATCCGAGGATTTCTATAGCTGTTACATGACAGTGTACATGAACACTGAGCGATTTGGTGGTGTGTGGCATTATGGATTCCCATCTGTCACTTGAAATGAAAACAAATCAAAACAAAACCGGGTAATGGAAATGTTTTATGGATAATTTGATATTTCCATTAAATATTAGCAACGTTCTAATGTGTTGAAAGGTGTTAAATTTAATTTAGTTTTAGTTTTCAATTATTTTGAGGCCCGTTCATGTGCAATTCTGTCGATCTTTCGTTATACTTTACCTTTCTGTTGTTGATGGGACTCGAAAAAACTTTCTATTTGGGTTTTTAATTGAATTGGCGGAACATTCCTTCACTAAACAGTGGTGAATTTGTGCTTTATTCATTTTGATGTGAAATTATGAAATGTTAACACGCTAAAATGTAATTATCTATCAAAATCAATCGTTGCAATGAAATGAATCAATGTTGCAATGAAATGTCATGCAAAATGTAAACAAAAGTGCCAGCACTTTTGTGTATGTATTGTAACAGGTTGTTCTATTTGTTTTTTTTTTGTCGAGTGTATGACAGCAGAAAGGGGAAGTGAGATAAAAAACCCGATTTCTATAGTGTAGTGCTTACTCTAGTGGAAGTTAATGAGGAAAGGCCTTACTTTCCATTCTATATAATGGTTGTTCCCTGGTAAAAGAGCGATATTTCGCTCCCAGCATTAAAGTTCTGTTCAGGGTTGTGACTTTTGATTTTCGAAATCGTAGTAAATCGGCCGAAAAATAGTAGTAGAATCGATGAAATAGTAGTAAATTTATGTAAAACCTTCGTTATTATATATATATAACTAATTTGAACGAAAGAATAGAAATGGGAGCGTTTTGAACACTGTATGTAGGATATTTATTTCATACTTCTTTTATCATAAACCAATTATAAATAAAAACATAACAAAAGCTATAATTGCCAATCTGGCAATCATTGGAGACCCGTATGGTGATATTCGTATCAAAATTCGAACAGTTATACCAAAATTCCACTTTGAAGTCAAACTTTACAATAAGATTTTTTAAAATTTATTCCAATCGGATTTTGATGTATGGAAGTTTTATGTAGAATCATATCCTAAATAAATTTTGTTCTTGGACTTTTTTGATAAGATGCACCGTTTTTGAGATATTCACAAAAAACGATTTCGTTCGTATGGGGGGTACCCCCCCTAATGGTCCATTTTTGCCCATTAACGAACTTGGCCTCGCATTTTACGAAAAACGGATCTGTGCAAAATTTCAAGTCTCTAGCTCAATCCGTGCGCCCGCAATCCGCGCCACAGACGGACAGACAGACAGACAGACGGACGGACGGACGGACATGCAAAAATTAATTATTTTTATCATTCTAAACACACTGGTGTAATTCATTTTTGTGTGTGATGACGGGATCTTGGCGTTACAAACGGTAAGGCAAAGTTAATATACCCTTTGGTTTCACCATACGGGTATAAAAAATTATTATCTTATCAAAAAAGCGCAAAAACAAAACTTAATTAGGATATGATTCTACATTAAACTCCCATACATCAAAATCCGATTGGAATAAATTTAAAAAAAAAATCTAATTAGAAAGTTTAACTTCAAAGTGGAATTTTGATACAACTGTTCACCGTTCACTTAAATCACCATACGGATTTTGAATAATTGCCAGATTGGCAATTATAGCTTTTGTTATGTTTTAAATAAAAATTTGTTTCCTTAATTTCCTTTTCACTAAAATTTCTTACTTAAATATCTATTGGGGATCGTTGTAGACGGATCCACGTCTTCTGGCCGCCTCTACGAGACAGACACCTGCTTTTTTTTGTTGATATTGACCGATTTCAGTTATTTTACTAATTATTTGTGGCAAAGAACTAAATTTTTAAAGCTCTTCTTACTGATTTTTCAGCTCGGCGGCCATTTCTACACATCCCATTATTTATTATCTAGATTATAGTCCAAATCCACACAATTTCAACGACCAATAGGCTTTCCCGACGCACACAAATTTTAAATTTACTGTAATGATTGTTTTATCCTTTTTAAAGGATTTATTCAGGAGTTTTTCAATTTTTTAGAGTTTTTTTTAGTCAGGGTTTTTCAAAATTTTCATTTTGTTTTTTTTTTTCACTCTTTTTAAAGATAACAATGAACAAACTTTCTATGTCCGATTGAATTTAAGGTTTTTGGATAATCATTTTGTATTGTAATAATTATTTAAAGATTAACAATTTTCATCAAATAATGTCCCTCGAATGCCGAAGCGGGCTCGAAATCGGTTCAGTGGGTGAGAAGGTACTTGAAGAGGGGGTGTAAATTGAGGGGGAGGGGGAACTCTTGTACACCAAAATATTCCTTTCATTATTTACAACGGAATGGCGAAAGTGGGATCGAAATCGGTTCAGTGGATCAGTAAATACAAGGAGAGGGGGTGTAAATTGCGGGGTGGGGGGAAACTCTTGTACACTAAAATATTCCTTTCATTATTTACAACGGAATGGCGAAAGCGGGTTCGGAATCGGTTCAGTGGATCACAAGATACAAGGAGAGGGAGTTTAAATTAAGGGGGGAGGGGGAACTCTTGTATACTAAAATATTCCTTTCATTATTTACAACCGAATGCCGAAAGCGAGATCGATTCAGTGGATCAGGAGATACAAGAAGAGGGGGTTTAAATTGAGGGGGGAGGGAGAACTCTTGTACACTAAAATATTCCTTTCATTATTTACAACGGAATGGCGAAAGTGGAATCGGAATCGGTTCAGTGGATCAGAAGATACATGGAGAGGGGGTTTAAATTGAGGGGTGAGGGGGAACTCTTGTACCCTAAAATATTCCTTTCATTATTTACATCCGAATGACGAAAGTGGGATCGAAATCGGTTCAGTGGATCAGAAGATACAAGAAGAGAGGGTGTAAATTGAGGAGGGAGGGGGAACTCTTGTACACCAAAATATTTCTTTCATTATTTACAACCGAATGCCAAAAACGGGACCGAAATCGGTTGAGTGGTTCAAAAGTTATGAGGTAAGGACGCACAAACTTCGAGCCAAACGCATATACCATCTCCAGGGTTGGGACTTGAGGATGTGTAAAAGGTAACTATTTTTGCCCAAAAAGGGTACTAGATTGAGATAATGTGGTACTAGATTTTTTTTTAACTATCGTGCCACCAAAATCGTTTTTTATGCTTATTACAAAGAGTCAAGAAAAATCTAAATCTCGTAATTTTAGACAAAGATTCCTTAACCCATATGGATTGACTTTTGCGCTGTATATATAACCGTTCTCCGTTAAAAAAAACACTCTAGAAAAACTCCAAAAAATCAATAAAAATTGTCTAGATCAGACGTGGGCAAGAGAAAATTAAAACGGGCCAAACATATACCAACAAGCCAAAATAGACTTCAGAAAATCGAGTACACTGTGAGAAAATGTCTTTTATAAAGTCCCCGTCGCTGAAACATTTATTGTGCTGTGCGATTTTTAAACTGACTACAAACGAAGCTTTTTTTATTGCTTTCGAATTACATGAATTAGTTTTCTGCTCTGGTATAACATTAGCAGTGCATGTAGTCTTCTTTAGAAAGTCTTCTTTTAATTTTGCTAAAAATTAATTTTCTCCTTTCACCATCAAAATCAAAATCCCTTTTGTGCTTGGCTACATAATGCCTTTGCATTGCATATTTTTTATGTGGGAAAGCTTAAGAAAACAAACCAAGCATTGTACGGATATCTACAAAAAAAAATCCTCCTCCCATTGATCTTTGAAGTTTCTATTATTATAGAAACGCTTCATAGTTATTTCAGTGTATATGCGCAAATAACAAACACAACCTACTTAGTGGAGTGCCTGATGGCGAATGACATGAAAACAACTCAGAGCGACCGATGGCTGTGATGTGTTTTCGCTCATCGCTGTGAAAGTAGAGAGTTACAAGCACTGTGTAAGCATGATACTAAATTTGGCCCAGTTGCAATCGTATTTGGCCCAGTTGCAATTGTATTATTTCGGTTCTCTTAAACTGGGCCAAATGGGCCAAAAAGGCCACACTTTGCCCATGTCTGGTCTAGATGTATTTGTTTTAAATTTTCGCTTTTATTTCAATTTTAAATTTTTGTATAAACTCCATCTAAAAACTTAAATTTCAAGAAGTATTTTGAGCTATTGCTAATATAAATCATATTTCCATGGCCTACGATTGATTTTCATATCTCCCTTAATAAGACGAATTCAGTAGTCTTTAATTAAAGAGTTGTGGCGGGATCATTTAAAAAAGTACTTTTGTTTCTAATACATAGAAAAGTGATGGAATTTTTTTTATATAAACCATTAAAAGGTACCAGAATCATGGGCTGTGGTACTAGGGTACTAAATGAGTCAAAAAGGTACTAGATCTAGTACATATGTACTAAAGTCCCAACCCTGTCCACTATGTGAAAAAAATTTAGAATAAGAATTTTGTACGATCTTGAATACTTGGTCGTCTGTATAGATGGCACATAAGTTCTTTGGGACTAAATATTCTTTAAGGATTTTGGTAATACTTTCTTCAGTGATTTCTGGTAATCGAAATGTCCTACGATGTTTATTACGAAAAATTGTTTCTACAGATATTGGTGGTCTCAAATCGGTTTATATTAGTATGATTTGTAGATTGAACTCGTTTAGAGGTCTTTCAGAAATAGGAATGCCATCATGCATGTCCTCAGAAGCACTATGAATTATAGCATCTGTATTATCTTCTGGTGCTGCATTATTTTCACCAATGTTAATTTCTGTAGCTTGTTGCTCTGAATTGCTTTCAATTCGAATTCGACTAAGAGCGTCAGCATTACAATTTTGACTACCCTTTTTGTACACAATTTCGTATTCGAATTCTTCAAGTTTTAGTCGCCATCGGGGCCCTTCAGATTCATAAGCCAAGTTAATGGTCGATGATCGGTGACTATTTTAAATTTTCGACCGTAAAGGTAAGGCCTAAAATATTTGGTGGCCCAGACAATGGCTAGGAGTTCTTTCTCTATTGTCGAATAATTAGTTTTGGTATCTGTTAAGGTCCTGCTTGCATAGCAAATTGGTTTGTCGCTTCCAATCGAACCTTGAGATAAGACAGCCCCAATGGCGACGTTGCTAGCGTTTGCCAAAGGATGGGACCATTTATTAAAAGACTCTTGCAATTTTCAAATGCTTTCACATATCTTTCATTTAAATCTATTTTTCTTCCTTTCTTTAAGCATACCGTTAAGGGTTTAGTTCAGTGATTCTTAACCTTTTTACAATCAGGGAGCACTTTTGATCAGAAGAAAAATTCGCGGAGCACAAAAATCAAAGAGCCAAAAAACCAACAGACATAACTTTTATTAAAAATTTGTCACGATGACTCTACGTTATAAAATTAAGTTCAAAAGAAAAACGGTTTTAGTTGGTTTAAAAATTCATTTATTCGCACGACACGTCCAACCTTTCGTCCGCCATCTTATATCCCAACTCAACTACTCGTTGGCCTTGCCAGACTCTCTCTTTTCCTTTTCAATCAGAAACCGTCCTGTCAGACGCGTGACAGTTCGGCCACTCCTGACTGTTCGTCGCCTCGACGAACAAGACCTCGTCCTCGTTGTCCTCGTCCTCTTCAGCGTCATTCAGCTCGGGGGAAAGACTGCACCATGGTCGCATTTTGCCTGCCTCGTAAATGGAAGTAAATCGACGTCCGCGAGATCGGAATTCCGGATTCGTCACAACATAGCGGTCATGTCCCAAAACTCGGGTGACCTCGTAGGGACCTCGGTATTTAGGTTCCAGTTTTCGGGAGTCTCCAGTGGCTGGTGCAACGTGCTCTAGTACGACTAAGTCTCCTGGTTCGTATGTTCGGGGAATTCGGTGATGTCGATCAAAACGTTCCTTCCACTTTACTCGACAAGCTTCGATATTCTCGTTCGCCATCGTTCTGCGTTGGTCTATCGTGGGCAGCACATAGTCGTCAGATTGTACCCCTGAACTAAATGATTTTCGGTGACGTCACGTAGTTGAAAATCGAAGACGAGTTGATTTGGGCTAAATCCAGTTGTTGAATTTCGTTGGGTGTTGAGTGTCCACTGCAACCTCGGTAGATTAACATCCCAATCACCATCGTCCTGAACAGAAGTTCGCAAGAAAGTTAAGATCGTTTGGTTAACTCGTTCTACGATCCCGTTAGCGCGCGGAGTTCTCGTCGCCACCTTCGTGTGTTGTATCTCGAATTTCTGACAAAAATCTTCGAACGGACGAGAGGTAAAAGCCGTACCTCGATCAGTGATCACGCGCTTGGGAAGTCCGAAGAATGAGGTTAGCTCCACTAAAGCTGTTAGGACGGGTTGTGTTTTCGTGGATCGCACAGCTCGCAGTATGGTATATCGAGTGTAGGAGTCGGTGATCGCCAATACATGCACAAACCCTCGCTTGCTTCGTCGAAAAGGTCCCAGATGGTCTAGGTGTAAAGTTCTGAAGGGAATCGGAACGATTTCTTCGGCGTAGAGTCGATCCTCCGTCTGTCCTGACGTCCGCTTATTGAAACAGCAATCGACGCATGCGTTGAGGTAAGACTTCACGTAATTACGCATTCTGGGAAACCAAAAATGTCGTTGGATGCGCTCCAGAGTGTTTTCAACGCCGACGTGTCCTACATCATCATGACAGAGTTTAAGTATTCGCCATCGGGTCACTGACGGAATTACCAATGCTGTCCTTTCTCCCAGACGACGATACAATCGTCCCTCTTTGATTTCATATTCGCGTTTTAGTTGTCTCGTCTGATCGTGTTTGATTAGTCCCATTAGTACGGATCGTATCTCCAATAACTTGGGGTCCTGGTATTGGAGACTCGCAATCCAATCCTGCTCGTGGATGTCTACTCGTAGAACCAGACTGGAGACGTCAGAAGGTTCTCGGGCTTCTTCGTAGGGCGCTCGACTCAGTGCATCAGCATGACGTAGTCGCTCGGCAGATCGATGAACCAAAACAAAATCGTATTCGGCCAACTTTAGCCACCATCGTGCGATTCGAGGGATCAGCGGTCGTTTAGTTTTCGTTGTTGTGATTGACGAACAATCCGTGACAATCGTAAAACGTTTTCCTAATAAATAGACGCGAAAACGTTCAAGGGTTTCGACGATAGCCAAAACCTCCAGTTCGTGACTACTGTACCGCTGCTCCGCTTCCGTGCAGTGCCTGCTGTAGTAGAAGACATGATGAAGAACGTTGTCCTGTCGCTGCATCAAAATGCCAGCCAGTCCAACAGCACTGGCGTCGGTGTGCACCTCGTGTTCTCTGCCAGGATCGTAGATGGCCAGGAGAGGTTCGTGGCACAGCTTTTCCTTGAGTCGTTGGAAGGCTGTTTCTTCCTCTTCAGTCCATTTGAAAATAGAACCATTTTTCGTTTTTAATAAATTCGTGAGAGGTTTTGAAATTAGTCCATAATCGGGGACGAATTTCCTGAAGAAACCCGTGAGCCCCAAAAACCGTCGGACTCCATGAATCCGTTGGCGCAGTGTAGTTCCGGATCGCATCTGTCTTGGCCGTGCCTGGCCTGACCGTGGACGCCGTGATGTGATGACCCAGAAATGCTATCTCTTCTGCCAAAAACGTGCACTTGCTTCGTTTTAGTGTGAGTCCCGTCTCGCGTAGCACTGATAGGAAACGTGAAAGTCGCTCCAGTCCTTGCTCTGGTGTCACACTAGGGATGATAAAATCATCCAAATACGAAATTACTTCGCCTTGCGGCATTTTCTGTACCAGTTCGTTGGCGATCCTCTGAAATTCGCTTGGTCCATTTACCAATCCAAATGGGAGAACGTTGTACTCGAAATGTCCGTCGTCCGTTACAAAAGCCGTATATTTGCGCGAAGATTCTTCCACGGATAGCTGATGGTAACCGCACATCATATCGAGCGTTGTGAAGTACCGGTAACCAGACAACTTAGCGATTTGTTCCTCGACGATTGGCATTTGAAAGGGTTTTTTGACCGTGACCGAGTTCAATTCGCGGTAATCCACGCAAAATCTATCTTCACCGCTTGATTTTTTTACCAGTACAATGGGAGATGCATACGCGGACGAACTTTTCCGAATGATCCCGGCATCGAGCATATCCCGGATCATCTTACGAACAGTTTCTCGCTTTGCGAACGGAATACGATATGGTTTCTTTTCGACTGGTTTATCTGTGGTCACCGCGATTTTCACCTCACCGATGCGACACTTTCCCAGACTCTTTAAGTCCCTCGCGAAACAATCACTGTATGTTCGAAGAAGTTCCTCTAACTTCACTTCTGAGTCTCCCGCGGCAACACTCGCGGCCAACTGAGGAGAGGTTCGTGTCTCGAACCGACAATCTCCGGATTCGATGACAACGCGATGCTGCTGGCGACACAAGACATCCGCCCCCAACAACAAATCACCAGGCACACATTCGTCATTCACGATGAGCAGCCTAGCAACGATAGTCATTCCGTCCATCGTAATCAATTTTCCACGAATGAATCGGATTTAAACAATCCTCCAGCAAATCCACAAAGCGTAAGTGGTTCGCACGTTTGGATTTCGCCCAATTCGTCAGCTAACCGTTTTGAAATCAACGATCGACTACTCCCAGAATCGATACGGGCGCGATATTGTTTTTCGGAGATTTCCACGTCCTTGAAAATTTGACTCGTGTCCGTTTTTCCACTGTGTCTTTTGTCCTGAATGCACAAAACCGGACGATCGTCTGTCTTCGGACAATCTCTCGCAACATGACCAGTCTTTTTACACTTCTCGCACCGATCACGACGTTGTGGTTTAGGGCAGTTCCTTGACAAATGTCCGCGCTCAGAACAATTGTAACACTTTATGCCAGATGAAGTCGTCTCTGTGCCATCATTTTTCTCTTTCGTGGTACTAGGCGTTTTAGATGGTAACCGACTCGTCTTTTCGTCCATCTTACTCGAATGTCGAAGGAAACGCACAATGGTTGAATGCAACTCCGGCAGGGTTTGCAAGTCCATCCCCGCGATCGCGTTTTGGAGCGTTGAATGACGCAGACCGTTTCGAGTATATTTCACAACGGCTGCATCGGAAATATTACACTTATTCGCTAATGCCACCATTCTATAGTAATATTCCTCCACCGACTCAGTGTTGCTTCGCGTCGTTTTCATTAGTTCCATATGAAAATCGGCCTCGTTATCAAAACAGGGGAAGGTTTTTCGCAAATCACTCGAAAATTCAGACCATTTCCGATAAATCACCCTCGAATTGTCACACCAGCGCTTGGCAACACCTCTCAATCGAGTTTGTACAGCCAGTATTAACGCCTCGTCATCCCACCGATATGCACTTTTCAATTGATTTATTCGGTTTACAAACGCGTCGATGGTCATTGAATTTCGTTCCAGCGGGTCAAACCACGGCAACATTTCGGCCATATCTCGAATACCGTGAAACAGCGAAGTTTCTCCAACAAAATCAACATTATTGAACATGGCCCGCTTGACGTTTTTCGTGTCCGTTTCAGGAAAAAATGGATTCGCACCAACATCTAAAGTTGTCTCTTTCTCTCCACCACCGGCACTGTCGTAATTTGGCGGTTTTTCCACACACACACCTGCATGTTGTTCCTCTACTCGCAAAAACGGAGAATCGTTCAACTGAACCGACGAGTCGACCACACTGCGGGTTTCGGGAGCACCCGGGGCCCCTATCGTTTGTCTTGAGACTTCCGTGTCTCGAATACGTATGTCCGAATTATTCTTGCCCGTATCGTGAGCCGGCGTGCTCCGCGGCATTTGAACAACCAAATCGGTAACCAATTTCGTAAGGAGGTCCACCTTTTCACGGAGATCGCGCAACGTCGATCCGTCACCGTTTTCCGCGACACCAACGCACTTCGCTCGCCAGCGATCGAAAGTCCACGTTTTTCCAATTCGCTTTTTAATTTTTCGTCACTCAACAATTCCACTTCGCGTCTCATCTTTTTTTTTTCTTGGATTATAAATCCCACTTCTGAATATTGTCACGATGACTCTACGTTATAAAATTAAGTTCAAAAGAAAAACGGTTTTAGTTGGTTTAAAAATTCATTTATTCGCACGACACGTCCAACCTTTCGTCCGCCATCTTATATCCCAACTCAACTACTCGTTGGCCTTGCCAGACTCTCTCTTTTTCTTTTCAATCAGAAACCGTCCTGTCAGACGCGTGACAAATTAAACTGATTATTACATAACAGTTAAAAATAACATCAATTAAAAAAATAAATAAAAAAAATATTATATATTTGAATGAAATTTATTTGAGGCGAAAATCATATTCGCCTCAAATAAATTTCATTCGAATATATAATATTTTTTTATTTTATTTTTTTAATTGATATTATCAGTATGTGATACCTGAGCTTGTCGGTTTTTGCAGATTTCAGCGATATTAGGTCTAATATTTGATATAGCTACTCTCAATTGTTCGTCTAAATTAGTAAGTCTTGCGCGTTTCTTAGTTTTTATATTGGTTAATGTCGAGAAACCGAGCTCACACAAATATTTCGCGGAGCACTTACAACAAGCTCGCGGAGCACCAGTACTGCGCGGAGCACCGATTCAGAACCACTGGTTTAGTTAATTGAGCAAAATCCTTTATGAATTTGCGATAATATCCGAGTAAGCCTAGAAAACTTTTTATTTCTTTTGGTGTTTTAGGAATTGGAAATTTCTTGATCGCTTGGATCTTTTCAGGATTAGGTCTGACACCATCTGTTGATACAATGTGTCCTAGAAATGCAATCTCTTTATGCAGGAATTCTGATTTGTCCATTTGAACTTTCAGATTTGCTTCACGGTGTTTATGAAATACTTTTCTTAAATTTTCACCATGCTCTTGGAGAGAGGTAGAATAAATAATGATATCGTCTAGATACACTAGACAAATTTTGCCTTGTAGATCCTTAAGGATATTGTCCATTACTCGTTGAAAGGTGGACGGAGCATTTTTAAGTCCGAATGACATGCATAATGTCCTTGTTCTATAGTAAAGGCAGTTTTTTGAATATCACTTGGTTCCATCTCTATTTGGTGGAATCCATTTGCAAGATCAATTGTACTGAAGTACATGGTTTTACCTAATTTATCCAAGATGTCCGTAATATTGGGCAATGGATATCGGTCACTGGTTGTTTTTTCATTGAGCTTGCGGTAATCAATCACAAGTCTCCATTTTTGTTTACCACTTGCATCTTTTTTCTTAGGAACTATCCACACCGGGGAACTCCATGGGGAATAACTTGGGCGTATTTTTCCTTGGTCAAGCATATCGTTTATTTGTCGTTTGACCTCTTGTTTCTGGACGAATGATTTCGTTTAAATGGGTAAATCATCAGTTGTAGAAATCTTATGTTTGACTTGATTTGTGAAAGTCAGTTTTTGGTTTGCTCTGAAAAATATATCGTCGTATTCCCGGCATATTTGGAAAAGGACGTATTTCTCTTCTTTGTTTAAGTGAGAAGACCGAAGATGCTGTGCAATGTCCTTATTTGAAATGGGGTTGTTTGGACAAGTTATGTTAAAATTGTTGATCTCGTCGTATTTTGTTATGAAAAGTTCTACCTTTAAAGGTTGCTCGAGTATTATTTCATGGTTCTGATTTGTGGTGTTAATTACATCGACGTGACTGTACCAATTTTCGCTATGGTATATTCCTTCTGGAATATAAACTCCGGGTTTAATCGTAGTAGTCTTAATAAGGATATCTCCTTTTTTGATATCTACTGGAAATTTTGTAATTATTTTTCCATTAGGAGGAACTATATATTTTTTGGACATATAATTAGGTTTAAATTGTAACGGTATTGTTGCCGTTTTTGTTTGAAGTAATTGATTTTTTAAATCTATTGATGCCCCAAAGGACGATAATGCATCTAGTCCTAGCAATCCGTCGAAATAGTTATGAAATTTAAAACCTAAGAATGTGATATTTCCTTCTTGATTGAATTCTTGAAAAATAGGAAAAGTTACTTGTTTATTTAAATTATGCTGAGTGAAAACTGTTTTTATCATAGTAGGTTTTACGATTTCTATGTCTTTAGGATGAATAAATTCAGGATTTAAAAATGAAGCAGAGGCTCCGGTATCTATTAAAAATTTGAGGGGTCGACCAAAAGGAGAAGAAATGTTTGTTGATATCTATGTTCCCAACATTCTGCTGAAAATTTGTATCGTAAATTTCGCAGTTTGGTTCATGTTCTATTCTGGAATCGATTTCATCAATTGGTAATCCGTGTTCGTACTTTTGGTTGGGAAACTCTTGATCATAATATCTAATGATCTAACTATTGATATCCATATTCTTCATACGGATGTTTGTTGAGACAAGACATGTTGAATACTTCTTTGCTAGTAAAATTGGGTGGTCCTAAATTTTTGGGAAAATTGTTTGGAGTATTATTATTCCATGGAGGGTGTTGGCCTCGATTATGACGCATGTTGCTTGAACCTATTTCCATTGGTTCGGGCTTAGTAAAGTTCGTGTTGTTTGGTCTTGGATGGAATGCATTGTTGGCGAAGATATTTTGATGTGTGTGTCGATGTTGTATAATAGGAGTATGCGATTGCAATGGCCTAAATGGTGGGCGGTTAAAGTTTTGTCCTCTATAAGGATTTTGTGTTAAAAAATTTGGTCGATAATGCGTTGGGATGGTTGAAAACCGTAGTAAGTTTGTAGGTATTTGTGGAGACCGTAGAGGGTTTGTAGGGAAATAAGGCTTAGGAAAATTTAACAAGAGTTTTATATAGAAGTTCGATTTGCCTTCAGATACTTTATTAGCAGAACTATCGTGTCTCGAATATATGTTCTGCTCTTGTATGCAGAAGGAAAATGCCTTCGCCAAAGTATCAGGCTTCATAGCTCTGATTGTTGAACCTAAAGGTTCCTTAAGTCCAGATAAAAATGCATTAAGACACATTTCCGTGTACAGATTTATTTTAGCTTGTATTACATTATTCTCAGTTTCGTGAATTTACACATGATTTGTTATTGTGACTAAAGTTTCAATGATTTCACTATAGAATTTTTCGACACTTTTACCCTGCTTTTTTAGATCGTGTAGATCTCTGATAAACGACGTTTCGTTACGCTTATCGGAGTAGTGTAAAACTAAATTGTTTTTGATTTCGGTCCATCCTAGAGGAGTCCCATACATATTTAACACTTCGTTGGCTTGCCCATCTATCTTGTTACGGATAGCTCGGAGCAAAAGTTTCCCGTATATTGTACCATTGGTACAAGTAATCATCGTTAAGATTTCTTCTACATTATTTAAGAATTCGAAGAGTAGTCTAGAATTGCCGTCAAATCTAGGCAGATCCTTGATGGCATGTGAAACTCTTAGCGAACTGGTTGTAATTGTGACGGTATTATTTGTAGCCATTTCGCCGTTATTCTTATTAATTTTAGGATTTTAAATTATTTCTACGCGATTATCACTACTATTTGATTTATCGATATCTGAATCACTATCACTGTTTCGATTATCGTTTACGAACAGTCTTCCAATTTTAATATATGGGCTAAATCTTTTATTTTGAGACATATATTACAATATTAGGCAATATATTAAATAATTAAATGTAGGGATTCAAGTATTCGGAATAAAGGGATAAGATATTCAAAAAAATTTCTTACAGGAAAATTATTAGCTTTACATCGATGTTCTTTCGATGTGTTGTTGTTGGTGACGTCACCGATGTCCTCTCGATGTGTTGAATGCAGCACTTTTCACATCCTACTCACTAAGTATTTATCGATAAACCGTCGATAATTTTAAAGTACTTGTTTTTTACTACATCATACAGATTAACCTTCTATATATTTAGTCGGATCCCTATTTGGATCCTACCGACTGCGTTAGATTCCTTGATGAGGAATCTGAGAAAAAAATATAACCAACTGATTTGAAAAAAAAACAAATTCTAGATTTATTGTTTAGACTTTATTCAACGAACGACAAAAATGAACTGAATTAGAAACACAATTTAATTTAAAATTTGATAAAAATCGTGGGAATGATCTATATATATAAAAATGGGGTGCCGGTCAATTTATCGTAAACAATTTATCGTGAAACAATTTATCGTGAACAATTTATCGTAAAAATTTCTGTGGACTTTATTACTTAATGTTGAATTGTTCTTTGGTGCATCCAAATATTTTTATCTAAAAACTCACTCGCAATAGTGATTCAAACACAAAAAAATTCACGATTTCGACATGTGGGTTGGTCCACTCTAGCTTTTAACGCCTCAATTTATCGTAAGACAATTTATCGTAAGAACAATTTATCGTAATGAAGATTATCGTGGGAAGTTAGGGAAGTGTGGGGGAGATTGGTCGGGTGGGTGATGGGTTGTGTGGGTGGGGTGAGTGGGGTGAAGGGGAGTGGAAGGGGGTGGGGGGAAGGGGAATAGGAACGGGGAGAAGGGGGGGGGGATAAATTAATGATGTTTCATCACACACACACACACACACACACACACACATATATATATATATATTCGGGCGCCCGAATTTGTAAAAATAATATTCCTTACGACAAAATGTTTACGATAAATTGAGGCGTTAAAAGCTAGAGTGGACCAACCCACATAATCGAGTTTTTGAAGCTTTTCCACTCTGGGAAAAAAAATCTGTGGACTTTATTACTCAATGTTGAAACGTTTTTTGGTGCATCCAAACATTTTTGTCTAAAAACTCACTCGCAATAGTGATTCAAACACAAAAAAGCAGGTGTCTGTCTCGTAGAGACGGCCAGAAGACGTGGATCCGCCTACAACGATCGCCAATAGATATTTAAGTAAGAAATTTGAGTGAAGAGGAAATTAAGGAAACAAATTTTTATTTAAAACATAACAAAAGCTATAATTGCCAATCTGGCAATTATTGAAAATCCGTATGGCGATTTAAGTGAACGGCGAACAGTTGTATCAAAATTCCACTTTGAAGTCAAACTTTTTAAATAGGATTTTTTAAAATTTATTTCAATCGGATTTTGATGTATGGGAGTTTTATGTAGAATCATATCCTAAATAACTTTTGTTCTTGCACTTTTTTGATAAGATGCACCGTTTTTCAGATATTCGGTTTCATAATTTTATAATATAATAATTTTTTTAGTTATAATAATAATTTTATATAATAATTTTATTTATAAGTAATTAGTTTATGATAAGAGAAGTATGAAGTAAATATCATACATACAGTGTTCAAAACACTCCCATTTCTAGTCTTTCGTTCAAATTAGTTATATACGAGGGCAGTTCAATAAGTACTTAGCCTCACCGCCCGATGGCGCCACTATCGCGGGAGAAATTTACTATAGTGTAGTACATTCTCATAGACGGCTACAGTCAAAATTTCAGCCGAATCGAACTCGTAGTTTTGTTTTGACCGCGTATGGAAGCGGGCGTGTCTGCGGATTTCAGACAAATGGAAAAAGAGCAATATCGGTCGGTGATTCGATTCTTGTTTCTGGAGGGGAAATCGCGCAGCCAAATCAAAGAGCGCTTGGATGCTGTGTACGGTGACTCTTCTCCTTCGATAGCGACCGTCAAAAATTGGTGTAACGAGTTTCAACGTGGTCGCACGTCGGTTTTTGATGAGCCACGCCCAGGTGCTACGAAAACGGCTACCACGGAGGATAACATAACAAAAATCCACGATCTCGTATTGGCAGACCGCCGATTGAAGGTGCGCGAGATAGCTGAGAGAGTAGGCATCTCAAAAGACCGCGTGGGTCATATCCTGCATGAAATTTTGGGCATGAGAAAGCTGTCGGCGCGATGGGTGCCGCGTTTGCTCACTCCGGACAACAAGCGCAACCGTGAAACCACTTCACAGCAGTGTTTGACGCTGTTTAAGCACAATCCGAAGGAGTTTCTGCGTCGTTTCGTGACCGTCGACGAAACATGGATCCACTGGTACACACCAGAGACTAAGGAACAGTCGAAACAGTGGACTTTACCCGGCGAACGTGCTCCGAAGAAGGCGAAGACTGTCCTATCTGCCGGAAAGGTGATGGCCACCGTTTTCTGGGATTCACAAGGTGTGATCTACATCGACTACCTGGAGAAGAGCAAAACGATCACAGGGCTCTACTATACCGAATTATTGGGCCGATTCGACGCCGAATTGCAGAAAAACGGCCCCATTTGGCGAAGAAAAAAGTGCTCTTCCACCATGACAACGCACCGGCTCACACCTCCGCCGTCGCCACGGCCAAATTGGTCGAGTTGGGCTACGAACTGCTGCCCCATCCACCGTATTCTCCAGATTTGGCCCCGTGCGACTTCACAACAGCGGCAGTGAAAATTTAGATTTTGATTCTTAAAAAGATAATTGAACATAGTTTAACATAACAAAATACCCTAAACAATGCTTTAATGTAGGCCTCATCTTATAACACAGTTTCTGTTCGGATGTCACCACAAACTATCGAGTATCATCGATTGCAAATTTGTTATCATGGCAGCAAGCCGATTTTCTAATTTGTACCCCCATAACCAAAATCCAAGGCGTATCCACGTCAAAAATTCACGATTTCGTCATGTGGGTTGGTCCACTCTAGCTTTTAACGCCTCAATTGTCTTACGATAAATTGTCTTACGATAAATTGTTTTACGATAAATTGTTCTTACGATAAATTGTCTTACGATAAATTGTTCTTACGATAAATTGTTCTTACAATAAATTGTTTAACGATAAATTGTTCACGATAAATTGTTTTACGATAAATTGTCCGCGAATCATAAAAATGGAAGTTTGTTGGTTTGAGATTACAAAACTCAAGAACTACTAGACCGATTTTTACGCGGTTTTTTGCAAAATGATCTGTGTTGCTAGGGGCAGGGTTTTAGCTATGTAGATTTTCAAAATTCGAAACGTCCTTTAAGAATAACGAAAATGTCCTTTTTCCCATTTTTCCCCGGAGAAATTGGTATTATGGGGTTTTTGGGGTCGCTGATCACGAATCCGGTATTAGATTTGCAAAATTCGAAACGGAAGTTCCTGAAAGGATAACGCAAATATCCTTCTTCCCATTATTCCCCGAGAAGATTGGCATGTTTGGGATCGCTGATCACGAATCCGGTATTAGGTTTTCAAAATTCGAAACGGAAGGTCCTGTAAGGATAATGCAAATATCCTTTGCCCAGTTTTTCCTGGGAAAAATCGGCCGTAGGGGGTTTTTGGGGTCGCTGATCACGAATCCGGTGTTGGAATTTCAAAATTCTAACCGAAAAGTCCTGTCAGGATAACGCAAATGTCCTTCTTCCAATTTTTCTTCAAACAATTGACACTAAGGGGTTTTCGAGGTCGCTGATGGCGAATCCGGTGTTAGATTTTTCAAATGCTAAGCGGAAGGTCCTGTAAGGATAACGGAAATGTCCTTTTTCCAATTTTTCTCGCAAAAACAGGCTTTGGGAGGTTTTCAGGGTTGCTTATCACGAATCTGGAGTTGGAATTTCAAAATTCGAAACGGAAGGTTCTGTAAGGATAACATTTTTTTGATGAATTTGATCTGTGGAGTTTCAGGTGTCTGAAGTGATTTCGGGAGAATTATTTAGTTGATGATGTTGATAATATAACTCGCGCCGCTCCACAGACGATCTTTTGGTTTGCTTGACCGAGCGGTGGAATAAAAGTATCCATAATTTTGGCGAATCAAAAGCAATAGCTTTGGACATCTCCAAAGCTTTCGATCGTTTTTGCATAAAGCCTTGCTGATAAAGATACGAGCTATAGGTCTAAATCCCACTATCTCCAAATGGATTGAGAGCTTCCTTTCTGAGCGTTCAATACGGGTTGTATTGGATGGATTCAAGTCTGATTTATTCAAAAGTAACTCTGGTGTTCTCAAGGCTCAGTTTTACCTCTTACGGTTTTCTTAATATTTATCAATGATCTACTTGTCTCAATCCGCTATACTGTTTCGTAGATAACAGCTCCCTTGACGCCTCCTACCATTTCACCTCACCTTCAGAATCGAAGGCCATTGCAGTTCGATCGAAATGCAGTGAGCAAATAAGATCTTTGAATTCTGATTTAAACACAATTCTGGCTTGGAGCAGAATCAACCGTGTGGAATTCAACGCATCTAACATCCAATCAATGCTGTTATCGATGCAATGCGAAAAATCTCCCGAAATGGTCGAATTCATGAGTGAGTCCATTAGTGACTCTAAAAACATCAGAATGTTGGGCATCAAAATTTTTAGACTTTATTCAACGAACAGTGCCTAGGCTTTCTGGGACGCTCCAAAAAATATTTCGCACCAATCGACGTATCTAGAACACCTACATTCGACCGAGACTTGAGTATAATTCACACTTTTGGACTGGAGCACCAAAAACTGTCCTGCGATTGCTAGACCGAATTCAAAAACGTGCAAATGCTTTTTTTCTGTACAAATAACTTTAGAGCGACAACAACGGTTATGCAAGCTAGGAATACTGACAAGCTTGTACAAATAACTTTAGAGCGACAACAACGGCTATGCAAACTAGTAATACTGACAAGTTTTATGAGTTTTCAAGACACAAAAAAACTAGATATAATCTGTAAACAAACTTTTTATTTTTATTTTTGAAAAATATATATTTTGAATTTTATTTAATGCCAAGGTACTTGATTCGAATTACTGATGGTACCTCTTTTATAATATTTCGCTGTCCCCGTGGATAATAGCGTTGAATTTGGAGTTGTAGTAAAAAAAAATGAATCATCGAGAGTTTGGGTCAAAAGAGCTTTTAATTCAGCAGCACATTTCCAGTTTTTCATATAGTTCACTACAATTGTAAAAAATAAAGCAAACAAAAAAACTTATAATCACGCTTACTTTTCCAAATACGAACTGATCCATCATCTCCAGTCGATGCTAACATGGTTCCAGTGACATTCCAGCTCACTCTCCATACAGTACATCTATGATCATTAAACTGTGCTACCGTCAAAACGTCTAAGCGTTGATTTCCTGTCATCTCTCTATTTACAAAAATTTTAACAAGATTAGTTTCCCTTCATAAGATATTGTATCGAAAATAGTCATAATAAATTCTAGGTTTGCGATCATCATTCTTTTTAACCTAATTCAAACCATACCAAACCAATTTGAATTTTTAATCGACTTCCAAAAAGGAAAAGGCTTTCAATTCGACTCCTATTATTTTTTATGTATATTCAGGCATAACTTTTTATTTATATGACGCCTTTTTTACACACTTCCAACTTTTAATGTGAAAACTCTTCCAATAGACTTGAGCTATTCCTTTAAGATATATTTTTTTTCAAAATTTTCAAGGATCTACTCTACTTCATGTTTAAAATCATAAGAAAGCTACAATTGCCAGAGGCCAATCGTCAAATACTCTATTTGATGATAGACAAAATGTTTATTTAAAAGGCATTACTTTTTACTGGATTGACGGATTTTGGTCATTCCATTTTGAAAGTTGCAAAGAAAGTTCCTGATTGAGTCTCGCTGTAAGTTTACTCCCCGTGGCGCTATTCCTTGATACCCCCTCCCCATCTAGATTATACACAGTTTGAAATATCGCGTTAAATTTACACCGTGTCAAAACTCATTCAGTACTTTAAGAGATTTATTTGCAAAAGAGCAATTCGTATAATGCGAGACGAAGAAGTTTGAGTAGGCGAAAGTTTTCTTGAGTCCCACACTGAAAACCGTATTCAAATCTCTTCAGCGGTTGTGCTCAGTACAACACCAGGAAGGACATTGTCCGTCATTTCCCCTTGTGGCCCTATTTCCTCAAACTCCTCCCCGGCTAGATTCTACATCGTTAAATATATTGTATTGAATCTCTTTGTGTTATGTTCAGCTTAACTATAGGCATAGTTTGGAAATGATCACTCATGAGTGCTGATACTCATGAGCAATTAGTTCTGCTCATGAGTAATTTATTCATCTCGTCAGCAGTGAGCCAAATGTTAGGGAAAAACTCTTAATCACGAGTATGAGCATTGGAAAATTCCATGAGTACTCATGATCATAAGTATTTGATAATTTTCTATTGTTCATGGTCACAACTTTTGTAAGTACACATCAGAACAGAAATCGTTTCGATAGAAGCAAAAAATATTCCAATATGACCGATAGCCCGAAAATTATCAAATAATATTAAAAATTCATCTAGTCAAGAAATTCAAACAATTCATATTGTCTTGGACGAATAAGACATCTAGAATTGACATTTAGAATTAATTATAGAAGTCCCACATCCTTCGTGGTCAGGTCAATGACAACGATCATGGCATTACTCCGATGAATCAAAAAATCCTTGTTTATTTATTAAAAACTGTCATCTCGAGAATTTCTCAAATGAAGGAAATTACTATGTTTAAGAGGATAGAGAGGAACAATGCACTGCAGGCAATTGATTTGGAAACAAATGTGCCGATTTGCTGTAGGTGATTGTTCTCATGTATTTATGATCAACACTGAATTGACTCCAAGACAGAGTCAACTCCCAAAAATTTCAGATTTATCATAGAGTCGGTAGTTGTCAGTTTGACCACTCCCTCCGTATACCAAAAATTTAGTTTCTATAATTATTAAATCACTTAAAGTTATTTTGCTGAAATTTTGGTGAGAAAGGGCCGAATCAATTTCACCCAAATGCAACAAACATTACCATTAGGAGCCCGCCGTTCACACATGACACTACGTTCAATTCAGCACACATTTTTTGTTCAATGTACAAAATATATTACCTACTAAATTTTATTATAAAGGATACCCATTTTCTCGATCGAGATCCTTTTTGGCTTCACTTCTTTATTTGGTCTTTTCGGTCCTTTCTGGGTATTTTTTTGGCTCGAAAAAAAAATTATCAAAGAAGCAACTGCAACCGTGCGTAAGGTCAACATCAAACGCATTCACTGACTTCAAACTACTTATGAACGACTTCCTAACACTTGTCGACTGATGAACGTTGAGTCGAAATATATGGACATTTAGAAAGTAAAGTTTAATTATTGTTCTCCAATTATTGAGTTTGTTATTTACTTTCCTGGACCTTCAGCTCCGGTTCAAAATCGAAGAAAGTCGATGTTGAAATCCATTTTGTCTGTGAAAATCAATTTGAAATACATTTGTATGGATTTCTGTAATTTTTTCAAAACTCAGCCGGAGCCACTGCGAAAAATTGCGACCAAGGACAAATAATAATAATAATATTGTATTCTTACTGACATAATATAATTTTAACCAACCAAACGCTGTTACAAGTCCAAGGGCAATGTCAGTTAAAGTGACTATGAAAATTAATTTAACTGAGTTGATTGTCTTTTTCAATATTTTTTTATGTTGAATTTCGATAAGATAGGTGGGGGTAATAAGGCCCAGTTGCAAATGTAGTTATTTCATGTAGAAAGAATTACGCAGTTTCGCGCTTGTCAATTGCCACAGTCAATCAAAGGCAGCTGGAGTGAGTGATTTCAGGTTTTTTATAAAATTAGTGGAACGAAAAGGTAAATATTTTATTGGTTTTTCTTTGTGGACCATTTTTATTTTTGTTATACAGTCAAAGTCCTCTAACTCGAATTGTCTGCTGCCATCAAAGTCGTTTCGAATTAGAGGACTTTCGAGTTAGAGAAATTGAAACAATTTTTTAAAATACATGTACATACATGTATATTTATTCGTTTTTAGAAGATTTTAAAACAAACTGAAGGAAGTGCAAAAAAATTCAAGGGAGCGCAAAATAAAGGTTAAAAAATTCGAGTTAGAGGAAAATTCGAATTACAGGGATTTCGAGTTAGAGGACTTTGACTGTACTTATGATTAGAATATTCCCTTAAATGTGTGTTTATTTTGCCAATATTGTGGTGGTTGGTTTTGATTAGTGCTCGAATTTTTTTTTTCAATGATGTATCTAATAAGGCCCAGAAGAAATTGTAGTGGGCCTTATTAAAAGCTATAGATTGATTTTTATTTTCTTTTTTTCTTAGCCTCAAAATGACAAACACAGACGCAAAACATAACAAAAGCTATAATTGCCAATCTGGCAATTATTGAAAATCCGTATGGTGATATGTCATTGTTTGAAGTTCAATTGAACAGCGAGCAATTGTATCAAAATTCCACTTTGTAGTCAAACTTTTCATAAGATTTTTTAAAATTTATTTCAATAGGATTTTGATGAATGGGAGTTTTATGTAGAATCATATCCTAAATAATTTTTGTTCTTGTAGTGTTTTGATAAGATTAACCGTTTTTGAGATATTCGCAAAAAAACATTTTCGTTCGTATGGGGAGTATTCCCCTAATGGTCCATTTTTGCCCATTAACGAACTTAGCCTTGCATTTTACGAAAAACGAATCTGCGTATGATTATGATTTATTTATTTATGATTTATTTACTGTGTATGCGCATAACCTTATATTTTAAGGTTCTCATTCGCATGCAAATATTGTTATTTGAACCATGCAATTAATAATGATATGATCACCAAAAATGTCACTATTTAGGCTTGCAGGGTGCACTACTTTTGCCCTCAACGCATACTATTTACAGCCCGATGTAAAATCATGTATTCGCTAATCAGTAAACTTGAGATTTTTTTAACTAAATTTGTGTTATTTGTACTTTCGACGTGTGGGCCTCGTTGAGTGCACGTTTGGGCCTTAGTAAATGCACGTGTTTCTAATTAGGCATAGGGCACAAATATTTTATTTTGATAGAAAAAACATAGAAACCACTATTTTTGACCGGATCAAAAGTTAAGTATGTTAGCTAAATGTATAACTAACGATATTAAATTGATTGGAAAAACGAATTCAAAGAAACCTATAAGTTCTGAACCGATATAAATTAGGTGGGCCTTATTACCCCCACTTACCTTATAAGACACACATTTCCAAAACAAATCCAGCTACTTTCTTATTCTTTTGAGTTTTTGTGCAAATATACCCTTTAATCCTTTTTTGAAATAAAAATGAGCCCCATGATCTCCATCCCCCTGGTTGCACTCTGCTGACATTTCTCTCGGGTGTCCATAAGAATCCCATACAAAGAAAATGGAACACTCGAACCATAGTTATTTATTTCTGACTTACCGGGCCTCTACATTTACGATTTTTTATCTCAAAAAACATCTCACTGGAATGAGATTTTTTTGACAACTGGATGGAAAATTTCTCGGAATTTATTTTCTCAAGGTGCCTTTGAGATGGAAGCAACTAGCCGCCGTTCTTGCAGTCCATGAATTTTGAGAAAAATTTCAGGCGATATATAAATCCCCTTTCAAGGCCTTTCCAATCGTATTGTTTGTAAAAATTAGTTATTTTCGCGACTTGTTGTCGAGTGAATTTGGATTCCGCCATTAAATTCGAAAATATTGAAAAGATTTCATGTAATTTCAGCGTTGGATTTTAGTAATTTATTCATGGAAATTCTCTCTAGAATTTTTTCTCGCCACAAACTCGAGTTCTGATTGGTGAATCAATGAGATAAAAAATTTCTTGGGATAAGAAATCATAAGTGTGGTAACCAGTGTTCAAAACTCTATTTTGTTATTTCGTTCGCTCCCAACGACAAGAACGTTTGCTGCGGTTTCCGACTCCCGTTCTCAAGAACGAAAATGATTTGCATGCGCAATTGTTCTTTAAAGAGAGAAATTTTGAGATCCGCGGTACTGTTCGTAGGAGTCGGAATAATCGATGCACATTTTTCGTTCTCGCTCCCAAGTTAAGAACGTAATGGTTTCTATTTAAGTTTTCCCTCCTCATTCAAAGCGGTTTGTGGGTCTCGCATAAAAGTGAATTAAAGCCTCGAGCGATGGCTTTTTGGTATGATGAATTTTACTAGTGAGAGAACGATTTCTCGCTCCCAGCATTAAAGTTATGTTTTCAAAGAACGTAAAAACAAAATCGAAATGTAAAGATCTAAAGAGCAAGAACGTAATAACCATAATTTCGATCTCGTTCTTTGGAGCGTTTTACTGAAATGCCGAATTTCGTTCTCTAGAGAGTGATTTTTATTTCCCATTCATTTCAATCCCTCCTTGAGAGCAGAACGAAAGATTAGAAATGGGAGCGTTTTGAACAATGGTGGTAACCATAATTTCACCAGTTTTACAGATAACGTATCCTCTTATTGTGGTTGGGAGTAGGGTTAAATGCGAAATTTTTAACTTGCTTTTCCTTTTATAATTTTTCAATTTTTTTTTCAATATGACGCCTTTTTTACACACCTCCAATTTTTTGTGTGAAAACTCTTCCAATAGACTTGCGCTATTCCTTTAACATATATTTTTTTCAAAATTTTCAAGGATCTATTTCATGTTTAAAAACATAAGAAAGCTATAATTGCCAAGGGTCAATCGTCAAATACTCTATCTGATGATTGACAAAATGTTTATTTAAAACTATCAATTTGTATAGGAGAGGGGGAAAGGAGTGGTCCGATCGTGTATGGAATGGTTAAGTAAAAAAAAAGAAATGTGAATATAACCAACTATATATCCTAATATTTTCTTTAAGTGAAATTTAGATTTTATGACATCCGCATAAATTTTCATTTTGAATCAACCATGAACTTTTTTGTCGACAAGCTGACCGACAAAAGTTAAATTCGATCCAACTTTTTACGGCGACAGTTGGTCGGGTTGATTGTATGCAGAAGCATAGGATTCTATGAGTTTAAAATCTGAAATGTCGCCGTATATGTTGTGACGGGCCAAAATGATTCAAAATGATATCTTATGTAGATAAAATCTAAATTTCGTCACTCAAGAGGAAAATAAAGATGTTAATTGGTACCAAAAGAATGTTATATGTGGCTCAGTCCCATTGTCAAAATCCAATGAAAAGCAAATGACTTTTAAAACAACAAAGTGTCCGGAATTGAATTTGGAGGACAACTTGCCATAATCTGCCGGAGTGAATGTTGTGTTGGGTTAATTGTATTCTGACCTTGAGTTTAAAATCTGAAATGCCGTAAATGTTGTGTTCTAAATTTTCTTGATCAAAATATTTCAAATGAAATAATTTTTCAATCCTAGTCTACTTGACTTTTCATATTTTTTAGTAAACAAGTTTATTAAAATTTTAAATGTAAAAAAAAACTTACGGAACAGGCTTCAAGCTGATTATATGCAAATCTTTGCTGGCCACAGCTAACAAATGAAAGCTTCTTCCCATATTTGGAGCAAAAGATAAATCATGGACAGCTTCATTAATGCTACTTATTGTTTCAATTTTAGTCCATTTTCTGATATTTTCACTGTATTCAAAAATAAAAATTTTACCACCAGCGTTGACACCTATTTCATCACTTCCGGCCTAGAAAGAAATTTATCAATTATTCAAAAGCCGTTGAGAATTTCTCAACTTTACGGCAATCATGGGGGGATGAAGTCTTGACGTTGACTGGTTCCAAGTAATACAACTTAGCGGCAATTTACACGATATTTCATGCTGTAAGGACCACTGTGCTAAATTCATTATATCAGCGGCTTCATAAATTCGGATAACTCCATCTGCAGAAGAAGTAGCTAGAAGTAGTCCTAAGCATTTTGGAGAAAATTTGACATCCGTAACGCTAGTTCTAGAATCCACTAAATTTGTTCTTTTTATCCATCTCTTCACTGGCGACATTGCTGGTTTTATTTTGTCACCATAAACCTCTTCCCAAACACACGCGGTCCGGTCAAATGAACAAGTCGCTAACACCTGTCCAAATTCTGGATGAACCCAAGTCAATCGCCAAATTGATCCGGAATGTGCCTTCCAACTAGCACAGATAACCCAATTACCTGACTCGTCCTTTTCCCATACCTAAAATTAAAAAAATAACTAGTCAATTTTAAAAACGCGAAAATTTATACTCATTTTGCCGAACCTTGACCATTTGATCACTTGAGCAAGTAGCCATACGCTGCCCATAAAAATCATAAGCAACATCATGAATAACATCTTTATGGTCTGCTCTAATTACTGTAGATTCAAACATTGTTTGGGTTTTAAGAAACCAAGTTTTGACCGTTCAGACTCAGTATTTATGTTTTATTTACGCAAAATATTTAATGTAAATTCTCACTTAACGACCCAATATCGCTTATTTCGTTCCAATTTGTTTAGGCGCCGTTTACATGTGACACTAATCCGCGAATTTTATTTTGTGACACTAACAGCCCTATTCTGGCATTATGACTGGTCACCACAAGTCAAAACTCGTTAAGTGCGGTTTAGACACGGCAAGTAACTCGCGGCAAGTAGACGTAAATACACGCGATTTGAGCTAGTGTGCGACGCTCGCATATGTGTGAGAATACTTGCCGCTCTCTCGAAAATAATAGAAAGCCATTCTATTTTTGTGGCAAGTAAAACCAATACAAGAACATGGAACCGTGTACACAAGAGGTGGTTTTATGTGTGTGTGTTTCGGTTCATTTTATATTTGCTGCTTTGCCAGAAAACGTCGTAACATTTTAAGGAAAAAACGACACGGGTATAAAAAACTCGTCGGCAACAAACAATTTTAGGTCGAAATTCACAAATTTTTCCACAAAAAAGAGTCGTGATATTTTTCTCAGAAAATTTTAGGTTATGTTTTCGTTCGGCTGTCATTCTACTTGAAATGATTTACTTGAAACGTGTAAACTAAGCAAACTACTTGCCTCTCTTTACTTGCCGCGAGTTACTTGCCATGTATAAACCCTGCTTTAGAGACGATCGGCTTGTTACTTTCTTTGTGACTGACCGAGTATTCCATATTCTTGGCGTTGGGTCACAAGAAACGTAACAAATAATTCACCTCAGTATAATTCCAGAATGGTGAATAAATTTGACAGCCGCTTTGTGATTATTTAGTTTAGTTCAGTCTTTGGTTTTGTTAGTTTTTAAAGTAATTTTAATATTTGTAAATCTGTGAAAATGGTGGAGAAAGTGCGTGTGTGCCGTGCGTGTTCAATTATAAAAAAAAGGTGGGATGTTATTGGAAACCTGAACATTTTCAATAAAAATTTTCTTATTTCGCAAAAAAGTCTTCTTTGTTTGTCAATTGACCAGAAATCGTCTCCGTTGTACTCTGGAAATATCACATTCAATTAAATAGTGCAGGAAATAGTTTCTTTTTGTCTTGTTTTTATCTTGTTACCTGCTTGTGAGTCGGTCACAGTTTTGACAGTAGCTGAGATCAGTCGAAATTGTGCCTGAACGCTGAGAATACCAAAAAGTCACAACTTGTGATTCACCTCGCTCTTGTGATCGAGTTGTGACTAGTGACCTTTGCCAGAATAAGGCTGTAAATTCAAGTTTCACAATCAGGGTTCCCACCCCAAAAGTGAAAAGCAGAGTGTTACCCCCTTTGCACACTTCAGCTAAGCGAGCTCATCTACGTGAGCTAAGTTTCTCGCTGAAAGTAAAATCCTTAGTATTTTACATTGGTGACCGCACACTTCAGCGAAACTACGAAACTACGTCGCCTATTTATGAGCGAGACGGACTAAGCTCGCTCGCGTAGTTCAGACTTCAACCATAGATTACCTAGATAGGAATCGTAGGGCTTTTTCCGTGTACCTACGTTGGAGTAAAGATAACCGATATACTCTGGACGCGGTTTTTCTTTCTTTCCTATGCGTAAATTACCAACAAAACACAACACATGTAAAACCTAGCCATATTTTCATACACCACCAACACATGCAATTTTCCGACAGCGGGAGATTGCATGTGTTGGTGGTGTATGAAAACATGGCTAGGTTTTACATGTGTTGTGTTTTGTTGGTAATTTACGCATAGGAAAGAAAGAAAAACCGCGTCCAGAGTATATCGGTTATCTTTACTCCAACGTAGGTACACGGAAAAAGCCCTACGATTCCTAACTATAGTTTAACTATGCTTCAACTACGCGAACGAATTCGCTGGCATCGCTGACACTCACATATACACACTTTCGGCGTTATACAGTGTAGAATCGGTGTTTGCAAAAGTGTAGTATTTTGTGGACATAAATGTGTAAGTGCCAATTGCATACAATTCATCCCAGCAAGATTTTAGTAACGTGTTCAACTACAAATGCAACACTTCGCATCTGTAGAAGGATGTAAATGTGCGTGTAGTGGTGAAGTATTCTTATTTACTTTCGCATCGCCATTGGGCGAAGAGAGACAAACTAATGTCATTCCATCCAACCATTCTGTTCTTGCATAAACTTTTGTTATTCCCAGTGACATATCTGCGAAAGCAACATCGAATGATTCGGGAATTCCTTAATTTGAACTCGGATCTTCAAATTGTGGAATTTCCACTCGATGTTGCTTCCGCAGAAATTTCATTGGGAATAGCAAACGCTCGGTAACACATGTTTCTTTTAGCGTTACTGGTAAAAAAAATATTCACATATTTCGTCTCATTTCATCTCACACCTAATAAGCATAAGGCTGTCTCGTTTCTACATTGCTAGAGCAAGACATACTTATATACGTTTGGTGTTGGAGTAAGTGCGATAGACATTCACACAGATTGTCAATTGCACGTGAGTTTTTTTCCCAACGCTCTAAGAAGATTCACGCATACGGTAACAGTGAATTATCACGTTACTCCACTAGTTACGTAACTATTTCCGAATAGTGCTGGGATGGCATACATTTATTTAAATATCGCCGCGTAGTTTAGCTCAAGTGTGCAACGATGTGAGCTAACCCAGCTCACAGATATCGTACTATTAGACTAGATCAAGCCATTTGCTATCTCAAATGGGCCATTGAAACGTCAAAAAGCTATGACGAAAAAAAGGGACAAAGCTAGTAAATTCTGGGAAATTTAAATTCTGGAAAAAATGCTTATGCAGGTCCCCGACGGAATATTATTCATTCCCTATACCGATTATTCATGTTAATATTCAGAGCTGCCACATACATTAATATGCAATTCCCTAAAAAATGTTTGCAACCTGTGTATTAGTGAGCCTACATATAAAGAGAGTGGCCAGGTCGGAACCAACTATTTCCGTTAAAATTGAATTTTTACCTGATGATGACAGATTTAAACCAGAAGTATTTTAAACCATTTTCACTAATATTTTGTGTATGGTTTGAGAATTTAAAAACTTATTCGGCCGCTAAAATCGTGTAATTTTTAAAATAAAAAGTCCAAAATACTACACTAACACAAACAAATCGCCTTTGCTTTGCGAAAAGATGGCTGAACTTTCGAAATAAAATAAGAGTTACTGTTTTGTGCCGTACTAAAGCTTCAAACGGCACAAAACAGTAACTCCAAGATGGCCCACCCTTTAGAAAGAAAAAAAAAGTTACATTGAAACATAAACAAGTGACATTAAAACATAAACTCAACTTTGACTTGAATAGAAGGTGTCGAAGAAGTTCGGTTAAGCGATCGCGGTGTATTCTGAAACCAAAAGCACGACAGCGAAAACTACGTTTTGTATAGCATTCGAGCGGCTGCCTTCTCGCAGGTAGGAATATAGGCGATGGCTCTTGTGGACGGTGGGAAGACGGCCTCACTGAATCAATCATCGGCGAAGGCTTAAGGGACAAACAGATGACGGCAGCAACTGCGACTGCGGCGTCGACTGCGACTTCAAAAAAATTAGAAACCATGAATTCATATGGGGCAGCCTACATGACGGCAGCAACTGCGACTGCGGTTTCGGCTTCAAAATAAATTTAGCAAAATCTCTAAATTCGACGACGTCGTCGTGGGGGTGCCACCGAAAATTTTAGAGAAAATGAGGATTGACAACACCGATATATAATAAGTGAACGTCAAAAGTGTTTTGTGCAATATAATAACATTAATTAATAACAACATTATAATAATGCAAAAACGCGCACACAATTAACATCAATTTTTGAAAATTATCGTACAGAACAATCATTTTTAATATCTTGCAAACACGATTCAGAAATGTCAAAGTTGTTGTTGTTGGAACACTGCCCGACGTCGAGTTTCATGCATGTGTTCCACCCGACTTTTCGACGCCCAAAAAGACGTCGCAGTCGACGCCGCAGTCGCAGTTGCTGCCGTCATCTGCTTGTCTTTTACTCGCGAAAGGGCACTGCTCTGGCGGGCACGCAAAAAAAAAGTGACAACTAGTAATACACTCACTAATACATTAACAACCGTCCACTTACATTTTCGAATTCGGACGAAACGTCCACTTCGAAAGCCACCTAGCCACGCTCTTTATATGTAGGCTCACTACTGTGTATGTCTTATGAGTCCGACGTAAAACATATAATTCAAGTGTTATTGAGTTTGTTGATTCGAACATCTGACATCACTAAAGTTCGAAGAAAAAATGAGACAACCATAGTCACGCTGTCCCATATTTTTGCTATGGAATTGTTCGAGTGCCGCGATCTAGTAGTACGATATCTGTGACCCAGCTAAGCTATAGTGTATCAGCTGAAGTGTATCACGGGCGTTACTGATTGAAAAATAGTAGTATCAGAGGGATTTCAGTAGTGTCAACTTTTATAACAGTCATTGGCCGCGTTCAGACGTGGTGGAAACTGGTTGACTTCACCAAGTTTCCACTCGATTTTACGGGCCAGATGCTATCGGGTGTATGCGGGGAATTCATCTGCTGGCTAGGCCGGGTGAACTTGGTTGAAAACACATACACACATAGGGTTCAATGGTGGAGGTTCACAAAATTTTTCTTGCTACACGCACACATTGACACAGCATGTGTAAACACACTGCAGCGCAAAAGTTGAAAAACACTACGTGAGAACGCAAGCATAGTTTTTCACCCAGAGTAACTCGGTTGATTTCACCTACGTGAGAACGCGGCCATTTGGAGTTTCATTGAGATAACACATTTTGAATGTTAATATCTAATGTTTTATTGCATATCATATCAGTACATTTTTATATTAGTACAAAAATCACATTTTTTAAAATTAAAATTAAAGGACGGAATTAAGTATTATATGTCCCCTTTGTTCAAGAATTGAGTAAACGCACTCAGTCACTTTTCCATAGGGAATACCTAAAGTACCCAGTGAAAAATGATTAAGGCATTATCGCTAAGGTGTCTTTAAGACATGAGACAAATAATATAAAAGCCTCCAAATTAAAATGAGATGGAAGTTCATCTCAGGAAAAACGCGCCTTTTTATTCGTGTGTTGGAAAAGTGAACTAAAAGTTATGTGTCAAAAGTTATTTTTTGTTGAAGTTTTGTGTTCGCTATCAGGAGAATTTAAACGACTCGGTAAATATTTTTATAGAAAAAGTAATAGATTAGGGCTTAAAGACCGTTTTAATAAAGAAATTTTTACCATCTAAGCAATCAGCGCCATCACCGGGGAAAAAACATCTACTATTAATGTTGCCTTAGTTGTAAGGCCTTATATACGCGGAAATGGCCTATACAAAAATAAAGCTGGAAACACAATTGATGCAGTAATGTCGATGCACGCATCAAACGTGTATATTCTTATCGCTGCAGACACAATTGATACTGCAGCAGCAATGCATGCGTGTGCATCGACGCAACGTTTTGAAAAATTAAAACGTTGCTGCATGCTGCAATAATGGTTATCCACATATGCGCATTTTCTTTGAAGATGAAGTGTGCGCAATCCTAAATTTGTTTTCAAATGACATTTGACACTGCACTGCAGCGCTGAATCAATTGTGTCATCAACCAATGCTGCTGCATGCATTGCGATGCGTGAACGCACAACGCTGCAGCATGCTGCATCAATTGTGTTTCCAGCTTAAGGCAACAATAAGGTAAAGATAATGCATTAAGATAATGCCTTTATAATGCCTTAATAAGAAATTTTTTGTTCACTGGGTATTTAAATATTTTAGATAAGGGCCCAGTTATAGCGATCAGTAAACTTCTGTTAGTGAATTTTTTAAATTCCGATTTCTTTACTAATACACCAGTCTCTCTCGAGTTGCCGTTGGAGGTGGTCGAGATTGGTTCCGGTCTGAGGAATCGCCATCTTGGAGTGTCTTTAGAGTGCAGAGTTGTGTGTTCCAGGGGGGCTCGGGTGTCGGTCGTGATTCCGACTGTACAAGCCAGTTCAGACATGTCGCCATTTTCATTTCCTACTCGCTGCACCATTCATGTGTAGTGAGAGATGATTATCTTTGACACATGGTCATATAGCTTTGCTCGACCAACCTAAATCAAATTCAAAAAAAAAAAAAAAAAATACTAATACAGTAGAACACGCTTAAATGCACATCGAATTTCGCAGAATTTTATGTGCATTTATCCGTGTTTTGCATTTATACGTAGCACGGAAGCACGGATAAATGCACATTAATGTGCAATTATGCGAGTAAAAGATAAACATGCAACTTTAATACAGTAGAACACGCTTAAATGCACATCGAATTTCCAGAATTTTATGTGCATTTATCCGTGTTTTGCATTTATACGTAGCACAGAAGCACGGATAAATGCACATTAATGTGCAATTATGCGAGTAAAAGATAAACATGCAACAAGGCTACACAAAAACAAAGAACCTAATTAAGAATTCATTTTATCAAATAAAAATAACAATAATTACTTTTTTTGTGTAATTACATTTCATTTTTGCACATGTGCATTTAAGCGTGTAAAATTTCATATAATTTATACTTTTGCGGATGTGAAAATGGTTGCATTTAAGCAAGTATTGCAATTAAGCGTGTTTCATTTATCCGTGTATATTTATATGAAAAATGCTTAAAAATCCTCCATGCACAAATTTTGCGTGCAATTACACGAGTTTTGCATTTACGCGTGTTGCATTTAAGCGCGTTCTACTTTACACCCAATTCTTATATTTTTTTTAGTTCAAAACGTGTTTATATACGTCTAATTACCATTTCCATTAAATGAAATTGTTATTACATGAGTAATTTTTCCAAAAAACACGATTTAATTTTTTTTGCGTACGAAAAAATTTTTCGTATACGTAAAAAAAATTAAAAAAATGAAATCGTGTTTTTTGGAAAAATTACTCATGTAATAACAATTTCATTTAATGGAAATGGTAATAAGACGTATATAAACACGTTTTGAACTTAAAAAAATATAAGAATTGGGTGTAGAAGAAGTAAATAAATCTGAATTAAAAATTTTTACTGATCATTCTTACGGATCGCTATAACTGGGCTCTAAAGAGTCTGAATCACAGATATCGTACTACTAGATCGCGGCACTCGAACAATTCCATAGTAAAAATATGGGACAGCGTGACTATGGTTGTCTCATTTATTCTTCGAACTTTAGTGATGTCAGATATTCGAATCAACAAACTCAATAACACTTGAATTATATGTTTTACGTCGAACTCATAAGACTTACACAGGTTGCAAACATTTTTTAGGGAATTGCATATCAATGTATGTGGCAACTCTGAATATTAACATGAATAATCGGTATAGGGATTGAATAATATTCCGTCGGGGACCTGCATAAGCATTTTTTCCAGAATTTAAATTTCCCAGAATTTACTAGCTTTGTCCCTTTTTTTCGTCATAGCTTTTTGACGTTTCAATGGCCCATTTGAGATAGCAAATGGCTTGATCTAGTCTAATAGTACGATATCTGTGGTCTGAATAATTACATATTAAGCGAGAACTCCAATTGAGCAGAGACAGAAGCAGTAGCAGTGGCAGAAGCAGAATCTGCTTTCTGTCCCACAATGAAATTTGAATTCTGACGAAAATAGCAGAAACCTGTCAAAATGTTGTACGTTTTTATATTCGCGGCATGATTTGTCGTATAATATTTTGTTGTTTTTTAAGTATTCAATTAATTTCTGCTCCATTTCAAGTATTACAAATATTTACTTCCGTCCATATATGCAAAAAATATCAACAACGATTTTTGAGGTTAAATTGAAAGCAGAAATTTACAGATTAGAGCTAAAATGTGTTTCTGCCGCTGCCTCTGCTGCTGCTTTATTGGAGCTCAACACATAAGACGCTATGTGTTCTAAAGTTCTGCCTGCCTCTGCTGCGGCCTCTGCCCAATTGGAGTTCTCGCTTTACATATTATTTAATTTTCCCCAGATAAATGAACTTTTCAAATCTAGAAATTAACTTTCTTTGTAGCACGTTTTTTATAGTGCGAAAATGGTAGTGTTTTGAGTTTTTCTGTAGTGTATGTAGTGCAGTGGCGGCTCGTGTATATTTGAAATGAGGAGGCAAAGTTTTTTTAGTTCTATAAAATTTTTTATGATACGACCACAGAACTATATAACATAGAACAACTGTCACCATACAAAGCTCTGCTGAAAAATGGTCCCAAAAGTATTTCCCTCTATCGTACTTGAACGCATTCACTGAACTGTATAAGGTCGCCAAATTCAAATTTCGTTTGCCGCGAAATTCAAATTTCACAAGTTTGAGACTAACTTTAGGCGTCAAAAACTAACTTTAGTTTTAACTAACTTTAGGCGTCGTAAAAAAATCTCTTCATAGAGGCTAGCCTCCGATTCGTACAAATACTTTCATACAGCTTTTGCTAAGAACAAGCATAGCCACATATAGAATACGAACACCAATCTCCGTAAAAAATTCTCTTCATAGAGGCTAGCCTCCGATTCGTACAAATACTTTCATACAGCTTTTGCTAAGCACAAGCATCGGAGGCTAGCCTCTATGAAGAGAATTTTTTACGGAGATTGGTGTTCGTATTCTATATGTGGCTATGCTTGTTCTTAGAAAAAGCTGTATGAAAGTATTTGTACGAATCGGAGGCTAGCCTCTATGAAGATAATTACTAGTTTATGTTTTAGAGAATTCTACATTAGAGAATAGGATTTTCTTTTAAATTATTATTTTCTGAACATACAGATTTTTATTCAGTCCATTATGGTATAAAAAATTAAAGGCATACGTTAGAAAAACATTTTTATAAAATGTTATGAGGAGGCAATGCCTCCGTTGCTTCCCCTATAAAGCCGCCACTGATGTAGTGTTAGGTCAAATTATGTCAAAATAGTAGTGTAAAACTACAATAGTAGAGTAAACGGGATCCCTGTTCACAACCATTTACGTTAGGCCTATATTTTATACGGCAACTTTAAACCGATACACGAAACAAAAAGTTGCTCGTTTGTGCTACACGCGGAGACAAGTTGCCGGAAACTTCTGTATACACCCAACTCTTTTTTTACACGGTAGATACGTTCCAACGAAAATCGTGTAAAAAAACCGTGTAAAAAAGATATGCAGCACATATTAAAATTGAGGATGTGTTCCACAGCTTTACCCCACGGTTAGACGCGCGACTAGAAGTCGCATGCCGTATCTCATCTCAGGGAAATCGCTCGTGTAAACGCCAGTTGCATGCAAGCGGGGAAAATCGCAACTCAAGTCGTATGTAAAAACCTCATACAATCTGAGCTGCGACTGGAACTGCAAATGATTTGACATTTAAGGTTATGTCTGATTTCACAAGGGCAGAAAATAAGTTGAGTAGAAGTGAAATTTTAAAATTAATAAATTTGTACCGGGAACGAGAATGCTTCTGGAAGACTGCCTCGAAATTGTATCGTAGAAACGATCTCAAGAGGCAGGCGTATGAACAAATCGGCGCGGAATTGAAACTCACAAGCGAGGAAGTGAAGAAAAAGTTGAGAAATTTTCGAACGACGTATGTTCACGAAAAAAAGTAAATCAATGCGAGTCGGAAGTCTGAAGCATCGACAGAAGATATTTATGAGCCTTCGTTGTTTTGGTATTCAGAAATGAGTTTCATAAACAAAATAACTTTCTTTGTTTTCTTGCGTTTGACCTTTTTCAACTGAAGTCACATGCAATGTCGCAAGACAGCAGAGCAAATCGCAACACCTGTCAAATTGAAAAACGTAGTAGGAGGGATAATCGCATGCGACTTCTAGTCGCACGTCTAACCGTGGGGTTAAAAAACCGTGTAAGATGAAAAAAAAACTATATGTTGTCCTAAAAACCGTGCAAAAAAAATATAATTTATATATAAAAATGAATCGTGGTCCGTTTGACTATCCATAACTCGGCTGAATATAATCCGATTTGCATGGGGGTTTTTTTGTTGGATTCGTATTGCAACATATAAAAACACAACGGAGCCGAAAATTGGAAATTTCTACCGGAAAAGTTGGAAAATCTTGGAAAACCGAAATTGCATACTTTCAGGGGAGCGGTTTTCTGGTTTGCACTTTCAGTAATTCCAAATCAAAAATCTCGAATCTTTTTTCGTTTTGTTGGAAAAGTCGAGAAAAATTTTGGGGAAAAACGGGAATATCGGAAAAATTGAAATTTGCATTTTGTATGGGATTTTGGTATGGAAAGAGAAAATATTGTATTTGGAATTGAAAAACGGAAAATTTTGTACCTCACAATAATTTTATCGCCAACAGATCCCGTTACGCTCTCAGACTCTCGTTTGACAACTGAGAAATATATTTGCTCTTTCCTCATTGATGATCGATGCGAAGCGTTTGTTTATCGATATAGTGCGCAAATTATCGCTGTTTTTCCCACTTTTAAATCATCGAAAGTATTTTATTTTGTGTACAACGAAGTGAATCAAGGAATTTACTCAGTGACCACGTGAACGTAAATGGATTGGTGTTGAATTTTGTGATTTTTTCCAGAACATAGTGATTTCCAAAAGTGAGGTTAGCGGCACATCGAATCTGGACTTGCATCAACACAAATTTCCTTTATTCATCCACTGCTTTTGTGCAATTTGATAATTTAAATTATTCATTTTATAGAGAACGAATTTAAATAATGTATTTTGTCACCGACCAATTCGTTTATTTAAAAAAATCTATTTGTATGGGAGAGGGAGGTAGGAGTGGTCCAACCGGATAGATAAGTTGTATAAAATCATATTCTAAACACATTTCGTCGTTATAAACTTTTCGATACGATGCACCGTTTTCGAGAAAATAAGGAAAAAGTATTCAATGGGTATCGGGGAGGGGAAAGAGGTAGTCTAACTGAATTTTGATGTATAGATAAGTTATGTAAAATCATATTCAAAACATAACAAAAGCTATAATTGCCAATCTGGCAATCATTGGAGACCCGTATTAAAATTCGAACAATTGTATGAAAATTCCTCTTTGAAGTAAAACTTTTCAATAAGATTTTTTAAAATTTATTCCAATCGGATTTTGATGTATGGGAGTTTTATGTAGAATCATATTCTAAAAAACTTTTGTTCTTGGACTTTTTTGATAAGATGCACCGTTTTTGAGATATTCGCAAAAATCGGTTTCGTTCGTATGGGGGGTACCCCCCCTAATGGTCCATTTTTGCCCATTAACGAACTTAGCCTTGCATTTTACGAAAAACGGATCTGTGCAAAATTTCAAGTCTGTAGCTCAATCCGTGCGCCCGCTATCCGCGCCACAGACAGACGGACAGACAGACGGACGGACAGACAGACGGACGGACATGCAAAATTCAATTCTTTTTATCATTCTAAACCCACTGGTGTAATTCATTTTTGTGTGTGATGACGGGATCTTGGCGTTACAAACGGTAAAGCAAAGTTAATATACCTTTTGGTTTCACCATACGGGTATAAAAAACATTTTAGCTTTATAAATTTGTCAATGCGATTCACCGTTTTCGAGAAAATTGCGAAAAAAGTTTCATTTATATGTAGAAGGGAATGGTCCGATTTTGCCAGTTCAAGAACTTAGCATTGCCATTTACGAGAAACGCAACTGAAAATATTTCAAATCTCTAGCTCAATCCTTCCGAAAGTTATGATATTCACGGATATATAGACGGACAGACGACAGAGCGACAGACGGGCAGACAGACGGTCGGACATGCCAACATTAAAATCTTTTGTCATTCCAAACACCCTGGTGTAGTTCATTTTTTGTCCAGCGATTGGTTTGATACGTTACAACTAAATCTAATATACTTCAATATGATTCTCATATAGTGTGGAGGTCCCCAATCTGGAATGCAGCAACAAACTTATTGGGGTGCGGAAACGTTTTTTTTTTGATTTGTGAGATAGAGTTATAAATTTTTTTGATTTGTGAGATGGAGTAACGTATAAACTCAAGAACCACTGCACCAACATAGACTATGTATCATGACCACGGTTTATAGTTAGGTGTGGTCGCGGTATCGGCTACCCTTTCACCCCCTCGCCTGTTATCTTCTGAACCACTGAAGGGATTTGAATACGGTTTTCAGTGTTGGGCAGGTCAATCATAAAAGAAATTTTCATGCACTCAAACTACTCCGCTCTACATGGTGCGAGCCCCCTCTCCTGCTATCTACTAAACTACAGAACGGATTTTTATACAATTTTTAGTGTTGGATAGGCTATCTGTCAGGGTAAATTTTCGACCAATCCCCTCCTCAGCTATCTCTGAAACTATTTTATGGTTGTTCAACATATGTTACAACATAAATGCAAAAATCTTAAGTGTCTGGCAATAAGGGAATTCGCTCTATTCCCTTTCTCCCAAGCAGATGGAAAAAATATTTGCAATCTTCTTGAAAACAGTGCGTCAAACCAAAAAAAATATGAACAGAAAATTGTTTGAAATATAATTACTGCATAATTTTTCTATACATCAAAATACTTTTGAAAAAAAAGGATTTTTTCATATTCAAAAATTTATTACTACCCGGGCAACGCCGGGTTCTTTCAAGCTAGTCTATATATATAAAAATGGATGTTTGTCTGTTTGTTTGAGATTACAAAACTGGAAAACTACTGGACCGATTTTTTGCAAAATGATCTGTGTTGCCAGGAGCAGGTTTTTAGCTATGTAGATTTTCAAAATTCGAAACGGAAGGTCCTGTAAGGATAATGAAAATATCCTTTTTCCCATTTTTCCCCGGAAAAATTTGCATTATAGGGTTTTTGGGGTCACTGATCACGAATCCGGTGTTGGAATTTTACAATTTGAAACAAAAGGTCCTGTAAATATAACGTTTTTTCCCAAAAGTTTTTAAGTTATTTATGGTTTTTTGGCATTCTAAAATTTATACAAAAAACTTTAAGCTGCCAACGTGTAGGGTCTGCTAGTAAATTACAAAGAAAAACAAAATATAACTAATATTAATTTTTATTGAAAAATTATAAAATATGTAACAAAAACAAAATATAATTCATAAAATTTTTATTATTAAAAAAAATATACATACATACGATAAAATAAGTAAAAAAGAGAGTCATTAGTCCATAATTGAGGCGTTAAAAGCTAAAGTGGACCAACGAGTGAGTTTTTAGATAAAAATGTTTGGATGCACAAAAGAACATTTCAACATCGAGTAATAAAGTCCACAGAATTTTTTTTTTCCAAAAATTAACAGTCAATCTATATATATAAAAATGGATGTTTGTCTGTTTGTCTGTCTGTTTGTCTGTTTGTTTGAGATTACAAAACTCAAAAACTACTGGACCGATTTTTACGCGGTTTTTTGCAAAATCATCTGCGTTGCCAGGAGCAGGTTTTTAGCTATGCAGATTTTCAAAATTCGAAACGGAAGGTCCTGTAAGGATAATGAAAATATCCTTTTTCCCATTTTTCCCCGGAAAAATTTGCATTATAGGGTTTTTGGGGTCGCTGATCACGAATCCGGTATTAGATTTTCAAAATTCGAAACGGAAGGTCCTGTAAGGATAATGAAAATATCCTTTTTCCCATTTTTCCCCGGAAAAATTTGCATTATAGGGTTTTTGGGGTCGCTGATCACGAATCCGGTATTAGATTTTCAAAATTCGAAACGGAAGGTCCTGTAAGGATAATGAAAATATCCTTTTTCCCATTTTTCCCCAGAAAAATTTGCATTATAGGGTTTTTGGGGTCGCTGATCACGAATCCGGTATTAGATTTTCAAAATTCGAAACGGAAGGTCCTGTAAGGATAATGAAAATATCCTTTTTCCCATTTTTCCCCGGACAAATTGCCATTATGGGGTTTTTGGGGTCGCTGATCACGAATTCGATATTAGATTTTCAAAGTTCGAAACGGAAGGTCCTGTAAGGATAATACAAATATCCTTTTTCCGATTTTTCGCCGGAAAAATTGGTATTATGGGGTTTTTGGGGTTGCTGATCACGAATCCGATATTAGATTTTCAAAATTCGAAACTAAAGGTCCTGTAAGGATAAATATCCTTTTTCCCGTTTTTCCTCGGAAAATCGGTATAAGGGGGTTTTTGGCGCGCTGATCACGAATCCGATATTAGATTTTCAAAATTCGAAACGGAAGGTCCTGTAAGGATAATGAAAATATCCTTTTTCCCATTTCTCCCCGGAAAAATTTGCATTATGGGGTTTTTGGGGTCGCTGATCACGAATCCGATATTAGATTTTCAAAATTCGAAACGAAAGGTCCTGTAAGGATAAATATCCTTTTTCCCGTTTTTCCTCGGAAAATCGGTATAAGGGGGTTTTTGGCGCGCTGATCACGAATCCGATATTAGATTTTCAAAATTCGAAACGAAAAGTCCTGTAAGGATAAATATCCTGTTTCCCGTTCTTCCTCGGAAAAATCTGTATAAGGGGGTTTTTGGGGGCGCTGATCACGAATCCGGTATCATATTTTCAAAATTCGAAACGGAAGGTCCTGTAAATATAACGCAAATATCCTTTTTCCCATTTTTCTCCGGAAAAATTGCCATTATGGGGTTTTTGGGGTCGCTAATCACGAATCCGGTGTTGGAATTTCAAAATTCGAAACGGAGGGTCCTGTAAGGATAAATATCCTTTTTCCCGTTCTTCCTCGGAAAAATCGGTATAAGGGGGTTTTTGGGGCGCTGATCACGAATCCGGTATTAGATTTTCAAAATTCTAAACGGAAGGTCCTGTAAGGATAACGCAAATATCCTTTTTCCCGTTTTTCCTGGGAAAAATCGGCATAAGGTTTCCGGGGTCGCTGACCGCGAATCCGGTGTTAGATTTTTAAAATTCGAAACGGAAAGTCCTGTAAGGATAACGCAAATATCCTTTTTCGCGTTTTTCCTGGGAAAAATCGGCATAAGGTTTCCGGGGTCGCTGACCGCGAATCCGGTGTTAGATTTTTAAAATTCTAAATGGAAGGTCCTGAAAGGATAACGGAAATATCCTTTTTCCCGTTATTCCCCGGGAAAATTGGCTTTATGTTTGGGATCGCTGATCACGAATCCGATATAAGATTTTCAAATTTCGAAACGAAAAGTCCTGTAAGGATAAATATCCTCTTTCCGTTTTTCCTCGGAAAATCGGTATAAGGGGGTTTTTGGCGCGCTGATCACGAATCCGATATTAGATTTTCAAAATTCGAAACGAAAAGTCCTGTAAGGATAAATATCCTTTTTCCCGTTCTTCCTCGGAAAAATCTGTATAAGGGGGTTTTTGGGGGCGCTGATCACGAATCCGGTATTATATTTTCAAAATTCGAAAAGGAAGGTCCTGTAAGGATAATGAAAATATCCTTTTTCCCATTTCTCCCCGGAAAATGATCACGAATCCGGTGTTGGAATTTCAAAATTCTAACCGAAAAGTCCTGCAAGATTAACGCAAATGTCTTTTTTCCAATTTTTCTTAATGCAATTGCCACTAAGGGATTTTCGAGGTCTATGATCGCGAATCCGGTGTTCGATTTTTCAAATGCTAAAGGGAAGGTCCTGTAAGGATAACGCAAATATCCTTTTTCCATATTTTTCCCCGGAAAAATTGCCATTATGGGGTTCTTGGGGTCGCTGATCACGAATCCGGTGTTGGAATTTCAAAGTTCGAAACGGAAAGACCTGTAAGGATAACGAAGTATCCTTCTCATTTTATCTGAGAAAAAAATTGCATTATGGGGTTTTTGGGTTCGCTGATGACGGATCCGGTGTTAGATTTTCAAAACTCGAAACGGAAGGTCCTGTAAGGGTAACGGAAGTATCTTTTTCCCATTTGTTCCAGGAAATATTGCATTAGGGGGTTTCTGAGCTCGCTGATCACAGCTCTGCAGTGGGATTTTTAAAAATCGAAACGGAAGGTCCTGTCAGGATAACGAAAATATTCTTTTTCCAAAATTTACCCGGAAAAATTGGCATTATGGGATTTTCGGGGTCGCTGATCACGCATCCGGTAATAGTTTTTAAAAAGTCTAAACGGAAGGTCCTGTAAGGATAACGCAAATATCCTTTTTCCAATTTTTCTCGCAAAAACTGGCTTTAGGAGGTTTTCATGGTTGCTTATCACGAATCTGTTGTTGAAATTTCAAAATTCGAAACGCAAGGTCCTGTAAGAATAATATTTTTTCCCAAAAGTTTTTAAATTATTTATGGTTTTTTTGCATTCTAAAATTTATACAAAAAAACTTTAAGCTGGCATTCGTAGGGTCTGCTAGTAATAGTACAAAAGTGAAAAAGCTTCAAAAACTCGATTTTGTGGCTTGGTCCACTCTAGCGTTTAACGCCTCAATTATAAAAAAAAAACAAATTAGAATAGAAATAAAAAAATTATTTAGATTATTCATCGCTACTTGATATTAAGCGTGAACGTTTATTACTGACTTGACAAAAATCGCTTCCATTACTAGAGATGTCTAACACATCTGACGAGTTTGAATCCAATGAAGAGTATAGTTCATTATAAACGTTCACTGAATGCGCCCAATAACTCAATAATGTGCTTAATGCAATTTCAAATAGACAAATATAAAATCGACTATAAAAATTTCCCCAATTATATTTTATTTTTATTTTTTTTTTTTAATTTTATTTATTTATTTAAGTTCGAACTCTCTTCGGGACGTTGAGGTTATGCCCACTATGTGGGCCGCTCAACTGTACCTCAAATTGTTCTTTGTACATTTTATTTACATGTCATATTTTTTTTTCCTTGTATGATAAATATTGTTTTTTTTTCGAATGCAGACAGCTTGTAGCTGGTATAAGCATCGGATCAATGGTTATTTTCCTATAAATACATTTTCTTAAATAAACTAATGGGGCTATTCACGAATGTAAATGTATCTGCAACTGTAACTTTACATGTTCCACATGATCCACACTAATTTTACATTAGATTCCAAATTGGTATTCACAAACTGTAACTGAATAATAGGGATTCCTGACAGTTGCTTCTTCTGAACTGTATAACAAATCGTATAAACATTTCTTTCTAAGTATTTTTATTTAACTTACTCAGAATCTTCTTCCCATCCATTATACAACAATATTAAGTCCGACAAATTTCCTTTATTCTTAAAATTTTGCATTTTTCTTAAAAAATGTAACCTTATGGACAAGTTTTCTCTCGGCATAAACTTACAGATGATTTGACAGCTAGTTACAGATACAGAATGTCAAAGTTACAGTTTGTGAATAGCAAAGTGGACTGAAAATGTAAAGTTACAGATACAGAGCAATCTTACATTTTAAGAATAGGCCCATAATTCTTAAAGATTCAACATATATCAATAATTTAGTTTTACAATAATTAAATAAATAAAAAATATAATACTAACATGAAGGAAAAAAAAAATTTTTTTTTTCTTTTAAAATACAATATAAAGGTTTAAGTTAAAAAAAAAAAGAAAGCATTATAAAAATAAATATTAAATATTTCTATCATGGATAAACTCATTGGCCATAAAGAATTTTTTTACTTTTCTTTTGAATATTTCCTTATTTTTGGTTTGTTTTAATTCGTCCGGTAATTTATTATATTCTCGTATTGCATTGTTGACAATCCCTTTATGTTTTTTGTGCGTACGGGATGGGATGATTTTTAATAAATTTTGGTGTCTTGTGTTGTGGTCATGGCTGTCAGATCTCTCAATAGTGTACAATTGCTGTCTATTTTTGTGTTCTAAAATGTTGAATATAGAGATAGTTCTATGTTGTCTCAATATGTGATGGATTTGCATGTTATTGGTGGATGTGAAAACTTCATTGGTCGGTGTAAGTTTATTAATTCGAAATATATTTTTTAATGCATTAAACGATTGACATCAAGCAATAAGTGTTTAGAGCATTGTCCATATATTGTTAAGTTATATCTAATTTTAGCCAGTATATAACTATTGTAAATTATGTTTTTTACCTTAAGTCCAAAATTTTTATATCTTTTTAGCACTCCTATAAGTGGTGCTAGCTTTTTTCTAAGATGCTTTATATGTGTTGTCCAGTTTAGTTTTTCGTCAATATATAAGCCCAAGTAATTTACCGCCGTAGCTCGAATCATTTGTTCTCCTTCGATGTTAATTTTTAAGTCAATATCCTTTTTATTTTTTTGTCTGAATAAAAGGTATTGCGTCTTTTTTTTGTTAATAGTCAATTTATTGTAATAAGTCCAATCTGTAAAATTTTTTATCCCTTCTTGTATTTTTAGGTCCAGTTCTTCTTTTGTGCTGCCGTGGAAGAGTAATAATGTGTCGTCCGCAAAGACAATATAATTTTTAATGTTACAATTTTGCAAATTATTTATATATATTAAGTATAATAATGGTCCTAAGATAGATCCTTGAGGTACACCTGTATCCACTTCCAATGTATCACTTTTTATTGTCTTAATTTTTACCCAACTTCGTCTTTTTGTTAAATAGTCTTTAATTAGGTCATTGGCCAAACCTCTTATTCCTACTTGATCAAGAAATTCTAATAGAAGTTCGTGGTTGACTGTGTCAAATGCCTTTCTTAAGTCAATGAAAATCCCTGCAACGTAATTTCCTTTGTCCAACTCATCAGTGATGCTTTCAATGGCGTCAATTGTAGCTGCTTCTGTACTACTACCTTTTTGAAAACCATATTGCCTTCTGTCAAATACATTGTTTTGAAGAAAAAAGTCGTAGATCCTATTGTATATAGTTTTTTCAAATATTTTACCCAAACTATTTAATAATGTTATCGGTCTATAGTTTTCTGGTTTGGTCGCATCTTCATCTTTAAAAATAGGAATAATTTGTCCGAGTTTTAAAATATTTGGAAATTTCCCTGAGTCAAACATGTTATTAATTAAGTCAGCAATTTTCTTTGCTATCGAGTATTTTAGTAATTTTATGTCATCGTTTGTAATGTTGTCCTCTCCTGGAGCACTTCCACTTTTTGAGTTTTCAATTATCTTAATGATTTCCATTTCTGAAACTGGTCTTAAGTAGATTGATTTCTTTACCCTGTGATTAATAAAAGCCTTATATGTTGTTTTACTTGTCGTGCTTGTCAAGTTGGTAGGCCTGTTCGATATGAGTCCTGGACTTACTCGGAGTATTTTCACTTTACTCCACAAAATGGCGGATTTTCTTACTCTGAATTTGTTTTTATCGAACAACTTGGAGTAAATTCAGAGTAAGTCACTAACTCTATTTTATGAGTTTATAATTATAGATTATAAAATATAACAAATATAATAAATAAAACCCGAAACTACTCAAAAATATATATTGGAAATAATTTATGATGTCTTTTGTTGCATTTCTTCTTCCAAACACTGTAAAAGAGAGGTTATGTCTGACAAATGTCAACTACCAAAAGTTTACTCCAGCTAAAAACAAGAGTAAGTTCGGAGTAAGTTCGGAGTAAGTTCGGAGTAAGTTCGGAGTAAGTCCAGGACTCATATCGAACAGAAAAGAGTAAAAAATTTTACTCCGAGTAAGTCCAGGACTCATATCGAACAGACCTGGGACGCTATTCTCGAAACGTTTCGGATTTTTCGTTACGTTACGGATTACGAATCTCGCCGAAATGTTTTTTCCGTAATCCAAATCCGAAACGTTCGAAAGATCGTATTCTGGTCACGAAACGTTTATGTTTCGGAATTATATTCACCATATTCACCACATTCCGGAATGTACGTAGAATAGAGCTGTCAAAACGGAAATATTTGAATAGTTTTGTTTATATTTATTAACTAGTGTTTAACTTGTATTAGAGTAATTTTTCACTAATTTAATATCAGTTAATAATATTTGACTAGTGTTCAATGTAAGTAATAGTGTATTATGAGTTATTTTTGTTTATTTGTTGATTTTAACGTTTGATATCGTTTGTTAGGGGGAAGGGAGTGGTTTGATTGAATTATTATGTATAGAGTTATGTAAAATCGTATTCTAAACATATTTGACATTTATAAATTTTACGATATGAAGCGGCGTTTTTGAGACAATTGTAAAAAAAACTTTCATTTGAATGGCGGAGGGGGGAGGGGGGAAGGAGTGCGCCGATTTTTTCCGTCCAATAACTTAGCCTTATTGTTTACGAGAAACGCAACTATAAAAAATTTCAAGACTCTGGCTCAATCCTTTTGAAAGTTATGGTGTTACTTTTACTTCATACAATAATTCCATTCGAAAATCATTCTTTTGCGATAAATTCGTGAGCGAATTTTAATTTTCCATTCGTAAAATTTTCCATTCCATTCGCGAATAGAATTTTAAAAATACGAGAATGGAAAAATAAAATTCGTGAGTGAATGAAAACTAAAATTCTCGCGCTAATCATTTGCAAATGAATCAATGAAAAAGAATTATTCTCCGTATTATGCTTATTATACGATTAAAATTATGCCCGCATCGAATAACAATAAACAACGGACGCGAAACGATAACTCAAAGCACACAAACGTTTCGAAAAGTAACATCTGGACGTTTCGGATGGATCCGAAACGTAATGTTTTGTTATGTTTCGGATATTTCCGTAATCTAAGTTCGAGAATGCTGTTTCGTGTAAAGTGGTGAATTGCTTCGTAATGTTTGAGACGTCATTTGGAGCAATATAGGCGGTACGTACACCATATAGAGGTCTTTTTCCACTGCACCACAAACGTTTCGGAAAAATCCGAAACGTTTCGAGAATAGCGTCCCTGGTAACTAGTCCTTTTCCTACTTCATTGAAATGTTTATTTAATGTATCAGATATAATTTTTTTGTCCGTTGTATTGTAAGTCCCTGTATTTATTTCCTTAATATCGGCCTTTTCACTATTATTTGTCCGTAAGGTTTGTTTTATTACTTGCCAAAGCTTTCTACCGTCTGATCCAATGTCTTTAATTTTATTTTCGTAATACTTTTTCTTAGTTGCTCTAATTAGCTTTGTAGTCTCGTTTTTTATTCGTTTATATTGACTTTTAAATTCATTATTTTGTTGATTATTTTTCATTAATCTGTATAATTTGTTTTTTCTACGAATTTTTTTTTGATATTTCTGTAGTCCACCAGTCGTTGTCCCCTCTGTGTTTTGTTTTGTAATGAGTCGTATTACTGTTCTTGCTGTCTTTTATAATTTTTATTAATTGCTCTATATTAGTTATGTGTACATCTTTTAGCATAATGTCTACATCTTTTTTGAAATTTTCCTTATTTAACGTAGATTTAATCATAGTTGTCATTTTCTTTTTTTGTAACTGCTCTCTTTTAATATCTACGTAAAGCCCATATCAGAATGCAGCAGCGTTTTCGGGGCAGCGGGCAGCAAAAGTTGCCCATTGGCTAAGAGCAAAATTATGACGTACTAAAAGCAGCAAAAATTCTCGCTGCTTTTTTAGCGCTATTTCTATTTTTACTGACGCTGCCCGAGCAGTAAATTTTCCATATACTTCAAATATACACTATACGCTGTCAGAACGCTAATGCCTTCATTAATTTTATCCAAATCATCAATTACTGTAGACATTTTATGAACGAATAGATAAATTAACAAAATTTCACGAGAAAATTAAACAATTGAGAACTGTCAAACTGATTTTACTCCGGATTCGTGCTGCTCCATTCCGTGATGGAAGTCAGCAAAACCAATTTTACTGCCAAGGTAGTTTTGCTGCCGCAGCAAATGCTGCTTCATTCTGATATGCGCTTAAATCATCCTGTGGTCAGTAATATCGTTATCTACTAAATGTATGTCTAATTTAATTTTTTCAGCTAATACTTCGTCAATTAATACATGGTCAATTATAGTGTTTGTTTCATTCGTTTTTCTTGTACCACTTGTGATGTCAATCTTATTACAAATTTTGTAGTTATTTGTAAATACAATGTCCAGATATGTCCTAGTCATCATATTTTTATTAAGTAGATCTATATTAAAATCACCTATTAGTAACATATTTTTATACGTTGACAGAACAGAATCTAAATCTGTAAGGAAATCAGCAGTTTTCTCATTGGGTGCTTTGTATAATGTCGCTATCTTAAAGGTGTTATTAACATTTATGATTGTCTTATTGTATTCTTTTGATATTTGTTCAACATTAAAATAAGTGTCATTACGTATATATATTGCTGTACCGCCACCTCTTTTTTCGTTTCTACAGTTGAAAACTCCTCTAAATCCTTCGATGTTGTAATATTCTGTTTCATTCTCATAAAGCCAAGTTTCATTTAGAATTATAATATTAATATCTGTGCTTGCTTTTAATATGATGTCAATTTGTTCAATTTTATTTCTTAAGCTTCTAATGTTAATGAATATTATTTTAGTTTTGTCGTACATTTTATGTTTTTTTTTATTGTTTATGGTCATGATTATAATTAATTTTTTGTTTTTGGTATATTAATAATTAATTTTTTGTTTTGGTATATTTTTGTAACTACATGTAAAAAAATTTTCTTTAGACTTCGTGTAAAAAAAAAATTCGTGGAAAAAATTTTTTTTTTCTTTTTGTGGACCGTGTTATTTCAAAATCGCGTAAAAAAAGGCCGTGTAAAAAAAGAGTTGGGTGTATTACACAGTGCGTGTTTCATGTGTGTGTGAAGTTGGACGAACTGTCAAATCGCAAAAAACTTTTACGAACCCGTTCTTTGTGGTTTTGTGCTTGTGTGCGTATTTTGTCGCCTTGTTTCTACTTTCGGAACTGCGACATTAGCCACCGCTTCCCTCACTTCTCGCGCATATACTAAAGAAAAGTCGCCGCTTAAAGTCGCTCCGTGTAACAGGGGCCATACGATACAAAAGTCTGAAATTTTTTCAGAAAGAAGCAGGAACCGGAATTTTTTCATACAAAATCGCTAAATAAATTCAAATTTTGACAACTTTTGCTAACTACATATTTTTTCTGCAATAAATGAACAAATTCGCGGTATTAAGCTAGAACCTGAATCGTACGTCGATGCATCCGTCATGCGTCCGTCCGGTAGACAGTTTTATGCGGTGACAGTTGGGTACGACAACGAATCTGGAGTTAACTCATTGTTTTGCACTTCTTCTATTAGTTTATTGTCGAAACAATTACTTTCAATTTGTTCCATATTTAAATTTCTTAAATCGTAACCAAACTTTTTTGCGAAATGACATTTCCGTGCGTTGCCGCATGTAAAAGTAGAAAGTCGACCTACTCTATGCGGTGACGGTGCGGTGCCGCATCGGACAAACGCATTATTAGAGGAGTACTCATAGCAGCCCGTTGATTTTACTTTGACCACAACGAACTGTCAACGTGACGGACGCATGGCGGACGCACGGACGGATGTTTCTGGTTCTACTCTTAGTCTCGAAAAAAATTCACGGACAAATTCTAGAAAAAATCGCAGGTGTAAATTAGAGAGACTATAATATAGAGTGGACATCAGTACTTAATAGTCAATTTACACCACGTCTTGATTAACAATTTTTTATCCCAAGAAATATCTCACCGCAATGAGATTTTTTTGTCAACTGGGCAGAGATATTTCATAGAATTTCATTTCTTCGCATGCCTTTGAAGTTAAAACAGCTCGTCACAGTTATTGCAAAATATTAGAGACAAAGAAAACAGGTGAAAAGAAAAACCTTAATGTTAAATATTATCTTCCAAAGCCTTTTCTATCGTATTGTTTGTAAAAATTTGTTATTTTCCCAACTACTTGTCGGGAGAATTTAGATTCCGCCATCTTGAATCGGGAAATTCCATGAAATTTTGCAATTGCAAGATTTCATGAAATTTATCTCTGGGATTTTTTATCGCCGTCAACTCGAGCTCTGATTGGTCAATCAAAAATCTCTGCGATGAAAAATCCCAAGTGGAGACACGGTCTTAGCGCAAAAAGTCGATTTCATTGTTTGATACAGATTTTAAACACGATGGGGCGCATGTAGTTTGTTTTTGGTTTTTAAAGCACGATAGCGCACGTGTCAGATGTGATTTTTGGTTTGACATTAAATTTTTTGATCTGCTGGCTTTCAGTTTAAATTCGTAGTTTTTGTTAATTTTCGCGATTTCCAGTGCATCAAGGGAGAACTCCAATTGGGCAGAGGCAGCAGCAGCGGTAGAAGCAGTAGCAGCGGCAGAAGCAGAATCTGCTTTCTGTCCCACAATGAAATTTGAATTCTGACGAAATTAGCAGAAACCTGTCAAAACGTTGTCATAATAAATTGATTGTTGTTTGTCATATTTTGTTGTTTTGTACGTATTCAATTAATTTCTCCTCCATTTCAAGTATTGCAAATATTTACTTCCGTCCATATATGCAACAAATGTAAACAACGATTTGTGAGGTTGGAGTGAAAGCAGAAAGAACCATGCAGGATTCCACGATTTTTATGCCCCCGGGCTAACTTCTGAACCAGTTCGGGTTTCACATTCGTAGTACATTCATTGGAAAGGTAATTTGCTTTAGTTTCATGGACATAAGCTCTTTTTTGGCGGGGAACTGCAGGGGGATGATAAGCTGCCATCTTAGGGGCACTGATTTTTTCATGCATTTTTCGACGATTTTTATAATTTCATTGCGTCTAAGTTGCAACCTGGCCATTCCCCTAAAGTTCCCCGCCAAAAAAGAGCTTATGTCCATGAAACTAGAGCAAAATACCTTTCCAATGCAGGTACAACCAAAGTGAAACCCAAAAGTTAGTCAAGGGGCATTTTCGTGCATCGTTCTTTAGAGATTACTGTTGAAATGTGTTTCTGCTTCTGCCGCTGCTGTTACTTTTGCCGAATTGAAGTTCTCCCTTAATAGGACCGGCAAACGCTCCGACTTGTTGTACAACTTAAAGTTAGAACCTGAATCGTACATCGATGCGTCCGTCATGCGTTCGTCCGGTAGACAGTTTTATGCGGTGACAGTTGGGTACGGCAACGAATCACTTCTTCACTTTTATTGCACTTCTTCTATTAGTTTATCGTCGAAACAATTACTTTCAATTTGTTCCATACTTAAATTTCTTAAATCGTAAACAAACTTTTTTGCGAAATGACATTTCCGTGCGTTGCCGCATGTAAAAGTAGAAAGTCGACCTACTCTATGCGGTGACGGTGCGCTGCCGCACCGGACAAACGCATTATTGGGGGAGTACTCATAGCAGCCTGTTGATTTTACTCGAACTGTCAACGTGACGGACGCATCGACATACGATTCAGGTTCTAGCTTTATTATAAGTCCATTTTCTCTATTCCTTTTTGCTCTCATTCGTATTTGCTCACGTTAATTTACGACAAAAACTTTCATAAACGTCAAAAAGACGCACGTCAAAACATTTACCGTGTAAACGACCGTGAATGATTCGTGAATGTTTAAAAGAGAATTTCCGTGATTCATGAATCAAAAAACTTATCGTGTGAATGCAGTTTAACCATTAGTTTAACTATAGTTAGGAAACCTAGGGATTTTCCGTGTACCTACGTTGGAGTAAAGATAACCGATATACTCGTGGACGCGGTTTTTCTTTCTTTCCTATGCGTAAATTACCAACAAAACACAACACATGTAAAACCTAGCCACATTTTCATACACCACCAACACATGCAATCTTCCGACAATCTTCCGCTGTCGGAAGATTGAATGTGTTGGTGGTGTATGAAAATGTGGCTAGGTTTTACATGTGTTGTGTTTTGTTGGTAATTTACGCAAAGGAAAAAAAAGAAAATCCGTGTCCACGAGTATATCGGTTATCTTTACTCCACCGTAGGTACACGGAAAAATCCCTAGGTTTCCTAACTAGTTAAACTATGGTTTAACCTGTTTTCTTTTAAGTGCATATCAGAATGAAGCAGCATTCGCTGCGGCAGAAATACTGCCTAGGTAGTAAAATTGGTTTTGCTGACTTCCATCACGGAATGGAGCAGCACGAATCCGGAGTAAAATCAGTTTGACAGTTCTCATTTGTTTGATTTTCTCGTGAAATTTTGTTAATTTATCTATTCGTTCATAAAATGTCTACAGTAATTGATGATTTGGATAAAATTAATGAAGGCATTAGCGTTCTGACGGCGTATAGCACATATTCGAAGTATATGGAAAATTTACTGCTCGGGCAGCGTCAGTAAAAATAGAAATAGCGCTAAAAAAGCAGCGAGAATTTTTGCTGCTTTTAGTACGTCATAATTTTGCTCTTAGCCAATGGGAAACTTTTGCTGCCCGCTGCTCCGAAAACGCTGTTGCATTTTGATATGGGCTTTAGAGTGCTCACATTGTATGTCTGAACACAAAAGTTACGTCACGAAAGACGTAACGAAACACACCACATCCAACATAATCACCGTCTTTATTGCCCAACCAACTCATCGAATAAGCTGTGGTCCGGATAAAATTTTTGACATTTGACTTCGTTGTGGCTTCCAGTAGGATTTTTTTAAAATTAGTTAATTATATATTATATCAATCCTTTTTAGGTGTATTTTGGGAATATGCCGTTTACGGAATTGGTGTTTGAATAAAGTTATCTAAATTAAAATATTTAATGGTGGAAAATTTAAGAAGTTCTTAAAATTCAACGTGGCGGGTGAAACTAATGAATTTGGTAATATGAGACGCTCAAATAACTACAGCTATCAGCCCTTACCGTCACACAATGTACCTGATCAAGATTCTTTGGAGGAAGAAAATGAACGCCAAGCTACTGAATTAAAAGATAAAATAGGCGCACTAAAATCTTTGTCTATTGACATTGGGAACGAAGTCCGATATCAAGACAAATTGCTCCGGGGTTTTGACGATGATTTGGATAGGACTGGCGGATTTCTTTCAACTACTATGTCAAGAGTTGTGCGAATAGGAAAATCAGGCCATTACCGTTATATGATGTACATGTTTTTATTTATCCTTCTCGTGTTTTTTATATTATATTTAACTTTAAAACTTAGGTAAAATAAAATTTTGTCAATAAAAATCGCTTATTTCTGTTTTTGGTCCAAGTTCATATAATGGGAAACTCATTCAGTTTTTTCGATCCGAACGAGACATATAGGGCATGGAAGGACAAGCCTTTTAGGTGTGCAGTCTAATTGAAATAGGATATCGGACCAGTTCGCTAAAAATAAAAACTATTCGCTCGGTTATAGGGCAGAGCAGGAAGCCCCGAAAAACTTTGTGCGAAAATTTCAAACGACTAATTTTTTTTTATTGGCAAAAACCAGTGTCTCCAGCAGAATTCTTTGACCACGATTAGATGCAGACACACTGAGCTTCCACACTAAACCTCTCTTGATTACACATGAATCAAATAAAGGGTGGTTAAATTTTAAGGGCCGATGTTGAATGTGAACCACACCTAAACGTCAAATTTTTTTCTGCATTTCATTTGCCATTTCTCAATTTCAGACTAACTCAATTTGAACCATGGAAAGATACACAATCGAATGGCCGCCGCGACCTCGGCGGCACACCTCCATCCGATGGTCCAAATTTTCGATGACGCTGAGGCATAATTGAGGTTCTATGTGCCGAATTATCTCATCCTTTAGCTCTTGAATTGTTGCTGGCTTATCGACGTACACCTTTTCTTTCAAATAACCCCAAAGAAAGAAGTCCAACGGTGTCAAATCACATGATCTTGGCGGCCAATTGACATCGCCACCACGTGAGATAACACGGCCATTAAATTTGTCGCGCAAAAGAGCGATTGTTTCGGTAGCTGTGTGGCAAGTGGCACCGTCCTGTTGAAACCACATATCGTCCACATCCATATCTTCCAATTCGGGCCATAACAAGTTCGTTATCATCTCACGATAGCGAACACCATTCACAGTAACTGCCTGACCGGCCTCATTTTGGAAAAAATACGGCCCGATGATGGCGCCAGCCCATAAACCGCACCAAACAGTCACTCTTTGTGGGTGCATTGGTTTTTCGACAATCACTCTTGGATTATCATTCGCCCAAATGCGGCTGTTCTGCTTATTGACGAATCCACTGAGGTGAAAATGTGCCTCATCACTGAAGATGATTTTCTTCGAAAATTGATCATCCACTGTTGCCATTTCTTGCCACCATTCTGACCATTGACGACGCGTTGCTCGATTGTGTATCTTTCCATGGTTCAAATTGAGTTAGTCTGAAATTGAGAAATGTCAAATGAAATGCAGAAAAAAACTTGACGTTTAGGTGTGGTTCACATTCAACATCGGCCCTTAAAATTTAACCACCCTTTACAACAGATTGCGCAGGTCCGCCATGTTGGATTTTTGCTGTCAAGAGATTGTGACGTCAGCTGCGCGTAGATGTTTAATAAGTCTACCCAGTGAACAAAAAATGCCTTATTAAGGCATTATAAAGGCATTATCCTAATGCATTAAAGTTACCTTATTGTTGCCTTAATTTTGCATGGCCATTTCCTCTTATATAAGGCCTTATTACTAAGGCAACATTAATGGATATTTTTTTTTTTTTTTACCGGTGATGGCGCTGATTGCTTAGATATGGTAAAAGCTTTGCTTAAAATGAGGATTTAAATATATTTTGTAAATAAATTTCTATTACTTTCGTTTAAATTCTCCTGCCAGCCAACACAAAACTTCAACAAAAATCTTTTGACATAATAACTTTTAGTTCACTTTTCCAACACACGCATAAAAAGGCGCGTTTTTTCTGAGATGAACTTCCATCTCATTTTAATTTGGAGGCTTTTATATTACTTGTCTCATGTCTTAAAGATACCTTAGCTATAATGCCTTAATAATTTTTCACTGGGTATGGAAAATTTAGAATTTGTGGTTTTATCTCAGTTTTAAGTGTTTGAAAAGTAGTTAAAAGTGCTGTAATATCAAAACTAACCTCAAGAACTAAGTGTTTAATATTTAAGACATTGAAATGGGTGTTTGTGCCGTGTGCAACAACGAAAAGAAAGGCAGTGAAAAGACGAGCTTCCATACATTTCCCAAGGACAAACTTTTATTGAGGAAATAAACGAATTTCTGTAAAAAAAGGATACATTTAATAGAAAAACTGCGAGATTTGTAGCCTACATTTTGTACCTGATTGCTTCGAAAATAATATGCAGTATGAAATGGGTAAGATATCAGTAAATAGCAAAACTCTAAGTAATGTTTATATTTTACAGGCTTTGTACATAATCGAAAATTGAAGGCAAATGCTATTCTAACTTTCTTTAGCATTTCCGAATCTGTTGCAACTTCAAGTCGGTCAACCAGGATGGCTGAAAAGCAGTCAAAATAATTAGTTGCTGATTTATTACAACAAAACGAGGAGCCTTTGCATGACAAAGCAATCAATGCTGCAGTGTTAATCCGCTGGAGGACACAACTTATTCATGGGTTAATCATGTCTGAAACACTGTCTGAATCTTTAGATAATTGTGATATTAAAGTAAAAAAACTTTTTTTTCACATCGAGGATGTATTTTTGTATACGTAAATTGAATAAAGAACTCTGTGAACATTTAACTACAAGAAAAAGGAAAAATAAAAAAACTCTAACCTAGAAATTTTAGCTATGTTTCATTTATTTTCACAAAGTGTAGTAAAAATTCACAGGCATTGTTGTTGTTTGACTATTTTTTTATTATTTATAAAAATAAATAATATTTATATTGCAGCAAACAGAATAAATTCCAGTTCTTATGCGAAAACAGAACAAATCTCATATCAATGACATTTCAGTACGCTCTTGTGACGTCATGCGCAGAAGTTTACCAAAATGAAACTCGTCTTTGCGCAATCTGTTGTTTGATTCATGGTCCGTCAGCACTACACACGCTCAAATTGGCGTGACAACATGAAATGTTGTAGGGCATGCGTGAGAGTTTATTGCCTGCTTTACGCACACAAACGAAGTCGCTCGTGTAGCACGTCAGCATGCATGTGTGCGTAATTTCATTGAGTCAGTCGGTTCTTAGCCACCGACTCGTAAACATATCCCAAATAAACAAAAATTGAATGCAAATAGTGCAATCTCAATTGCAGGTAGTTTTATTTTTCAGGTAGGTAGGTAAATAAAAAATTACCAGTCCTTATTCTTCGATTGTTGGCAGTTTCTATTTTGGCAATTGATGTTGCTTCGGTGCTAGCTAGAAAGGGAATGAGCTGGAAATACAACACATATATGAGAACCACACACACATGAGCGATCGCTTGTTGTAAACAAGTTTTTCCTACTAACACGCCATCCAGACCTGCCGGCAAGCCCCAATTAACCATAGGGCTAATTGGGCTACAGCCCAGGGGCGCCATCGATCCGAGGCGATGAAATTTTGATTGCTTTTTTTTTAATTTTCTTTTGCGTAAATATATATTTAAGTTTTGAATTAAAGAATATTTAAAAAAAAAAAATTGAATTTTTACAATAAAACTATCTAAAGGTGCAAAATTTTATTTAGCCCAGGGCGCTCAAACTTGTTAATACGGCTCTGCCTGCCGGAAACTCTGACAGAAGTGTTAACAGAAATTTCATTGTGCCTGTTTACATTGAGACTCACTTTGAGGCGGCACGTCATTCCTCATTTTTCTGCCGTCTGCACACGGTTTGCCTTTTTCATTCACTAAAATCTTTCGCCTTTTTGACGTTCAAGAGATTGGGATGAAAATAACCTCAAAATTTAACTCAGTTGTGAAATTATTGCAGTGAAATATGGATCAGATAATTGCTGTAACAAGTTTATTATATGCTTCATCAGCAGCAGCTCTATTTTTATGCCAAAATGAAGAAAACAAAAATAAGCAGAAACGTGAGTGGGTAAAACCCTGGAAACAAAAGCGGAATATAAGAGGATCCTATTGCCTATTATCCGAAGAACTTCGCTTACAAGATAAAGATGCATACCGGCGTTACTTGAGGATGGACAATGATTTTTCACATCGTATAGCATAGGAAACCCCTGATATATTTCTATTAGTTGTAACGTCTCAAATTTTGTCCAATTACTCATTTTGTAAAATAAATTTCAATAAAAAAAACTCCGAATTTTCAGATGCGCACAGCAAACAACGAAATGACCAATAAAAGCAAAACGAAACACAAACCGGTTTGCGACCGATAATTTTAAGTGAATCAATGATTACCTAATATAGATAAGAAAGTTCTCCTAAAATATTTGGTTTGAGAGAGGGACAACTAGCGACATGCCGGCGGTTTCAATTTCTGTGTGAATACTGAGTTATTTATGTGTGCGGCCTCATCTCAGATGTTGCCACATCTCAGTTGTAATGCGTAATTAGTTGTAATGCGCCTCGAAAAACCCATAAAAAAATCGCACAATGGCAATACACAAATTTGAATCTCAGCAGTCAGTTAGTTAAAAATCAAAACAAACCACCAATTACGGTGGAAAATTTAGTTTTCGTGTTAATTTCGTTGACTTTTATTGTGTTTCGCGATTTAAATAATAAAAAAATGTCATAATTTGCTTGAAAATTTTCGCGAACTGTCAGGCCGCTGTCGGAAGTATGACGGTGTTGGTGCAAGGGTTGTGTAAATATAATACAAATTTTTGACCGCTATAAGGATATGAAAATCTCGTTTGGTTTAGCCCTGACTAAACGACAAGTTTCTTGTTTTTTCTTCAATTCCATATGACATGAAGGTGTAAAAGGGAAAGATGGTGTTACTTGGTGACTTTTTTTTTATCGCGCATCTCTTTTCTCTGCCGTAGTTAAACGGAAACTTCCGTTTACTTCCCATCTATATTCGGTAATCATTGAGTGAATCTAAACTTCGTTCGCTCTTTTTGGTTTCCCTCCCCACTGCGTCCCTCATCCTCACGAATAACGTGCCGCCTCAAAGTGAGTCTCAATGTAAACAGGCACATTAGAAAATCTTGTTGTGACGTAGGTGGGCTGATTCTGGCATGACGTTTCAGTTTCAGAAATGCGTTGAGCAGTAAACAACTGACTAGTAAATATGACGATCTCAGTGATTTCACTTTTTTCTTTAAAATCTCCCCACTAAAATTAAATTCGGCCTCCAGCTGCTCCCACGATGCCTTTTTCAAATCATTTCTTTGTAAAAATTACTTTTAAACAGTATTCGTTTATAGAACGGAGCGTCTCTGCAAGTGCAAAATTAGAATCCGCCATCTTAAATTCCATTTCTGTTACCATTTCTGTTAGCAAAGATGTCAACAAAAACTGTCAGACTTTTCTGTCGTAACAGCTGACATTTGAATCTTCACTAGACATATCAGACGTAACAGCGACACTGACGGCATTCATGGCAGGTGTGGATTACTAGTTAGGAACTCCTCACAGTTATCGCATCCATCGAACTCAAATTGATCAAATGTCTGAAATAGAATTTTTGTGAATGAGTTTTTAGGACATCAAAATTATAGCTAAACCATTTTTGTTTGCAAGTGTTTTTGGTTAATTTGAACAAAATATTGTATAGATATTTTGTAAATGAATCTTTTTTATACAATTCGCTTTTACTAATTTTTTATAAACTTAATAAAAATTGTTGAATATTTACCTTGATTAAAGCGCAGAATAAACAAGCTCGTAGGCCACGGAGATCCTTGGGAATTGTTTCAAACGACGTTTTCTGCTTTGTGGATATTTATTGGGAGATATTTACTTCTGGATAGAAGTTATCCAGAATAACTTTTCGACGATTGACTTTAACATATCCAATTCCACCAAATTCCACATATAGGTTATGGTTCCTTTTTGACATTAGATGTACTAGAATTCACAAAAATCTACTATATTTTCGACTTTTCCGCCGGTTAGTTAATTTAGACATGGTGAAAACGAAATTTAGTTTACCAGCACTTAACGGCGACCGTAAACTTAACCGCCGGTTACGTTACCGGAGGAGTTAACCGGACATTGTGAAAACCGCTCTAAAGCTAGAACCTGAATCGTATGTCGATGCGTCCGTCATGCGTGCGTCCGGTTGACAGTTCGATGCGGTGACAGTTGGGTACGGCAACGAATCTGGAGTTAATTCCAGTGTTCAAAACGCTCCCATTTGTAGTCTTTCGTTCTGCTCCCAAGGAGGCATTGAAATCAATAGAAAATAAAAATCACTCTCTAGAGAACGAAATTCGGCATTTCAGAAAAACGCTCCCAAGAACGAGAACGAAATTATTGTTTTTACGTTCTTGCTCTTAGGATTGTTATATTTGCATTTTGTTTTTACGTTCTTTGAGAACAGAACGTTAATGCTGGGAGCGAAATATCGTTCTCTCACTATTAAAATACATACTTATATGTGTGTGTGCATCATACCAAAAAGCCATCGCTCGAGGCTTTCATTCATTTTTATGCGAGACCCACAAACCGGTTTGAACAAGGAGCGAAAACTTAAAAAGAAATCATTTCGTTCTTACACCGCGTCTTGACCTGGAATTTTTCATCGCAGAGATTTTTGATTGACCAATCAGAGCTCGAGTTGACGGAGGGGAAAAATCCCAGAGAGAAATTTCTTGAAATCTTGCAATAGCAAAATTTCTTGGAATTTCACAATTCAAGATGGCGGAATCCAATTTCTCCCGACAAGTAATTGCAAAAATAACTAATTTTTACAAAATACGATACAAAAAGCTTTGGAAGAGAATATATAACATTAAGGGGTTTTTCTTTTCGTCTGTTCTTCTGTTTCAGCCTTTTCAATTTCACGTATTGCATTAATTGCGAGAGCGGCGACTATGTGTTTTCTTTTCATCGGCATTTTGAGTACTAAATTTTAAGAGATTTTCGACCCAGCTGTCAAAAAAAATCTCATTGCGGTGAGATATTTCTTCGGATGAAAAATTGTTAATCAAGACGCGGTGTTACACCGCGTTTTGATTTGGGATTTTTCATCGCAGAGATTTTTGATTGACCAATCAGAGCTCGAGTTGACGGCGAGAAAAAATCCCAGAGATAAATTTCTTGAAATCTTGCAATTGCAAAATTCTTGGAATTTCTCAATTCAATATGGCGGAATCCAAATTCTCCCGATAAGTAGTTGCGAAAATAACTAATTTTTACAAACAATACGATACAAAAAGCTTTGGAAGAGAATATATAACATTAAGAGGTGTTTCTTTTCGTCTGTTCTTCTGTTTCAGCCTTTTCAATTTCACGTATTGCATTAATTGCGAGAGCGGCGACTATGTGTTTACTTTTCATCGGCATTTTGAATACTAAATTTCAAGAGATTTTCGGCCCAGCTGTCAAAAAAATCTCATTGCGGTGAGATATTTCTTGGGATGAAAAATTGTTAATCAAGACGCGGTGTTAACTTGGGAGGGAGAACGAAAAATGTGCATAGCTCGTTCCGACTCCTAGCAACAGTACAGCGGAGCTGATTTCTCTCTTTACAGAACGATTGCGTTTGAAAATCATTTTCGTTCTTGAGAACGGGAGTCGGAAAACGCAGCAAGCGTTCTTGGCGTTGGGAGCGAAACTTTTAAGAGCGAAAAGAACGATATAACAAAATAAAGTTTTGAACACTGGTTAATTCATTGTTTTGCACTTCTTCTATTAGTTTATCGTCGAAACAATTACTTTCAATTTGTTCCATACTTAAATTGCTTAAATCGTAAACAAACTTTTTTGCGAAATGACATTTCCGTGCGTTGCCGCATGTAAAAGTAGAAATTCGACCTACTCTATGCGGTTGCCGCATCGGAAAACGTATTATTAGGGGAGTACTCATAGCAGCCCGTTGATTCTACTCGAACTGTCAACGTGGCGGACGCATGACGGACGCATCGATTCAGGTTCTACCTTTATTGTTTCGGTCGTCGTCGTTGCAACACGTCGCACAGCAAAAGGCAGCCACGTATTAAGCCCGTAACAGATTGACCGGCAGTAGCAGTAGCAGTGGCAGCAAAATGTTCTGATTGGCTGAAATCCGACAACATGGCGACACATGCAGTGAAAATATTTTTGCTGCTCGGTCATCTCAAATCCTAATTTTGCTGCATGTGCACATGCAGCAAAATTTAGTGAGGTTAGGTTTTTCAAAAAAAAGCGCCAAACGATATAAAAACATTTGAAAGCTAAAAGAAAAAATCAACTCAGTTTCTTTGAAGACTTAGTGTGTGCTTAATAAATTATATTTTTGCAACATCATTAACAAAAAAACAATAAAACTGAATTTGATCTGAAATCTGAGACACTAGTAACCGAATGTCAAAATGTTGCTGCCACTGCATGTGAAATCCAATGATGTGTTTCAACGAACAGCATTTCTCTATCTACTGCTACTGCTACTGCCGGTCAATCTGTTACGGACTTTACTTGCAATTCTTTAGAATTGTTCCGTTTCCTAAATGTTTCACGCCAGTCTGATTCAGTGTTGGGCATCAATCAATTAAATTTTCAATTGACTAATCAATTGATTGAAAATTTAATTGCAATTAATTTAATTGCAATTAAATTTAATTGCAGATTTTACAATTAAATTCAATTGCAATTAAATTTAATTGCAGATTTTACAATTAAATTCAATTGCAATTAAATTTAATTGCAATTAAATTTAATTGCAATTAAATTTAATTGCAGTATTTTGCAATTAAATTAATTGCAATTAAATTTTCAATCAATTAACTTTTTTGCAATTAAATTTACAATTAAAAATTCAAAAACAAGGGCCTGTAAAAAAAATGTACATTGAATGTAAAATTTCCACAAAAAATTGGATGGGGAGGGGGATGGTGGATGGGAGTTGGGTGGGGGAGGGGGGGTGGGAAGGGGAAAAGGGGGGGGGGGGGGGAGGGGGAAGGGTTGGGGGGAGGGGGGGTGGGGAGGGGGGTGGGGAAGGGGGAAGGGGGTGGGGAGGGGGAAGGGGGTGGGGGAGGGGGAGGGGGAGGGGGAGGGGGAAAATGGAGGGGGTGGGGGAGGGGGTGGGGGAGGGGGAGGTGGAGAGGGGGAGTGGTAGGTCTCCTTCCCCCTCCCCCTCCCTTTCCCCTTCCCACCCCCCTCCCCCCTCCCCTCCCCCGCCCTTTTCCCCTTCCCACCCCCCCTCCCCTAACCATCCCTTCGCTTCCCTCCCAATTCCAACCCCTTCCCGATCCCGTCGTTTTTAGACAAATCAAAAGTTCATAAGATTTAATTGTTAATTGTACTAGTAATGATTGATCAAACAATTAACAATTAATTAATTGTTAATTGTGAAAAATGCAACAATTAACAATTAATTAATTGTTAATTGTGAAAAATGCAATTAACAATTAATTAATTGTTAATTGTGAAAAATACAATTAACAATTGATTAATTGTTAATTGCAGAAATTTACAATTACAATTGATTAATTGTCAATTGCAGAAATCTACAATTAACAATTGATTAATCGTTAATTGTTAATTGCACTGACAATTACGTTTTGCCCAACACTGGTCTGATTGCTCACAGCTACTGGTTCAAATAGTCTCAATCTGAACACGAGCAATATTTCATCCGTCCTATTTAGTCGGACTATTTCAACCAATGTGAACAAGCTCCAAAACTCTAGTACATTTTGGACAAGAAATTTATTACATTACATTTCAATAAAATAAAAGTGCAACCCTGTTTTAATGGATTATAAACAGTATTGCGTCTTTGATTGAGATTTGTTGCATTGAGACAATTTTGCAGTAATACGATTTGTAATAATAAAACGCTAAAATTTTTTGTGTGAATTCAGTTATATTCTTGTTACAAAGAGTGAAGACAAAATATTAAACAAAGAAAATGTTAGATCTAGAAGTTATTCCTGAAAGATCACTCGGCTGTGACAATTGGGAATTTGTTTTGGGTAAGAAAAGTGGAATTGTTAAAATTATTTATTTTGAACAGGTTGCATTGCGACCTTACTAATGAAATCGAAGTTTATACATTGTATTTATTGTATAACCTCGACTCGATGAAAGATATTTTGTACAAAATTTATTGAAACGTGTTCTTGCCCTTTGTCGAATTAATTTATTTGTACTCACAAAGGAAATGGTTTAACAGTAGTTAAGACCTCGTTCACATGAGCCTCTTCACATTGGTTGAAATAGTCCGCCTAAATAGGACGGATGAAATATTGCTCGTGTTCAGATTGAGACTATTTGAACCAGTAGCTGTGAGCAATCAGACTGGCGTGAAACATTTGAGAAACGGAACATTTCTAAAGAATCGCAAGTAATATGTGGCTGCCTTTTGCTCTGCGACGTGTTGCATCGACGACGGCCGAAACAATAATGACAATGGAACACATTCAGTGTGGCAGCCAACCAATCAGAGCACGACAGGCGGAACTCTGAGAACGGAGTTTTTAGTTTTGAGGATGATTTTCCTATCAGCAGTCCCACTTCCTCACCTTGCCATAATGTTGCAAGTTTCTGTCCTATTTAGGCGGACTATTTCAACCAATGTGAACGGGGTCTAAACGATTAAAATTATGTGTTTGCGGTGGAAGTTCACTAAACCATGTTCAGATTGGTTGAAATAGTCCGCCTAAATAGGACGGATGAATATTGATCGTGTTCACATTGAGACTATTTAAGCCAGTAGCTGTGAACAATTCTGTACCCCAGCCAGAGATAAACTGTCGTAACTGCCAAAACCGCGATTTTGGGGTTATTGTTGTAACTACATTGTGGGGACGTATATATTGTATCAACTAATATTTTGTTTAAACAATGTCCTAAAATAAAATAAACTACAAAAGTTTCAATAATTACCTAAAATCATACACAATAAAAAGTCTGCAATTCCGAACCATAGATTAGATAATATAGATGGGAAGTAAACCCAATTTCTCGTTTGCGTAATGAGTGCAAAGAGAGCCACTATGGGAACAAAAACTCGAACCAATATGATTTTTCTTTTTCTCCTTCACACTTAAATGCAGTTCATAAAAAAACATCTGACTTATTGTTTTCTTGCGATGGCGCAGGGAGCAACAAAATAAAAAATATTTAGGAGAAAACAGAAAAAAATCACTTATAAAAGTTGTCTAACGCATCTTGTTTAGTCATGATTCTGTTAAATAAATGTTCAAATGAACAAAATTGAAGGGCTCCATTTCCCTACAATTGAATTTACATATATTTTCACGGAACATAAAAAATAAGAAAAACTGATTTTTAGCCGACCCTATTTCCAATATGACACTGCACAACATATACACTAACCAGTTTCGGCCAGCGCCAATGTTTACATTTTGCTTCTGAAGTAAATGGAACAAGATTTCTCCACTTTAATTAATTAAAACTTTCCCAAAATGTCCGAACAATAATATTTAACACTGCTTAAAATATCTATTTCACAAAAAATATTACATTTTGTGATTTGTCACTCGCACTCGATTTATTTGTTTATTTTAAACTGACAGATTGGACTTCGTATTACCAGATCGCATAAATTAAAGACGAGAAAATTTTCAAATATTTGATGTTAACAAATTTGTCATATTTGGAATTCAATTTGTTAAATGTATAGTATTTGATCGCTTTAACTTTGATGTTTTTAATAATGTGGTTGTCCACCTTTAACAAAAACCACAATTTATTTTAGAAAAAAAATCTGGTTAAATTCAATAAATTGAACTGATTTTGCGAGATTCACTTCGGAAAATCGATGTTCTGTGCTCTGAATCGTCTTAACCCTTTCATGCATACATTTTTCTATGGAATTAATTTTCACGGTTTTTGGTATCCGAGGGTTTTTGGGGTCGCTGATTACGAATCTGAAGTCAAAACTTCAAAATTCAAAATGGCGGATCCAATATGGCGGTCAAAAAAGATAAAATTCATTAGATTACGCTGAAAACTAGTACGTAATTTTATCTTTTTTGACCGCCATATTGGATCCGCCATTTTGAATTTTTGACTTCAGATTCGTAATCAGCGTCCCCAAAAACCTTTATAAAGCTGATTACCGATTTTTTAACTGTAATAGATTTGCCACAGTTACATTTAATCTGCAAAATAGCTACTTTTTTGCTTTTTATTTATTTATAAAATGCAGTAATTATAAAAAAAAGCGCATATTACTTTTTTCATAACAATTGATGTCCTAGGATACTTACGAAATGAATTTAGTCAATATAAGTGCATGAAATATGTATATGTTATAATATTAAAAAAACTGAATTAGAAAAGGTGTTGTTGTACAAAGGCTTAAGAAAAAAGCTTTTCCTGTAATCTCTTTGCCAACGATTATTCATCTAAGATTTTTAAAAAATATGTCCTATGATACCAACGCTAGTAACAAAAAATTATAGTTGCTATACGTATGTCTGTAAGAACGATAACTTTAAAACTGTTTGACCAAAATGAGTGAAATTTTGTAACCTTTAAACCATTTTGTAAATTTTCGTTCTGATTATTCATTACTCGAACTGGATTTTTTCGTGTCAAAAGTTTTTAAATTACGCCATATAGGGATTCCCGTATGTGCGTACAGCTAATTGTAGCTATGTGTACATGTTTCATTATTTATTCTGACTTATGTAAAAACAGATGTAAAAAATAATTGTGGCTTTAAGCTATTATCTCAATTACAGTGGGTCAAAAAATTATTCGGACACTTGGGCAAATAAAAAAAACCTGTAAAAATTTATGAATCAAAGATCATTGAGTTGATGTTTAATAATTCCAAATGTTTAATTTAGATATCTACCTTAAATTAACATTGTTAAAACAAAGTATATTCATCGTTAAATAATTATAAAAAATTGGTAACTAAAACAATTCAAAAATTCAAGCAAAAAAATTATTCGGACACAATACAATTTCCCATAATAAAGGAATATTTAGTCACTAGTCCATTCAAAAATGACTAGTACAATGGCGGACAGTAATCTAGTATTACATTCAGCTAACAATTTTGTTTCAATTTAGGGAAATCCCCGATTAACAATTCATTCGTTGCGTATTGTGACTTCGTTGTTTCTCAGTACAATTTACGGGAAAATGGGTCGTAAAAATAAAAACACGTGTATAGACACAAGAAAGTTGATAATTTTCCATCACGAAAAGGGAAAGTCAGTGCGTGCGATATCGGAAATTGTTAATATTAAGAAAAGTACAGTGTTTGATATCATAAAAAGGTTTCGAGAAGAAAATCGAGTCAAGTCAAAGCCAAATAGTGGTCGTCCGCAGAGCTTGAACAGACAAGAAAAACGTTGGATTTTAAGGCAAATAAGAGAAAATCCAAAAATAAGTGCACTAAAATTGAAAACAGAGCTTCAAGAACTATACGGTAAAAGTGTGACTGCACAAACCATTAGAAACATCATAAATGCTAACGATTACCATGGAAGAATCCAAAGAAAGAAGCCATTTATTAGTGCAATTAATAAAAAAAAGAGGTACGAATTCGCAAAAACCCATATTAGCAAGCCAGCATCATTCTGGGAAAATGTGTTATTCGCTGACGAAAGTAAGTTTAATATTTTCGGTAGTGATGGACGTGGAACTGTATGGCGCAAACCCAATACGGAATTCCATCAAAGACACGTGAAGCAAACAGTGAAGCACGGTGGAGGTTCCGTGATGGTGTGGGGATGTATGGCTTCAAACGGGGTAGGGAATTTAGTATTTATCGATGGCATTTTGGACCAATATAAATATTTAGATTTATTGCGAAATAACTTAAAACAAAGTGCGGAAAAACTGGGTATATTAAATACCTTTCATTTTTATGAAGACAATGACCCGAAACACAAAGCCCATTCAGTGCGTTCCTACTTGTTATATAATTGCCCAAAAGTTATGGAGACCCCACCGCAGTCGCCGGACCTTAACCCGATCGAGAATTTGTGGGAGGAACTGGACAGACGGGTTAGGCAACACACTATTAGCAGCAAAAATCAGCTCAAGGAAATTTTGCAAAGAGAATGGCACACAATTGAACAGCAAACAACCAAAAAACTGGTTTCTTCTATGCAAAACCGAATGAATTGTGTGGTGAAAGCTAAAGGACACACTACAAAATATTAAAATTACTTTATTATTATTTTTTTTAATGAAAACGTTATTGTGTCCGAATAATTTTTTTGCTTGAATTTTTGAATTGTTTTAGTTACCAATTTTTTATAATTATTTAACGATGAATATACTTTGTTTTAACAATGTTAATTTAAGGTAGATATCTTAATTAAAGATTTGGAATTATTAGACATCAACTCAATGATCTTTGATTTATAAATTTTTACAGGTTTTTTTTATTTGCCCAAGTGTCCGAATAATTTTTTGACCCACTGTACGTGAAAAGATTTTTTTAAGTTTCAAACAAATTCAGAAATAGAGCAGTTTTAAGTTAAAAACGAATCTTGCGGAAGGTGGTGAGGGAAACCACATTTAATTATTCACAAAAAAAAATCAAACAATAATTAATAATTTCAAAAAAAAGTATTTAAAGCGGCCTAAAATTGAGATGCGGCAACACCATCTGAACGTACACAAAGCTTACTCCTGTGTTCACGCAGGCAATGAGATAGACACAATTTTGGCAGCCGTACTCTTCTCAGCTGATATTTGTCGTTAGAGCCTTCCCATCTATATATATCTAATCTATGTCCGAACTAAAAATGGCTCTCCTGTAAAATTTGCAAAATGTCAGTTACGACAGTTTACCTCTGGGGTACAGAATTGGACTGTCGTATAACATTTGGAAAACGGAACATTTCTAAACAATCGCTAGTACTATTTTGCTCCCAATTCATGTTGCATCGAAGACAACCGGAACAATTGATTATTTTATTTTTTTTATTTTAAAAAAAAATTGTTATATAGTCAATAAGTAAAATACTAATATAACCACATAAGGCATTATGCGTTCATAAGGTTCAATAAATAAATAAATAAAACAAAAATAACAATGGATCACATTCAGTGTGGCAGCCAACCAATCAGAGCACGACAAGCGGAACTCTGAAAATGGCACTGAATTATATACTACTGGACAAAGCATCCGAGCCGAAAAATGGCACGGCAGCAGATTTGACTTGGAGATTCAGCAGCCCCCACCCTGATTGTACTCGTAAACATTTTGCGTTATACAAATTTCATGTCAATTCACTTGCAGCGGAACCTGCGAAAGTATTAGTAGGCCTGGAAGTAGAAAAAGTTACACATACACCTATAGCACAAGTAGTCAGTGCAAGTGTTTTGAATTTTGTCAATAACTTGAGAACGGAATAAGATAGCCAATTACAGTAAAAGCCAAACAAGCAGAAAAGCTTTTGATCTTCAATATTTTTTATACGTACGACACGTGATATAAATAGTTTTCGATAAAAAAAAGAAAAATCAAAATGCTGATTTAAGAAATTGTGCCATTTTTGTCACTTCCGGTATCTAGATTTTTTGCAAAAATCGATATATTGAAAGTATTCATTAGACCGTTATATCGGTCAAATTTTAATATTGTATCTCAACTAGTTTCCGATATAAATCATTCTGAACACTGGCCTTTTGAACCCTCAAGGAAGGATCTTGACGCGATGGTTCGTTGATTACCGTGGGACGAAATGAAAATTTACATGGCATTGCACCAAGAGCTAACTTTGGGTATTTATAAGGAACACCGGTGTCTGTAGAAGCAATAATATCACTATCTTTAAAATGTTTAGCACAAACAGAAGAAAATTTTGTTGGCATCCAATCTTTCCGAGAAATGGCATTTACCCATAACTTTTAAATAGTTTCATCTTTTGGGAAAGAAAACGTTGAGACATTAACCGAATCGTAGTTTGATTTACAAAAAGGAACACAACAATGACGCGGCATTTTTAATTTTTAGTAACCCGAACTCGTGAAATAAACCTTAAGCCAACGACGTTTTGTAAGTTTAAACCGCACCAAAATAAAGGCCCTTGCCGCCTTTTTTTCACTCGGTGGGAAACAAATTACAATAACACGACAAAAATATTTTCTAACATAAAGTTTTCCCACGGATTCACTCAAATATCGGATAAAAAACTAGCATTTTGCGAAACAAATCTCAAAATTTTGCTCGCGAACAAATGAGCATTAATTTGCTTAACCGGGTAAGAAAAAAACACTGCTAAAACCATAAAAAAACACTAATTTGACGAAACTGATTTGCTAGAAAATATTTCCACTTTTTTTATCTAAAATACTATTGTAATTTACCTGAAACTTGATATCAAAATCACAAAATCGATATCTTACCGGCGAATTGAAAGAGAAAATGTCTACTGTCAGACTACTCGCGCACACATAAACGACTTTACTTCCAGGGGCCTTATTCTAGAACTCGTACCGAGTTAAATCTCTACCGAGTGGTACAAGCGATTCTTGAACTCGGAAACGAGCGATTTCTTGCGAGTAAATACTCGGTGACGTTAGCCTTGCGAGTGAGGTCAATATGAATCTGAAATTATCTTTTGAGAGAGATCGCTCGTTTCCGAGTTCAAGAATCGCTTTTTGTACCACTCGGTAGAGATTTGACTCGGTACGAAATCTAGAATACGGGCCCAGGCTTACTAATACTTTCGCAGGTTCCGCTTGCAGTCATGTTCAAATTACATGAAAATTACACACCTAGTAAAGTAGTGCACACATCTATCAGTTTTCCATCAGTTTTTGGGAAACTGATTGGTGGGAACGTAAAATCAGACGACTGATGGGCAACCACGAAAGAACTCGTGGGCAGATCAGTTTTTCTAACAAACTGATGGCCAACTGATTGGTGTGAACTAGGGATGTCAAAAAAGAACCGGTTAAACCGGTTACCCAGTGTATTTGCTTCGGTTAACCGGTTTTTTTCGGTGTTTTTTTTTTGTACGGTTATACCCGGTGTTTTTTTAAAGCCAAAAACCGTTCAAAAAAACCGATCATTTTTTTTTGTACAGAAAAATAGTTTTAAACTAATTTTCGTGCAACTGATTTGTTAGAAACACTTCTTTTTAGGCACTCGAAACCAAAAACAATATTATATTGTGTCATTCATGGCCTCTTAATGGATTATATGGCACTTCACGTCTTTTGTTTGTATTATAGTGTATTTGTTGCGTCTAAGACCTAACCTACCCAATTTCAACGACACGGTTTTTCGGTGTTTTAATAACCGGTTTTTTTGAACCCGGTTAAACCGGCCCGGTTTAAACCGAAGTCTTAAAAACCGGTTAAAGCGAAAACCGGTTTTTTCAAAATTTTGAAATCACTAGTGTGAACGTTCGCGTCAATCGCGACAGCCGTATCGAATCAGAACAGAACCGAATTTTATTTTTGGCCATTACCAATTAGCGGTAGGGTCAAGGGGGCTAATTGTAAACGATTTTCACTTTTTGGATATTTTTTCAACTTTGTAATGTTTTTTTTAAATTAAATCACTAACAGCGAAGTTTTGATATATTATGTTAAAATTTGTTGTCTATTTATTGCCCATTCCATGTGATTTCAAAATTATAGGTCCTTAATTTTTTACAAAATTGGATGTTTACTTTTACCCCTATATTTTTTTTCAAATTTTTGGAAAATGGGGTAAATGTAAACACCTTTTTTGGTTCTATGCCGTATTGAAAGAAAAATCTCGGGGGGAAAAGTAACCTAAACAGAAAACCAAACATTTATGATATTAACATGGAGACATATACTATGTTTACATTTACCCAAAAATAAAAATTTGTCATTACTGTACAAAATGAACAAAAGTACTCTTTTTATTTTATTCTGAGATCAATTCTATAATATAAAACATAACAAAAGCTATAATTGCCAATCTGGCAATTATTGAAAACCCGTATGGTGATATTCGTATCAAAATTCGAGCAGCTGTACCAAAATTTCACTTGGAAGTCAAACTTTTGAATAAGAATTTTTAAAATTTATTCCAATCGGATTTTGATGTATGGGAGTTTTATGTAGAATCATATCCTAAATAACTTTTGTTCTTGGACTTTTTTGATAAGATGCACCGTTTTTGAGATATTTGTAAAAAACGATTTCGTTCGTATGGGGGCTACCCCCCCTAATGGTCCATTTTTGCTCATGAACGAACTTGGCCTCGCATTTTACGAAAAACGGATCTGCTCAAAATTTCAAGTCTCTAGCTCAATCCGTACGCCTGCAATCCGCGCCACAGACGGACAGACGGACGGATAAACGGACAGACGGACGGACGGACATGCAAAATTCAATTTTTTTATCATTCTAAACACACTGGTGTAATTCATTTTTGTGTATGCTGACAGGATTTGGAGTTACAAACGGTAAGGCAAAGTTAATATACCCTTTGGTTTCACCATACGGGTATAAAAAGGGAGTTTACTTTTGCCCCAAATTGTTCACATTAACCCCATTATAGTGTTTACATTTGGACATGAGGTTAAAAATTAGGAGGTAAATGTAAACAGACAATAACTTTTTACAGTTTGTTTATAGACAAAAATTAACATATATAACCTATCTCAAGCAACTATAATGTTCGTATATTAAGCTAAAACATACATACCTTCTTTTAAAAATTCCTTTAAAAAATAATTCTTTTCACTCTTAGAAAAACTGAAATCACACTAAAAAGAAGCACTTTTTTTGACAGCTCCTACACAAGAAACCCTCTCTTAGATCTATTGTGCCACATGTCCGCAGTGAGACAAAAGATCAATTTCCAATATATTGTCTCGATAAGCTAAGAAGGAATAGCAGTTTGGGGACAACCAATAGTGTTTACAATTACCCCTGTTTACATTTACCCACATTGACCCTAACTAACCTAGTAATAGCTTTTGACGTGTGCGAATCGGGCTAATGGCTTGCTAATTTCGGTTCGAATTCTAGTTTTTATTGGAAAGTTTTCAGTTCGCAGTAATAAATGAAAGAAAACGTACAAGAAGTAGCATACAATTAGGCTGTTTTATGCAGGCCTTAAGTTGTTACTAAGTTAGTAACAGCTCATTGGTAAGGTATAATGCAATAATAATACATAAACACGCTCTGTCTCGATTATCCACCCGCATTTTTTAAAGTCTGCAATCAAAGTGAATAGAAACAAAAAACTGTCAGTCGCAACTGATAGATGTGAACGCATAACTAGATGTAAAAAACTGATGGAAAACTGACGAGTACCGTAACTAGTAATCTACACTTGTCGTGAATCCCGTCACTGTCGCTATTACATCTGATGATACTTCTAGTGAAGATTGAAATGACAGCTGTTACGACAGAAAAGTCAGATAGTTTTTGCTGACATCTTTGCTAACAGAAATGGTGACGGAAATTTGACATCCGTAAATTAAAGATGGCGGATTGTAATTTTTCATGTGCAGAGACGCTCTGTTCTATAAACGAATACTGTTTAAAAGTGATTTTTACAAAGAAATTATTTGAAAAAGGCATCGTGGGAGCAACTGGAAGCCGAATTTCATTTTAGAAATTTTAAAGAAAAATGTGAAATCACTGACATCGTCATATTTACTACTCTCAGTTGTTTACTGCTCAACGCATTTCTGAAACTGAAACGTCATGCCAGAATCAGCCCACCTACGTCACAACAAAATTTTCTAATGACATTTCTGTTAACAGTTCTGTCAATGTTTCCGGCAGGTCTGGATGGCGTGTAACAGTTGCGACTGATGGAAAACTGATAGATGTGTGCCCTACTTTAGTCTTTACTTACTAAATCTAGTATCCACATTTCAAAATTTCGAAAAAAAATCAGTGCAAAACGCAAATGTTACACTTTTTCACTTGAAAGTTAAAGTTGTGAGCCCCTGCAGCAGCAGCCCGCTGACATTTATGCCAAACACATCTTTCTTTCTCTTACCGATCGCGTTGTTTATCACACGAGAATGAAAGGTTCCCAGCTCGTATTTTTTGTAAATGGCATCTGATAGTATTTTGGCGCGAATTTGTTTGAATGTCTCGCGAAGTGAAAAGTATAATAATAAGTTTGAAGTGCAATTTTAATATAAAGTGCGCTTAGAAAAACATAATTACAACTGTCATTAAGTTTTTTGTAAAATATTCTGTTTTCGTTTTATGTGGTTACTTTTCAGGATCATTTAAAGCAATCGTTGAAAAGATATTATAAACAATACTAGGGGCTGCGCCCCGAACCGCTTCGCGGTTCATCCCCCACCCACAGGTCGGCCTTCGGTCTCCCTGTCCACGTCGGCCTTCGGCCTCCCCCCCCCAAAACTCGGCCTTCGGCCTCGGATCATACGCGGCCTACGGCCGCGCGTCTAATATCTTTATCAATACTTAGATATTAATAGATCAAAAATTTTTTGATGATACCGCAGAAGGAAATGAAGCTTTTAAAAAGTGCTAAACTGGACTGTCGGATGACATATTGATGGTAACCGACAAAAACAACGCATTGACAACATAAACTCTAAAACGAAACGAAAACATTTTTTGCGAATATCTCAAAAACGGTGCACCTTATCAAAAAAGTTCAAGAACAAAAGTTATTTGAGATATGATTCTACATAAAACTCCCATACATCAAAATCCGATTGGAGTACATTTTCGTTAATTACTCGACCCCAGCGCCACCTATCGGGTTTAAATTTTATCAACATTTTAATCTTTATTTAAGTGTTATATGTTGTGAATTTGCACAAAATCGGTCCATAAATACGAAATTTCGAAATTCGAACTCGACCCCAGCGCCACCTACCGGGGTCTTTTGCAAACAAAAACCGATCGGAGCACCACATGAACATATGGTGTGAATATGAGGTGGATAGCTTCAGTGGTTCAGCCGTGATGATCAGACGAACATACGCACCAACGATTTTATATATTAAGATTATAGACAATACAGTCATTGAGTTATGTTTTAATATGTTTTACTGGACGTCTCATCACTTCATGAGTACAAATACAAAAATTTGCGAAACAAAAATTAAATTATTAAAAATTTGACCAAAACTAAATTCATTTAGTGATTTAATTAATTTATTTTGAAAATTTTTAATTTGAATCAATTAAGACCGTCTTTGAAATAGACACGTTTGTTTTGTACGCTATATTTGGCATTTCGAATGCGGAGTATTTCAGCAACCATTCAACATAACCTCAAACAGCAACAGATGATTTGTTTAGTTGGCAACCCTATTTCTTTAAACAAGGTTGCTAACACATCCCTATTTACTCGTAAAAGGTTGGTAATTGTATCAAGGGATCGCATTACAAAGTGAGAGTCAAAATTTGCGAAAGATAATCTAGCTGTGTTTCGCGCTATTTGATTTCTTAGCGTATTATGGGGGATTATACTTCCATTGTATATACTTCGTTGGAAAATGGTGATTTTAGTTTTGAGGACGATTTTCCTATCATGCCTTAATGTTGACAGTTTCTGTCCTAGTTAGGCGGACTATTTTTTATACCCGTATGGTGAAACCAAAGGGTATATTAACTTTGCTTTACCGTTTGTAACGCCAAGATCCCGTCATCACACAAAAAAATGAATTACACCAGTGTGTTTAGAATGATAAAAAAAATTGAATTTTGCATGTCCGTCCGTCTGTCTGTCTGTCTGTCCGTCCGTCCGTCCGTCCGTCCGTCCGTCCGTCCGTCTGTCTGTGGCGCGGATTGCGGGCGCACGGATTGAGCTAGAGACTTGAAATTTTGCGTGGATCCGTTTTTCATAAAATGCGAGGCTAAGTTCGTTAATGGGCAAAAATGGACCATTAGGGGGGGTACCCCCCATACGAACGAAATCGTTTTTTGTGAATATCTCAAAAACGGTGCATCTTATCAAAAAAGTCCAAGAACAAAAGTTATTTAGGATATGATTCTACATAAAACTCCCATACATCAAAATCCGATTGGAATAAATTTTAAAAAATCTTATTGAAAAGTTTGACTTCAAAGTGGAATTTTCATACAATTGTTCGAATTTTGATACGAATATCACCATACGGGCCTCCAATGATTGCCAGATTGGCAATTATAGCTTTTGTTATGTTTTTTTTATTTTTATTTTTTTTTTCAAATAACCATAAATTTTTGCTTGTAGATATATAAAATTCACATGATAATATAAGTATGTACATAAATTCGGTTAATGCTTCTGCGCAAAAGCTTTATAGAAGTATGTATCACCTGGCAGAAACTTTAAAATTCAAAAGATATAATACTAATTTACTATGGATTTACTCTTCAATAATTATAATAGACTAGCAGACCCTACGTTGGCAGCTAAAAGTTTTTTGTATGAATTTTAGAATGTCAAAAAACCATAAATAACTTAAAAAGTTTTGGGAAAAAATGTTGTCCTTACAGGACCTTCCGTTTAGAATTTTGAAAATTTAACATAGCTAAAACCTTGCTCTTGACAACACACATCATTTTGCAAAGAACCGCGTAAAAATCGGTCCAGTAGTTTTTGAGTTTAGTAATATCGTACAGACATACAGGCAGACATAAAGACAGACATACAGACATACATACAGACAGATAAACAGACAGACATACACAGACAGATATACAGCAGACAAACATTAATTTTTATATATATATAGATTGTCCTGGCTGTGTATACTTATTTACCGATGTAAAAATAAACATGGATGATTTGTATGTAATCTAGAATCTATAATTCGTTGTAGGAAAATGTGGGAGAATGAAAGATGGCTCATACAGATGAGATTCTATTATTTTTATTGGTATAAATTGATGATGAACTATATACATTTTTTTAAATAATTAATTTCAATGAACAATATTTTTTACTATTCCAGACGCTATATAATTGTACCAACTTAAAATAATTTTAACTAATGCTAACATTTAGCGTAACGCGAGAGGATAAACAATATTTTTGGTTTTCTGATTTGGTGCATAGATGTACAGAGTTTTTGGAGTTCCCACTCTGGAGCAAGCAACATATAGTTGACCATGGGAAAAACATGGATTTTGTAAATTTAGTCCGGCAACGCGCAGTGACTGCCCTTGAGCTTTGTTGATTGTCATGGCGAAAGCAAGACGCACAGAAAACTGTAGTCGTTTAAATGTGAAGGGCAAATCAGTGGGAATCATTGGAATGCGCGGAATCAGCACATCTTCTCCTTTACATTTGCAACAATTATTAATGTTGCTTCAATTACATTCGGCATCAGTTTTTTTAACGGAAAGTCTAGTTCCGTTGCACAACTTTGGCGTGTTGAGATTCCGAAGGAGCAGTATTGGTGAGCCAACTTTCAATGTCAATATGTGCGGTGGCATTCCAGCAGGCTCCAATGAATTGAGAAATTCTACTGGATAATTAACAGCTTGATCCTCTTCTGTAACTGTGTCAATGGATTTGTATTTCGTAACCGTACCAGGAATTTTTAATTGAATGTTATTATTAATTCGATTGACGTCATCATTCTTTGGAGCTAAGATAGCTCGCTCGCATAGCCAATCGTGATTCCTGAAATTGTTGGCGATGTTCGGGAAAACCTTATTTTCAAGATCTTCAATTGATGACTGAAGTTGACAGAAGTTCAGTGGGAACGATATCTCCTGTGTTTCAGGAATAACTGGAAGTTTGCCGTCGCCCATATTCAAAAGTTGCTTGGCAAATGTTTTTGCAGAAACATCTCCAAATAAATGCACACGCATATTGGTCGACAGTGTAATTTTCTTCACATGTCGCCAGAGAGCCGAATTCTTCAGACATGCGTTCAGCTCGTCTGCTGGAGTTGATCTTGGAATGACGCGCAAAGTTTGACGGAAATCACCGGCGAGCAATATCAGAGCTCCCCCCATTTGACGTTGATCGCTTCAAAAATCTCGCAGAGTACGATCAAGTGCTTCAAGCCCTTTTTTATGGGCCATGGTACATTCATCCCAAATAATGATTTGGCATGTTTTCAATACAGTTGCCATCCCAGATGTTTTTCCAATGTTGCAAAGAGGATCTGCAGCTAGATTTAAATTCAATGGTAGCTTGAGAGCCGAATGCGCCGTGCGTCCTCCATCAAGTAGCGTTGCTGCAATCCCAGATGATGCCACAGCCAGAGCAATCTCATGCTTCATTCGAATTTCGGCTAGTATCAAATTGAGAAAAAATGTTTTTCCTGTGCCTCCTGGTGCATCAAGAAAAAGAAGTCCACCATTTCTGCCTCGTACATGGTCCATAACCATGGACCAGGGTGTCGTACGCGAGTCGTTGATCGTTTGTTAAGCGCCTTTTCTGAGCCTCAACATAAACCGGTAGCGCATCGGCGTCATATTGTTTTTCTCGCAATACGTCTCTATCGACAACATCGTTTCTGTCACGTACCGGTGAAAATAGTCCAAGCTGATTGAGGATTTTGGTGTTAATCGACATACACATATCCTCAAGTGATATCAGTGCTTCATTGAAAATGTCTTCCGAATACTGAACATCCAGGCCGGGGTTGTTTCTGCGTGCTCGGAGAAGTATGTCTTCGCTCATACTCTCTTTGTGTTTTTGCCATAGATTTTTGGGACCAGAAGGCGCACAGGTTGTCAAAATTATGGAGAACAGAGTTCGTATTTGATGAGCATTACGTGTTTCAGATGCTTCTGTCAATGTATTGTCCCAATGTTGATCATTTTCAAGCAAACCAAGTTTGAAACATGCTTCTCGGTATGTCTGACACACTTGACCATCAATGGTTTTGATTGCTTGAAACGATGTTGGTCCTTTGACCACGTGAAGCAGCATTCGCAAATAGTAGCATTCAGCATTATTCGGATGAACAGTATATACTCGTCCCACTGTGGCACTAGAAAATATGCCAGCTATCGAAGAATGCCTGGCGCCTAGTTTTCTTCTGCAAAATATCTTCGTCGATTGATTCCAAGTGTAATAGTTGGGAACTTCGTGATATAGCAACGTTTTTGCGAATTCGTCAGTTGCACACAATTGGAAAAAAGCGGTCAATGTTGTGTTTGGTGGATCTGCAGCTCTCTGGGGTGCATTTTCTTCCGTGAAGTAGACTCGTTGACCGTTTTCCAAGTGCACACTGAGATGGATGACAGCAGGAAAGCGTTCATGAATGTCGAAACCAAGGATTCTCCATACAGCTTCATTACTGCTAATATAACGTCCCATTTGAAATTGTTCGACTTCAGTGACGGGTGCAAGTCCGAAAACTGGGATTCGCAAGTCCGAAAACTGCCATATCGCTGCCTTTATTAACATATTTACATATGTATTTGATAGATTTAACCGAATTGCAGGCCTCCACGTTAATATGCGCATTGAATGATTTGGAAAGAATAGGAGAGTATGGCACAATCCATTGATTATCAATTTCAAAATCAACGTTATTGATTTTTATAGTTGCTGTGTGTCCCCCATCATCTGGTTTTCGTCGTCTGTACAGCGGATAACCATCGCCACCAGTTTGCGTTTCTTGGAGCATCTGACGTGGATAATTTTTGGTGCATTTTCCATCTTTCATGCATGACGAATGAGGGTTGTGTGGTCCACATGGTCCGTGAATCATATGTTTTTTCACAATTTTAAATAATTCTGGATCTTCTTCTGGATCGGGCAGCTCAGCAGCAATGATATCGTCAATTTGAGTAGGAAGAATTTTTTCAACCAACCAAATTAAGATATGGGCATGTGGTAAACCTCTTTTCTGCCATTCAATCGAATACATCCAGCAGCGAGTTTCTCCGTATATATGGCTGTTAGTGATGAGATCGATAAAATGTATCAATTTTTGTTTGAAAACTCTCGCTGTGAGGTCATGCCGATGGGATGGTTGCTGGCCAGGCAGAAGTAAATCTTTGATTTCGGTCCAAGATGGATTGCATGTGAACGTGATGAAAAGATCTGGACGTCCATACTTGCGAACATATGTCAGAGCATCCTGAGCATATTCGTGCATGTGTCTTGGACTTCCAGTATACGAAGCCGGAAGTATAACCTTTTGTCCAATGTCAGTAACTGTTCCATCATTCGCAATAGCATCTCGTAAATGAATATACTGTTCGACTCGAAGTTTCGATTGATTGTAACGAATGTAATTCAGTCGTTCGCTTTCGACTTTAGCGTACATATCAACGATGAATTGTTGGAAAAGTTGACGACACTTCAGGATGTGGTTAGATTGTTGTGCTCGAATCATGATACGATATGCATAAAAATCCATACAACTGATTTTTTCATTGTCGTAGCATCTGTGACGGGATGAGTTTGATACAATTCGAGATGATATCCGTCTTCTCCACGCGGAAACAGTATTGGATATTGAAGTGCATCGTACGATCGGTGTGTTTCAGCCACACGTTGCTTGGTTTGATCTCATCTGCTTATAACAATATCTCGCCGGTTAATCTCTGTTCCGACAATTACAGCTGCTACTTCAGGGACCGTTGGAGCATTGAAGCGTCTTTCATGCTCATTCAACGGCGTTTTATCTGCCCTGATAATGACTTTAAAGTCATTTGCTCTTACATTTTCTAATGCGGATTTGAAATCTCGGACCAAACAGTTGTGCTCGTGGAATAATGCTCGCAATTCAGCAATAATTTTCCGATCTGTTGTTACACTAAATGCATATCGTCGATCAATCTCTTCCTCGACATTGTCCATGAAATATATTTGCAAAAACTGTGCGTCTTCTTCGGGCGCAGGAAGAAGTGAACCAATCTGATGATACACTTGTCCTTGGACTTTGAATGTAGGCATGAAATTATCATATTTCACAATATTCGTCGCTCCAAACGATGTCATTTGAAAGCATGAGTTGTATTTCCGAATATGCTGTAGAAAGTGTTTGGACTCCCGATTACCTCCATCCACATAAGTTAAAAGTGTGTCTGGTGGCTCAGCCAGTGGTGGTAAATTGACTTTGCCATTGGAGCAACACATGCCAGGCGTTTCTCTTTGAAATTTCTTAGCGCCACAATGAGAGCACAAATTAGTCATTTTACCAATGACAACATGGCGATTACTACTGTAATCGTAGTCTTTATCGTAATTGAACGCCGCTTTCTTGAGATCGATTCTCGTTCTTGATTGATTGCGCCGTGAGCGTTCAGTTTCCCGGCGCGCGTCCCGCTCTTCAGATGTTTCAACAGCTCTTGAAGTAGAGGCTCTGATCCGGTCAGTTTCCCGACGTGCGTCTCGTTCTTCAGATGTTTGAGCAGCTCTTGAAGTAGAGGCTCTAATCCGGTCAGTTTCCCGACGTGCGTCTCGCTCTTCAGATGTTTCAACAGCTCTTGAAGTAGAGGCTCTGATCCGGTCAGTTTCCCGACATGCGTCTTGTTCTTCAGATGTTTGAGCAGTTCTTGAAGCAGAGGCTCTGATCCGGTCAGTTTCCCAACGTGCGTTTCGCTCTTCAGATGTTTGAGCAGCTCTTGAAGTAGAGGCTCTGATCCGGTCAGTCTCCTGACGTGCGTTTCGTTCTTCAGATGTTTGAGCAGCTCTTGAAGTAGAGGCTCTAATCCGCTCAGTTTTTTGGCGTGCGTCTTGCTTTTCAGATATTTCAGCAGCTCTTGAAGTAGAGGCTCTGATCCCGTCAGTCTCCTGACGTGCGTTTCGCTCTTCAGATGTTTGAGCAGCTCTTGAAGTAGAGGCTCTAATCCGGTCACTTTCCCGACGTGCGTCTCGTTCTTCAGATGTTTGAGCAGCCCTTTAAGTAGAGGCTCTAATCCGCTCAGTTTCCCGGCGCGCGTCCCGCTCTTCAGTAGTTTCAGCAGCTCTTGAAGTAGAGGCTCTGATCCGCTCAGTTTCTTGGCGTGTCTCTCGCTCTTCAGATGTTTCAGCAGATCTATTGGCTGACAATTGCCGCGTATGTCTGGTTGATCTTCCAATGTTTGATTTTTTGAATGGCATTTCAAATTTCCGGTACTTAATTTCCAGTGCTTAATGTTCGTTGACGATGCCTTAATTGTCATGAAAAACTAAAATCTTTATTATTTACTTTTTCCTTTGATTTTCTGATTTCCTTGATGTTCCAATTTCTGTTTTTACTCTTATTCACTTCCTCACTATAACCTTTTTTTATTTGTCTGCTTTTCTCCGTGCTCAATGTTACTTTTCTCACTTCTACAATTTTTACAGGTAATTTCCTTCACCTTCAAAAATCACTTTCAAAATTTTCTACTTTTTGTTGTAACCTAGTCGACTGACTTTTAACAACTGATTTATTACTCCTTGGTTCTCTAGTATTTATATCCTCCTAGCGCCTTTGTTATTTCACAATCGGTATATTAGTAACCTATGTTGTTTGTGGCTCCGCCCATTTCTGCCGAAAAGTTGAAAAAATAATCTGGAAAAACCAAGCAAGCTGCAATCAACTTTCGATTTAATCGTCATTAATAATCGATTAATCGATCAACACATGTTTGATAATACCCCAGATGGAAATGAAGCTTATAAAAAGTCCTAAGCGTATGGATGGTATTCGACAAAAACAACGCATGGACAACAAAAATTCCAAAAATTGTACCTAGTTTTTATTAAAAGAAAGTATTTTTTTTATATATATAGGTATAATAAAATGGATGTTGGTATGTATGTAGGTATATCAGATTAATAAACTCAAAAACTCGACCGATTTTTATGCGGTTTTTGATGATCCGCGCACTGCCAGGTGCAGATTTTTAGCTATGTTAGATTTCAAAAATTCGAAACGGAAGGTCTTGTAAGGATAACACAAATGCCCTTTTTATAATTTTTTGTCGGGAAAACGGGGCACTATGCGGCCAATAGGTCTTGTGAGCGGACATAATTTAAAAAATGTGACTTTTAAATTTGTCAAAACGATAGATTGTAGGTGCTGTAGAACCGTTTGAAGTTATTCGATATTTTATCAAATATTGGTACTTCAAATGTCCAAAAACAAAACTCGAAATAGATTTATTGATTTTCAAAATTTTTATGAACTTTAAAAAGTTACAATTTCCTTATATTTCCACCTAAACTTACAAACTATCAGAATTAGCTTTAAAATGGGGAAAAAAGAAACCAGATATGTTGATTTTGGGCTTAGTTGTGATATATTTTGTAAAGTACATAATTTTTCATAAAAAAATTGTATAAATGTTGAAAATCAACAATGGCCGCTAAGCGACGTTAAACTGAAACCTTTTTTACCTGATAGAAGCCACATTTTGACACCTAAAAAACCATATGGGATGTTGCGGAAATGTACGCGGAAAATACAGTAAACAATATTAAAATCATGGTTGGAGCTATTTTTTTTACCAGACAAAACTGATTTTGACTGAATTATAAATTATAGTTTTATTTATTTTAAATATATTTGAGGACTAAAAATTGTTTTTTATTTTGGTAAAAACTTATTAAGAGACACCAATAAAAAAAATTTAATTGGTATTTTTAGATAAGGGAAATTATAAACCCAGATTAATAACATTATTTTATTGCTCCGACTTAAAAATTTACCTGTAACATATGGCGATTATAAAATAGTTAATCAAGGATATTTTTGGGTAAATCCTATTGGTAATTAACACAATAAATTAAGTCCTAGGAATTATGGGTGCAATTAATTAACAGTAATAAGTAATTAATTAGGGATCAGTACTGACTGGGAGTGACTCACGTAATCACTTATCTTCAGGTAGAACCTTTATCATTTTTCGGTCTAGGACTACTCAGTCCATTTCTAATCTTTTTACCGGCACCTAGTGCCGTCTATTATTTGCTAATTCAGTTGTTTTTCTGCTTGGGTATCCCTTACTGGGTTCTAGCAACCCTCTGGAGTACTTTTTGGCCATATGAATATTTTGAAATTTTTTAAGTTTGGGTTTTTGTTATTTTTTTCCTTATAATTCACATTATTTTGTTCCAATGTTGTGCATGATCTTTACGCTCTATTTCGATAGCGAAAAAGCTGCTCCTGAGAACGCGGAGCGTTTTGGGAAAAACCGCATAAAAATCGGTCCAGTAGTTTTTGAGTCTATTAATCTCATACATACATCTATACTAACATCCATTTTCTTTCACATGGATTTAGAATGCCAAAAAACCAACTTAAAAAAACTTGAAAATCAACGTAATCCTTACAGGACCTTTCGTTAGTGTTATTGAAACTGAAACGCCGGATTCGTAATCAGCGACCCTGAAAACCCCTTAATACCAATTTTTTCGGGAAAAACGGGAAAAAGGACATTTGCGTTATCCTTACAGGACCTCCCGTTTCGAATTTTTCAAAATCTAATACCGGATTCGTGATCAGCGACCCCAAAAACCCCCTTATGCCGATTTTTCCGAGGAAAAACGGGAAAAAGGATATTTATCCTTACAGGATCTTTGGTTTCGAATTTTGAAAATCTAATACCGAATTCGTGATCAGCGATCCCAAAAACCCCATAATGCCGATTTTCCCCGGTAAAAATGGAAAAAGGATATTTTCGTTATCCTTACAGGACCTTCCGTTTCGAATTTTGAAAATCTAATACCGGATTCGTGATCAGCGACCCCGAAAACCCTATAATGCAAATTTTTCCGGGGAGAAATGGGAAAAAGGATATTTTCATTATCCTTACAGGACCTTCCGTTTCGAATTTTGAAAATCTAATACCGGATTCGTGATCAGCGACCCCAAAAACCCTATAATGCGAATTTTTCCGGGGAGAAATGGGAAAAAGGATATTTTCATTTACCTTACAGTAGCTTCCGTTTCGAATTTTGAAAATCTACATAGCTCCTGGCAACGCAGATCATTTTGCAAAAAACCGCGTAACAATCGGTCCAGTAGTTTTTGAGTTTTGTAATCTCAAACAAACAGACAGACAAACAGACAGACAGACAAACAGACAGACAGACAAACAGACAGACAGACAAACAGACAGACAGACAGACAAACAGACAAACATCCATTTTTATATATATAGATTAATTTCATTTTTTTTAAAATAAAGAATTCAAACACCTAATACTGTAATTAAGCACTTAATAATATGACTAGTAAGAAACCTAAACTTGTTAAGTTTTGATATAGATTAATTGCTCATATTTATTGATATTAGTAAGTATTAATGAAAAATTAAACATAAGATATATGCATGCAAATGGGATACTGACTAGTCTCCACTTTAAAGTGATGCCTAAAGGTGTGATTATGTAAGTAAACTTCTCTAATCCAATTATCGAATTGTCTTTTAAAAGATATGATTGAATTATTAAGTTTTATTTCGGTTGGTAACATATTATACAATAAACACCCAATATGTTGTATTCTTTGCTTCGTGAGCTCAATTCTCGGACTACTAAAGGTAGAAATACACGACGAGAGACTTTGGTCTCTGGTCTCCAGGGTACAAAAGGCAAAAATCTCCAAAGTGTATACACTTAGATCTCCGGAGACGTTTACTAAAAAGTCTCTAAAAGCAAAGTCTCTGGAGTGCATACACGACGCAGGTATCTCGTCTCCAAGCATAACAAAAATATCACTAATCTAAAATATAAAATAAGTAAAAACACTTTTTTTCTTTATAAAAACTGACCTTTAATCTCAAAACAACGAAACAAATTCTCGTTCCCACAAAACAATTTCCTGAAATGTCAAAAGTCGTCTCCGGAGACCAAGAGATAGATATCAAAACGTTTTGAAGACCGGAGACGCATTAAAGAGACTCTCGCATTAGTAGCTACACGGCAAGAAACTTAAGTGTCCCAGAGACCCTAGAGACTTGATACTTGGAGACAAATATCCGGTCTCCGAAGTGTATACACAGGTCTCTTTGTATGCAGAGGCGAAATTTTTGGTCTAAAAGACCAAAGTCTCTCGTCGTGTATTTCTACCTTAACTGTTAAATTTCTGTAATGTCTATGTCTAGTATTTAACGTGTGATTTACCCATTGAAGTTGAATCGTGTTATAGTGAAAATTATGGATGTATTTAAATATATATAGAATAATTTGTTTAGTAAACAGACAGTTAATGAACAAAATAGGATAAACTATGCCATTATACAATAGCTTGCTACTAGTTCGCTTGTCTAGGTTTAGTACTAATTTTAACGCTCTATTCTGTAGACGCTGCAGAGATTTTAAATGTCCAGAATAACTTGATCCTCAAATAATCAGGTTACCAACAAGGTGACTGTGAATAAGCACTTGATATAGTAGCTTTTTTGTTTGAACTCCCAACGTTCTGAATTTGTAAAGAATCCTAATCCCAGCTAAGACTTTGCTTCTAATATAGAAAATATGATCACTCCAATTTAGATTGCAGTTAAGATGTATACCAAGATATTTAACAACAGAACATTCAGGTATCACAGTATCTTGAAAGTTGAGATTAAATGGAATAATTTCTTTGCCCACAGGTCGGAAAATTGTGAAAACAGTCTTTTTTAAATTTAAACATAGTCTATTATTCTTTAAGTAGTTCATGAGAATAGGGAGGTCATATTGCCCCGTATCTCTGACTCATTCTTAGCCGGGTAAAATAAAGATGTATCATCAGCAAAACATATAATCTTTCCGGAAATGGGAAGCTTGGAGATATCATTAACAAAAATTAAAAAGAGTATAGGGCCAAGGACACTTCCCTGTGGAACCCCACAATTAACTGATTTTAAACTACTACAGCTCCCTTTGTAAGTGACAAATTGAAATCTATCTGTTAAATAACTGTGGAATAAACGAAGCGCATCATTTCTTATACCGTAAAGAGCCAATTACTCAAGGAGTATTAGATGGTCTATTTTATCAAAGGCCTTTTGTAAATCTAGAAATAATCCTCCCATAAAACATTTATTATCAAAATTTTCGCAAATAAAGTCAACTAACTGACCAATCGCAGCATTGGTGCCTGATCCTGCGCGAAACCCATATTGATGAGTATAAAAAAAGTTGAGTTCATTCAAAAATTCAATCAAACGTTTCGAGATTAATTTTTCTATAATCTTGCTTACTATGGGTATAACTGAAATAGGTCGATAATTAGTACAATTAGACGGGTCACCCGATTTAAAAACCGGAACAACTTTTTGAATTTTCAATTTGTACGGGTATATTCCCGTTTTGATAATTAAGTTAAATAAAGTGCTTATCCGTTTAGAGAATAGTTGTAGATTAGCTTTAAAAAGTCCAGAATTGATATTATCAAATCCCGAGCTTAGACTGTTATCCAGAGAGGAGATAATTTGAGACACTTCATCACTATTAGTGGGACAAAATACAAGATCATTAGAACTTTCTGAGATGGTATTATAACAGTTAAAGTCATCGCAATCAGATGGCTTTCCTATGTTTGCAACAGAGACAAAATAGTTGTTGAGGGTCTCCGCAATTTCAATATCAGAGTGCACAATTTCATTTGTATTAGTGACCAACTGATCGATGTTCCTACTACCTGATTTGCCTAACATTTTATTTAGAAATTTCCATACATCACCACTATCTTTGCAACCTTTAAGGTTTTTTTCAAAATAAGTCTCACGACACACCTTAAGGTTATTGACAAGATTATTTATTCGTATAAATTGAACTTTAATGTCTGACCTCTGCGTATTTCTTTTTAGTTTTTGCCTCAACTTGTTTTTAATTTTTATTAATTTGACTAAGTCAGAGTTTATCCAGGGTGTTAAGAGAGCCTTACAGTTTAGCTTAATTGTTTTGGTTGAAGTTAATTGGGACTTCAAAATGGCTATGTTATCGTAAATAAAGTCATAGAATGTATTAGGATTGATGAAATTAGACAAATCAGTTGTTTAAAAAAAATTACTAAGTTTGGTCTTCAACGATTCATAATCAATAAATGTTTTTGTAATAACTTTAAACTTGTTGAGTAGGCATCAACCCTTGACATACACTACGAGGAAGTCATGATCACTTATAGGACCATTAACTGTATCAACCAAAGTAGATTCTGACTCTTCTAGGTTCATACAAACATGGTCAATGCAACTCTCCGAGCTTTGTCTGGTTGGTAGTGTATTACATATATCAAAGTTGTGACAATTTAGATTCTCAATAAGTAGGGAAGAATGTCATCTACTGAAAGTATTGATATTTGAGTCCCCTAGCAAAAAACAAGGTGAATTATTATTTAAATTTAATAGGTTCGATAAATTATCGAGGAAATCATGAACTTTCCATTTTTGTGAGCGGTAAAATCCTATAATATTCAAAGGCTTACTTTTATATTTAGTGTTGTTGAGACTTATACCAATAAAATTACAGAAGTTAGTAGAATCATTATAAAAAGCAGTAAATGACAATTCTTTCACAACATATATATAGACTAAGACCCCCATATCATCACGACTATCATCACGACATGAATGTATAGCTCTATAGGTATCTGATATAATTGGGTGTTATCTTTAGAAAACCATGTTTCTTGCAGTACTATTACGTGTAAATGCGGGATTTTAGCAATGAGTTCTTTAAATTTTAGGAATTTATTAATAGCGGCTAGGCTGCGCACATTCCAAGAACGTATTCTAAGATTTTCTAAATCAGTCAATCTACAGTCAATAAAGTCCTGAACCGAGCTCCAGTATCTATTTGTACAATTCAATTTGATAATTTAAGAAATCTTTGAGTAGAAAAACAGGATTTTTTATTTCACGCGATCGCAGTACCATGTAATGTAAGTTTCACGTTTGAAAGTTAAGATCAATTAAATTAAAATGTGAGCAATTAATCAATCTGCACAACATAAAATATTATGAAGATAAAATAAATAATTAGTTTCAAAACTCTAAACAAAAACCATAAACGTAAAGAATTTGTACTTAAATAAAATTGTGGGTTCAGCGAACAAACTGTACTCGAATTTGGATGGTCACAAAAAAAATTAAATGGGCATAAAACTCTATCTTATCATCGATTTTAAGAATTTACGCGATAAATTATGCCTTTCGAAGAGCTTTTTTGAAATCTCGCCTTGGTGTTTTTGAGGTCGCTTTTTTAATTGTAAATAAGAGCAAATAAAACCTCTTACCCCTAATTTATTCACTAGGAGTTAAGCCGAGTTAGTGAGTTAAGGGAGTTAGCTAGTGTTATTTTCCATGTAAAAGGTGAGTTAAGGGAGTTAAGGCGATTTAACTCCTAGTGAATAAATTGGCCGTTAGAATGCATGAAAACCTACGGATCCGAGGAAATTTGATTTTTATGTTTAGGTGCGAAAATGGATTGCGAACCATCGATGAATTACAACATTTGTAAGGTTTTTACGTTGCAACCCATCAACAGCAGTGGCCGTAATAGCAATCTAGACCGATGATGTCGTTAACACCAACCGACAACTATTACTACTCATTTCGTAAAGCAAGTCGAGTGGACTTGAATCACAGCGTGCGACAGTCGGGAATTGAATCATCGACCTCCGGAATAAGAGCCAAGTACTTTACCACTTGGAAAACGCTGGACTTGAAAAAAAATGCCGAAAATTATAAAAATGTTTATTTGAAAATGTTTCAATATTCATCAAGGAATCTGTAAATAAGAAAATGCGATTTTCGTAAAAAGTAATAATTTTCGTTATCTTGATGGAAATATTAATTATCGATCTCACAATGTTCGAATCGGTGAAAGTTACGTTTATTTTAACCGTTTTTGCTATGAGTTTTTCAAGGAATCAACGAGAATGGAAATAAAATCGATTAAGCGTGAGTTTAATATAATAAAAATGAAAAATATTTGAATTTAATATATTAATTTTGAAGGAAGGAAAAATTGATCAAACAGTTGGTTGCCAGTTTTATCAGAAACCGAAAAGGAAAATGAGAATTTTTCGTTTATTTGTAAGAAAACGATAGAACCTTAATCAAAATGATTCTTAGGGCGGTTTTCACAATGTCCGGTTAGCGTTGGAATTAACCTCCAGTTACGAAACCTCCAGTTTACGGTCACTTAAGGGCGGTTTTCACAATCTCCGGTTAATAACTTTGCCGGAGGTTAACCGGTGGTTAGTGAAGAATTCCTTTTCACAATATGCGGTTAAAGGCAATGTGTCGGTTAATTATCTCTTAACTGACGGTAAACTTAACCGGAAGAATTTCGTCCGATTGGTGTCTTAACCGTCAAATTGAAGGTTATGTTTGGTAGTAAAAAGAAAACTGACGTGTAATAAAATTAATGTTTTTAATAACATTTGGAATAAAAATATAATTAATTATGGCAAAAAGATCGATGCGAATGTTATTCATGTATAATCAATGCCAAACTATACCATAACAAGAAAATGCGTAAGTGAAATACAAGAAACATCGGTTAATTTTATAAATTTTGCCAATTCTTTTATCGAGACTGTCTTTTGTATTGTATAAATTTACAAAAATAACCGATGTTTCTTGTATTTCACTTACGCATTTTCTTGTTATGGTATAGTTTGGCATTGATTACAAATTTCAAAATCCATTTATACATTCTATGTTTTAGAATCTAGAATTTTCGAAACAATTTGCTTGAAAATATGGCTAATATATTTTTCATTAGTAAAAAAAGACTTCTTATTTCATGGTTGGCTTGTAGTTTCTATAAATTTATAAATCAAAATTTATAAATCAAAATTTTCAAATTTATGTTATTGTAAACAGATAGACTGAACCGCGATAAAAAAAAGTTTTTGGAAAATAGCGCCCGCTCAAAGTAGAATTTTTGATTTTTTAAAATAAACATAACAAAAGCTATAATTGCCAATCTGGCAATTATTGAAAACCCGTATGGTGATTTAAGTGAACAGCGAACAGTTGTATCAAAATTCCACTTTGAAGTCAAACTTTCCAATAAGATTTTTTAAAATTTATTCCAATCGGATTTTGATGTATGGGAGTTTTATGTAGAATCATATCCTAAATAACTTTTGTTCTTGCACTTTTTTGATAAGATGCACCGTTTTCGAGATATTCACAAAAAACGATTTCGTTCGTATGGGGGGTACCCTCCCCTAATGGTCCATTTTTGCCCATTAACGAACTTAGCCTCGCATTTTACGAAAAACGGATCTGTGCAAACTTTCAAGTCTCTAGCTCAATCCGTGCGCCTGCAATCCGCGCCACAGACAGACGGACGGACAGACGGACAGACAGACAGACAGACGGACGGACATGCTAAATTCAACTTTTTTTTATCATTCTAAACACACTGGTGTAATTCATTTTTTTGTGCGATGACGGGATCTTGGCGTTACAAACGGTAAGGCAAAGTTAATATACCTTTTGGTTTCACCATACGGGTATAAAAACCGCAAGTTTTATTAATTAAACAAAAAGTACACATCATATCAATAGTTTTCGCCATAAAGGACTCTTTTGTAATATAGTAAAAATGTAAAAGTCGATAGATTCAAGAGTAACTAAATGTGAAAATCGGTTTTGCGAAATACGTGTTTAAAATATCCAGCTCTGTAGAAAATATCAAGCCGATTAAGCGCTGATCCTCGGACAATTTTGTGTTCTTATTTAAAATCTACATTTACTTGTAATGCAAAAAATTACATCGTACTTTCAGCAATAATCGAAATTTATTAAATAGAAGTTCTTATAATTTAAAGTAGAAAACATTTTTATCGCTGGCTTGTGTCTCTTGGTCTATATGGAATTCCTCTATTTTTCAGTTCCCTAATTACTCCATTTGGTAGGCGTCCTGATAGAGAAATCGCATGGATGCCTCGTGTAAATCGGTCTGAAAAATTAGAAAACTTTAATAAAACTATTTAAATTAAAATGGTTGTGTTTTTTTTTTGTTACTTATTCTTTGGGACTTTGTAACCCAGATATCTTCTGGACTCATTATTGCAATCAAGCCATCAAATTGTTGCTGGTGCAATCATAAACATTGTCCTTGTTGTTCTTAAATCTTAGGAATTCCTCACAGTTATCGCATCCATCGAACTCAAATTGATCAAATGTCTGAAATAGAATTTTTGTGAATGAGTTTTTAGGACATCAAAATTATAGCTAAACCATTTTTGTTTGCAAGTGTTTTTGGTTAATTTGAACAAAATATTGTATAGATATTTTGTAAATGAATCTTTTTTATACAACTCGCTTTTACTAATTATACCCGTATGGTGAAACCAAAGGGTATACTAACTTTGCCTTACCGTTTGTAACGCCAAGATCCCGTCATCACACACAAAAATGAATTACACCAGTGTGTTTAGAATGATAAAAATAATTAATTTCTGCATGTCCGTCCGTCCGTCCGTCTGTCTGTCCGTCCGTCTGTGGCGCGGATTGCGGGCACACGGATTGAGCTAGAGACTTGAAATTTTGCGCAGATCCGTTTTTCGTAAAATGCGAGGCTAAGTTCGTTCATGGGCAAAAATGGACGAACGAAAACGTTTTTTGCGAATATCTCAAAAACGGTTAATTTTATCAAAAAAGTCCAAGAACAATAGGATATGATTCTACATAAATCTCCCATACATCAAAATCCGATTGGAATAAATTTAAAAAAAATCTTATTGGAAAGTTTGACTCAAAGTGGAATTTTGGTACAACTGTTCGAATTTTGATACGAATATCACCATACGGGTTTTCAATAATTGCCAGATTGGCAATTATAGCTTTTGTTATGTTTTTTTATAAACTTAATAAAAATTGTTGAATATTTACCTTGACTAAAGCGCAGAATAAACAAGCTCGTAGGCCACGGAAACGACGTTTTCTGCTTTGTGGATATTTATTGGGAGATATTTACTTCTGGATAGAAGTTATCCAGAATAACTTTTCGACGATTAACTTTAACAAATCTAATTCCACCAAATTCCACATATAGGTTATGGTTCCTTTTTGACATTAGATGTACTAGAATTCACAAAAATCTACTATATTTTCGACTTTTCCGCCGGTTAGTTAATTTAGACATGGTGAAAACGAAATTTAGTTTACCAGCACTTAACGGCCATTGTGAAAACCGCTCTAAAGCTAGAACCTGAATCGTACGTCGATGCGTCCGTCACGTTGACAGTTCGAGTAAAATCAACGGGCTGCTATGAGTACTCCCCTAATAATACGTTTTCCGATGCGGCAACCGCATAGAGTAGGTCGACTTTCTACTTTGCTTTCTACATGCGGCAACGCACGGAAATGTCATTTCGCAAAAAAGTTTGTTTACGATTTAAGCAATTTAAGTATGGAACAAATTGAAAGTAATTGTTTCGACGATAAACTAATAGAAGAAGTGCAAAACAATGAGTTAACTCCAGATTCGTTGTCGTACCCAACTGTCACCGCATAAAACTGTCAACCGGACGGACGCATGACGGACGCATCGACGTACGATTCAGGTTCTAGCTTAAAGCGCCAGTAAAAAAAATGCTTTTCACCAAGTCACGGTTAAGTAACCTCCAGTTAAGACCAAATTGTAGTAGACTTGTGTAATATCTAGTACATCTAATTTCAAAAAAACTCGATGAAAATAAGCGGGAAAAGTGATGAGTGATTGTTATTATTAATAAAAATAATAAAATGGAAAAAAGAAAGAGATTTCCAAATTTCACGTCGAAGGAAGAAGAGATTTTATTAAGTTTAATTGAAAAATATGGTAAAATCATAGAAAACAAGCAAACGGACGATGTAATGTTAAAATCAAATATGTTGCCAAAAAAGAATTGTGGGAGGCCGGAGAAAAATGCAAACACGATATCCATTGCAATTTCCCCGATCCAAAGGAAGGTATATTGTTAAAAAAAACTCATATTTAAGTTTCAAATTCTTTATTCAATTTTCTATAATTTTACTGTCATTTTACTGTTATTTACATATCTTGCAGTTCTTGCTGCATTTCATCAATACGCATATCGAAATCAATGACTTTGTAATTCGCTTATCAATGTTTTCCATTTGATCGGTTTGATTCTTCAGACATTTCATGCCATGCTTAAGTTTCGAGCACACTTGAATAAATGTTAAAACCTCCGGAATATCACCAAACTCTCCCGGATGTTCGCTAAGACGACTTTTCATCATATCCGTTAAGTGGTTGATCTTTTAACACTTTTTGAATTTCCTTATCGTCCGGGTACAAATGCAAATTTTTAATGCGCTGTAAGTGCATCTCAAAACTCATTTCAGCCAACGTATCTCTAACTGTTGTGAAAAGTTCGTATGATTTTCTTAGTTCAACACCCAAATCCTTGATGTCGCTTTCAATTGCTGAGTCCATCGATGGGAGTTCATCTTTTTCTGCGTTTTCTTCAATGGGGTGGATTTTGTTTGATGCAAAAAGATTTGGCAAAAATCGATTCAAGGCACTCGAATCATCCTGCTGACATTCGTCGTGTTCAGTTTTAGAGCCGGAAGTATTTTGTTTTCAAAGTCCAATCAATCTGAAAGAAGAAATGTTTGAAATATTTCTCTTTTTTTTTATAGTCATGTAGGGTATGCTTACTGTAGAGCGTGTGTAGCTTTTGCTTATAGACAAGTCAGTTCCAGCTGTAGTGTAAGACAATGATCCAATTTTTTTGTGAATTTCATTTCAACACCTAATTTTTATTCACAGTAAACGAATTTTTATTTTGGGTCCGTCGCATCATGTTCGCCTTAGCGGATGCGCCCTCTCAGTAGCAACTAAATATAATACAACTTTATATGGTCTCAAAATAGATATCCAAAGTAATTGCCAAATATTTTTATTACAACACGAACAATTATAGACTAATGATTCCATAATTTCATTCACTTTATTGCGACCAAATCCAAATCTCAATCTATCAGTTAAGTGCTTAATGGGCAGAAATTCTTTCAGTTAAGTTAACTGCCAGTTAAGGCGAAGTTTACTGATAGATTACCACTAACCGGAGATTGTGAAAAGGGGTTTTTCAATAACCGGAGGTTAAGTCCCGGTTAAAATGTTAACCGGACATTGTGAAAACCGCCCTTAGAAATTATTCTAATGAGCGTCCTGTGAGATCCTCGTTGGGGTCGATTTTACTGTGAGGGAATTTAGGATCGGGCTCAGGCAGATCGATCAAAAAATTTTATCTGTTGGATGTAATTCGAAAAGATCTCGATGTTGATTTTCGTTGTTCCTCTATAAATGAAAGTGTATTAGACATAGGAATTAAAAAAAGGAGTTGACAGTTGCCCCACCTATAGATAAAAAGGGGGATAAACATGTGGTTAGTTTGATCCATTATTTAATTTGTTAATTTTGTTTGTACAGGGATTCATGATATAGTACCTAATGGTTGCAAATTTTTTATGCCACTTTATTAGTCAAGGAACGGGGTGAGGAATTTGGATTTTACTGATAAAAGTTTTTTAGACTGTACTACTAAACATAACAAAAGCTATAATTGCCAATCTGGCAATTATTGAAAACCCGTATGGTGATTTAATTGAACGTCGTATCAAAATTTCATTTGAATTCAAATTTTCCAATAAGATTTTTTTAAAACTTGTTCCAATCGGATTTTGATGTATGTGAGTTTTATGTAGAATCATATTCTAAATAACTTTTGTTCTTGCACTTTTTTGATAGGATGCACAGTTTTTGAGATATTCGCGAAAAACATTTTCGTTCCTATGGGGGGTACCCCCCCTAATGGTCCATTTTTGCCCATTAACGAACTTAGCCTTTCATTTTTCAAAAAACGGATCTGCGCAAAATTTCAAGTCTCTAGCTCAATCCATGCGCCCGCAATCCGCGCCACAGACAGACGGACAGACAGACGGACGGACATGCTAAATTCAACTTTTTTCATCATTCTAAACACACTGGTGTAATTCATTTTTGTATGCGATGACGAGATCTTGGCGTTACAAACGGTAAGGCAAAGTTAATATACCCTTTGGTTTCACCATACGGGTATAAAAATTTGGATGAGAAGTGTTTTCCCACTTCTTCATTTTGTACGCAAGATCTGCCATTTCATGGTGAGCTGCCTGTTGACATTTTAGGATTTCTTTTTCACACACATCAAATGTGGCATCAATTTGTGCATTCCAAACCTCACATTCATACCATGTATCTGTTTTCGGAGATTTAAATTTTATTTTCACAAATCTGTGAATATTTTGTAATTGAAACCCCGTCATCATATTTTTCAGAATAAAGGCGATACATTTGAGCTAGCGACAATTCTGCTTGAAAATATTTTTGTGAAGTATCACATCTCGTGTAATGACTTTCATATGCAGTAAAAGATAGAATAAGTTCTCTGACGAGTAATTTTTTTTCAGCAGAAATTTTATGCGAGGGACTCGCTAATCCTCTCTTATCCAGCAAAACGGCACCTGGGGCTTCCAATTTTTTTTTATACCCGTATGGTGAAACCAAAGGGTATATTAACTTTGCCTTACCGTTTGTAACGCCAAGATCTCGTCATCGCACACAAAAATGAATTACACCAGTGTGTTTAGAATGATGAAAAAGTTGAATTTAGCATGTCCGTCCGTCCGTCCGTCTGTCTGTCCGTCTGTCTGTCTGTCCGTCTGTCTGTCTGTGGCGCGGATTGCGGGCGCACGGATTGAGCTAGAGACTTGAAATTTTGCGCAGATTCGTTTTTCGTAAAATGTGAGGCTAAGTTCGTTAATGGGCAAAAATGGACCATTAGGGGGGGGTACCCCCCATACGAACGAAAACGTTTTATGCAAATATCTCAAAAACGGTGCATCTTATCAAAAAAGTGCAAGAACAAAAGTTATTTAGGATATGATTCTACATAAAACTCCCATACATCAAAATCTGATTGGAATAAATTTTAAAAAATCTTATTGGAAAGTTTGACTTCAAAGTGGAATTTTGGTACAACTGTTCGAATTTTGATACGAATATCACCATACGGGTCTCCAATGATTGCCAGATTGGCAATTATAGCTTTTGTTATGTTTTAATCATAGTTTTCAAAAATATCGGTTTCTCCTAGTGTAGACTTAAAGCATCTTTGATACACAGAAATCGTGTCAAATTACATTCCGTAATGACAAAATCCTAACCCGCAATCTTTGAATGTAGGCATCGTGCTTGGAAAATTCTGGTAAGAAGACAAATCGGCTTGTGATACAAAAAAGTTTATTGGACTCACATCTTGTTTATTCTTTTTACAAACATCATTGCATTTACGGTTAGCAATTGCTAGGTTTAACATTTTTTTATCTCTACTAGACATTACTTTAAATGACTAAAACACAGTCTTGAAATCAATTATTATTGAATAATGATGAATATGATCGCGTAACACTGACTTAACTGCACTTTAGAACTGAAATGTTTCAACTCCCGATTACAAAAAATGACTTAAATCACTTTAGCCACTCTTTCAAACTGAACAACATCTAAAAGCAAAAAAAAATAAATATGGAACAATGGCCAAAGTTAAGTTAAGTCGCTACAAAACTAAACCCGGCTTTGGAAGAAAGGCCAAAACAGACTTTAGCCGTTGCATTGCGTAAAAGTTAAACAACAATAATGAAACTAACTCGACTTAAGCCACTATTTCAAATTCTGGAAACACCAAATATATGCAGCCTCGCGGGCAGAAGGGTGGATAAAATTGCCTTTAGCCGTTATTACAAATGCAACTTGGAAATTTTTTGACTTAAGCCGTTTGGTGGAGTAGCCTATAACGGTCAAAAATGGTCATAGAAACTAACAGGTCAGTGGAATTAAAAGCATTTTAGAAATAGAAGCCAATTCTGTAAAAACATTGAAAACGACTAAAGTCGAGTTAGGCCCTTACAACTTGTGACCACAGATTTGTTGAGGTGACTTAAGTTCTTCAGCTGTCAAATTTCCGCCTCGTGTCTGTGAGTTCGAATTGGAGAAATTGATAAATAAGTCGAAGAATGTAAGCAGAAATTCCTATAGAGTTCTTGAATGTCGAAAATTTTAACAATATGTTAGGTTCCATGATTGTATTAATGCTAGTTGTACTACGTACTGACCTTGCTATTTGCCCCGTTTCCTTTTTCAGGCCAATTATTTGTGGAATTGAGCCAACTAAGATGATCACTGAATAGTGAATTGTCGACATAAAATTCAGAGGGGGCTATTCGTGCTACCTCTGGATGTCTATGAAATTGATATTTGGTAGTATGTTATAGTGTTTCCGGTGCGAGATAAAGAGCGGAAGCGGTTGACAATCGATCTGTTTTTGTATTTATTCAACGTAATTTTTTGAACTTTCGATGCTGCTTTGCTAATTTTAATTGTTGTGAAAAGCAGCCGAAGGAATAAATATTTTTAACCTTAATCGTGATAAATTGATTTGGTGATCACTTGGGACGTACCTATTGTATCAAACAGAATTTTAAGTTTGGTAACAGTGTTAGAATCTTTTGTTACCGTATGGTACGGCCGGAAATTGTGCTGTCTAAAAGATAGTGTTTGGTTTGATGCAATATAATCATTTTGTGAAATCTCAGAGCGATTTTATTCAGATCATTCGATATTGACTGCTGTATTATTTTTGTAGGAGTAGAATCAAGTGAAAATCCTATTTCTAGGTTTGACATTTTCGTAGTAGCAACTGTTTTTGATTCTTCTATATTCGGTTCAATTTTAAAGGGTGGAATAGCTACATATCGATCAACATTTTTTCGGGTAGAAGTATTTTCAACAATTTTTTCGCATAATTTGTTTTCTGCAAACATACTGGGTGTATTTGGAACTTCTTTAAGTTTCCAAAATTTATGTACCTGATTTTTAAAATAATTGAGCTGCAAAACATAGAACGGATCATTGTTAAACTCGGTTTTCGATTTGAAGCTATGCTTGCAGTTCCTGACATAATCTACTCCAATTTCGTTTCTTGAGCAAGTATTGAGTTTTCGTTTATCCGATGAAAACCAGACATAAGAATGTGTGAGTATATATCGGCACCCTAAATCATATCAATTTCGCTAGATAGATTATATGAGTGGTCAGCCAGAGAATGATATTTGAATTTATGTGTTTTACATCTATTGGCTTGAACACATGGCAAAGTTTTGGTAACTTTGCGTAAAACCAATGCAGTAACTTATTGCTTGAAACTGTCATTGATTAGTGATTGTATTCAAAAATGTACTTGGTTTTATCATTGGACGGTTGGATTGCCTCCAAGTCGACGAAGATTTTATGTTTCTTGAGTTGAGCCTTTTGGACCTCGGCACAAAACATGATTATGGGTCCTGATCTATTAGGACTCGAGCAATATGTGTTCCGTTATGGGTTTCAATTTTGAGTTATGCTGTAGGAAGCAAAACATTTTTTTTAAATGACTTGCAACAGTTGGAGGATCTGTATTTGATGTACTTGGGTTGGATGAAACGGTAGTAAGTTGAGAAATCGTATTCGGATTTGGAGCAGTCTGACCTGTATCTGGTTTAGACAGTTGTGTCTTTGTAGATTGTACCTTCGAAACATTCATATTTGTTGATTGATTTGTGTGAAGTAGTGTATGATGACGTTTATTGCATTAACTTGACTCGACATTGTTGAATAGAATGCTTGGGATGTAGTCAATCGTAACACAAATGTTTTTGTTTAACCACATTCTGTCGCTGTTGGACAGACATGTTGAGGCAATGATATTTGCGATGTTGCTCGGAACATACATCACATAACGGTAGGGCATTTGTGTGAACCGATTCAGTCAGGTTCTTAAGTTTCTGTGAGTGAGAGGTTGAACAACGCTTCGTAGAATCAATCATTTCCCAAGTTCGATATCGCTTTTTATACCCGTATGATGAAACCAAAGGGAATATTAGATTTGCCTTACCGTTTGTAACGCCAAGATCCAGTCATCACACAAAAAAATGAATTACACCAGTGTGTTTAGAATGATAAAAAAAAACAAAGCAGTCATTGGGACTGCCGACAGAAGTGATAACCTTAAACTATGAAATAACAGATTTTTTTTGGATTTTGAAATTATTTGTAGTATCAAAAATTAATATTTCATAATTTGTAAATTAAAATCATTAACATTAGTCTGGTTTTCACATCTATCGCCACTCCGAGCAACAATTACATATATACATTAAAGAAAAGATGCATTGTTTCATATAATTTGACGCGGAATTTTTTTCAAAAAAAATTTTTTTTTATTCTGGGAGTTTTGTTTTGTTAAATTGAATATTTTTTAATTTTTTTATTTGTTTTTTACTAAATAAAGGCTAGTTAACAAGTCTGGACTGTATTTTGTAGTCATAAATAAGTTTTAAAAACCACTTTTTTACTCTTGGGTGCAAGAAACAGCTATGTCCAAAACTTTAAAATGTCCATAACTTTTTCAAAAAAAAAAAAAATATGGATTTATCTCAAATTAAAATGATGTAAGAATACATGCTTGATTTAAACTGTAAGTTGTTAACTTTGTCCCAGAGCAAAAATTTCACACTAATATGTTTTTTGTCTCTCCTGAAAAATTTGAAAAAGTGGAGATGACCGCTTTTTGCACCGAGGTATCGAAAAAACCATAACAGATAGCTTTGGAAGTTGAGGTGCTTTTTTTTTTAAGTTTTCCAATGTGGAAGTTGAAGCTTAAAGCTTTGGAAGTTGAAAGGTTTTCCAATGTGGAAAGCGTTACGTTTTGTGGAAAGCAAATGCTGACGCCAAACCATAAGTTTTTACCCATCCAAAAATCGCCCAACGCGCCTAAAGAAGTTATCACTTCAAAAATTGAATTTAGCATGTCCGTCTGGGGCGCGGATTGCGGGCGCACGGATTGAGCTAGAGACTTGAAATTTTGCGCAGATGCAAGGTTAAGTTCGTTAATGGGCGAAAATGGACCATTAGGGGGGGGTACCCCCCATACGAACGAAAACGTTTTTTTGCGAAAATCTCAAAAACGGTGCATCTTATCAAAAAAGTGCAAGAACAAAAGTTATTTAGGATATGATTCTATATAAAACTCCCATACATCAAAATCCGATTGGAATAAATTTGAAAAAATCTTATTGGAAAGTTTGACTTCAAAGTGGAATTTTGATACGAATATCACCATACGGGTTTTCAATAATTGCCAGATTGGCGCGTAATAAACTATTCAGTTGTATTTCAACTCGTAGTATATTTCCTGTGCATTTGAAATTGTAGGTAACAACTTGTACGTTCCAGTAATTCCATTCCAATGACAATCGGAGTATAAGTACTGAAATCGAGTCTTACTCCACCAAATCCTCTCAGCCTGCGTGGAAGCTGGTAAAGCCGACTCTGATGACGGTGAGCCAGCTTCCGTGCCAGAAACAGGCTCCTCTTGCGTTCAGGGCAAACATGCCTGACCTGTTGAGGGGAATTTGGATGTGAAAGCATCCACAAAGATAATATAACATTTGTTAAGCTTGTCCCACAACAAAGCGCAAAGCGGCGCGGTGCGGCCAGAGCGGCCGGTAGATCAGCGCGCAATTAGACACCAACTTATATAAACCTGTAGGTTCTACTATTATCTGTCAGCGCGCCAAGTAGCGCGTTGTTGTGGGACAGGCTTTATATATATTGTTTTCTAAGACTTTGAAGCCAAGAAATTTCAATAGAATTTAATGCTTCGAAGGTCACGTAAAAACCATGAATCAGAAATGATTCAATGGTTAAACACAAAATAGTAGATTCGCTCTGGGTTAAATGGAGCCTTGGCCTTATATTTCGTATATGGTATGTTGCATCAGTGTATAAGTACTTAAAATCCTGTAATCCTGTGTGGAAGCTGGTAAAGGCCAAAATACAATTGGTCGTAACAACATTTACGACGGCAGATTACGACGGCAATGTCGCCCTCCGTATACAACTGCGCACACTTTGTTGTTCTAATCATTATTTATTTCTCATTTGATTTTGACACTGGGGCGGTGAGCCACATATAACATTTTTTGTACCCAATTATCATACAAATTAGGAATGTTGTCGTGGTTTTTTTTAAAATAAAAAGACATACAAATGAAATTAAATGTTTATTCACTTAAAATTTTATACATTTATTTCTTAACTTTATTTATTTAAAATTCTAACTTTTACATTCGATAATTGTTAAAAAGAATACGCGTTCACTTTATTTAAAATTTATTTTATACATTTATTTCTTAACTTTATTTAAAATTCTAACTTTTACATTCGATAATTGTTAAAAAGAATACGCGTTCACTTTATTTAAAATTTAACTCACTGTTGTTAAATGGCCTATCAAGAATATGTTTTTTAGTTTTTTTTTTTATGCCCCTAATTTCATCGCGTATAACGCAATATTTCTGAAGGCCGGGGTCAATGCCCGTGGCCGTTTTCTAAGTTTATTAAATTTTTGTTACTTCTTCTACGCGATAAGTCGCGTAATCTTAGTTTACTATGCAGCGTTTAAAGCACAGAAAACTACTAGTACAACTGCTTAGGTCGCGACTAGGGTCGCGGACCCGAAAGAACTTGTCCTAATTTGACCGTGCAGGTCGTTTTATAAAATTTTGCAAAGGTAAAATTCTTTACTATACTTTTCTTTATCTCTGTTAATCTTTTAATTTTAAATCGATTCCATTTCATTTGGAATCGTTAGATATTGTCGTGGGAGTTGGCCCATCCTATCGTTTAAATTTTCCTTATTGGAAAATATAAAAATTACTCAATAGTGGGGAGGAATCTGAATAATGATTCAGTCTCTCGTTGTTTGAGAAATATTCCCAAGCAAGATAATAACAAGTTCATCTTGCCCATCCTACTCATGAATTCTCCTTTGGAATTGCATAAGAGATGATGCAAGTAACTGTTGATCCTTCGTGTGTAGGAGATTTGGTTCCTCCTACTTTTGCTTCTCCTTAAACGAAAAAGGGATGATGCAAAGACGATTGATCATTCTTGTGTGCCTATTGGCTAAAAGCGAATTGTATCCTCGTATGCTAAAGGATCTTGGTAGGCATGATCATGTATGTTCCTGTATCATGCGATCTATTTTTAGATTAGTTCGTTTGGTATGAAAACCAAACGAACTCAACTTTGTGTTGTTTTCTCAAATGCATGAATGCATATTTGATTATTGATTTTGTCATTTAATTTTTCGTATGTTTGTTTGCATACGATTTAACTATTTTTCTTCGAAGGAAACCATAAATTATAAAAGGGATGACTTTTATTACATCACTTGAATAATCTTACATGTTTTTCATTTTAAATAAAATAGTTTTGTTATTTGAACTTGTGTTCAAATAACAAGTGGAAAAAAATCAAGTCCTTTAACGAGGTTGGTTACGAAAGATCTCGGTCTTTCACTTGATTTTGATATAAATTTTATGGTGGTGAACTCAGAGAAAATCTGATTCACCACATTCCTCCCCCCTTTAAACAAGGAAAAATGCTAAGGGCATTTTTTCGAATCTAAAATTAAATGACGTTAGGATTGTTTTTAGAGAAAAAGTAACGATTTCACTGACTTTTACTATTTGAATTGTTATCGATAGTATAATTATTACTTTTTTACGCTACTTTGGGGTTTTTCCTTATTTGTACAGTGATTACTTATATTATTTTCAAATTTTCCGCTATTTGTTTATTTTTATAAAATTCTTATTTATCATGAATTTTATTTAATGCTATATCTCTAGGTTCTAGGTTATTTTAATAATAAAAACCTTAGATTAAATTAATTAGAAGTTTTTCCGATAAATTCTGTAATAATTGAACTCTATTTGTAGAATCTTTAAATTTTAGTTTTTTTTTATACGCTCTAAAAAAATCTTTTTTATTATATTTTTTTTTGCTTATAAGAAAAAATCGATTAACATATATAAAAGAGTTTTAGTATTTTTATCATTGCTTGCGTTCTATTTGTTTGATTTTTTAAAAAATTATTGTATATTTTTTTTTAGCGTTAAACTTTATTATCTTATTTAGCTTTATTATTTTGTATAAAAAAATTTCTTATCTTATTTAAACTTATTGTTGTTTTTTTTTTGCTTTCTTATAACAAATTTCTTATCTTATTTATTGTTATTTATATAAAAATTCTTGGTGCTAATTTACTAATTTGAATAATTTTCTTTTTTTTTTTAAATCTTATTATTTTTCTTTTTTTTTTTAAATCAAATTAAATTTTTGGCAAAATATTTCTATTTTATTATTGTTTTCCTATATTAAAATTAATAAAATATTCTTCTTGTTAAATGAATATAAATTTTATTACTTGTTTCTAATAAAATTTTTATGATTGTTTTCCGTGGCATTATTTTTCTTCTTTTCTTTTTCTTGTTGTTTCAAAAAAAAAATTTCTGTAAGATCAATTGTAATTTAATATATTTATATTTTCATTTTTTAACTTATGTTTCCCTTGGTTCCTTGATTCGGTTTCCCTTGGTTCCTTGATTTCGGTTTCGTTTCGATTTTCGTTTTTTTTTTTTTATAATCCTTTTCACTCTATTTCTTTAATCTTTCTCTATTCTGTATTTTCCTCATTTCTTTAATTTCTTCAATTTCATATTCAACTTTATCTCGTTCTTTCTGTATTTCTTTATTATTTTCCTCTTTAATTTGTTTCTTTACTCTTTCTTTTTCCATTGTTTCTGTAATTTCTTCAATTTCATATTCAACTTTATATCTTTCTTTCTGTATTTCTTTATTATTCTTCTTTTTAATTTGTTCCCTTACTCTTTCTTTTTCCATTGTTTCTGTGATTTCTTCAATTTCGTTTTCAACTTTATATCTTTCTTTTTGTATTTCTTTATTATTCTCTTTTTCAATTTTATTTTCATACTTCTTTCCTTGTATCTCATCCTTTTCATTTGGATCTACTATCTTAATTCGTTTACTTTTGCTTTCAGTTTCAGACTTTTCTTTTTCTAATTCCTTTTTCTTGTTTATTCCAATTTCCGTACTTTCTTCGTTAAATAATTCTTCAAAAACTTTTCCATCTAAATAACATTCGTTTTTATTTATTTTTCGCTTTAACCTTTTTTCTATTTTTCTTTCTTTTTCATTCTCATAATTTTTCTTTGTATTTCATCCTTTTCTTTTGGATTTACTACCTTAATTCGTTTAATTTTGTTTTCAATTTCATACTTTTCTTTTACCAATTCCTTTTTCTTGTTTATTCCAATTTCCGTACTTTCTTCGTTAAATAATTCTTCAAAAACTTTTCCATCTAAATAACATTCATTTTTATTTATTTTTCGCTTTAACCTTTTTTCTATTTTTCTTTCTTTTTTATTCTCATAATTTTTTCCTTGTATTTCATCCTTTTCTTTTGGATTTACTACCTTAATTCGTTTAATTTTGTTTTCAATTTCATAACTTTTCTTTTCTAATTTCTCTTTCTGTATTCTTCCTATTTCCGTTCCTGTTTCGTCAAATAAATTTTCAAAAAATTTTTCATCTAGATAACATTCATTTTTATTCTTTTTTGTACTACTTTCTCTCAGAGTCTCAGTAGTATCCATCATAGAATCAACTAAAATAGGTGGTGTTCCTATCCGATTCTTATGACCAGAATTATTTGAATCTTCATTATCTTGAATATCTTTTGAATAGAAATTTTCCCATGAATTAATTTCTTCATTAGCTTGGGAAGTATTTTCGGGACAATATTCTATTATATCATAATCCTTAATAATTGCACTACTACCTCTCGAGGTCTTAGTAGCACTCATCATAGAATCAGTAAAAATAGGTGGTGTTCCTATCAGATTACTATGACCAGAATTTGATTTTGAATATTGATTTTTAAATACCCCATTTACCATTGAGTTAACTTCATTTTTAGCACTTGGCTCGGGATTTTCCAATTTTGACATTTTTTCCTTTGTTGTGTCAAGGTCAGACTTCAGACTTGACAATTTTTGTAACATTAGTGAAATAATTTTTCTGTCTGGACTTATAACTTTTCCGTCTGTTTTTTCGGACTTATTTGTCATATCGGGGACAACAGATTTATTCTTCGGTCTATTTAAATTCTTAATTGTACTACTTTCTGTCGGCGTCTTAGTAGTATTTGTTATAGTATCAGTAAAAGTAGGTAATTTTCCTACCTGATTCTTATAATCAGAATTTTTTGATTTTGAATGATTCAAATGTTCTTTATTTGTCGTTTTATTTGTTTGTATTAATAAATCTCTGGCAGTTACAATCTTTTCCGTTTCTTTTGATTCGGTACTATTCTCATTATGTTTAGAAATCCAAAAGGTATCATAATATCGCTTCGGGGGAATAGTTTTATTTTCAGGGATACGCGAAACATTGTAGATTTTTTGTTCCAAGTAAAATTTATTATTTTTGTTATTAATATTTCCTACAGGTTTTTGTTTAATTGTCCTTAGTTCATCGCACAAATCCATTGGTGATTTGTACGGAAGATATAGTTGAATCAACCATTTTTTATAATCTTCAAATGTATTGAAGGAAATTGTTTGGGCCAATTGAGCAGCTTCCCCTTTTAAAGCTAATATGGGAAGGAATTTTAAAAATGTTATTTTATAGTTGGCGTTTACTGTTTCATAATAGCTTTTGGCTATTTTTAAATGCCTTTGAACCTCATTTTTCCGTGTAGGACTAGGTTCACCAGAAAATTGTGGTATCGTTTTGATAATAAAATCTGCGATGTCTTTAACGGGATCCATTTTAGGATTTGTCTGCCACTTCATTCTGGAGACACAATCATTAATATTGTGATCTAGCCTTTGGCAGAATTCACAATATTCATCTTCTGTCGCCTCAATTTGGGGCGTTAGAGGTTGTTGCGATGAAGAGTTTAAATACCAACACTGGTGTCTTTTATGACCTTGGCGCTGACAAAAACTACATTTTATCTGTTTATCGTAAAATTGATTCGAATCATATCGACGTTCTCGATTTGTATAATTACTGTTTTGGAAATTACTTCCCTTTCGCCATCGTTGCTTTGTTCCAAAATTGATATTATTTCTGTTACCTCTAGGTACAACAGAAATTGGACTTGCATATACTGTAGTATATTCTTCCGTGTAGGAATCCATGTTCATTTTACTTTAATTCGAAATTTCTCTATATATAATAAAAAAATTTTATCTTGCCAGATTGTTCAATTATCGTATTTCATTTTAATACTTTTCCACATAAAATACAGTAGAAAGCAAATTTTATTTCGAAATTTTTAACAATTCCGTATTACAATTCCAAAAATTTTGTTATTAGGAAATGAATCTTCTAGGAAAACCAATATTCCTCATATTTAATGGGGGCTTCCCTAGGACGCAAATTCCTATAAAATCAAAATTTTGTCGTAGATTTTTTTTTCTGTATTGTCTTGAAAACCAAAATCGTGGGTTAAAATATAAGGAGAACCAAAATTTCACATATTTTTTAGTATCAATTTTCATCAAATATATTGACTTTATATTCAGTCAAAAAAAAATTTAAAAAGGAAGAAAACTTATTCGTCTTACGTGTAACGCGTTGAGAATTTACTTCTCATTTTTTTTACCGTTTATTTATTATTTTATTTTTCGGGAGAAAACAAGAAAAATATTTTACTTCTATATACTAATATATTCCTATATTCTTATTCTTTTATTTGAAATATTCTTATCTCTAAATATATTTTTTAATATAAAATGGTCCTACCTTGGACTTGCTTCATTTTCACACTTCTTTGTTAATTATTTTGTATATTATCGTTCAAAAAAAAAATTATTATTATTTTTATTATTTAATTTGTTGTTGTGCCTGCTTCTGTTGCTGTTGTTGTTCCTGTTGATTGTTGTTTGCTGTTTATTGTTGGCTGCTTTAACTGGTTGTTAATTATACTTCCACGTTGGTGCGCGTTCACCGATCGCACTTTTGTCCACCGTAGGTGCGCGTTCATCGTTCGCACTTTTATTGTCGATTATTCTGTCCACCGTTGCTTTCCCGTTGTTTGGACCAATGTATTTCTTCTCTATTTTCTTATTTCTTAATTGTCGCCATGTTTTAATTGTTGTTGAATTCTTCCTCGTTGGTACGCGTTCACCGTTCGTACTGTTGTTTCACTGTAGGTGCGCGTTCACCGATCGCACATATAAAACTTGTTCATTTTAATCAATTTACAAAAAATGTTCGAAACGTTTTTTTTTTAAGTGATTTTGAATAATTTTTCACTTTTTTCACTTTTAATTTTTTCAAAAATTCCACTTTTAACTTTTTAATTTAAATGAATTTAAAAAGTCTTCAAAACAGTTTTTTCTTTTAACGTAATTTTTAAAGTCTTCATTTTTTTCACTTTTGTTGTAATATCTGTTTTCACTTTTTGTCTGAATTTTCCTGATTTTTTACAAAGTTTTATAAAAGTTTTTTAATGTTCACTTTTTCACTTTTATTTTCCAAAAATTTCACTTTTGTCTATTAATTTTTTCTTCCCGAGGTTTGGTTCGAATCACTGGATGTGCACAAAACGTTAGTTTTTTATTTTGCACATCCTACCGGCTGCGCCAATTTATATGTCGTGGTTTTTTTTTTAAATAAAAAGACATACAAATGAAATTAAATGTTTATTCACTTAAAATTTTATACATTTATTTCTTAACTTTATTTATTTAAAATTCTAACTTTTACATTCGATAATTGTTAAAAAGAATACGCGTTCAATTTATTTTATACATTTATTTCTTAACTTTATTTAAAATTCTAACTTTTACATTCGATAATTGTTAAAAAGAATACGCGTTCACTTTATTTAAAATTTATTTTATACATTTATTTCTTAACTTTATTTAAAATTCTAACTTTTACATTCGATAATTGTTAAAAAGAATACGCGTTCACTTTATTTAAAATTTAACTCACTGTTGTTAAATGGCCTATCAAGAATATGTTTTTTAGTTTTTTTTTTTATGCCCCTAATTTCATCGCGTATAACGCAATATTTCTGAAGGCCGGGGTCAATGCCCGTGGCCGTTTTCTAAGTATATTAAATTTTTGTTACTTCTTCTACGCGATAAGTCGCGTAATCTTAGTTTACTATGCAGCGTTTAAAGCACAGAAAACTACTAGTACAACTGCTTAGGTCGCGACTAGGGTCGCGGACCCGAAAGAACTTGTCCTAATTTGACCGTGCAGGTCGTTTTATAAAATTTTGCAAAGGCAAAATTCTTTACTATACTTTTCTTTATCTCTGTTAATCTTTTAATTTTAAATCGATTCCATTTCATTTGGAATCGTTAGATATTGTCGTGGGAGTTGGCCCATCCTATCGTTTAAATTTTCCTTATTGGAAAATATAAAAATTACTCAATAGTGGGGAGGAATCTGAATAATGATTCAGTCTCTCGTTGTTTGAGAAATATTCCCAAGCAAGATAATAACAAGTTCATCTTGCCCATCCTACTCATGAATTCTCCTTTGGAATTGCATAAGAGATGATGCAAGTAACTGTTGATCCTTCGTGTGTAGGAGATTTGGTTCCTCCTACTTTTGCTTCTCCTTAAACGAAAAAGGGATGATGCAAATACGATTGATCATTCTTGTGTGCCTATTGGCTAAAAGCGAATTGTATCCTCGTATGCTAAAGGATCTTGGTAGGCATGATCATGTATGTTCCTGTATCATGCGATCTATTTTTAGATTAGTTCGTTTGGTATGAAAACCAAACGAACTCAACTTTGTGTTGTTTTCTCAAATGCATGAATGCATATTTGATTATTGATTTTGTCATTTAATTTTTCGTATGTTTGTTTGCATACGATTTAACTATTTTTCTTCGAAGGAAACCATAAATTATAAAAGGGATGACTTTTATTACATCACTTGAATAATCTTACATGTTTTTCATTTTAAATAAAATAGTTTTGTTATTTGAACTTGTGTTCAAATAACAAGTGGAAAAAAATCAAGTCCTTTAACGAGGTTGGTTACGAAAGATCTCGGTCTTTCACTTGATTTTGATATAAATTTTATGGTGGTGAACTCAGAGAAAATCTGATTCACCACAATGTGAATGTAAGCAACACAGCATACGAACTATATTTCCTAATACTTTATGTGACGAAATTGAGATTTTATGACATTCCTATAAGATTGGATTTTGCTTCAACCACTAAATTTTGTGGGCGAGCTGGCCGACAAAAGGTAAATTCAATTCAACTTTTTAGGGCTGCAAAGTTGGTCGGATTGATTGTATATAGAGGGATTTTTCAAATGTCACAAAAACCACAAAAATAATATAAAATTTTGTTATAAATTCCAATAAAGTTCAATGCTAAAAGGGACGAGTAAAAATCATGAATCAGAAATGATTCAATGGTTAAACACAAATTTAAGTTTCATCACAGTTTAAAAAAAAACTAGTTAGTTTGTAAGCAATTGTTCTTACGACTACCTACAGAATTTCTTGAGTCACAATCTAAAATATCTGATGATTTAATTCGAAAAATTTAAAAATCTGTTAAACATATTAAAACTTTAAGTAGAGAAAGAAACAATAATGTAAGATTTTTTGTTTCTCATATAGGGTAGACCGGGGCTAGTAGACCCACTTTTTATAATCTACTTTATACAAGTTTTACTGTAATTGTTTCAGGTGTAGTAAAGACGTTTTTGGTTGGTTTATTCAATTGTGTTTCTTAGTCAATCTTTTATTTTGACTAATTATAAGTGTTTCAAATATTTTTTTTCATTTTAAAAAAAGTTGTTCGATGAGTCGACTAACCCCGTGTCTGGGGCTTGTTGACTCTGTGAACGGGGTTATTTGACTCTATACTTTTTATGAGGAAAATGTGTTGGAACATATTAAAAAACTATAATAATTCTGAAAAAATTTATTCTTTAAAAAATTAATAACATTTCAGATTAACATAAATTAACACTCCGATTGCGAGTGTCGTGTCGTTTTCGACAAGAGTCGTTTTACGTGTTGTTGTTGGTAGAAAAACACTACCAACAACACGTAAAACGACTCTTGTCGAAAACGACACGACACTCGCAATCCGGGTGTAAATTTCATCTAATTTAAAAAAATAAAATTAATTAACAAAAAAATATAAGTAATTCATATCGAGTCATTTAACCCCAGTATACTGTGAGTCAACTAGCCCCAAGCCGCCATTTTATTTTTAACACTCTCGTGAAAAAAAATGAAAAAGTATGGGTCAGAAAATGCTTCACTAACTTATTAACTGATACATAAATTTTCACTTGAAATCACTGACGAGTTCAATACAATGAAAGTGTAAGCTACAAAACAATTTAATTAACAAGAAAAAACATAACAAAAGCTATAATTGCCAATCTGGCAATCATTGGAGACCCGTAGGGTGATATTCGTATCAAAATTCGAACAGTTATACCAAAATTCCAATTTGAAGTCAAACTTTCCAATAAGATTTTTTAAAATTTATTCCAATCGGATTTTGGTGTATGGGAGTTTTATGTAGAATCATATCCTAAATAACTTTTGTTCTTGGACTTTTTTGATAAGATGCACCGTTTTTGAAATATTCACAAAAAACGATTTCGTTCGTATGGGGGGTACCCCCCCTAATGGTCCATTTTTGCCCATTAACGAACTTAGCCTCGCATTTTAAGAAAAACGGATCTGTGCAAACTTTCAAGTCTCTAGCTCAATCCGTGCGCCCGCAATCCGCGCCACAGACAGACAGACAGACAGACGGACGGACATGCAAAAATTAAATATTTTTATCATTCTAAACACACTGGTGTAATTCATTTTTTTGTGCGATGACGGAATCTTGGCGTTACAAACGGTAAGGCAAAGTTAATATACCCTTTGGTTTCACCATACGGGTATAAAAATTACTCACACGCTTGAAATTTCGTTTTTTCCTCTCACAGTTCGTTGCAAGAGCACTGTGGTCTAACGACATTGGTTCACTGATAGCTGTCAGTCGACTGAATAAACAGTCTAATTCACGCAGGTTTTCAACCGTGGTTGACTTAACTACAATGGGTCTACTTATCCCTATAGCCAACTAACCCCGGTCAGCCCTATATATATATATATACAGTTGAATCCGCTTATAACGACACCGGTTATAACGACATACCGGCTTTAACGACGCATTTCTTAGGTTCCGGCCAGAGCCCATAAGACTCTGTGCGTTTTAGTATTGGTTATAACGACACCGGATATAACGACATATCGGCTTTAACGACCCCTTTTTCTACGAAAACAGAAAAAAATATCGTTTATAGCGACCGAAACTTAAGATCTCATAGAAAAAAATCAAAACCTGGTAGATTAAGTTTTTAACAAATGTTCTAAATTGGCCGCCATGTCAGATACCCTAGTTTTTGCCCAATTTGCAAACTCGTTGCACTTCTAAACGTCATTTGCTTAAGTCATTAAATGAAAGTTGGAACTTTTCGGGAATTCCCCTAATCAGTTCTGTCAAAGTTTTGTGCATCTACGTTGTGTTAATTAAGTTTATTTCGTAGTTTATACTGTGAATTCCACAATGAATGCTAAAAGGCGACAATTTAGTATCGAGGAAAAAGATGAAGAAGATAATACTGGTAAATAATGTTTTATGCATCACAATACATAATTTTAAAATCGGGTGAAAATTTCAGAAACAGGTTGTGTCATACCTTCAGTCAATGAAGCACTTCGGGGTATTACGACATTGAGTTCATTCCTATTATTCAATAACACAGCACAAGCTGTGCTAAGAATTGAAAAGAAAATTGAAAAGGAGTTCTTGCACCAAAAACCTAAACAAACAAAGCCTACTCAATATCTGCAGAAAAATTAAATAAATTTAATTTTTTAATGTACGGACGATTTGCAATAAAAATTTTGTATTTTAGAACTTCACACGTGTATTTTAAAACCTTTAAAACTATGAATCGGTTATAACGAACAACCGGATATAACGACCAGATTTGTTGGTCCCTTGGAGGTCGTTATAACCGGATTCCACTGTATATATATAACACAACAAAAGCTGTAATTGCCAATCTGGCAATTATTGAAAACCCGTATGGTGATTTAAGTGAACGGCGAACAGTTGTATCAAAATTCCACTTTGAAGTCAAACTTTCCAAAAATATTTTTTAAAATTTATTCCAATCCGATTTTGATGTATGGGAGTTTAATGTAGAATCATATCCTAAATAACTTTTGTTCTTGCACTTTTTTGATAAGATGCACCGTTTTTGGGATATTTACAAAAAACGATTTCGTTCGTATGGTCCATTTTTGCTCATGAACGAACTTGGCCTCGCATTTTACGAAAAACGGACCTGTGCAAAATTTCAAGTCTCTAGCTCAATCCGTGCGCCCGCAATCCGCGCCACAGACGGGCGGACAGACAGACAGACGGACGGACATGCTAAATTCAACTTTTTTATACCCGTATGGTGAAACCAAAGGGTATACTAACTTTGCCTTACCGTTTGTAACACCAAGACCCTGTCATTGCACACAAAAATGAATTACACCAGTGTGTTTAGAATGATGAAAAAAGTTGAATTTTCCATGTCCGTCCGTCTGTCCGTCCGTCCGTCCGTCTGTCTGTCTGTCTGTGGCGCGGATTGCGGGCGCACGGATTGAGCTACAGACTTGAAATTTTGCGCAGGTCCGTTTTTCGTAAAATGTGAGGCTAAGTTCGTTAATGGGCAAAAATGGATCATTAGGGGGGGTAGCCCCCATACGAACGAAAAAGTTTTTTGCGAATATCTCAAAAACGGTGCATCTTATCGAAAAAGTGCAAGAACAAAAGTTATTTAGGATATGACTCTACATAAAACTCCCATACATCAAGATCCGATTGGAATAAATTTAAAAAAATCTTATTGGAAAATTTGACTTCAAAGTGGAATTTTGGTACAACTGTTCGAATTTTGATACGAATATCACCATACGGGTTTTCAATAATTGCCAGATTGGCAATTATAGCTTTTGTTATGTTTTATCATTCTAAACACACTGGTGTAATTCGTTTTTTTGTGTGTTGACGGGATCTTGGCGTTACAAACGGTAAGGCAAATCTAATATACCCTTTGGTTTCACCATACGGGTATAAAAATCGTTTAACCTGATCGACTAACTCGTCAACGCCCAGCCCAAACCCCTGAAGCTAGAAACTTGAAACTTTCACAGTATGTCCCAACCATCACGTAGGCGCTCACTAAGGCAGGGTTTTCTGAAATTTTACCGCTAAGGGGGTTTGGGTGTTTTTAAACCGTGATTTTCGCCATGAATCCTGCTCAATAGGAGGCTGAAAAGTTTCACTTGGGGGTTTTCAGGGTTGCTGAACACGAATCTGGTGTTAGATTTTCAAAATTAGAAACGGAAGGTCTTGTAAGGATAACGCAAATATCCTTTTTCCCATTTTTTGCAGGGAAAATTGGCATTAGGGGGTTTTCGGGGTCGCTGATCACGAATAGACTAATTCGCAACGAAGAGTCCTGCAAGGAGAAGACTTTTCTCAAAAGTTTTTAAGTTCTTTCCGGTTTTCTTCGTATTCTACAACTTATACAAAAAACTTAACCCGGCAACGCCGGGTATGCAAGCTAGTTGTACTTATGTTTTCGTTAAAAACCCATTTACACAAAAACTGGATTTAAAAAGTAATAGATTTTTCAAGAAAAACATTTTTATTCAAATCATTGAATTCTAATCATTAACAGCCTTATTAATAAAAAATCCCTAACACGGAGATAACTCATGTGCTAACTAACTCCGAGATAGCAAACTTATACATTAGTTAACTATTCTTATTAATAAAAATTTTTCTTCCATATAATAGCTAACTCGTATTTTATTTAAAAATTTAGTTTGAATAAGGCAACCCTTGTGCTGAATTGTACCAAAAAATACGAAAATCTTTTACATTTAAGTCATATTTTGGTTTTTTAAATCCGTTTCCTTGGAGACAATATTAAAATAGGAGTGAAATTAATGTTTTTATTTTAATTGTGATTCACTGCAAAGTAATTAAAAGTGGAAAATTTAAAAATTGAAGGAAAGCGATCAGAAAAGTGGTGTTCAAGTGATAAGATAATATAATATAATAACATAAATTGCATTTTTTTAATGGATCATTGTTTCTTATAGTTATTATTGCAAGAGTTATGTGCCGTCAAGAGTTATCAACTCGTTAACTCGAGGGAATCGGTATGTTAGCTAACAGAGAGTTAACTAACGTCAGTTAAATCTTAAAAGTTTTTATTAATAAGAATTTCGAGTTATCCACTGCGTAAGCCATTGATAAAAGTTAACTAACGTTTATTAATAAGGCTGTAAATGAACAAATGAACCAAATTAAATTAATTTTATAATGAACAAAAATAATATCAAAAATAATTTTCAATAAAAATGAAATAAAAAGTTCTGGTTTTATTCAATAAAAACAATTAAATAAATTGTTAACGTCAAAGAAAATCTTTATAATAAGTTACAAATTCTTTAATAATTAATTATACACTCACATATTTTATTCTTTCTTTAAAGGCATGCATTTTTCCCAGTCTGTCGCCATAATTCAATCGCAAATTGGCATTATCAAAGGTGTTCAAGTCTTATATTCTGATACGGTAAAAAAAAACAATAAATGTTGGGCTATTCGATTTAATATCTCTTTCCAGAATCCATTGGGGGTAGACATAGTTATAAATCTCCCACAGGATGGCATCAGGTGTATATTTGACCCTATAGTACAGCGTTTGAAGGCCATAGAAGTGTTTAATATGAAATTAGTAAAGTTAAGATATTGGTACGTAATCTATAACAAATATTTTGAGTATTACTAAAGCGTATTTGATATTTTTTAGTGGCATGGCTTTTAATTCTCCTGAAGTAGCTCCATCTATTGAACAAATCGAGCATTCGTTCGGAGCTACACACCCTGGAGTTTACGATGCTGCCAAACAATTATTTGCATTGCACTTTCGTGGATTAAGCTTTTACTTTCCAGTAGACAGTAAACTTCAACCAGGATATGCTCACGGATTAGGGTCCTTGCATTTTCCCAATGGTGCATCACCAGTTGTATCAAAAATGGCTCTATATTGCGGCAGTAGCATTTCTGAAAGCCGTCCACCACCTTTGCCGATTTCTTGCTACCATCACCACTTATATTTAGAATCAGCTATTGTATTGAGGAACTCAAAAGGCACTCGAGGAGTACGACTTCAATTATACACTGAGGGATCTGTACGAGCACTGGATGCCAGAAAACAATGCTTAACTAGAGAAATTTTGTTTGGAGACAGCTGCCAGGATATAGTAAACAATTTGGGGTCACCGAATCGGTGAATTCGCATGATTAACTATATTTCAAAAGAATAAAGGTTTTTTTTCAGAGTGTTTTTTAAAAGTGAAGATAAGATGAAAATACATTCACCAAGTGCAAATCGTCGAGTGCAGACGAGGCGTAGTGATTTCTTCTTCAATTATTATACACTTGGAATCGATGTTCTATTCGATGCCCGGACTCAAAGGTGCAAAAAATTAATACTGCATACTAATTATCCCGGTCATTATAACTTCAATGTTTACCATCGATGTGAATTCCAGTTCCAGTTGGCTCCCGATAAGTAAACTATTTTGCCATAATTGCTTTTTCTAACAATAAAACGTTAACTTTTCAGGATATCTGAATCTGAGCCCTTAAACTCATATGTTAATATATCGGCATATTCCAAATGGGATTCAATAAGCTCACGATTGGCTTCTGCTGAACGACCCGTCGTTCTACATCGTGCTGGATCAACAAATACAGCAAATCCATTTGGATCAACTTTCTGTTATGGCTACCAGGATATTATATTTGAAATTATGCAAAATAACTTTATAGCTTCCGTTACTTTATATAGTCAATCTTCGTTTTCTAACTACTATCCTCATCCATATATCGATAGTAAACATCTACAAAAATGTAAAAATATTACAATTGATTGTAATATCCAAGATGCCGGATTTTCAGTTGCGTGACAACATATTTTATTAATATTGCAAAATGAGTCAGAACTCTTCAATGTTTTTTATCTGAACAAAAGTATTTGCTGATTTATTTATTTTTTACTTCCTCTACCGTGTTTTAATTATATATTTTATGTTTTCGCGGGTTAAATATTTGATTAATGAAAAACCATGGTTCTATGCGACGTTTCATCCCTTTTTTGGTGACTATATAACTTTAGAAATTATTGAAATCAGCTTGACTTTATTGTAAAATTTCACATTCACCGTGTACATAAAAATAAATAAAACTTAAATAATAAAATTTAGTTAGACATGAAATTTTTAATAAATTAACACATCACATAAGTTTATTTGGATAATGATATGTGGTTCTCCACTATTGTACAAAACATTGCTTTGACTCCGTCTATAACAGTGGTGTCTTTTCACTCAAATTGTTTTTTACATCCGATTTGTGTCTCGATAGTTTTTTAAACATTGTTGCAATTTATTTTTGATGATAATCGGACGAATAATAATAACGCAGGTCGAATAAAAAGAAAAATACTTGAGCCATGCAGTCCTTCAGAATCCTTCGATCCAATGTAGGAAAAAATAAACGATTCCATCTGGATAAAAATGAAATATTTCAGCAAAAACAGTACATGATATAAAGATAATCAAAACCTAATTTTGCTGCCTTCGAACGCGTCAACCTTCAATGATAAGATGGGAACCAAAGTTTAACATCCACAGCATTTGTGTGCGATTTCTGGCATTCACTGATGATGGACGAAGCCGATGGTGGATGGAAGGGGCATTGAATCGACGAATGATGCGGTAAAGCCGAATAGGAGAAAATGAGTTGTCGTCGTTGTTTTGCCTATGACTAGGGTTACCAACCATACTCTTTTAAGAGTACTAGTACTCTTTTTCGACCCCTGAACTATTATACTCTAACTTTTTTTTTAAAAAGTACTCTTAATACTCTTTTTTGATGCAGAAATAGAATAAAGAAAAACCACTTAAAAATTCAAACATACTTAATAGTTCACTGAACTTATTTATAACATTAAAAAATCAAGTACAATTTTCGCTGATGATTTGGCATTTTCATATATTGTTTTTTGAAGACGAATTGTAATTGACTGTGATATTGCCTAACTATATTCGCATAGAACACAAAATCGCTTGAAGAGGTAATACCTTTTCCCTAAGGATATAAGTTCGACACACACATATCGTCGGCTAAAAGTGAAATTGTGCTAAGTCCATTTGGTATAATTTTCCAGAAGAGCAATGAAAACCTTGTTAAATCGTTTTAATTCTCTTTCAATGACACTGAGTTTTCTTTAAATGAGAAAAATTGGGCTCAGTTTTCTTTAAATGAGACTGTTTTCTTTAAATGAAAATTAAAATTATTTAACAAGGTTTTTTATTGTTCTTCTGTCAAATTTGGTATAATGGACTTTTAGCCGACGATATCAACTCTTAAAAATATGTCAATTTTTATTCTGAATTTTCTCTCATAACGCTGTCAAGGAAAGATTTTTTTTCTTTAATTGAAAATCAATGGACAGAAGAAAGAAATAGGTTAGATGTGCGGAAAAGCTCATGGCTGCTACGGCTGGAGTGGCTGCTATGGGTATTTATTTTTTGGAAGTTGAAATTCAATTTTGTTCTGGAATGGATTTAATGAAAATGTTAGTCTGCTTATGATTAGTTTGTGGCTACACTAGGACCTAAGTCGAACACGCCCGTAAAGCACACTGATTTTTTTTGACATTTACAAAAAACGTTTTATTTCAGATTTGATAAAAATACTCTTTTTCAAAGTAAGAAATACTCTTTTTTCAATTCGACGAGATGGTAACCCTAAATTTATCTGATAATAATAAAAAACTGCCCTTTTAAGGAGGCCCTCCATTACCATGATTTTTCCCAACTACAAAAAAATAGAGACACATTTATGTGAAGATACCTTGGCGAGAAAGGGAGATAAGAATCAACTGCAAAAATTTGTCGGCAACTGCCAAAAAAAATTTCCCCTATTTTTTTATGGCGATTTTATGGTTACAGTTGACGGACTTCAACTTTTTTATAGCGATTTCTACTACAATCACACATTGTCCCTGTAAGTGAATAGTAAGCACGGGTACATCCAAAGTGTTATTATAGCGTAGCTGTCATTTTTCATGTAGTTGTTGAAAATTATACAGCTTTATTGCTATGCCAATTTGAACATTATATCCATAGCATAAGGTTTGATATGTTTGCTATAAATTTGTAAAATTGGAAGGGATAGCGTTTATACTTGTCTTATAAGTCTATCTTGCTCTAGTTTTCTGCATTTTTTTTGCAGTTACAAAAGTCATGGCAATGGAGATCCTCTTTTATTAGTAAAACGCTGGAGAGGGGACTTTAAGGAAAATATTGTGGGCCAGGGTCAGTAGAGCTTTGAAAGCTCTCGGGTATTCACTACCACTGACAAGCGATTTACTTGTTTATATGGCTTACTTTCCGAGCCAAGTTGAAACTTTCTTGAAAGTTCTTTTTCGTTAATTGTTTTACTTTATGTTAAAAAAAAGTTTTGATAATGAAAAACTTTTATATGAAATTTCCGAATTACAATCGGAAAATAAAAAATAATTTCATAAAATCAAAAACATTAATTTGATCAATAGATATTTTATGGAGTGACTGAAAATGCCTATTTAAATAGTATTTTTTCATTGTTTTAATTTCCTGAAATCATATTAAACATTGCATTGAGTTATGACACCCAATAAAGAAACAATCATGTCCAAAACTCGTGTCGTCTTTTGAGACAGTACGCTTCATGATTATCAGCAATGTTAAAATTTATCGCTACGCGAAATATACCACCCAGTGATGCTATGTACCTTTAGTGAAATTTCCCTTTCCAAATGACGAAATCCCCCTTCTTCCCCTTTTTCAATGACGAAATTCCCCTCGTTTTTCCCCTATAAAAACAACGAATTTTAAATAAAGAATTAATTTATTAAAACCAAAAATTATTGTCATCGGGACTCATGTCTTTTAAGAGAAAAAAGCACAAATTAGGAAATAATTTTATATTGGAAAGCTTTAACAAAATACTCGTTAATTGTATTCCCGATAACAACGTCACGGGTCTCCAACCAAACGTCAAATAAGATATGAAAAGAAGCCGGGATTCACAATTAGATAATAGTTGAGTTTTTTTAATGTTCTGAAGCCGATCAGAACAAGCTTTCCATACAAAATCCTGCACCACCTTTTCATCTCGAACAGCGTTTGGAACAAAAGGAAATTTTATACGGTAATGTACGGTAATGAAATGCTGCTAACTTCAACGTAATAATTTTGACATTTTATTTTCAATTGAGGATTTTCTGTTGGTGGTTGGTAGATCCTGTGTGACAGTTAAATAATTTTAAACATGGGAGTTAGCTAATCGTGAGTACAAAATAAAATTAAAAGTACTTTTTTAATAGATTTTGTTTTACAGTGTACGCCGTATATGGCAGCATAATGAAACTAAAGCGCTGCTGGATTGTTACTCTCGCCGCCCGGAAAGAAGAATTTGAAAATTCAAGAAGAAAGAAATTTGACTTCCAGAATGTGTTCGAAGATTTGACATCTTTAAATATTTTAGTAATGTCTTGTACATTTAAGATGAAATATTTACTAGACTGCAAGAACTACTATTGGGGCGCTCGAAAACAAAATGAAGAGTCCTATAGCGCGTATAAATCTGCAAAGGACAACGAGTCAAGAACGGTCGCAGCGCTAGCGGTTTATCCATTCTGTGACAGGCTTATTTACATGTGCATTCATTTTAGTCAGTACAAAATAAAACCAGAATAATCAAAGCTGTGGTTTTTTTTTTTAAATTTATTTAACTCGAATGACAATTTCGATAAACGCAACGTAAAACGAAACGAATTAACTTCGCATTTTTTGACAGAAGTCTCGGATTTAAATGAATTATTTTTCCTATATATGACATAATTTGAAAAAATACAACAGTAACGGCCTACTGATGTAACCAAAGTGAAGTCAGTTGCGATTGAATTCGATGAAATTTCCCATTTACTCTGGATCGTTTTTTAAATGTTCTATGTTCTAGAACAGTGGTTCCCAAAGTGGTCCCTACGGACCCCCAGGGGTCCCTGGGATCATCCAGGGGGTCCGTGGAAAATTAAAATTGATTTGGGGGTCCCTGAACAACGTCAGGGGGTCCGCGCAAGGTTTAATATAAAATAAAAAAAATTGTGACACATTTTTATTAATATGGAAGTTAAAATAAATAACAGATTGCTTTTCCGTCTTCCTATTTGGTAGAACGTAGATTCAGTGCCGTTATGAGCCTCATCACAAAAAAAAGAAACCGACTAGAAATTAGTACTCGTGGGGATTTGCGGTTGCTACTCACAAACATTGAGCCGAACATGAATACACTCATAACATCCCATCAGGTTCATCCAAGTCATTAATTTTTTTTGTGTTTTAAAACAAAAGTTATAATTTCAATAAATACTTCTTCAACAAAATGTTTAATTTATATTTTATTTTTACGTTACCATTTACCATTCAAGACATCAAAGTTAAATTTGTAATTTTTCTATTAAACATTTATGTAGTTTTTCACCCAGGGTCCGTGGGCAAGTTTTGACTATGAACATAACAAAAGCTATAATTGCCAATCTGGCAATCATTGGAGACCCGTATTAAAATTCGAACAATTGTATGAAAATTCCTCTTTGAAGTAAAACTTTTCAATAAGATTTTTTAAAATTTATTCCAATCGGATTTTGAGTTATGGGAGTTTTATGTAGAATCATATCCTAAAAAACTTTTGTTCTTGGACTTTTGTGATAAGATGCACCGTTTTTTAGATATTCACAAAAAATATTTTCGTTCGTATGGGGGGCATCCCCCTAATGGTCAATTTTTGCACATTAACGAACTTAGCCTCGCAGTTTACAGAAAACAGATCTGCGTAAAATTTCAAGTCTCTAGCTCAATCCGTGCGCCCGCAATCCGCGCCAAAAACGGACGAACGGACGGACGGACGGACATGCAAAAATTAAATATTTTTGTCATTCTAAACACACTGGTGTAATTCATTTTTGTGTGCGATGACGGGATCTTGGCGTTACAAACGGGAAGGCAAAGTTAGTATACCCTTTGGTTTCACCATACGGGTATAAAAAGGGGTCCGTGGGCAAGTTTTGACTATGAAAAGGGGTCCGTGGGCCAAAAGAGTTTGGGAACCACTGTTCTAGAACATTAAAAAAACGCAACTAATAATCAAAGTAAGTCACAAATTTATAAATCAAGGTAGTTCCTTTGCTTTCGAGCTTAAAATGACCCTGTCCTCCTTAAATTCGGTAAGAATTATTTCCATATTTTGAATTTAAAAAATATAAAAATATCAAAAAATGGAAAAAAACAAAATCAAGTCGCGACTGGAACTCGATTTTTGTATTCCGGGCACTTTGCCACTGGTCCATGCATTCTTCTGGTGAATATTGGTCGAAATTAGTATATTAAGCCAAATTTTAAAGATAACCAAGAAATTACCGATTGAATTGATTTTTACATAATTTAAAGAAAGCACTGTGGGTAAAGAAAGCTTTTGTTTTTATAATTCTACTTGTTTGAGAAATGACATTTTTTGGTTATATTCGTTTTTCACTTAACTACTTAATTTACATTTTGATTTTGATATTAAGTAGGTTTTGAATTAAAAATTATGTTTTTGCAACGATTTAATTTTTAGTGATTAAGATACCTTCGAATTGAAATGTTCATTATTAATTAAAATTAAAATATTAATTCATGGTTCATAAATAGTTTGTTTTACAATTAATTAAAATAATAATTGTTAATAATTATAAATATTGTGACATAAAAATAATTTATGGGGCCTATTGCGGTTATCGATCGATCATCGTTGACCGGAACGATCGAAAAACAATTTGGTATTGCGTAAGGTTCATCGTGATTTTTTTAGTGTTTGACGTCTTCACCGGACGATCCAACAAAGATCATCGTTCCCAACTGAACGATTTTATCGTTCGCGAACGATAAAATCGATATCGCAATACTGATTTTTCGATCGTTCCGGTCAACGATCGATTGACGAAGCTCACAATAGGGGCCTATGTTTATTACATCTATGAGAATGTAAAGGGTGGTTAAATTTTAAGGGCCGATGTTGAATGTGAACCACACCTAAACGTCAAGTTTTTTTCTGCATTTCATTTGACATTTCTCAATTTCAGACTAACTCAATTTGAACCATGCAAAGATACACAATCGAGCAACGCGTTAAAGTTATTCAGGCTTATTATGAAAATGTGCCTCATCACTGAAGATGATTTTCTTCGAAAATTGATCATCCACTGTTGCCATTTCTTGCCACCATTCTGACCATTGACGACGCTTGAAATGGTCAAGAGGCTTTAGTTCTTGAGTCAATTGAACCTTGTAAGCGTGTAAATGCAAGTCTTTATGCATAATGTTCATCAACGACGAGCGTGGGAGGTGCAATTGTTGGGCACGACGACGAGTTGAGGATTTGAACGCCCATTTTCATAATAAGCCTGAATAACTTTAACACGTTGCTCGATTGTGTATCTTTGCATGGTTCAAATTGAGTTAGTCTGAAATTGAGAAATGTCAAATTAAATGCAGAAAAAAACTTGACGTTTAGGTGTGGTTCACATTCAACATCGGCCCTTAAAATTTAACCACCCTTTATATGAAGTAATTAAATATCAGTAGAAGAATTTAAGAAGAATATATTATTTAAATTCTCTACAGCACTTCTGTTGATTTGCAATTTAAAATATTTCTATTGAAAATATATTTAAGAAATCCGAAAAATGAACAAAAAATGTGTGTCAATGAACTTTCATGGAAACTACTTTCCATCAAAGTCTTTTAAAGTAGTTTAAAGTAATTACTTTAAATAAGATTACACTGAAAATTCGGTTAAACGTATTCCAAAGCCATTTTAAAGTGTTTTCGTTTAAAAGATTGGTGTGTACTTTACAATTGCAATACGATCATTATAAAGTGGCAAATGCATAAATAAGGGCATTTCCTTCCCTCTTTACCTTTGTCTAAGCTTGGAATTGGATTGTAATTGTTTTTATTTATTTGTATTTCTACTTTTTCGTAATTTTTTAAAAGTATTTCGGATTTAGTTGAAAGGCGAAGATTTTCCCCTCGTTGTAAATCGTTTCCCCTCGTTTTGAAGCGTTTTCCCCTTTTCCCCTATTAACAATTTTTATAGTCAGATTCCCCGCAAAAAGGGGAATTCCCCTCCATATAGGAGGATCTCCATTACCATGACTTCTGTAACTGCAAAAAAATGCAGAAAACTAGAGCAACATAGACTTATATAGATTTAAATAGGAATGACGGAATACAAGTATGAACGCTTTCCCTTCCAGTTTAACAACTTTATAGCAATCATATCAAACCTTATGCTAGGAATATAAGGTTCAAATTAGCATAGAAATAAAGCTATACAGCTGCATGTGTGTGTTTGAACTACATGAAAAATGACAGCTACGCTATAATAGCACTTTGTATGTGTCTGTGCTCACTATTCACTTACAGGGACAATGTGTGATTGTAGTAGAAATCGCTATAAAAAAGTTGAAGTCCGTCAACTGCAACCATAAAATCGCCATAAAAAAAGAGGGGAAATTATTTTTGCAGTTGCCGACAAATTTTTGCAGTTGATTCTTATCTCCCTTTCTCGCCAAGGTATCTTCATATAAAAGTGTCTCTATTTTTTGCAGTTGGGAAAAGTCATGGTAATGGAGGGCGGCCTTATAACATCACTGCTTAGTGCCAACGCACACGCTTCATCTCGTCGCGGCAACTTTTAGTCCTCAAAATGCCTTTCCGACGTACACGCTTCTTCACTTTTTAGTAGGAAAAACTTGTTTACAACAAGCGATCGCTCATGTGTGTGTGGTTCTCATATATGTGTTGTATTTCCAGCTCATTCCCTTTCTAGCTAGCACCGAGGCAACATCAATTGCCACAATAGAAACTGCCAACAATCGAAGAATAAGGACTAGTGTTGATTCGATCCAAGTAAATACGAGTACATATTCGATACTTTTGTTCTGATACCAAGTAATTTTGTAATCGATACCTTCATCCCGATACCAAGTAGGTATCGATACTTTTTGACTGATCTCGAAAAGTGAGTACTTTATATTGAATATTTAGGCATCTTCACCCTTATGTCCCTTATGATTCTAGGGCTTTTTTATAATTTTTGAGGAATATATCAAGTTTTCTTTACTTGAGCTTGGCCGTTTCATCATTAAAATTTCTTCCACTTGAAGAATAGGAGGAAATAAAATCGATGTTTCCTTTATTATATGAACATGCCAGAGCGTTTTTAGTAGTCGTTGCATCGTCAGTTCCTTGTGAAAGGTTGTTTTCAAAGGTGGGTGCAACCATTACTCAAAAGCGCAATCGACTTTCCGGAAAACACCTTGAATAATTAATGTTTTTGGGAAATGTTCCAAAAAACGATTTTTTTGACTACTGTGAAAGGTTTTTAGTTCAAACAATGATTAGCTAATATAGATAAGAAAGTTCTCCAAAGATATTTGGTTTGAGATGCCGGCGGTTTCATTTTCTGTGTGAATACTGAGTTATTAATGTGTGCGGCCTCATCTCAGGTGTTGCCACATCTCAGATGTAATGCGTAATTAGTTGTAATGCGCCTCGAAAAAACCATAAAAAATCGCACAATGGTAATACACAAATTTGATTCTCAGCAGTCAGTTAGTTAAAAATCAAAACAAACCATCAATTTCGGTGGAAAATTTAGTTTTCGTGTTAATTTCGTTGATTTTTAGTGTATTTCGCGATTTAAATAATAAAAAAGTGTCATAATTTGCTTGAAAATTTTCGCGAACTGTCAGGCCGCTGTCGGAAGCATGATGGTGTTGGTGCAAAGGTTGTGTAAACATAATACAAATTTTTGACCGCTATAAGGATATGAAAATCTCGTTTGGTTTAGCCCTGACTAAACGACAAGTTTCTTGTTTTTCTTCAATTCCATATTACATGAAGGTGTAAAAGGGAAAGATGGTGTTGCTTGGTGACTTTTTTTTATCGCGCATCTGTTTTCTCTGCCGTAGTTAAACGGAAACTTCCATTTACTTCCCATCTATATTCGGTAATCATTGGTTCAAATACCACCTTTTACACATAAAAATTGTTATTTTACAAATTAAATTGGGCTTTTTGAACATTTAACTGACTTTCTGCGAGTAAAATCTTCAATTTTTTTTGAAAAAAGTCACTTAGATGTGCAAAAGAATCAATTTAATTTGTAGCATAGCCAACTTTATTTATAAAAGGTGGTATTTGAACTAAAAAAGCTGTGCTAGTTTTCCTCCCATTCTTCAATTGAGAGAGATTTTCTTATGAAAATCTAATTCAATAAATCTAAATGAAAGTAAGACAGTTATATTTTTGTCTTTGTATATAATTATGTTGATTAATTTTTATAAAAAATAAACATCCGATTCCACAAAAGTACAGTTCTACACTTCACAAATTGTTAAATTGTATATTCACAATTCAGTGGTAATTTGCCAAATCTTGATAACAGCATTTTAAGATATTTCAGAGGTGCAGTATTAAAATTTGAGAAAAATGTGATATGGTAAACGTTTTATTTTTTTCGTCAGTTAAAAGCTTAAAACAGCTCTTAAAGACATGTTTAAAATAACGTCCAGAAAAAATTTACCAAAGTTACATACTGTTGGCAACACTTTCGTTGAAGCCAACGATCAACCAAGTCATGAGAGTCTATTAACTCGCCAGTTGTAACTTGGCTTCCACTCTGTAACGTCGTTCCCATTCAATTAAATTGTAAAGTAAAGTATTAATAAAGCATATTGTAGATGTTAGCCAACTACGCGTGTTTCATTTCATAACCAAAGTGCTAACAGATTGGCGACGAGAATCGGTGATTTTTTTTTTCTTCTTCTCTTAGAAAAAAAAATCAACATGGGAAACGATGAAGATCGATTGTTGGACATTGTTAGTCGACAGGAAGAATTGTCGCGCACCCAGCAACAGCAGCACACAGAGCAGATGCAGGCTTTGTTACAACTCATCACAAAGAGTCAGCAAGCGGTAAACTCTTCAACGGAAGATTCTTCTGGAACAATACGGCAAACGATAAATCCAGCACCAGCCGAATTTCTTATGGAGTCGTTAGCAAATAGCATGGTAGAATTTGCATACGATCCAGACAATAACCTAACTTTTGAGAATTGGTACGCAAGATATGAGGATTTAATTCGTGAAGACGGCGCGAAATTGGATGATAAGCAAAAAGTCAGGTTATGCCTGCGCAAACTAAGCAGTATCACGCATCAGCGTTACGTCGACTCAATTCTGCCAAAACAACCACGAGAATATTCATTTGAGGAAACTGTTGGGAAATTAAAACAGCTTTTCGGTCGTCATACTTCGCAATTTAGCATTCGATACAAATGTCTACAGACAAAGAAAGTAGATACAGTCGATTGGCAAACTTATGCAGCGACAGTCAATAAAGCTTGTGAAGAATTCCAACTCCAGCAACTGAGTGCCGATCAATTTAAATGCTTAATTTTCGTGTGTGGATTGCAATCCCCGCGAAATGCCGAAATACGCACGAGATTGTTGGCATTGTTAGATGCTGAAACATCGCAAAACCCCGTTGACTTAACAAAATTAATTGCTGAGGCCCAGCGCATCATTAGCCTCAAGCAAGACACTCAGCTTATAGAGCAAGGCGCTACTTCATCACAAATTCATGCTCTCCATTCCAAAAAGCATAATCAGAAAAGCGAGCAGCATAAAAAAAGGCAACATCCAAAAATGCCTTCGACGCCGTGTTGGCGTTGCGGTTCTATGCATTTTTCAAAAGACTGCAGTTATTTGGAACACAATTGCAAATCGTGTGATAAAACTGGTCACAAAGAAGGCTATTGTGCTTGTTTTTCAAGGCAAGAGAACAATTCCTCTCAAAAGTCATTTCAAAAGCATTACAGTAAGGGCAAACGGGCCAGTCAAACCAAATTAATAGGGTCAATTGCTCTAGTTAATGCAGTCAACAGTCGAAAATACGTCGACATATACATCAATAAGCAACTTGTGACGCTTCAAATCGATCCAGGATCCGATATCACGATAATTTCCGAGGACACATGGCGTTCAATCGGAAGCCCGTCTACAAAGCCACCATCGCTGAAGGCTATCAGCGCATCAGGGCAGCAGATGGCGCTTCTCGCAGAATTTTTCTGTGAGATGCGCCTAGCCGGGCAAGTTCATAAAGGTTACGTTTTTATAACAAAAATTAAAGGCATTGAACTTTTAGGTAACGATTTAATGGAAAAATTCGGGATGTTCGACCGTCCTATCAACGCTTTTTGCAACAGCATTCAGATGTCGAACGACATTCGGAATTCAGAAATCGAGCAAATCAAGAGGGACCATGCAGAAGTATTCAACAATCTACCTGGAACCTGCAACTCGATTACAGCACACATTACGCTCAAACAAGGAGCAAAGCCAGTTTTTCGTCCGAAACGTCCAGTGGCTGACGCACTTCAGAGTCAAGTGGAAGCAGAAATAGACAGACTGCAAAATCTCGGGATCATTTCACCGGTCGATTTTTCAAATTGGGCAGCACCCATCGTAGTCGTTAGGAAGGCGAATGGCAAGATTCGCTTGTGTGGCGATTACGCAACGGGGCTCAACGAACAGATTGAACCAAACCAGCATCCATTACCGGTTCCAGATCATATGTTCGCTAAGTTCGCGGGTTCCGAAATCTATTCAAAATTAGATCTGTCAGATGCCTATCTGCAGATCGGAGTCGACGAAGACTCCAGTAACCTGCTCACCATTCATACCCATAAAGGTCTATTTCGAGTCAACCGATTATCTCCAGGCATTCGCGCAGCACCAGGAATATTCCAGGACTCAATGGAGAAAATCGTAGCAGGGCTCGAAGGAGTTGAAGTCTACTTTGATGACATCAGTGTCCATGGCAAGGACTTTGCAGACCACAAGCGTAAATTAAAAAATCTCTTGATTAGATTGCAGCAACATGGGATTCACGTTAAATTCGAGAAATGCGAATTTTTCAAGACTGAAATTCGTTATCTTGGATTCATAGTTGACAAACACGGAATCCGACCCGATAAAAACAAAATCGAAGCTATTCAGTCATTAGAGCCTCCGCGCACGCAGGCTCAGCTTCGCTCTTTTCTCGGGGCCATCAATTATTACGGGAAATTTATAAGGCAAATGGAAAATTTAAGAGCTCCTCTAAATCATCTACTTAAGGCCAACGTTCCGTTCGAGTGGTCAACCGAATGTCAACAAGCGTTCGAGAAATTTAAAGAAATTCTTTCTTCAGATTTAGCACTGACACACTACAATCCATCGCTTCCAGTCAAAGTCGCGGCTGATGCATCGGATTACGGAATCGGCGCCTACATCGCACACACATTCCCCGACGGATCAGAGAAAGCAATATTTCATGCTGCTCGTTCTCTAACGCCTGCCGAGCGTAAATACAGTCAAATAGAGAAAGAAGCACTGGCTTTGATCTTTGCGGTGACAAAATTTCATAGGATGATTTACGGACGCAAGTTCCAGCTATTTACAGATCATAAGCCATTACTCGCGATCTTTGGATCAAAGAAAGGAGTCCCAATTCAGGCCGCAAATCGCTTACAGCGTTGGGCTCTAACATTAATGGCATACGACTTCGAAATAAGCTACACCAAAAGCGCAGACTTCGGATGTGTCGACATGCTGTCGAGACTAATAAACCTGCAAGCGTTACCGGAAGAAGAAGTCTTAATAGCATGTACTAAACTGGAGTTAGATCTTACCGAAGTAGCTCAGGAAGCAGTTAACGGATTACCGGTTAACTTCACCATGACTCAAGGAGAAACTAAACGTGATCAGCATCTCAAACAAACAGTGGATTTCATCCAAACGGGTTGGCCGTCTTCAAAGAAATCCATCGTTGATCCAGAACTTCTTGAATTTTATTCGCGAAAGGATTCACTCACTGTAGTTCGGGAGGTCATAATGTTTAACGAGAGAATTGTGATTCCATTTAAATACCGGAAAAGAGTTTTGCATCAACTGCACCAAGCCCATTTAGGATCCGACGCAATGAAGAGAATCGCCCGATCTAGCATCTATTGGCCGAGCATCGACAAGGAAATACATGAGCTAGCTCGCAGCTGTTCAAAGTGCGCCGAGAATGCTAAATCACCAATCAGGACGTTGTTACAGTCATGGCCGCAGACATCAAGATCGATGGAGCGCATACACGCTGACATCGCTGGTCCACTGAATGGTAAGTGGTATTTGGTTATCGTTGATTCTTTTTCCATGTATCCCGAAGTATACGAATGTGGAAACATCACTACCACAGTAATGAAGGAGAAATTTTTAACATTCTTCGCTCTGTTTGGAAATCCTGAAACATTGGTTACGGACAACGGTACTCAGTTCTGTAGTGCGAGTTTTGAGCAATTTTGTCTAGAACGGGGAGTACAACACGTCAAGACGCCACCGTATCACCCAATGTCAAACGGAAGAGCGGAGAGATTTGTCGGAACACTCAAAACAGCTTTGCTAAAAATGGAAGGGGAAGGAACAGTCAAGGAAAACCTTTATAATTTCTTACTGGCTTATAGGTCCACTCCTAATCGCAGAGCTAAAGATGGCAAATCACCGGCAGAACTATTTATTGGACGGCAAATTCGAACAACAATCGAATTAGTCAAACCAACGTCGAAGCCAGCAGAGATTCGAGACGACGTGCAAGAGGCTCAGTACAATCGACGACATGGAGCTAAGGAACGAGTATTTTATCAGGGAGATACAATCTACGCTCAGGTTCATTCGCACAACGAGTTTCGCTGGATTCCAGGAGTTATTATTGAACGAGTGGGCAATGTTTTGTATAATGTCCACTTGCCTAGCTTAGACCGCCGATTCGATCGCATGCGAACCAACTTCGTTATCGTTATTCCGAATCTGGGGATCTTAGTACATCGCACATTCCAATGGACATCTTACTCGATATCACCGAGAACCTTGGAAGTCATCAATTGAGCAGTCCGATTCAGGAGCAGGAACCGCCACCATCTCCGAGGCAGGAACTGGCAGCATCTCCTGTTGGAAGGGTTGACGAGCAGTTCCGCCGCCGTAATCTTAAGCGGAATATGGATGTATCCGTCCGACTTGATAGACCGCAGCGTGAGCGGAAGCGCCCACGCCGTTTTGAGGATTAAGGACAATCTTTAACAAGGGGAGGTGTTGGCAACACTTTCGTTGAAGCCAACGATCAACCAAGTCATGAGAGTCTATTAACTCGCCAGTTGTAACTTGGCTTCCACTCTGTAACGTCGTTCCCATTCAATTAAATTGTAAAGTAAAGTATTAATAAAGCATATTGTAGATGTTAGCCAACTACGCGTGTTTCATTTCATAACCAAAGTGCTAACACATACATATATCTGAGATTTTAAATCTGTATCGCTGAAATATTTTAAAATACGGTTATCGAGTTTTGGAAAATTTTCACTGAATTACAAATTAAAAAAAAAGCGTTCCAGGAACTCACACATTTGTAAATATTTTTTCTTTACATTTTCACAATTTTCATTTATACAATTGAGGCGTTAAAAGCTAGAGTGGATCAAGTCACATAATCGAGTTTTTGAAGCTTTTCCACTTTTGTACTATTATTGACTGTAAATTTTTGGAAAAAAAAATTTCTGTGGACTTTATTACTCAATGTTGAAATGTTCTTTTGTGCATCCAAACATTTTTATCTAAAAACTCACTCGCAATAGTGATTCAAACACAAAAAAAATTCACGATTTCGACATGTGGGTTGGTCCACTCTGGCTTTTAACGCCTCAATTGTATTAATTTTTTGTATCAACGAAATTTTTCGTTGAATTCAAACACAGAAGTTAAGGACGATAAATTCTTCTGTGACGAGTTGCTAATTGCACATTAGCTTCATTTTCGCTATTACTGCTACTGTACAAATCCATTTTTTATACACTTATGATCACATTTAGAGGCGTTTGAACACTGCAATTGTAAAGGGTGGTTAAATTTTAAGGGCCGATGTTGAATGTGAACCACACCTAAACGTCAAGTTTTTTTCTGCATTTCATTTGACATTTCTCAATTTCAGACTAACTCAATTTGAACCATGGAAAGATACACAATCGAGCAACGCGTCGTCAATGGTCAGAATGGTGGCAAGAAATGGCAACAGTGGATGATCAATTTTCGAAGAAAATCATCTTCAGTGATGAGGCACATTTTCACCTCAGTGGATTCGTCAATAAGCAGAACAGCCGCATTTGGGCGAATGATAATCCAAGAGTGATTGTCGAAAAACCAATGCACCCACAAAGAGTGACTGTTTGGTGCGGTTTATGGGCTGGCGGCATCATCGGGCCGTATTTTTTCCAAAATGAGGCCGGTCAGGCAGTTACTGTGAATGGTGTTCGCTATCGTGAGATGATAACGAACTTGTTATGGCCCGAATTGGAAGATATGGATGTGGACGATATGTGGTTTCAACAGGACGGTGCCACTTGCCACACAGCTACCGAAACAATCGCTCTTTTGCGCGACAAATTTAATGGCCGTGTTATCTCACGTGGTGGCGATGTCAATTGGCCGCCAAGATCATGTGATTTGACACCGTTGGACTTCTTTCTTTGGGGTTATTTGAAAGAAAAGGTGTACGTCGATAAGCCAGCAACAATTCAAGAGCTAAAGGATGAGATAATTCGGCACATTAACGGCATAGAACCTCAATTATGCCTCAGCGTCATCGAAAATTTGGACCATCGGATGGAGGTGTGCCGCCGAGGTCGCGGCGGCCATTCGATTGTGTATCTTTCCATGGTTCAAATTGAGTTAGTCTGAAATTGAGAAATGTCAAATGAAATGCAGAAAAAAACTTGACGTTTAGGTGTGGTTCACATTCAACATCGGCCCTTAAAATTTAACCACCCTTTAGTTAGATTCCTGCAAAAAATGTCTTTGTGGAACAGTATTGGACTACAAGATATTTTTTTTCTTACAAATTTCCAAAAAAAAAAACACTTGTTATTGTAAGCTTGTCGAAATGTGTTGAGGAACAGAAAATAAAGACTTGTGAAAATATTTCGTATTGTAAAATTACTCCGAATTTGTACTTGAGATTTATAAATTGTATTTTAAGAAATTAAAATGTATTTACAAGTCCTACAATTTGTGAAAAATAACTACAAATACAAGTCTTGTACTTTTGTGGAGTAGGCCCCTGGTGAAATTTTGATGTTTCACAATTGTAAGATCAATCGGTCCAACAAAATAAAATTACCCCCAATAATCAAAGTACTAACCCAACTTGTCAGCCTGGCCATCCTGGCAAGGTGAGAACAGCCCGTCGTCGTGGTTGATAAGTAATTGAAGCGTCAGTATTAGCATAGTTTAGAGATATATAGTTAGGAAACGCGTAAGAAATTTTTTCCTCAAGAATAGTACATTATCGTCTGTTTCATTTGCTGTGTAAAGACACTAATTGCTTTTGTGTGAGAAATGCAAAACTCTCGGGATATTTCGTATTGTCGGCAGAACATTCCGTAAAATGTTCCTTGCCAGGCATTTTTTCTGTTTAAGCAACGTAACAAGTGAAATAAAAGTGTTTTTTTTTTTGCTGAAAAAAATTCTATCGCCATTGACAGTTGAAGAAATTGTGAAAGGCCGCTGGCGGCCCTTGTGTATGTGTTGGTCCAATATTTTGGTTTGTTCTGTGCGAGTATTACAAAATGATTTTTTTCAACAAGTCCATTTGAGCTAAATGATAAAAAGAGAGAAATGATGTTGTCGACTAAGGAATGATGCTGTCGACTACTTCTTTCTACAGGCGCCAAATGGAAAACCACGTTTGTGTCTTATCTATAGTAAGTCTCTAATCTATGGTATTAGAGTAACAATCGAACAGTGAAGTTGCAGTTATTGCGCGTGGTCGAAGTGATAAGTTTATGATAAATCTGGCCCTAAGTTTCAGCGGCTTATCAGCGCGAAGGCACGAGGGCGGGTTTGTTAAATAAATTGACAGACTGGGTTAAACTAAATTCAAGTGGAGTATTATACAATAAAATGTGTAAAAGATTTCGTTTTTTTGCATTCGATCCAAGTAGGTATCGAGACTTCCCGCCGATACCAAATGTGGTATCGATACCTTTTTGTGATATTACTTCCAAATAAAAGTATCAATACTTTGCCGTATCGAATCAACACTAATAAGGACTGGTAATTTGTTATGGCATTTACACTTTCCTACCTACCTGAAAAATAAAACTACCTGGAACTGGTATTTCACTATTTGCATTCAATTTTTGTTTATTTGGGATATGTTTACGAGTCGGTGGCTAACCAACGACTGACTCGATGAAATTACGCACACATGAACGCTTACGTGCTACACGAGCGACTTCGTTTGTGTGCGTAAAAGAAGACGAAAAGAACACTTTTCGAGTGGCGACTTTTCCCCTCTTGCCGCTCTCGTTTCTTTCCAACAATTTGGTGAAGTTGCGGCATGCTGATGACCGAAAGTTGCTCCGTGTACGCCCATACTTACACCGTGTCTTCATTTGGGATTTTTCAAGCTCCCTTGAAAAATATCAAAATGATTTTGATATTGGCCAGCATGCTGTCAATCATATAATTTTGCATGACAGTTCAAAATGCTGTCACAGCATGCAATGATTGACTGCAAGATTGAACGTGTAGGGACCGCTTAAGAGTGTAGGCGTTATTTATAATTGTTTAGTATTGTCCATATAAATCAGGACCTTCAATATTATATAATTTCGTCTATTGTGATTAGAATTAAAGTAACTGCCGTGCCGATAACTTGTATTTTTATTTGTCTCTGTCCTCTACAAGAGGTTTTCTTTTCGTCTGTTCTTCTGTTTCAGCCTTTTCAATTTCACGTATTGCATTAATTGCGAGAGCGGTGACTAGGTGTTTTCTTTTCATCGCCATCTTGAGAAATAAAATTTCAAGATATTTTCGGCCCAGCTGTCAAAAAAATTTCATTGCGATGAGATATTTCTTGGGATAAAAAATTGTTAATCAAGACGCTTCGAAGTTACCCTTGGTGCACAAGGCTTACGATCCCTGTTGTGGGGTAACCGTGTATATTTTATTTTGATTCTGAAATGCTCTGACAAATCTCAGCTGAATCGGTCGTGTCGAAGTTTAGTTAAATATAATTTTTTTTTTGTATTCGATTGTTTCAAAAAACGTTTTAAAAATAATAATAGATTTTATTTAGCTAATATTTATGTATGGCAGGTATTTACAGAGAAATTTTAAAAGAAAAACGATGCCGAGGTAGCAACTTTCTTATATACTTAACCACAACTAATAAAAAAACAAAATGGAATTGACCCGCTGAAAAAACTCCCCAACAAACCTTTTGTAAAATTTGTAAGATTGTTAGAAGCTATTATCGTTACTACTTTTATATCTTAACACAAAAAAAATGGTTGATTACTAGGGCTGCCAAAAATATGCATTTGCATATTTCTTCTCGTTATGATTTCGGCTCCGGGAGTTTTTTATTCATCCGAATCAATAAGTTTAGAAGCGAATGAAGGTCACTTGTTGTTGCATATTTTGCATATTTGACACGTTAGTGCATATTTGCATATAAATGCATATTTTGCCTGTTTCCTGAAAATTTCAAAACTTTTTATGCACATTTTGAATCTTAGTTCAACTGGGTAAGCCAATCGTCATTCAATAATACGACGACTGGAGTTTCACTGGGTTCTTAAGACACAAAACCTGAAATTTGTGTATCTTGCGCCTATTTCACGCTTCAACCTTTTAGCACAGAATAACAGAAGGGAATCGAGGAACAAAAATTTTTGATGTGCATTTTTTTGATGCAAATTTTTGATTTTGATTTCCCTTGTAAGCACACGAATTGCTTTATATGTGTGCCCAGAAATGGCGGATGAAATTCCAGGGGGTTGCCAGAATTAAATTATTGGATGTGTTGATGCACATAATTTTATTCCGCTAAAATCACAAAATGGAAATTCGCGGAAATTTAATTTAATTCATATCCCTAATAACAGTTAGTATGTATGAATTAATTACGTTGATTTTTTGAAAGAAGCGTTAATGCTCGTCGCTCAGATTCTAGTAAAAACTTTTTTTTATCAAAAAGTTAATGTAATCGACATTACTCCAATACCCTATTCTGAGACTAACTTTTAGATCCGACAAATAATTCGTTGAGAACTTAAAACCCTTACAAATCCAAAAGATGAAATTCAAAGTTCAGAAATTTATTGAAATTCAAATCTACGCGCCTTTTGCAGTTTTTGAATCACGAAACCTTGAATCAGGTAATACCAAAGTTTGACGTTTGTCAAACCGAACAAAAAAACAAATCGAGATAAATGTCGGAAACGTTTTGAATTTATGCCGATTTATTGTGTAAAATCGTGGATGTTGTGACGTGTTTATCGTTATGTGATACGAAGAGAAGCGGCGGATAACGTAATTCTTTTAAAAAAAATTGATTTCCTCGGAATTACGAGAAAATTTTAGTGTTTCCTAAATTTTCCCCCTTTTTTGTGTCTAATCGAAAAAGTTTACCTTTCTGGTGCTTTCGGTACCCTAAAAAACGTTCTTTCGGGATTTTTTAAGCTATCCGCGGAACATTGCTTGACGAGGCATTTTAAAAATTCCAATTTTGGCATAATAAATATTTCTTCCAACCTTTCTCGGAAAAATTGAACTAAAAATGTAAACAAAACGACGTCGTTTTGTTTACAACTGATATGCGTTTGTGTGCAAAGAAGAAAAAATGCAAACAGGGTTGCAATGGAAATCGTTTTTGGTTGATTTTCAATTTTGGCAGAAAATGAGTTTCTTGGAATGGATAAAACCAAAACTCAATCGAAGTGTCATTTTATCGATCCCGCATTGCGTTTTATGTTCTAAAAAGTGTTTTGTGTGAGGAGAAGTTAGATTTTTTCGATTGCTGGAATAATGAAAAAAAATCCGTATCAAACCCTGCAAAACTAATTTTGCATGTTATATTTTTTATCTCTTTTGCGTGTTCGGTTTGAATATGAAGGCAAGAAAAGGAATTCCGGAAAATTCGAAAATTTAAAGCGAGTTGAAGATATTTTTTTCTATCGCCGATTCTTCTCTCTACCGTGCGACATTGAAATTCTCGATTGTTTCCCTTCTGTTATTCTGTGATATAAGTCAGTGTTGTCGATACTTTTTGGGCATGTAGAGTAAATAAAATAACAAAATTGTTTAGGCTCTCTACGTTTTGGTTTGAATTCTCTCTAGTCGTTTCAAGAGTGTTTTATATTAAATATGTTCTCCGCTGGTAATACCGATGCGATTTTAACAAGTAAATTTTTAATCAATCACAAATGTCGCAGGAATCAAAAAGGGAAAGGAAAACGTCTCTGGTAAGTTGTTATTAACATGAGTTGTCAACATGATATTATAGATTTGTTTGAAAGCATTTCGGTGATAAAAAAATTCGTTGAATATTGTAAAATATTGTCGCGAAATTTCGGCTGCTTTCACAAGTCGTCAAGAGCTATATGAACATTATACCTTTTTTTTAAGCTTTTACGACCGTTTTCAACATTTGATTTTTCGAAAGTAAACTACCGAAATTGGCCATTAACGTTTGCGCGTTTTTGTTTTTAGCTCTGGAGTCATTTACGCTTAGGGTTGTCACCAGATATGCCTGGGTGAAAGAGGACGATTTGCAAAAAAAAATTTCTTCATGTTGATTATTGCCTTTGTGTGTGTATCAAAACTTTTCACATTTATTTCATGCATTTTTTTATGTATAAAAAAAAACAATCGTCGCCTGAGAATTTAAGTGTATGTAGTTTTTTTCCAGTTTTGAATTGGGATCAGTTTCTGAGTTTTTCAAAGCTGCTTTTAAATTTGGTGCAATTTATTTTTAATTTCTGTAAAGACAAATGCTAATTCTGTATTCGATTTAAATTTGAAAAAAATCGGTGCGCTGGAAAAAGAGTTATGATACTTTAAACTCAATTCACTCAAAACCAACGAAAGTTACATACGACATTTATAGCAGTCCCACAATAGCGCTTTGCCGCGTGCGTCAGCGTTGACATTTCAGTGCACCTAACGAGCTTTGACGCTGGAAGGCCATGAATCATCTGTGCTAAACCGCAATAACGCTTTGACGTTCAAATATTTTTTTGTGAATTTCGAATTGAAAAATGTCGTCAAGGGATTTGCAAGACATTGTTTTTATAGCTTTAGTAGCTGAAGCAGCGTACAAGGCTCAACAATTATTTAAAACCAATGAAAGACGCTGGTGGGTTCGGGAACTCAACATAAAATATAGTTTTTTCCCTAAAAAGTATTTTTATTATTAGGTTTCACATATTAACATCTTTATTTCTATGCAATCTAAGCTGGAAGTTAACTATTGCCAAAATTTCACCCTGCAGCTCCTCTTGTATCTCTGACGGTAGAATATCCATTTTTTTACCTATCATTTTCATAAACAATTCGTTTGGTGATTCTGTTTCCGGACTTTTGAATCGTTTGTCAACGATTTGTGATAATCCTTGCCAGAAATTTTCGTGCACATCTACGCTGCTTTTCTTTCTTTTCCTTGGATTTGAATTGTTCAAATTTTCGCTGCTACTAGAAAAAACTTCGTCAGTCTCATCCAGGAATTGGGGCTCCGGTGTTGAGGTGTTTATTTCTTCATTTAAAAATTCTGACAGACTAGTTTCTTCTTGAAGTGCAGTCGATGTTGTGGTGGAAAAGTTTCCTGTTTGCCTGAAATCAAGTTAAAGTCATTGTGGTTACCATTCAACTAATATTTCATACTTTCGAGTTTCGAGACTGTCTTTTAAAAAAACCAATTGATCGAAATAACCCCACTTTTCATCTTCGCAAGCTGCACTACCGGATGACAAATTTTTCTTCTTGATTTCTCAGACGAATCGATCTCTTAAGCTTTTCCATCGTTGTTGGCAAGTTTCAACTACAATTTGGTTTGGAAAAAAAGTAAATATTAAGTTAAATAATTAATGTGAACAAGAATCTTACTCGGCCGTCCTGTTTCTTCGGCAATTTTAGCCCACGCAAACTCTTTTTTTATTGTATTTCGGTATACTTTCGATTTCGTGTTATATAAATACTCAAAACTTTTCACCTTTTCAATTAACATTTCCTCAAAATTAATATTATCCATTTTTATTCGAATCGATGAACTTCTATTTACGTCCGAATGACAACTGTCAAAGTGCCAACGCGTCTGAAAGTAGAAAGTAGGTCTACTCTCGGCGTCAGCGCGCTTTGAAGCTCGCTGGCAAAGCGCTATTGTAGATGACTTCATACAATCGCTTTGATTTTACTTTTGAGCGTCGAACTGTCAACGCTGAAGCAAGTTGCAAAGCGCTATTGTGGGACTGCTATTATATTCTCAGCCGACGAAATGTCAAAAACCCAAGTTGCTCATGAGCCTATTCACATTAGTGAGCCTACATATAAAGAGAGTGGCCAGGGGTGCGTTCCTTTATTAACCGTGGTTAACCGCGGTAAAGAGAAATGCGTTCTTAAATGCCTACGGTTAACGCTCAGTAAACTTTACTGCCGTTCCTAAATGCCAAAGTTAAGCTGTCAAAGTTACTTTTCTCAACTCTGCTCGAGAGCTGAGTTGGAGAAAGTTAACTTTAATTGTAATTAAAGAACGCGATAAAGTTAACCGAGACGGTTACAACTGTCAATCAACTGTCAATTCGTCTCGTAGTTTCGAATGAGTTTTTTTTATATAAAATTTACCATTTCATTGTTTTCAATATAAAGCTTCTGTTGGTTTTCAAACACTTCCGCAGCTCCCAAAAAGATTGCTTTGATCATTTGTTGGTCCGACATATTTTTAATGTATTGTGCACATCACTGCGGTCAAAGTTAACCAAATCGCGTTCTTTTAATCAGAGTTAACGTCGGTAAAATTTCAACTTTGGCAATCAGCTGTTCTAACTTTGACAAACCCAACCTTTACTCGGGAATAAAGGAACGCACCCCTGGCAACTGGAGTTCCCCTAAGGGAATTAGAGTTCCCCTAAGGGAGAACTCCAATTGAGCAGAGGCAGAAGCAGTAGTAGTGGCAGAAGCAGAATCTGCTTTCTGTCCCACAATGAAATTTGAATTCTGACGAAAATAGCAGAAACCTCTCAAAACGTTGTACGTATTTATATCAGCGGCATGATTTGTCGTATAATATTTCATTGTTTTTGAAGTATTCAATTAATTTCTCCTCCATTTCAAGTATTACAAATATTTACTTCCATCCATATATGCAAAAAATATCAACAACGATTTGTGAGGTTAAATTGAAAGCAGAAATTTAGAGATTAGAGCTAAAATGTGTTTCTGCTTCTGCCACTGCCTCTGCTGCTGCTTTATTGGAGCTCATCACATAAGACGCTATGTGTTCTAAAGTTCTGCCTCTGCCCAATTGGAGTTCTCGCTTAATGTTGCCAGTTTCTGTCATAATTAGGCGGACTATTAAGGCAGAAGTAGAGTATTTCAAAGCTCAGATTGCAATGAGTTCGTCACACTAATATAAAAAACACCTTAATCTATCTAACGGTGGGATCACATCTTTCTTACATAATTAGACTTCATATGCCGAATATAAGTGAAAAAAAAATTTGAAGTTTTTATACAAAAACATTTGAAAACTCGAAAACTAATTGAAGTAGGAAATTGAAGTTTGGCATAGAAAAGAATTTTATCCAAAGATAAACCTCTTCTGAAAATGGGAAAAATCGAACCATGCTTTCCTCTCACTCATACAAATATAAATTTTTTTTTGCGATTATCTCGAAAACGGCTCATTTTTTCAAAATCGGTTCAAGTTTACTAGTAGAAGTGGATATTAGAATTTTCGTTACATACATCCATATGCACGAACACGCACACATGCAGCCACTTTGTGGATTCATCGAACTGAGTCATGCCTATATGTCCCGGGAACGTCCAGGGATCCGTTATGATTTCGTTTTTTGACTTATTTTAACACTTTATAAAGGGTCTTTCAATAAGGACGCTCGATTTTTAAATGTATGAAAGAATATGTTATGGCATGTTATGGAATATACCGTCGATCAAATGTCCGTCGCTGCTTTGCTTGGTGGCATGTATCCGGGAGGTCCAATTTTCGATGACTTTGTCGCATAAATCTGGCTGAATTTGCTGGATGTCGTTCGTTATGCTGGCTTTGAAAGCATTAATTGTTTGCGGTTGTTTCGCATAGACCTGCGATTTAAGATAGCCCCAAAGGAAGAAGTCTAAAGGCAATAAATCGCACGATCTCGGTGGCCGGTTCATGTCTCCGCCTGAAAAAGCTCGTGCAGAATGTCCATCGTGGTATGCGCTGTGTTCTGTTGGAACCACATGTTCTCGGTATCCATATCATCCAGTTTAGGCCACAAGATGTTACTTATCATCGATCTGTAGTGCTCGGCGTTTGGAAGAAGTGATTCCGGCAGACCAAAATCCGCTCCAAACAGTGACTTTCTCGGGATGCACGGGATTTTTTATCACTATAACTTTATTTAAACGAAAGATTTCACAATTTTTAATTACAATTATGTATTTAATTATTTTTATATCGTTAGGTTGTGAAGTGTCTTAAGACTAACTAGAATACTTGCTATTGTTTCTATTGTCAGTAAGATTTCTTTTATCAGTAAGAATTTTGATGGGAACTGTGAGTCGTTTATATTTTTCGCAATGCCTCGAATTACCGAAAATATTGTATTTCGTCTAGATAAAAATTAGATATGCAACTTAATTGCATTTGCTAATTCTTGCCATTCTGGCTTCAACTCCATTGATTTTCTTCTTTTCACATCAGCATGAGTGTGAAGTTTTGATGACGTAACTCGCATGGTACACACGCAAAAACAAACAAAATCAAAAACTGATCCAAATAATCACAAAGCGAATGTCAAACTTATTCACCACTCCGAAATTGTAATAAGGTGAATTTTTTGTTACTTTTCTTGTGGCCCAACGTCAAGAATACCAAATGGCTGCTCAGTCATAAAGAGTCACAGGGCAGACATCACAGTCGATGGTCACAATAGATTGTTACTTATGTCACAATGCCAGAATAAGGGCATAAAAGTCTAAAAAGAGGACAGATATCGGCTTTTTGGCAATAGTGGGAAAAAAGATTTTTTCCTCAAATAGAGCATTTGTCCCCAAAAAAGAGGACCTCCAGTGTTACTGTTACTGTTAACTTTGATGGTTGAATTGGGTGACTTAATAGACGTGGGTGAGTGAAATCTGGGAAACGTCGTAACGAAATAACGAAATGGTTTTCCGGTTTTTTCTTCAAAGTTACGTTATAATGTTATAGAAATTTAATTCCGTTACCGTAACGAAATATTACGCAAACCCAAAAAAATATTTCGTTTCTTGCGTTACACGATGTTATTTAAATGCTAGAGATTTAGCTAGCAGAGAAAACATCAAAATCTAAGTCTATCATGGCACGAAAGGAAAAATATCAGTTGTCACCACAAAACTTTGCAATATGTAGTTTAAAAAAAAATTGTGATTAAAAATATTTTGTTTTTTCAAATATCTTGCGTACAATTAAAACATTTTAACACGTTGGCTGCCATGTCGCACGTTTTCGTGCGACACCCAAATGTTACCCTGAGGCCGCGTCGCACATTTTCGTGCGACGTGGCCCCACAGGATGTTTTATATTCTCCCAGGCCATGTCGCACTAAAACGTGCGACACAAAAAAACCGTTATAACTGCAAAATTAGGACCAATAATAAAGTCGTGAGTAGTCAAAAATGATTTTTAGGCACAAAGAAACAAAAAATAACAAAAAAAAGTTGGCCTCAGGTGACCAAAATCGTGAAAAGACGTTGGCACTGCACGATCACAATCCTGAAAAGGCTTTGGCAGCCAACGTGTTAAGGAAAAAGTGTAGAAAAGTGCATAATAAGAAATTAAAAAAAAAATTGATGGGAGGTTACTTTTCCAAAAATTTGCAGAAAACTACGATTTTTGTAAAAAAGAATTCCAGTTCCCGAGTTATTTAAGATACGTAAACGGACACACCGACAGATGTCTGTAACGGATTTGCACTTTTCAGAAAGTTTCTATCCGTTCTCAAATCCGTTTCTGTTATGAATACTGTTATGAATAGTAGAGGAAAGAAAAAACCAGTTGTGGATTTCTTTTTTATTATAGTTGTGAAAAAGTACAGCCAGCAGCAATAAAAGCCGAAACTTTTGCCTAAAATGTAAAAAAACTAGAAATACACCCAACAAATTTTAAATTTACAAGTAAAAGGCCATAGATGAAACAGGATTAGAAAATATTGATTTTTAAAAGTAAAAAAAATTAAAAATGTTTTCAAAATATATTGAATTATGTTATGTATTAAAGGCTCCTCTTTCCCCTTGCCCGATACCCGATATTAGTGATGATGAACTGGTGTCTATCTCAGTAAGAGATCTCAATCGGACTTTGAAACTACGGGGTTTAACTAGGGAGGAAATAGTTCGAATGAAACAAAGGCGCCGCACTTTAAAGAACCGAGGATATGCAGCTAGTTGTAGAATAAAAAGGATCGAGCAAAAGGATGTGCTAGAAACAGAGAAATCACAAGAATGGATTGATCTAAATGTAAGATCTAAAATATTTAGTTTTTCTTTTTGAAGATTAATAATTGATTATTTGAAATTTAGGGCGGACCACATTTAAATATATGTTTAATATAAATTTAATTACCTTTCTTATATATAAGAAAGGTATTTTAATTGTAATGGGGAAAATTTGATCAAGAACATCAAGTTTCGGTCCCGAGAATATAATGACACAATAATGAGTGACGACATTAAATATTAGTTGCTGAGTTGATCGCGAAGGAGCTGACGGACAGGAAATATACAATTTTGGTATATAGAGTAAGCGGGTATTGTGGACTAGGCGGGTATTGTGGACTAGGCGGGTAATGTGGACCACTGCAATATCTCAAAAACTGTACGAGGGAATTAATTCGAGTTCATGTTCAAATATGCACCGGCGACACTTGATCTGTGAAACCAATTATTTGCGTTGAAACTGCTAAAAAATCTTATAGTTGTCTCATATGAGTAAAAAATAGGAACGGTGGTCTACAATATTTGTAGGTATTGTACAATACCTACAATATTATTTTATTTTTTCGTTCTTTTCGCTCTCAACGACAAGAACGTTTGCCTCGGTTTCCGACTCTCGTTCTCGGGAACGAAAACGATCTAAGCACATTTTTCATTCTCCAGGTTGAGAACGAAATTGTTTCTGTTTGAGTTTTCGATCCTTGTTCATGGCGGTTCGTGGGTCGCGCTTTTGGGAATGATGCGTACACACATAAGTAAGTATTTCTTTAGTGAGAGAACGATATTTCGCTTCCAACATTGAAGTTCTATTCTCGAAAAACGTAAAAACAAATGTGTAAAGATCTTAAGAGCAGGAGCGTAAAAACCACAATTTCTTTCGCGTTCTAAGGAACGTTTGATTGAAAAGCTGAATTTCGTTCATGAGAGAGTGATTTTTATTTTCTGTGGATTTAAATTTCTCTTTGGGAGAGGAACAAACGAATAGAAAAGAAACTTTTCACAAAAAAAACTTTTCATTTTGTGAATAATGGTGATGGAGTTTTAGGGATAAAAATGTAAAGTTGCTTGTCCATTCCTCCCAAATTTACATTTGATTCCGAATTCGTATTCGCGAACCGTAACTGTAACCTACTTGCGCTAATTGAACAAAACTATGACCCAATTTTAACTCAAATAATAAATTTTCTTAGGCAGACATCATAAAGTATATTTTCTGTCACCACTGAACTTTTTTAATTTCTTGCGAAACATTCTCAGGCTCAAAAAAGGGAAGTAAAATTCAAATGAACCACACGGAAACTGGGAAAGAAACAATTTGTCAAATTGTTGCTCCCTCACTAATGTTTCGTGCCAAACATATCTTCACATTAAATAAAGATCGCTAGCAAGGTGTATCAACTAGAGAGGTGGAGTACTCCCGTCCACTACTATCAAATATTGCATGTGTGACGTCACAACCGCAAACAGAATCGATGGTGCCTGTGGTTTCTTATGGGAGATTTATGCGATTACTTAGATCTGACATGTTTATATAGTTTTTTTTGTTTAGGTGTTTTAATATAACGTACAAATAGATCAAATTAAAGAGTATATACAATATGTATATATTAAAATAGAGTTAGTTTGAATGGAAAGTATTTTTTATTTGTATTTTTTTAGTACATTATTGATTAAGTTTCCTTAATTTAGATTGACGAAAATCTTCGTCCGCTCTACGCTTTCTTTTCAGTATTTTCTGTTCCTTAAGTTTTTGATTAAATTGCTTACATCGAATGTTAACACGAAGTTTAGCATATCTATTAATCAGGACAAAATCAAAGAAAAAATGAGAAAAATATCTCCATTGAGTGCACTTATTTCAATAAATAAAATGAAATATACTTACTTCCTCGCCTTAGAATTTGTTTCATTTTTTTTTTGTTCAAAAGCTTCAATTTTAACTAATTTTCAAAAGCACTGCTATCAAAGTGCAGTGAGCATAACGCTAAACGTGCGTTATCTTTTTTAATTGAAATTGAGTAAAATCGTAACCATTTTTCCCTTAACTCCTTATTTTTAGGAAACTGGTGGAAAGTTTTTTTTTCTGGATATTTATTTCCCCTAACGCTTTGACATTTTGGCAAAGCACACTTTCTACCCACCATCAAAATCGTTTGGTGTTTGATACTGCCGAGATAAACTTATATTCATCGGTGCATTCAGAGCGCGGTTGTTACGTCACAGCATACTCACACTGGCGCTTGGTGTGTACGATACAAACGGGAGTACTCCACCTCTCTAGTTGATACACCTTGGATCGCTAGTATATATTTCGACAAAAACCCGATAAGTTTTGTGAATAGTCCCATTAATTTAATCGAGCTTTCGACTTTTTTAAGAAATTATGTTGTTTCTAGGAATTATTGAAAATCTTAATTCTAGATGCCCTTATATTCTCACAAGGCACAATGTTAATTAGTTATGCCGAACACGATGATTTTAATATTTGAAATTTGGGGTTTATTAGTCATATTGAAATAGTAAATTTCAAATATTACATTCTCTGTGGTTAATATAACGCTAATGAACATTGTGCCATGGTCGAATACCAAGGCATCTAGAGTTAATATTTAGAATTGGTTTCTAATTTTCTTTAAGTCGTCAAAATCATTATTCATAAATAGGAAAGTTTATTTGTAGTCGACTTATATAAATAAATTGAAGGTCTCCTCCCATCTGCTTCTTCACAATAAAGTCAGCGACAGATATTTAATGTCGTCGCTCTGATGATGGCAGTGTCGTTAGATTCTCGGGTTCAAAACTTAATTTTTTTCGTTTCCTTTGTTTGAATTTTGAATTAAATTATTTTTGAGAGAAACAAAAGTGTTTCTATAACCTATAAGCGCTTAATTTCAAATACTAGAATCTTAGTGGTTAATATAATTGATTTATTATTGTATTATTTAAAGGTTATGAAAGATGAAAACGATGCTATTCGCAAAGAAACTGATACATGGCGCAATAAATATGAAGCTCTACAGAAATTTGCGATAGCTAATAAAATACCATTGCCTTCGGAATTCGAGACATGTTGATAAATTGAAAACTATTTTCTATCTCCAGGGCGAGACTAGGATGTTACATTGCCTGGTAGATACTTCTAAACTACTAATTTAAAAAAAAACAATTTGTGGTAAAAGATTGTATTAAAATTCTCCACTATATATCGGCGGTTTTTTGCAAAATTGTTTGAAATTATTTACAGCATATACGGAATATTTTATATATTGTGTGTCTAGCTACCGTTTTTTAACTTCAAATTAAAAAAAAAGTTTAATGTAAGTTCAATTATTTAGTTTTTTTTTCAATTTTGGTATTGTATCTTATTTAATTTATGAATAAATTGTAGCAGCATTTGGTATTGTATCTTATTTAATTTATTTAATAAATTGTAGTTTCTTGTAATATGTATTTCGGGCTGTCAGTCTGTGTACAAGATTTCTTAAAAACTATTTGAGTTAGAGATTTCAATTTTTGCAGGCGTGTTTGATCCTGGAATGGGACGACACTATCAACTTTTGGTAGAGTTCCGTTAACCAAAACACCATTATGACTTTTCAGCGCTGGCGTCGATTGGGTTCTAATTAGGATCATGGTAACATCTTACGTTCTCTCAATAGAGCAATAAATTTTTTTCCAGGATGCAGATGATAATGGGTACAGTGCTGTTGAAAGTACTATTATAGTAGTATTTTACTACTACTGAGTCCTTCATACTACTATACTAGCCGCACTTCCATTATACTACTCTTAAAAGTTCCTGGTCTTAATCGAAAATCGGAACAAATGTTACAGCACTTTATTAAATTTTGTAATTTGCCCTCCATTTCCCTTCTATTTGTATCAAACTAGAGTGACTATATTACAATATTTCGCAATTGGACGGTTCGAAACTCAATTGGGTACACAATTTATTGACAGTTATTTTTTATTTGATGTTATTAATTAAGCTATTTTTATTATTCATTTGCTTTGTATTCGCTTTTTGAATTGTCTTAATAGAAAATCTTAAATCAACGAATGATGTTTTATTATTTTTTAATGTGTAAAAACTTTATATTTATGATTTTACAGTCTTAATATTTATAATAGCAAATATATCGTTTTTTTCTTAAGCGAAATTACAGTCTTAATATAATAGCAAATATATCGTTTTTTTCTTAATCGTAAAATAAAAATTTGATTTGCACGTTTTACACATTTACCGTATGTGCATATTTCAATCCGTGTCGATTAACCGCATTAAAAAATCCTGACAATTTTTTGCCAAAATTCTTACCTACCTTCGCGAAAATAATGTTCTAATTTATTTTTGATAGAACTGAAGCTCGTACTACTCTTAGCTTCAAAATACTACCCAAAAATCGGAATTTTACTACTATCGTAAATTAAAACATAACAAAAGCTATAATTGCCAATCTGGCAATCATTGGAGACCCGTATGGTGATATTCGTATCAAAATTCGAACAGTTATACCAAAATTCCAATTTGAAGCCAAACTTTCCAATAAGATTTTTTAAAATTTATTCCAATCGGATTTTCATGTATGGGAGTTTTATGTAGAATCATATCCTAAATAACTTTTGTTCTTGGACTTTTTTGATAAAATTCACCGTTTTTGAGATATTCAGAAAAAAATTTTCGTTCGTCCATTTTTGCCCATTAACGAACTTAGCCTCACATTTTACGAAAAACGGATCTGTGCAAAATTTCAAGTCTCTAGCTCAATCCGTGCGCCCGCAATCCGCGCCACAGATAGACGGACGGACAGACAGACAGACAGACGGACGGACAGACAGACGGACGGACATGCAAAATTCAATTTTTTTTATCATTCTAAACATACTGGTGTAATTCATTTTTGTGTGCGATGACAGGGTCTTGGTGTTACAAACGGTAAGGCAAAGTTAGTATACCCTTTGGTTTCACCATACGGGTATAAAAAAGTTGAATTTAGCATGTCTGTCCGTCCGTCTGTCCGTCTGTCTGTCTGTGGCGCGGATTGCGGGCGCACGGATTGAGCTAGAGACTTGAAATTTTGCGTGGATCCGTTTTTCGTAAAATGCGAGGCTAAGTTCGTTAATGGGCAAAAATTGACCATTAGGGGGGGTACCTCCCATAGGAACGAAAATGTTTTTCGCGAATATCTCAAAAACTGCATCCTATCAAAAAAGTGCAAAAACAAAAGTTATTTAGGATATGATTCTACATAAAATTCCCATACATCAAAATCCGATTGGAACAAGTTTTAAAAAAATCTTATTGGAAAATTTGAATTCAAATGAAATTTTGATACGCCATTCAATTAAATCACCATACGGGTTTTCAATAATTGTCAGATTGGCAATTATAGCTTTTGTTATGTTTGTTTTTCATTATGAATTTCTGCGTATGAGGCTAAAGCGGCTGTCAAATTTCTCCGAAATTTTAAGACACACTCCATATCAAGATCCATATTAAGAGCTTCTTATTCAAGTTGACTACCAAGCACAAAATAATTTGCTAGTTTTTCGCACTAAATATAAGCACGAAATTACCAAATATGTATGAAGATACCAAATGACCATCTGATTCCTTGTCGGGGATTCACCAAAATATATATTCAGAACATGTTTTTTAAAACGAAAATTATGAGAGAAAACCGCGCAACTGCGAAACTTACCGCGCAGTTCAAAATTCTGGTATTAAATACTTAACCGCGCAGTTGCGATACCGCGCAGTGGGAGGGATTACTGTATTTCGTTCATCCTCACTTTTCTGTAAAATTGTTTACTAAAGGTAAATTTTTTATATATTTCATTTTCAATCAATCAAGTGGATAGGATGTATCGACTCGGGTGCGACCATGCGAAACGATTGTTTTATAGAATCAAAACTTTCAACTGGTAAAGTAGTAGTTACTAATGTACAAAGTTAAATGCGTCTTCTGTTGGAAACAAAGAACAATAAGTCATAGTTGAAAATGTATATTCTTGGCCTTTGCGTAAATATTTTATCAGTCAATTTTTAATGGAAAAGGATTCACAATTTTGAACACAGAAAAAATGTTTTTTGAAAGCAGTTTTATATGCTAATTTGTATCAATTAGATTGTCTACAAAACAGAAATTTAGCAATTAGATACAACGCTAGTTTGGAATTATGGCATTAAAGATTTGGACATTTGGGAATCGATAATCTGAAAGTTCTGGAAAATGAAAATTCCTATGTATCGAGTTTTGGAAAATGAAAATTCCTATGTATCGACATTTTAAATATACTACATGTATAAAGGGTAAACATTCTCGCCATTACTATTATAAGTTCATTCAGATGCTTGTGGTTCAATGGAGAAAAATTCTTTCTGAGCAGCAAGATACCACATATTATTTTTAGATGATAAATCACGAATGTTGTTTGTATATTTCTCTTCAAAGAAGTCAGAAGCAGCTGAAAAATTTGTCGAACTTAAAAATATGTAGGAAAATCCGACTCGAAGTAAAATTAAAATTTTACAAACTGATAATGATGGTGAATACTTTAATTTAGTAAGTTTTTAGCGGATAATGGTATTATTCTTCAGACGTCTGCTCCGGAAACTCCAGAGCAAAATGGGATGGCGGAATGGATGAATAAAACGATTGTTGGAAAGGATATGCATGTTATCTGATGCCAAGTTAAGCTGAAGTAATTTCAACGGCAACTTACCTTAACAAACGTTTGTCATCTCGAGGAATAAATAACAAGACTCCATATAAAATTTGTAATGGAAAGAATCATCAATAAGATCAACTTCGAGTTGTTGGATGCAAAGCTATAGTACATATCGTCGGCTGAGAATTTAAATGTCGTATGTAACTTTCGTTGGTTTTGAGTGAATTGAGTTTAAAGTATCATAACTCTTTTTCCAGCGCACCGATTTTTTTCAAATTTAAATCGAATACAGAATTAGCATTTGTCTTTAAAGAAATTAAAAATGAATTGCACCAAATTTAAAAGCAGCTTTGAAAAACTCAGAAACTGATCCCAATTCAAAACTGGAAAAAAACTACATACGACACTTAAATTCTCAGGCGACGATATGCCAAATCAAAAACGTAAGAAGTTAAATGCAAAATCAGTTGAATGCATAATGCTAGGATATTGTGAAAATACCAAAGGGAATCGATTAATGAAGCAAAAATTTAGAAAAACTTATCAGCCGTGATGTAATTTTTTTGGAAAATGAAAATGCAAGAATTTAAACAAGACGAATTGATGAAAATATATTTTCTAATTGCAGAAGACAAACATAAGAAAAGCTAAAATTACCAGGGGCCAATCGTCAAATACTCTATATCAAGCCTCGGCACTGCTTGGCTCGTCTGGCTCCTCAATACGATAACATTTTTATTCAAATTTTACGAGATTACAATCAATGTATGAACGTTTTTACTCGACTCTCCAACGCAATGATACGTGTTGGTTGACGACGGCCACTTCGGCAGCCGAAATCAAACGATTGACTAACAATCGATGGAGCGAGCCTACGACAGTCATTCAGTATGATTTCTGCTGTTGATGCGTACGGGTGTATACATTTGCTCTCCAAAATTATAATTGCTTCCCAAAGAACACTGATGTACGAAATTTTTTCAGAAATTTGATTTTTTTAGTTTTCCTTTTCCATTATGAAGCCCTCATATTCAAATTCAAATACTATGTAATGTGATTGGGAAAACAAATATTTAATAAGCACAAATAATGATAACCGTCAATGTCTAGCTTGCAGTTACATGTCGAATAAAAAATTCAATCTAAAACGCCATTACAACAGATGTCATAAGTTCGATTTTGCCCGATGCAATGAAGTAGAAAGAGTAAGACAGGTTGACAACTTAAAGAAAGTTTTTTTTAGAGAAATTTCCTTTAGGCGGAACAAATGATTCTGAAATTGCAAAATGATAAATTGTGTAGTTCACTGTTCCTAAACGTCTCCATCAAAAGCGAAAGAGCGTAAAAAATGAAAATGATGCGTTTTCTCATTTTGTGTTATAGTATATGAAGAAACATAAAATTTTTTCGAGTAGTAGTAAATCACTACATACATGGTGCCGAGGCCTGCTCTATATGATGACAGACAAAATGTTTATTTAAAAATATAACAAAAGCTATAATTGCCAATCTGGCAATTATTGAAAACCCGTATGGTGATTTAAGTGAACGGCAAACAGTTGTATGAAAATTTCAGTAAGAAGTCAAACTTTCCAATAAGATTTTTTTAAAACTTATTCCAATTGGATTTTGATGTATGGAACTTTAATGTAGAATCATGTCCTAAACAACTTTTGTTCTTGGACTTTTTTGATAAAATTCACCGTTTTTGAGATATTCAGAAAAAAAGTTTTCGTTCGTATGGGGGGTACCCCCCCTAATGGTCAATTTTTGCCCATTAACGAACTTAGCCTCGCATTTTACGAAAAACGGACCTGTGCAAAATTTCAAGTCTGTAGCTCAATCCGTGCGCCTGCAATCCGCGCCACAGACAGACGGACAGACGGACGGACATGCAAAATTCAACTTTTTTCATCATTCTAAACACACTGGTGTAATTCATTTTTGTGTGTGATGACGGGATCTTGGCGTTACAAACGGTAAGGCAAAGTTAATATACCCTTTGGTTTCACCATACGGGTATAAAAAACCATTTGTTGAGGAGAGCAGGAAATTAGTACGGTTGAAATTTGATGTATGACACAGTTATGTAAAATCATATTCTAAACTCATTTTACCTTAGTAAATTTTTCAATATGACTCGCCATTTTTATACCCGTATGGTGAAACCAAAGGGTATATTAGATTTGCCTTACCGTTTGTAACGCCAAGATCCCGTCATCACACAAAAAAATGAATTACACCATTGTGTTTAGAATGATAAAAAAAGTTGAATTTAGCATGTCCGTCCGTCTGTCTGTCCGTCTGTCTGTCTGTCCGTCCGTCTGTCTGTCTGTCTGTCTGTGGCGCGGATTGCGGGCGCACGGATTGAGCTAGAGACTTGAAATGTTGCACAGATCCGTTTTTCGTAAAATGTGAGGCTAAGTTCGTTAATGGGCAAAAATGGACCATTAGGGGGGGGGTACCCCCCATACGAACGAAAACTTTTTTTTCGGAATATCTCAAAAACGGTGAATTTTATCAAAAAAGTCCAAGAACAAAAGTTATTTAGGATATGATTCTACATAAAACTGCCATACATGAAAATCCGATTGGAATAAATTTTAAAAAATCTTATTGGAAAATTTGACTTCAAAGTGGAATTTTGATACAACTCTGTGGTCACAATGAAAAACAGCTTAAGTCGAGTTATGTTGTTTTAAAGGTTAGTGAATATTTGAATTCTCCATATCCAGTTCTATATTCTGTCAAAGTTTGGTTTTCATGCCGTACCCCAGTGAGGAATGGCAGAGCAAAAACCATATAACCTAAGTCAGTTTTGCTTGCAAAAAAAGAAATAATCAAAACTTTAAACCCAAATTACTCAAAACACGCTTTTTCGACTTAGGCGGTTTTTCCTTGTGACCACAGAACTGTTCGCTGTTCACTTAAATCACCATAGGGGTTTTCAATAATTGCCAGATTGGCAATTATAGCTTTTGTTATGTTCGAGAAACGTAACTACACAAAATTTCAAGTCTGTAGCTCAATCCTTTCGAAAGTTGTAATGTTCACGGGCAGACGGACGGAGAAATCAAAAGTTTCCGTTTCGACCTTTTTTGGCGAAATTACACTTATTAATATTTTAACTATTATACTCTATATGATAATCATCAGATACCAAAACGAATTACAGCACGGTGTGACAAAAGATTTTAATTTTCTGTAATTGCCAATCTGACAATTATGGAAAACCCGTATGGTGCTTTAAGTTAACAGCGAACAGTTGTATGAAAATTCCACTTTGAAGTCAAATTTTCCAATAAGATTTTTTTAAATGTATTCCAATCAGATTTTGATGTATGGAACTTTAATGTAGAATCATGTCCTAAATAACTTTTGTTTTTGCACTTTTTTAATAAGATACACCGTTTTTGAGATATTCACAAAAAACGTTTTCGTTCATATGGGGGGTACCCCCCTAATGGTCCATTTTTGCCCATTAACGAACTTAGCCTCGCATTTTACGAAAAACGGATCTGCGCAAAATTTCAAGTCTCTAGCTCAATCCGTGCGCCCGCAATCCGCGCCACATACAGACAGACGGATGACAGACAGACAGACGGATGGACATGTAGAAATTAATTATTTTTATCATTCTAAACACACTGGTGTAATTCATTTTTGTGTGTGATGACGGGATCTTGGCGTTACAAACTGTAAGGCAAAGTTAGTATACCCTTTGGTTTCACCATACGGGTATAAAAACAAATTTTAACTATAACCAACTTTTGTATTTTTATTAGAAATAAATTTTTTTAAATATAATTTTTTTTTGAGCAACATCCATGGCTTAATATTTGTTTGCTTCTTCACACAGCTTCAACGATCAAACTTGCAGGGCATATAGGGACCATGTTTAACTAACACCGCGTCTTGATTAACAATTTTTCATCCGAAGAAATATCTCACCGCAATGAGATTTTTTTGACAGCTGGGCTGAAAATCTCTTGAAATTTAGTACTCAAAATGCCGATGAAAAGAAAACACATAGTCGCCGCTCTCGCAATTAATGCAATACGTGAAATTGAAAAGGCTGAAACAGAAGAACAGACGAAAAGAAAAACCCCTTAATGTTATATATTCTCTTCCAAAGCTTTTTGTATCGTATTTTGTAAAAATTAGTTATTTTTGCAATTACTTGTCGGGAGAAATTGGATTCCGCCATCTTGAATTGTGAAATTCCAAGAAATTTTGCTATTGCAAGATTTCAAGAAATTTCTCTCTCGGATTTTTCCCCTCCGTCAACTAGAGCTCTGATTGGTCAATCAAAAATCTCTGCGATGAAAAATCCCAGGTCAAGACGCGGTGTAACCATGTCCCCCTAGAGTGATATCTTCCCAGTGAACAAAAAATGTCTTATTAAGGCATTATAAAGGCATTATCTTAATGCATTATCTTTACCTTATTGTTGCCTTAGTTTTGTATAGGCCATTTCCGCTTATATAAGGCCTTACAACTAAGGCAACATTAATAGTAGATGTTTTTTCCCCGGTGATGGCGCTGATTGCTTAGATGGTAAAAATTTCTTTATTAAAACGATCTTTAAGCCTTAATCTATTACTTTTTCTATAAAAATATTTACCGAGTCGTTTAAATTCTCCTGATAGCCAACACAAAACTTCAACAAAAAATAACTTTTTTAGTTCACTTTTCCAACACACGCATAAAAGGCGCGTTTTTCCTTCCATCTCATTTTAATTTGGAGGCTTTTATATTATTTGTCTCATGTCTTAAAGACACCTTAGCGATAATGCCTTAATAATTTTTCACTGGGTTTCTTAATTTTGTTGAAAAATACCTATGTAAGTAGAAAAAAATCCAGCTTTTCAGCAGAGTGAAAAAACTGGAATGATTGCGTCACATGGCCATATAAGCTTTCCAAAATTGTCAACTTCGGCGCATCATAAAACTACTTTTAGAATAGGTAAAAACATAAGATTTTGGCAATATATTCAGAATTTGATTTAAAATAGTAATAAGAAATTTCGATCGTGTTTTCATTTTTTTTGGGTTGGCCTTAATCTGATTAAAATGTGTGTTCTCTGTACTCATAAACTGTTATATTCGGTGGTACGCCCTGTTTTATAATTATGCGATTGGTTTTTTTTGGAACTGAAGGCTCTCTAGTGTATATGGGTTCCTTAGAATTTGGGGTATTTTGAATTTATTTGGGTAAGGTTGACTGTGGTATCCAGTTTTTTTTTATCTAAATTTTGTTTTGCTATCGCGGCGTGTCAACTGAAAGTACGAAGCGAAAATAGTTTTCATCAATCAAAATTATACCAGTAATACTTGAATTTTTTAAAACTTTGCTGACTTTGCTTTAACTAGGTGAGTTCTGCAAAAATTCTATCTGAGATAATGTTTACGTTGTACCCTTTTAACTTATTCAGGAAGAACTTATCAAGTTAAGTAGACCGAAAAGTTTTTATTTATATTAATTTTTTTTAATAGTTACAAACAGGTTTATGCTTGTTGCCAAGTTTGTTTTTTCTATACCTAGGGTTGCCAGAATGTATTTGTCAAAGTTAAAAAAAAGGTCAGTACAGCCTTCATGGGTGTTGAATGTCTTAAGTGGAAACACAATTGATGCAGCATGCTGCAGCGTTGTGCGTTCACGCATCGCAATGCATGCAGCAGCATTGGTTGATGACACAATTGATGCAGCGCTGCAGTGCAGTGTCAAATGTCATTTGAAAACAAATTTAGGATTGCGCACACTTCATCTTCAAAGAAAATGCGCATATGTGGATAACCATTATTGCAGCATGCAGCAACGTTTTAATTTTTCAAAACGTTGCGTCGATGCACACGCATGCATTGCTGCTGCAGTATCAATTGTGTGTGCAGCGATAAGAATATACACGTTTGATGCGTGCATCGACATTACTGCATCAATTGTGTTTCCAGCTTTAAGCTAGAACCTGAATCGTATGTCGATGCGTCCGTCACGTTGACAGTTCGAGTAGAATCAACGGGTTGCTATGAGTACTCTCCTAATAATACGTTTTCCGATGCGGAACCGCATAGAGTAGGTCGAATTTCTACTTTGCTTTCTACATGCGGCAACGCACGGAAATGTCATTTCGCAAAAAAGTTTGTTTACGTTTACGATTTAAGCAAAATGGAACAAATTGAAAGTAATTGTTTCGACGATAAACTATTTGTTTCGACGATAAACTAATAGAAGAAGTGCAAAACAATGAATTAACTCCAGATTCGTTGTCAACCGGACGCACGCATGACGGACGCATCGACGTACGATTCAGGTTCTACCTTTAAAAAAAAGTTAGGCAAGGGATTTTCATAATTTTTTACATTTTTACGGAACTTTATTTAATGAATTGCTATAAATGGTCACGCATATAATTGGAAAAAAGGATACTGTCATGCGAGATGCTATTCCTCCTAGTCAGCGTCTGTCATATTGAAATATTGCACAATAATATTGTACGTCTAGGTGCCACATTATATTGGAAATTACCAAAATGAAAAAAGATGATTTTTTTAAATTTTATATCTAGTACCTTCAGTATTAATTTTCTCTTTTGTTTTTACTGATAATTGTAACATGTTATGGGTGCCGGTCAATTCATCGTAAACAATTTATCGTGAGACAATTTATCGTGAACAATTTATCGTAAAACAATTTCTCGTAAGAACAATTTATCGTAAGAACAATTTATCGTAAGAACAATTTATCGTAAGACAATTTATCGTAAGACAATTTATCGTAAGAACAATTTATCGTAAGACAATTTATCGTAAAAACAAAATTATTGTGGGAAGTGTTGGTGAGATGGGTCGGGTGGGTGATGGGTTGGGTGGGTGATGGGTTGGGGTGGGAAAGGGAGGGTGGAAGGGGGAGGGGGAAGGGGGAGAAGGAAGGGGGAAGGGGGAAGGGGAAGGGGGAGGGGGAAGGGGGAGAAGGAAGGGGGAAGGGGAAAGGGGAAGGGGGATGGGAAGGGGAGGGGGGAGGGAGGAAGGGGAGATAAATTAATGATGTCTCGTCTCACACACACACATACACACACACACACTCACACACACACACACACACACACACACACATATATACAGGGTGCGCCATCTATTCCTCCGGTATGTAAACATTCAATAACTTCGCCATTTGTCAACCGATTTGCTTTCCTAGACACGTTTTGGAAACGTCAAACCAGTACAATTTTAACCATGAACCGCTTCACACCGAAAGAACGCGCCGAAATAGTGACGATGTACATTGAAAATAGTCGTTCAATTGTGCTAACTCAACGTGCATATCGTGCAAAATATCGTGGCAAAAAAGCGCCTACCGACAAAACAATTCGGGCGCTGGGTAAAAATTTCTTTGAGCACGGAACAGTAGGCAATCTAACCTATAATCATCCACGCCCAAGACGTTCCAATGAAATTATTGAAGCCGTGAGAGAGAGTGTTGCCGAGGACCCAAATGTCTCGTATCGCCACCGAACTCAGCGGTTGAAAATGAGTGGAACCACGTTGCGGCGCATTTTAAAGGACGATCTCCATTTGTTTCCTTACAAAATACAACTAACTCAAAGAATATTGGCAACAGACAAGTCGCGTCGTATAGAATACGGCAAATTAGTCGGCCGAATGTTGGAAACCATGCCGGACTTTTGGATGCAAGTTTTAATGACCGACGAGGCACATTTCACTCTCTCTGGCGGTGTTAATAAACAAAATTGCCGCATTTGGGCGACAGAAAATCCTCACGAGATTCATGAAATACCATTGCATGATCGAAAAGTGACTGTTTGGGCCGGCGTGTGCGCAAAAACCATCATTGGGCAATTTTTCTTCAATGAAGGTGAAACAGTTAATGGTAATCGATATCGGTGGATGTTGGCACATTTTGTGTGTCCGAAAATGCGTGAAAAAGGTCTGACTGACTTCTGGTTTCAGCAAGACGGGGCGTCATGCCACACAGCGGACCAAACAATACGGTTTTTGCAACAAAAATTCCCTAGACGTGTGATATCGAAAAGAGGCGATATTGACTGGCCACCAAGATCCCCTGATTTAACCCCCCCAGACTTCTTTTTGTGGGGTTATTTGAAGAGTAAAGTTTACGCCAGCAACCCGAAGACCATTGACGAGCTCAAGACCAATATTCGTGCCGAAATAGCTGCCATACCGACGGAGATGCTCGAAGAAGTGATGGAAAATGCCCGAAAAAGAGCACAGTTTGCGGTGGCCAATAAAGGTGGTCATTTGATCGATGTTGTTTTCAAAAAGTAGTCCACATAAATTGTAAAGGATTGAACTAAATAAAAAAACACCATTTTTTGCAATCTATTGTTTCTTTCAAAAGTTATTCAACATTCTCATACCGGAGGAATAGATGGCGCACCCTGTATATATATATATAATCTATATAATATATATATATATATATATATAGTAAGACAATTTATCGTAAGGAATATTATTTTTACAAATTCGGGCGCCCGAATTTGTAAAAATAATATTCCTTACGATAAATTGTCTTACGATAAATTGTTCTTACGATAAATTGTCTTACGATAAATTGTTCTTACGATAAATTGTCTTACGATAAATTGTTCTTACGATAAATTGTTCTTACGATAAATTGTTCTTACGATAAATTGTTCTTACGATAGATTGTTTTACGATAAATTGTTCACGATAAATTGTTTTACGATAAATTGTTCACGATAAATTGTCCGCGAATCACATGTTATAGATATGCCTTCTCTCATAAGCTATTGTTATAAGAATTACAGTTGAATTTAACTAAAATTGGATTCTAAAAAGTTATTGAAGATTTATAATAATTACCCTAATTTACAAAATGGGGATATTTTATACCCATTATACAAATATGCGATTGAAGCCCGTCTCGCAAGCGTGCTGACAGATAATAGTAGAACCTACAGGTTTATATGAGTTGGTGTATAATTGCGCGCTGATAAACTGCGGGAGCTGCGCCGCGCCGATTTGAGTAGGTCTACTTTCAGACGCGGTTGGAAGCGGTGACATAACAGAGATGTCACAAGTGGTGAATTACGTTACTTTAATATGAATTCGAGAAGCTCGCTACATTATGTCTGCCATCTCCAAACACCGGTTTAAATATTTTGAGTGTTGTAGCAAATATTTCTATCAAGTGGAAAGATGGAAAATAACTTTGAAAACGTATTCAAAACGGAAAATGAAACCAAAAAATTAATAATCTTCAAATTCTCTGCGATTTGTAGGTTATGAGAACACAAATTGAGCTGTCACCGCGCCGCATCCGCACCGCGTAATTGGGGCTTAGGAAATGACTGTGTACTTCCATAGACAATCTATCTGAGAAGCTACAGTTAAAATTTCAAGTAAATCCGATGAAAATTGACTGAGTTTCTGACAACGCAAGTCTGTCAGAAACTGGCAGACGCACGGCGCCATTTTGTATCAACACTTGAAAAAAATTTTTTTTTGTATACCTCAATACATGTGTAATTAATTAAGTTTCAAAATTTTATTTTAATCTATTCGTTAGTAATCGAGAAAAAGATTCTCAAAAAAAGGTTCATTGTTCAGCGCGCTTGGGTAGTATAACCCGTTAAGTTAGAAAAAACGATATGCTGACAGCGGAAGCATGGGGAGTGTTATTTTTAGCCATTATAGAAAAAGTACACGATATGCCGAATATCTTTGCCCGCGTAATTTTTACTCATTTAGCATTTTAGAAATTTAAAATTGTACAAATTATGAATTTAAAAATCGATGCCACTACTTTTTATATCCAGAATACCATACCTGTGTAAAATTTTTGTCTTAAATGAATTATGTTAATTTTTTTGTCATATAATGAAATATTCTCCGTTATTAGTAGATAATGTTGCTTATTTGATTATTTCAAATAAATTGAAAAATTAAAAATAGTTAAGAAGTCAACAAGAGAAAATCCATTTATCGCTAGCAGCTAAGTACATTTTAGGGGAGAGTCAAATGTCGCTAGGTATAGCGACGTGTTCGGTAAATTGACAACATTGTATGGAAATAACAGTGATTACATTTCGATCTGGTCTGTTTCGATACGTGCCCAAAAGATAAGATGGAGTGCGGGACTGGTAGGGGTGAGGAACGTAGGACATGACGAGCAAATCTGAAATTTTCAGATGTGCCGGGCTATGATTGGCTGAACTGAAACCTGTTTACTTTTCTTACCACATCCGTGCGAGCCATCGTGGCGTGAATATGCCGAAAATGCAATAGTTGATGGGAAGAAATATGCTCTTTTAGATCGAAATGAATTTCTCTTGGATTTGATATGAAAAGAAAACCATTTAAGGAGCGGTAAACATGGATTCTAGTGTTTTTCCTGGCCTACTGTTCCATACGTCACAACAACCTCAAAAACCTTGTAAGTATCAATTTGAACACAAAAGAGACGTCGCAAAAGACGTACGGAAACACACCACATCCAAATGTAATCACCCTCAATGTCCGATTTAAATAAAACCACTTCCATGCCCTAAATATAATACACAATACACCCATCCTTATAACACATGGATCAATAAGTCCCGAGACTAACCCAGAGATGACGCTCGTAGTAAACCAGTAACCACGTCTTTCTAGAGTACTAACCTTTGCTTGAAACGTGTCAAAATTTTAAGTCGATCGGACCAGAAACAGCTGAGTTATCGAGGTTGGAGTAAAGTCGTTTTGTAGTTTGTTTAAAAAATGGAAAAAACCGAGTTTCGTGTTCTGATAAAACATTGTTTTTTAATGGGTAAAAACACCGTGCAAGCGAAACAATGGATTGAAAAATGTTACCCGGACTCTTGTCCATCAAAAGCAACGATTTGTCGGTGGTTTGCCGAGTTTAAACGTGGTCGTACCGACACAAATGACGCGGAACGCTCGGGTAGACCTGTGGAAGCCGTTACACCGGAAAATGTGAGTGAAGTGACAAAAATTATAATGAAAGATCGTAAAGTGAAGCTCCGTGAGATTGCTGAGATAACACAGATATCATATGGAAGTGCATTTACTATCCTTCATGAAAAATTGAGCATGAAAAAGGTTTTTTCCAAGTGGGTGCCGCGATTGCTTTCGATGAAACAAAAACAGCAACGAGTCGATGATTCAGAAAGCTGTTTATCGCTATTTACTCGCAATAAAAAAGATTTCTTGCGTCGTTACGTGACCATGGACGAAACATGGATACATCACTACACTCCAGAGTCGAAGCGGCAGTCATCTGAGTGGCGCACAGCTGGCGAAAGCCGTCCGAAGCGTCCGAAAACGCAGCAGTCAGCTGGCAAAGTCATGGCGTCAGTTTTTTGGGATACGCATGGCGTGACGATTGTATCACCCTAAAAGGTGATTATATTGATGAATAAAAAAAAATTTGGCAAAAAAAATGTTGTTTTCATTGTTAGTCTCGGGACTTATTGATCCATGTGTTAATACACCCATCCTCGATTTACGTGGCACTTGATTTACACGATTTCGCTTTTACACGGTTTTTAAATTTGCAAAAAAAAATTTTTTTTAAATGATTTGAACGCACTTTTTTCACATACTCGTGTTATTGAACGCACCTCTTTTGTCACAAATATCAAAGTAAATTTAAATAAGAAATGTAAACAAGGGGAAATATGAAGCTATTTTTAAAAATTTACAAAGATATGTGCCAAAACAAGCAAATGTTGATTACTGATTTCGTAACCGAAAGTAAATCTACTAACAATACTGATGTTGCAAATACAGCCAGCAATTCAATTCGTTAAGTGGTAATGACAATACAGAACGGTTCGATTGATCAAATTTCTAGTAACGATTCTAATAGTGATATTATACCACAACCAAAGAAAACCCAAATCCGAAGTTTAGACAGCTTTTTTATTTATTTTTTATTATGGAATATGTATTGTTAATTTATTTTTTTTTATTTCGTATGTAATATTATTTTATGTTTATAATTTTATTAAATGGATTTATTTAGAACCAATCTCCGTTTCTTTCATTAAATGTTTGCCTCATTTTACACGGTTATTATGAACATATCTATGACTTTTCTTCCTTGATTCGGTTTACACGGTCTTACAGTAAGTTGAACCAATCGCCCTTTTTCATATGCATTCTGTATCTTGTTTTACACGGTTTCGATTTACACGGATTTTCATGGAACGTATCTACCGTGTAAATCGAGGGATGGGTGTACCTTTAATTTGGAAGCTACACGATTTTATTTTATTATAGTCCTTTTCCGTTCAGACTATTCTAAAATGCAAGGCTGCGAAACTCAAGGGCTAACAGTGCTTAATCGGTGATAGTTAAAAGTGTTTCTCATTAATAAAACGCAGTCCTCAGCGCAATACAAAGCGGTGCCCAGGGCAAAACCTGTATTTGACTCCCCCTTCTAAAAAAATAATAAAACGTATTTTGTGTATGCTTGGAAATTTCGAAAGACCAATCAAAGAGAAAAGCTTTATCTGAATTTTTCTTTGTGAATTATCTATTGTTAAGAAAAGTTTCTTAGTTTTTTGGTATGCAAGAAAAATTGCGCCGCAGGCCAAATTTTTATTTAAAAAAATCCATGCCAATAGAAATTATTGTGCTCTTAAATTAGAGTTTCCATCCCGTTCCCTTTATTTTCCGTACACTGTCCTTTATTTAACACATTGCGTGCCAAGCTGATTTTTATCAAAGTGGATCTTCTAAACTTTATTTTTATTCCTTTCAGTATTTTCACAGCTATTTCCGAAAACCAACTATACACATACATTTGCCAGAGGCTACTGGTTAATAATATGCCACTACATTTCCATGCAACATTATCCAGAAGTGAATTTTTTTATTTTTTTAGTTTTTGTTCATCTGTAGCCGTCATACACATATGTTTGACGTGGTATGAAATGTGTTAAGGGCGTCCGCAGGTTTGTTTTTCAATTAGCTATAACGTAATGCAGGCATAGAAAAGCAGCACCAGGACACATTAAAAAATCCTTCCGGAGGCCTTAAATATAGGACAATATGGATAAAAATAGGAAGAGATGAAACTAAATTTAGTCGTTACTGCACTAGCCTGTCGACATTCTCTTCGGGTTTTATATACATTTCTCTAGAAATGCTAGGAGCTAGCTCGGTCAATTTTGTTCATGGCATTTTTTAGTTCAACAGGCGATGTTGACTCGGAAAGCGTTGAAACCAATTGTTTTCGTTGAAATGAAAGCTCATTCAGTTTCAGAAGTTTTTGGAGGAAGGTCATATTGCCAGAAAAATCGTGTTTTTTTTAAGTGACAAAGAAAATTGGTTTGAGTGATTTGAGCACACAACATTGGTCCACATTACCCGCACCAAAACCAAATTGACTGATTGTGTAAATCTTCACATTTTTCGAATTAAAAAGATAAAAAATCATCAGAGCAGGATTCTTTAATTTTGCATTAAAAGGTTACGATTTTCTCTTGGATAACAAACTGCTGTTTTTTAAAAAAATTTTATAGTTGCTGTTTGCAATTTCATTTTAAATAAAATTTGCAGTAGTTGCAGATTATACGGAAAATGTTCTCACGAATCGTTCCATGCATCGGTCACCTGAAGCGATCTTATTTTGTCTTTGTCTGTAATGAGACACCTTTAACAACAAGCACTTCGCGCAACTTATTTCGGTGATGGTGCATGGGAAGATTCGTGAACTTCATATATTATTAATGTAAATAATTGTATATAAAGAGATGACAATAGATTAATAAATTTCATTCCTCATTTGAATCGCGCGTTATTAATAACTCAACATTTTATCTTTCGTATTCTGGTTTAAAACCTGAATACCTCACAACATAGAATCTTGGTGATACACCAAAATTCAACTCTGTTTAAATAAAAGAATTTAGACTCAACATTTGGTGACCCCGACGTGATTTTCGCGTTTTAAACAGTAAATTCACAGTTTGTTTTTATCGCGATTTTTATCCGTAATCGAAAGTACATCGCGAGCGCGCAAAAATTCGTTAACAGTGAAAGTGAGTGATCTTCTACGTTATCATCATGAGTGTTGAGGATTTATTCACTAAACAAGCTGCCGATGGGGCTGAGATCCTCAGGCTCATCACGAATTACAGAAAGGATTCTGTCGACAGAAAGAATGCCGCGTATTTAACAAGAAGTCAGATGAATTGGATCAACTCTGGAGTATCTTCGAATCCACCGATTACGACATCAAGGTCAAATGCGAAGACCGCTCAGAGCATGACTACTTCAAGAAGGAGTACTTCAAAAACATTGATAAAACTTACAACTGGTTCACAGAAGCTGTAAAGAAACTTCGAGATAAGCTTAGCAAACCAAATCCAGCACCTGGAGTTGGCAGCGTCGATCCATCAATGAAACCGACATCATTCGAAATCAATGACGATCCATTTACTAGCTTATCAAATGTCGAAGGTGTTCCAGCTGTCACATCCACTATTCGACGTCTGAAAATATCAACAGCATCCCTGCAACGAGTCCTAGATCAATTAGATGACATCTTACACGACACAACAAAGGAATGCTTGTTAGGCCTTCAAAATCTCAATGTTTCAACCAAGGACTGGGACCCACTGCTCCTTCATCTGCTCATCCGTAAGGTAGACACAGTGACTCACATTCTACGAGCAAAGGTTGCAGAATTCCAAGGAATTGCAATCGGTTCAGCATTTTCTTAAATTTCTGGAAACGCATTTCCAGTCACTAGAGTCGCTGGCCAGCAAGTCAACAAGAGGAGGCCCTGATGAACGTCGCAAGTCACAACCTCAAAACTCATCAAGGGCTCTGATGACAACGACAACCAAAGTTCACTGCGCCCTTTGCAAGGGAGACCACCAGTTGTTTTCCCGCAAGGACTTTTTTCAAATGAGCATCGAAAAAAGATTGCAATTCATACAAGCAATTAAGCCCAAACCCCAATTACGCGTTCGTGCGTGCGGCACCCACGCGGTGAAGGTAAAAACTACGCATTTAAATGAGTAAATGTATAATTCCGCGTTGCTCAGACGCGTTGCCGCGTCCGTGCCGCGTAGAGTAGGCTCAGTCTCTACTTTTAGACGCGGTGACAACTACTAGATGCCAGAACAAAATCATGCCGCACGCACGAACGCGTAATTGGGGTTTAGGCTTTAAGCACTGTGTAAATTGTCTAAAGGCTGGTCATCGCTCTAGTGAATGCAAGGCTAGAGATTGCGCAAAATGCTCTAATGGCCAATTTATTCACTCGCAGTTAAATCGCCTTAACTCCCTTAACTTTCCTTAACTCCTAACTGGCGGGGTTATGCGAGTTACTGGAGAGTTAAGGGAATTGAAAAATTAGATTTATTCACCAGAGTTAAGGCGAGTTAGCGCCTGGGTAAAATGATAAAATTATTGGTGTGATTTAACTCAGTTGGCATAGTTATTGTGAATTTTTGTAGTTTTACGTCAGAAATATTGTGAAACGTCACTAATTTAACTCGCGTGAGTTGAGTAATATTTTCGTCTTTAGAAATCGAATCAAGAAAGACAATGGAAAAAAAGCAAGGTGTCTGTCTCGTAGAGACGGCCAGAAGACGTGGATCCGCCTACAACGATCGCCAATAGATCTTTAAGTAAGAAATTTTAGTGAAAAGGAAACTAAAGAAACAATTTGATCGACCGTAATGTTACGGGATTTGACTTTCCGTTTTGTGAATTTTGGCATCTTGTACCTACAAATCAAATTTCACTTGCAACACAACGAAAAATGTTTAATAGGGCATTTTCATAAATGTACTCGGAACTTACGCAAATTGCACAAAACATTTTCTTCGTAAACTAAACGAATAACAAGTAAACTAAACGAATAACATTAAGAAAAATCTTTTGTGTTATTTTTTAATCAGAAATCTTTTTTTGCAGAACTTGAATTTATGAAAACGCCCATAGATAAAAAACAAATAAAAATAAAATAAAATTACACGATAAAAGCAACGAAGCAATTTCAATTTAGAGCAACTAAAAACCGTGTTCAAAACCATGGCCGAATTATACAAGGTCTGTTTGACAGCTCAGTTGCTTCTGGCTCTGACGTCATCGGCAAGAAATTCTTATACGATTCAATGGGAATTTTCCCTTTTTATATGAAATATTATTGAAATTAGCGCACACAATCAACATTAGAAAGAATGCACCGATATTTCTTGCCGATGACGTAGCAAAATGGTGGCTGTTAAAAAGCAACCAGCAGACCTGTGTTTAATTCGGCCATGCGATCGATGCACATTTTTCCTTCTCCCCCCAACTTAAGATCGAAATTGTTTCTCTTTAAGTTTTCCGCTCTTGTTCAAAGCGGTTTGTATGCTTTGCATAAAAATGAATGAAAGGTTCGAGCGATGGCTGCTGTTGGATGATGCACACACACATATAAGTATGCATTTCATTAGTAAGAGAGCGATATCTCGGTCCCAGCATTAAAGTTGTGTTCTCAAAGCAAATTAAAACCATAATTTTTTCTCGTTCTTTGGAGCGTTTTACTGAAATTCTGAATTTCGTTTTCTCGAGAGTGATTTTTATTTTCAATTTTTTTCAATTCCTCCAAAGCGAATTGAACCGAAATAATATGAATAGCCAGAATCAGAACAACCCATTTAGAGAAGAGAAACAATCAAGTTCTATATGAGATTCAATACACACAAAGAAAGCATAAAAAGAGTATACATGTGAAATCTGTACTGCAAGCAGCAGACACAGCATAACAGCGGAGTAAAAATTTTGATTTTGCTTTTTAAAAACATAATTGAACATAGTTTAACATAACAAAATACCCTATACAATGCTTTAATGTAGCCCTCATCTTATAACACAGGTTTTGTTCAGATATCACCACAAACTATCGAGTTTCATCGATTGCAAATTTGTTATCATGGCAGCAAGCCGATTTTCTAATTTGTACCCCCATTACCAAAATCCAAGACGTATCCACGTCAAAAAGTGAAAAAGGAACGATCCGGAAATTTCAACCAGGCAGAAATAAAGTTATTGTTGCGCTTGGCGCTTAACTACAAAAATATTTTGGAGAACGGTCAAACCAATTCCGGTGTCGACAAAAAAACCGTTTGGCACAAAATTTCAAATGAATTCAATTCGATATCTGTATCTGGGGTACGTATTTGTATTTCGTTTCGTTTTTAATTATTGTGTCGTGGTTTTACTTATTTGTCTTACTTTTCAATGAACTCAACAGTTTCGTGGTGAAAATAATTTGAAAAATAAATATAAAAATTTGAAAAAGGACCTACGACGGGTGGAGGCGCACCAACGCCAAAAGAGAAACTAAATGAATCCGAGGAAATGATGCAACTTGAGGAAACCATTGCATTGAGTATTCACGGTCGCCCAGCGTATCATTTCCAGAACCGTTGCAACAGTTTCCTCCCGCAAACGGAAGCGACAAAAAAAATCATGGTCATCCCAAAAATCCATATTTATCCGGACGCGGAATTTATATTGGCGACGTTCTCTGCCTAAATATTCCTCTTCGTCGTTGTCAACCCAAATTAAACGAGCGTCTGCTTCCAAAATGGAATTCATATCCCGATCAAAACAATTTTCACGTCCAAAAATTCAGAAAACCGATATCGAACTGACAAAATGACATTTGAATATCGAAATGCCATGAATAAATGTTTTTTGGGCTAAACTCTGAGTTAACAACGTTTAACCCACCTTGTCAGCTGGGTTACGCAAACTCCGAGTTATCTTAACTCAACGAGTTAAATTTTCCTTAACTCACCTTAACTCAGCGTGAATAAATGAAATTCATGGAAAATAAGGTTAGCTAACTCCCTTAACTCACTAACTCGGCTTAACTCCTAGTGAATAAATTGGCCGTAAGAGACATAACACATTATTGCATTTGGAGAAAATTGGCAAACCACAAGAAGATGCGAACAACAAATCAAAGAAACTAGAACCGCAAGAGCAACCAAGCGAACCTGGGACGAGCAAGGGTATGGAACAAAAAACATCCCTCAGCAGCAGTTCATAAGAGGCTAAATCATCGTATGTAGTATTGAGTACAGCAGTGGTCAAATTGGCAGACAAGTGGGGAAATTTAGTTGAATCAAGAGCAATTCTTGACTCTGGTTCCCATTTAAATTTCATATCTGAAAGGCTTTTGAAGAAATTGGGTCTTCGACAATCAAGACAGCCAATCTGCATCGAAGGCATCGGCAAGAGCAAACAGGAAACTCAAAAACGAGTAAACTTGCAGATTAAATCAAATACCACTGGATTTAAGGCAAATTTAGAAGCACACGTCTTGCCCAAAATCATATCTCCACAGCCGTCTCAACAAATCAACACAACCTCATGGCCAATTCCAGGCAACATAAAACTAGCAGATCCTAAATTCCACCAATCTGGACCAATCGATATTTTAATAGGAGCCGAACTCTTCTATGCCATATTGGCAGTAGGTCAGATCAAGTTGGGAGATGATTTGCCCTTGTTGCAGAACACTGTGTTCGGTTGGACAGTAGCAGGGCGAACGCGAGGCACCTACCATCCTCGTAATCAAGAGTATTGCGGCATATGCAGCGAGGACGAACTTTTGAGTAAACAATTAGAGAAATTTTGGCGTTTGGAAGAAGTACAGCACCAATTCAGCCTCACATTAGCTGAAAAACGTTGTGAGAATCATTTTCTACAAACAACGACACGAGATCACAATGGTCGCTTCATAGTAAAACTTCCATTTAAGATCGATCCTAGCAAACTAGGAAAATAAAGCGATATTGCTCTCCAGCGTTTTTACTCACTCAAGCGTAAACTGTCACGAAATGAAAACCTTAAGCTCCAATATACTCAGTTCATGAATGAATATCTGGATTTGGGGCATATGGAGGAAGTGTGCTTCACGATGATCCAGGAGCCATACTTCTTCCTTCCACACCACTGCGTGATAAAGCCGGAAAGTACAACTACAAAGCTTCGGGTTGTTTTCGATGGATCGGCAAAAACATCAACAAATTTGTCATTGAATGATGTTCTCGCCACTGGTCCTACCATTCAAGATTATGTCTACCATTTTACTACGCTTTCGTCTACCTCGTTTTGTTTTCACGGCAGACATCGAAAAAATGTATCGACAGATCGTCATCGATTCCTCAGAACGAAAGTACCAACTCATCTGGTGGCGTAGTGATGATGACAAGCCTCTTAAATGTTATCAACTGAGCACAGTAACATATGGAACAACCCCAGCATCATATCTAGCTACACGAAGCCTACACAAACTGGCTGACGACGTGGTGTCCTCTCATCCATTAGCTTCACAAACCCTTAAGCGCGACTTCTACGTCGATGACGTATTGTCAGGATCGAACAATCTGACCACAGCAATACAAACTCAAATTCAACTGATAGCAGCCTTGAACACGGCCGGTTTTAAATTACATAAATGGTGTGCAAATCATCCTCAGCTACTTAGAAATATTGATGCAAGAAATCAGGCCATAGAATTAAACTTCTTACAACATTCGGAAGACAGCATTAAAACTATGGGCCTCATCTGGCACCCCAAGACGTATTCCTTTGCAGTAAAAACTTTATGGTCACATAAAGATAGGATAACGAAAAGAACAGCAAAATCCGATATTGCCCACATCTTTGACCCGTTGGGGATTTTAGCACCAGTCGTCGTTACGGCAAAAATCTTCCACCAGCAATTATGGGAGCTAAAAATGGACTGGGATGCGGCACTTCCACAAAAATTGCACACCACCTGGTCAAAATTCCGAGCAGGCTTAAAATCCTTGGGCGAAATTACTTTCCCAAGGCGTGTATTCGCACACAAAACACCAAAAAATGTGCAATTACACGTATTCGCAGATGCATCCGAGAAAGCATATGGTGCAGCGGCTTACATAAGAGCCTTGGATCAGGACAATATTGTCATGGTCCGCCTTCTATGTGCAAAATCTAGGGTAGCGCCTTTGAAGCGGGAGACAATACCCCGTCTTGAGTTGTGCGCTGCCAAGCTAGCAGCTCAGCTCACGGAACGTATCCTAAAGGACCTCAAACTTAACAACATAAGGTCCTACCTTTGGACCGACTCAACAGCTGTTTTAGAATGGGTTAACGCTGAGTCCTCTAAACCTGAAGTCTTCGTGGCAAACAGAGTCTCGGCTATCCAGCAATTAACTATTCCAGAACAATGGAGACACGTCGAATCACACGACAACCCGGCTGACATTTTATCAAGAGGTGTCAGTCCCGAAAATCTAAGCAATAAAACGATGTGGTTTTATGGACCTACTTTTCTACATGGACGCGAAGAGCTTTGGCCTAAGCCTTACATCAAAAACAAGCAAAATAACATCGAAGGGCGTAAAGGGTTGCAAGCAGTATGCACTGGATTAAAACATGACACCGAAGCCCATTTCATTCAAGGAATCGACCATCAGAACTCCTTCCGTCGTTTACAACGTGTTGCCGCATACATATGTAGATTCATATCTGCGATAAGAAGCCGTGGCAAAATTAAGTTTTCACTTTCGCCAACAGTCACAGAATTGGACGATGCACAGCACATCATAATCAAACATTTGCAAGAGTCCGAATTTGCCGATGACTTGGAGCACCTAAGAAAATACAAAGAAGTAGCCAAAGCCAGCGCTATCGGTAATCTAACCCCCTTTATAGACGAGAGGGCATACTGCGAGTCGGAGGCCGTCTGGAATCATCCAATCTGAGCTTCAGTGCCAAGCATCCAGCACTTTTACCTTACTCGCATCCTTTCACCAAGATGATACTTAATGATTTTCACAAAGAAAATATGCATGCAGGCCCTCAAGCTCTCCTAGCCATTACGAGACAAACATTTTGGCCAATAAAAGGAAAAAACATTGCCCGCGCGGTCGTTCAACATTGCGTGCCGTGCGCTAAGGCGAAGCCAAAATTATTCTCACAACTTATGGGCAACTTTCCATCGGATCGAGTTCAAACCGCTCGTCCATTCATCAACTCAGGTGTCGATTTTTGTGGCCCAGTCTACACACACTATAAGACTAGGGGAAAAAGACCGCAGAAGGCCTATATTGCAGTATTTTGCTGTTTCGCCACTAAGGCAGTCCACCTGGAGCTTGTAAGCGATTTGTCAAGCGACGATTTTATAGGAGCGTTGTGGCGATTCATGGCCAGACGAGGACATTGCAGAAAGATTTACTGCGATAATGCAACAAACTTCGTAGGTGCTCGAAACCAACTTGAAGAGCTCCGTACCATTTTCGTAAACGACAATTCTAAAAAGAAAACTACCACTGAGTGCAGCACAAGAGGAATTGACTTTCATTTCATACCACCAACAGCACCACATTTCGGTGGTTTATCGGAAGCAGCAGTCAAATCAGCAAAAAAAAATACTACAGCATAGTTTAGCCTCTGCCTCCTTGACATACGAAGAGATAGAAACGGCCGTGATTGAAGTAGAAGCAATATTAAATTCTCGCCCAATCACACCGCTTTCGCCAGATCCAAATGATATGACTGCGCTTACACCAGCTCATCTGCTAATTGGCGATACTCTAACAGCTCCAATAGATCCACATGCTCAACCGCTAAAGGTCAATTTATTAACCCGTTGGAAGCGCGTTATGCAAGTAAAACATCATTTCCGGGAAAAATGGTCCCACGAATATTTAAACTTACTTCAACAGCGACACAAGTGGAAGCACTGCTGTGACAATGTAAAGGAAGGCACAATGGTTATTATAAAAGAGGATAATTGTCCTCCCTTGAAATGGGCCCTTGGACGCATAATAAAAACAATACGTGGTGAGGACGGACTAGTTAGGGTAGTTGACGTTAAAACTGCAAACAATATGCTACGTAGACCAATTACTCGACTAGCACCCCTACCAATTGAAATCGACGACCAGGACGCTACACTTGACGCTCAGGCCTCCTCAGCCGAAGTTTTGAGCCCACTGACAAGTCCAGACTTGACAGAAGCAGACGTTCAACCGAGTTCTTCAAAAAGGATGCGTTGCTCCGGAAACGTATTGTTAAATGTGTACTGCCTGTGACGATGGGATCAAGTATACAGATAACTCCGTTTCAAATGCAACCTGGCATACACTTTGAAAACCAAGGAATCACAAATTTCATCGCAAACGAGTGGGATTTGGTCATCTATTATGACATGAAGGAGTATTGGAAAGAATTTGGGGCATTCCGCAACGGCACCAGTGCCCTAGAAAATTTATGCAAAATCTCCACCGATAGAACAATTTGTAGTCACATAATTGATCAATTTAAACACGTTGAGGCAGATCTATCTAAAAACAATGAACTGCTGCAGATAAGGTCTAAGCCTACGCGACGCAAAAGAGCTCCATTTAATTTTATCGGAAACATCGCCAGCGGTTTATTCGGTGTCTTGGACTCTGAATATGCTGAAAAAATGTCAGCCACCATAGACAAAATTCAAAACAATGAAGTCCACTTGATGAGTTTATTAAAAAATCAAACATCAGTAATCGATTTCACAGTAAACGTCATCAAAAGGAACCAGGAGATAGTAACACGACAATTCGAAAAAATCGACCATGAGATCAAACAATTAATAAACAGCAGCAATATTGTCAGTTTGGCCTTGCATCAGCAAAAGATTTCACAACTGTTTCTAATACTTTCGGTTCATTTAATGTTAATATCGTCCAACATTCAAAAGACCAATGCAGCAATTTCCGAAGTCCTAGTCGATACACATCATGGCAAAATCGGACCGCAATTGCTACCGCCACGCCAATTCGAAAAGTCTCTACAAGACATCAAAGGACATCTTCCACCAGGAGTGCGTCTACCGGTAGATGAAGGTAAAGCACCCAGGCTGTACAACATAGCTACCGTTCAGGGTCGTATGGCTGTAAATCACATTATATTCAGGTTGAAAATACCACTGCTGTCTTTGGAACACTTCCAAACCTTCAGAGTGATACCAGTACCAGTTCTAATAAATGACAGTTTCGTTTCTATCAAACCTTCAACCGATTATTTGGCAGTTAACCTTCATCGAGATCGATTTTATGAATTATCGGAAGCGGAATTCAAATCATGTACCACACTGTATGATCGAAATTACATGTGTCAACAAAAACGCCCAATTTTTAAGAAAGGAACCAAAGGCAATAGTTGCGAGATGGAACTTATTAATCATCATCCAATAAACCCAAGTTGTGAATTACAAGAAACCAAGGTCAATTCCCAGTGGATTCAATTAGAAAATCCAAACCGATGGATTTATGCAGTCCGGCACAAAACCTTGATAAACGTGGTATGTCAAGACAATGCATCTGAGCATCAATTGCAGCATTCCGGCATACTGATGATACAGGGAAGCTGTGCTCTCAACACAGAGTTTTTTTTTACCATCCACAGTCACAGCATATATCCTAGTATGTCGAAATTATCCTATACGCCATCCAGTAATTTGGCTAAGATAGTAGACCCAAATCGTCTCCAGCTAATTCAGAATAACGCGACATTATTTCAATTAAAAATGGACGAATTTTCAATTAAAAATGGACGAACTTATCGCCGTTTGTATGATCTGCAGGCACTTCATAAATAGAAGAAAAACCAAGTCTAAGCCTACACCTCTACCCAGAACCAATCGAGGCGATTTTGAAGTCAACTTCAACACCGAAGATGTCGACACTTGTTGAACCATTCGTTCAACAGGCGGGAGAATGTTTGTATTTTCATTTCAAATAAAATTTGCAGTAGTTGCAGATTATACGAAAAATATTCTCACGAATCGTTCCATGCATCGGTCACCTGAAGCGTTCTTATTTTGTCTTTGTCTGTAATGAGACACCTTTAACAACAAGCACTTCGCGCAACTTATTTCGGTGATGGTGCATGGGAAGATTTGTGAACTTCATATATTATTAATGTAAATAATTGTATATAAAGAGATGACAATAGATTAATAAAATTCATTCCTAATTTGAATCGCGCGTTGTTAATAACTCAACATTTTATATTTCGTGTTCTGGTTTAAAACCTGAATACTCCACAACATAGAATCTTGGTGATACACCAAAATTCAACTCTGTTTAAATAAAAGAATTTAGACTCAACACCTGTATTAATGCAAAAGTTTTAAGAGATTAAAATTAATTAGTAATTCATTTAAAAGAAAAACTTTCAAATATATCACCATTAGAAAATGTTTTTACTTTGAGAAAGGTTCCGCCTGGAATAAATCCGTGAAAATTTTGAGTTCCGCCACACTATAACAACAGCTCAAGATTTGAACAATTGGACAAAAAGGCTTAAATATACAAACAGCTTTTGAATTGTTAACACAGAGATAATATGACATAAAACCGCAACAACTTCAAAGAAGGTTTAAAAGTGTCAAAACACTTCTAGGAACTATATATTTAGGGATAAGAGATCTAAGCGTATATATGTATATATAAAATCTGGAAAATTCATATTAAATTGTAAACCGTTTAATAAAACACAGAAGTTGAACGAAAAAAAAGTATTTTGCTCTAAACTAAATCTTAAATACTAGTAAAAAAAATTATTCAAATTGTCCACCTCCAGCATTTACGACCTTCTTCAAACGGGACCTGTACTTCTTGCAGGTTAATATTAAATAAGACTCCGACTTGTCGTTCGATGCGATGGTAATGGTGGACTTCAGGACTTGCACATTACTGTAAGCCTTAGCTCCAGTCTTAGCCTGATCATATGTCCATATTAAAAAATCCAGGGGATTAAGATCTGGAGAGCACATGTCCTTAGACCACAAGTTTTTTAAATTATTGGTTTTTTAAATTATCCAAATTTGGGTACTTCTGGCAGTGTGGCACGGCACCCCATCTTGTTGAAACACGTAAAACACATCATTACCGTATGTTGACTCTATTGATGGTTTTACATGACTCTCCAAGATATCCTTACCGAATTCCTTCTGATCCTTCTTTTGATTGCCCTAATCAACACTGAAATCTTTACTGAAATGGGTCTACTGCTTTCAGATTGAGGCCTAACTATTCCCATGGGCAAACAAGTCGCTCTTACAGAATAAACAGTTGACAACGCTACGTTTAATTTATTGGAAATCGCCTTATTGGACTTCCGCGCGTGGACCAACTTCATGATTTTCACTTTTCGAGCCTCCCCCATGTTGCTATATTTATAAACAATTAATTTTTTGGCTCAATTATGTACGAAGTTGTATTTACAAACCCTTTCAAACGTAGTACAAGCTAATAAGCAACCGTTATCTCCTTGAAAATACTTGCAGTACTAGATTCCAGATTTTTATGACGCATACGGTATATATATATATATATATATACATATATCTATATTATAGTTCTAGCCAGAGCTTAGGGAAAGACTGTGTAATGCCGAAACACAGCTCAGGATGGTCGGAAAGACAAAAGGAGATGTCGGTTTATGTTCTCCTTGAACATCTGCAGATTATAGTTCGGGAGGAACACATCGGATGGTAAATGGTCTTGTTGTTCGTGGAATGAAGGGATTCCTAAACTTTACTGTACGAAAACAGAGAGGCTCAAGGAAGAAGTCGTGCGCGCGTGCAGCTGCTCGAGAGGGTCTAGGCAAAATATACCGTGGAGGAATAAGTTGGGAAATTTCGGTGGAACATCACCTCCGATCGTGTGGAGGCACGATCACCTCCGTTTTCTGAAACCTGAAAGTAGTTTCGTTTCACTTATTCACTCATTTAGTTTGTTTTAAAAAAAATCTAATGATGTAAGAAATCCTGTTTTATTTAGTAAATACATTTTCTATTATAGAAATAGAAGTTACGTAAATGTACATATATTCATCGATACATTGAGCTGTTTTATAAGACAAATTCGAGCCCTCTTTTTGAGCTCTTAGCAAATCGCGTAATAATTGATTCAACATCCAGCTCAAGATCCCCATGAATATGTAACAAAGCGAGGCTCATCAATCTTCCTTCATCTATAGTTGCTGTAGCCCACTATTAGAACAAATGGTCCGAAAATGTATTGTATTTCCTTTGCTTAAATTTTAATCAAAAAATTTGCACCGGAAATATTTTTGAGCCTGCAGTGGCGCTATACTTAAAAATTACAATTTGTGTCATATCTTTTCTTACCAACGGAAAATCATCATTTACCATTTCAAATTCAATTTTAAGACCATTTAAACTTAGGTGTGATAGGGCTTTAAGACAATAGAAATCGACTCGGATAAGTGAAATTTTTCCCAGTTTTACAACATTTTAAAAGAGAAAATCGAGTTTGATTTAAAAAAATGCTGTGTTTGCATATGTTTGGTATTATTTTATCAAAAATTTGCTTTTTTATATAGCAAACCATTGCTTTCTTTATTCCAGCTAATTAGAAAATAAAATGCTGTATAGAACATTGTCACCTGTTATAAATAAAGTCGAACGTGGCTTTGGGTTTTGTGATATAACACGATCGTTTATATTTTCTACAAGCTTCAATCTGAATCTTCAATCTTTTATTCGGACTAAAATGGAGTATAAAAAAATATTCGGCATTCGTTTATTTTTCAACGAAGATTCTTTTAAAAACAGAAAGGCACTGCACTCTGAAAGGTGAGAAAAAATTGTTCTTTAAACAAATTATAGTTTGCTTTTATTTGTGCGTGTAATAATTTTTATTTCATTATTTGATTACATATTACTATTGTATTAAAATTTCATTCCACCACATTCTCTTTATCCAGATAATGCTTTTTATTTGTATTGCGCCAAAAACTATATAAAGACTGACCAAATCGAATAAACTATTCTGAAGACAGTCTAATTTTCAATCGGAAACCGAACGCATAAAAGGTATAATAGGTGGAAAAACACCCCACGTAGTTTGTTTTTCTAATATTTTTAAAAACCTTGAGGCTTATTCTCATAATCATATCTCAAAAACGATAGCCAAACGAACCAGGGTACGGAAGATCATTCTTTTCGATTCGTTCGTTTGGGAATAGTTCTCGCGCAAATTTTATTTTAGATTCATTCGCAAATTTTGGAGGAAGGGGAAATTTGTACGCTATAAGTGACATATATGTGACAAGCAGATAAACTAATTACCCAATTGAGATTACTCTGTATGACTAAATAAATAAATAAATTCCAGCTCTACGGAAGGAAAGCCGAAAAAGAGTCAAAAAAATCGAAAAGTTGAGTTTCAACAGCTTTCGATTCGCTCGCGATCGACTGCAATAGCTAAAAATCGGTTTCAGTTCATTCGCGAGAGATCCGAAAACCGAAAAAATCTAGCGGCGAAAAGCAGAAGCAAATACAAGAGTTGGCAATTGCTTCGGTTTTTGCGATCCTATACGTTATTGCCACAACATACAGGTTATTATTACGTCACGATTCGTCCCTGGGAAAAATAGGAAAATCCCTACAGGACCATCCGTTTTGAATTTGGAAAATCTAACACCGGATTCGTGATCAGCGACCCCGAAAACCCCTAAGTGAAACTTTTCAGCCTCCTATTGAGCAGGATTAATGGCGAAAATCACGGTTTAAAAACACCCAAAACCCCTTTACCCCCGTTCACCCCCTTAGGGGTAAAATTTCGGAAAACCCCGCCTTAGTGAGCGCCTACGCAATGGTTGGGACATACTGTGAAAATTTCAAGTTTCTAGCTTCAGGGGTTTGGGCTGGGTGTGGATGAGTCAGTCAGTCCATCAGGTTAAACGATTTTATATACATAGATTACGCGTTTTTTTAACCGACTTCCAAAAAGGAAAAGGTTCTCAATTCGACCTGAATCTTTTTTTTAATGTATGTTCACTTTTTACTGGGTTGACCGATTTTGGTCGTCCCAAAGAGAAAGTTGTAGATAAAGTTCCTGGTTGGGCCCCGCTGCAAATTCCTGCATAGGCTGCGCATATCGCGACGAACTTTGGTTATATGAGATGACAAACGCTAACATGACCAGTAACTATCGTGTGTAGTCGCTTACTAATTATTGGGCTTCGGCCTACACAGAAGGAAAAAAGTGCACAATTGTTAAGAATTTTAAAACTTTTAACCAATAGTACTTATCAGAGATAAAAATTAAGAGTTATTTTTTCTCTCTTTTTCTCTCATTTCAAGTTTCACTCACAATTAAAAACGTTTTCATTGTGTGAAAAATATCTCTTTTATTTCAACGTTTATATATTTTTGTAGTCAATTCTCTGAAAGGGATAATTTTTACTTGTGCGACGAAAAACTCACGAAGAGAGATAAATATTTCCTTTAAATAAATATCAGTTCTAATGAGAGATAAATATTTCCTGAAATTAAATATCAGTTCTAATGAGAGATAAATATTTCCTGTAAATAAATATCAGTTCCAACGAGTTTTATTTCGCTGAGCTGACGAAAAACTCATTTGTTCGATTTTGTCATAATTCATTTTGGTCATAATTCAATTTGACCATTAAAATATTTTCTAGATTATTGCTAGACAATCGATTGCGCTCTTCAGCTCATATTAGTTTTAAAGCAGAAAAGCTTCGTTCAATACTAACTTGGGTCGCTGGAACTCCATGGATAACTTTGGCTAATTTTGCCAATGTGGGATATTCTGCCGATTTTAATTTTCCAGTACTTCAGAATATTTATTGTGATCTCGAATTTAAAAAAAATTTCACGCATGCTTTCTTTATAGTTTGTATTTTTGAATTAAAAAAAAGCTTTTATTAAAAAAGAATGCACTAAAAAGAAAAAAATAATTTTCTGGACGCTGTGTATCGCAAATATAAAAGCTTTTTAAAAGCGAGATAAATTTTTATTTTATTGTTTTATGCTTTATCTCGCTTTTTAAAAGCTTTTATATTTGTGATACACAGCGTCCAGAAAATTATTTTTTTTCTTTTTAATGCATTCTTTTTTAATAAAAGCTTTTTTTTAAATTTTTTTTTTATTTTTTTTATTTTGTTCTTTTTAGTCTTCGAATATATATCCTTACATTTGAGATGTCCTTACAGGCTTTTTAACTTGAGAATCGTATTCAGCGACCCCAAAAACCCCCAGAATAGTTTTTTCCGGAAAATTTGGAGAAAGGGATAATCACGTTATCCTTACAGGACCTTCCGTTATCCTTACAGACTTTTTAATGGCAGATTCGGATTTAGCGACCTCAAAAATCCCCAGAATAGATTTTTTTCCGGAAAATTTGGAGAAAAGGATAATCACGTTATCCTTACAGGACCTTCCGTTATCCTTACAGACTTTTTAACTTGAGAATCGTATTCAGCGACCCCAAAAACCCCCAAAATAGATTTTTTCCGGAAAATTTGGAGAAAGGGATAATCACGTTATCCTTACAGGACCTTCCGTTATCCTTACAGACTTTTTAATGACATATTCGGATTCAGCGACCCCAAAACCCCCAGAATAGATTTTTTTCCGGAAAATTTGGAGAAAAGGATAATCACGTTATCCTTACAGGACCTTCCGTTATCCTTACAGACTTTTTAACTTGAGAATCGTATTCAGCGACCCCAAAAACCCCCAAAATAGATTTTTTCCGGAAAATTTGGAGAAAGGGATAATCACGTTATCCTTACAGGACCTTCCGTTATCCTTACAGACTTTTTAATGACATATTCGGATTCAGCGACCCCCAAAACCCCCAGAATAGATTTTTTTCCGGAAAATTTGGAGAAAAGGATAATCACGTTATCCTTACAGGACCTTCCGTTATCCTTACTGATTTTTTAATGACAGATTCGGATTCAGCGACCCCAAAAACCCCCAGAATAGATTTTTTCCGGAAAATTTGGAGAAAAGGATAATCACGTTATCCTTACAGGACCTTCCGTTATCCTTACAAGGACGAAAAAGTGAAAATATTGTATTGTCATCGGACTTATATAAGTGTGCAAAATTTCAAGTCAATCGGACAAGTGGAAGTGGGTCAAAATTGGGTTGCAAGATTTGATCTGACAGACAGACAAACAGACAAACAGACAGACACGAAGGCAAGCTAAATAAAAAGCTTTTAAAAAGTTGTTTTAGCTTTTTAAAAATTTTCTATGTAATAATAATTTTTATATAAAAAAGCAAGGTGTCTGTCTCGTAGAGACGGCCAGAAGACGTGGATCCGCCTACAACGATCGCCAATAGATCTTTAAGTAAAAAAGCAAGGTGTCTGTCTCGTAGAGACGGTCAGAAGACGTGGATCCGCCTACAACGATCGCCAATAGATTTTTAAGTAAGAAATTTTAGTGAAAAGGAAACTAAAGAAACAATTTGATTGACCGTAATGGTACGGGATTTGACTTTCCGTTTGGTGAATTTTGGCATCTTGTACCTAAAACTCAAATTTCACTTGCAACACTACGAACAATGTTTAATAGGGCATTTTCATAAATGTACTCGGAACTTACGCAAATTGCACAAAACATTTTCTTCGTAAACTAAACGAATAACAAGTAAACTAAACAAATAACATAAACTGGGTTATTTATTAAGAAAAATCTTTTGTGTTATTTGCAGAACTTGAATTTATGAAAACGCCCATAGATAAAAAACAAATAAAAATAAAATAAAATTACACGATAAAAGCAACGAAGCAATTTCAATTTAGAGCAACTAAAAACAGTGTTCAAAACCATGGCCGAATTATACAAGGTCTGTTTGACAGCTCAGTTGCTTCTGGCTCTGACGTCATCGGCAAGAAATTCTTATACGATTCAATGGGAATTTTCCCTTTTTATATGAAATATTATTGAAATTAGCGCACACACAATCAACATTAGAAAGAATGCACCGATATTTCTTGCCAATGACGTAGCAAAATGGTGGCTGTTAAAAAGCAACCAGCGGACCTGTGTTTAATTCGGCCATGCGATCGATGCACATTTTTCCTTCTCCCGCCAAGTTAAGATCGAAATTGTTTCTCTTTAAGTTTTCCGCTCTTGTTCAAAGCGGTTTGTATGCTTTGCATAAAAATGAATGAAAGGTTCGAGCGATGGCTGCTGTTGGATGATGCACACACACATATAAGTATGCATTTCATTAGTAAGAGAGCGATATCTCGGTCCCAGCATTAAAGTTGTGTTCTCAAAGCAAATTAAAACCATAATTTTTTCACGTTCTTTGGAGCGTTTTACTGAAATTCTGAATTTCGTTTTCTCGAGAGTGATTTTTATTTTCAATTTTTTTCAATTCCTCCAAAGCGAATTGAACCGAAATAATATGAATAGCCAGAATCAGAACAACCCATTTAGAGAAGAGAAACAATCAAGTTCTATATGAGATTCAATACACACAAAGAAAGCATAAAAAGAGTATACATGTGAAATCTGTACTGCAAGCAGCAGACACAGCATAACAGCGGAGTAAAAATTTTGATTTTGCTTTTTAAATACATAATTGAACATAGTTTAACATAACAAAATACCCTATACAATGCTTTAATGTAGCCCTCATCTTATAACACAGGTTTTGTTCAGATATCACCACAAACTATCGAGTTTCATCGATTGCAAATTTGTTATCATGGCAGCAAGCCGATTTTCTAATTTGTACCCCCATTACCAAAATCCAAGACGTATCCACGTCAAAATTTTAGTGAAAAGGAAACTAAAGAAACAATTTGATTGACCGTAATGGTACGGGATTTGACTTTCCGTTTGGTGAATTTTGGCATCTTGTACCTAAAAATCAAATTTCACTTGCAACACAACGAACAATGTTTAATAGGGCATTTTCATAAATGTACTCGGAACTTACGCAAATTGCACAAAACATTTTCTTCGTAAACTAAACGAATAACAAGTAAACTAAACGAATAACATAAACTGGGTTATTTATTAAGAAAAATCTTTTATGTTATTTGCAGATCTTGAATTTATGAAAACGCCCATAGATAAAAAACAAATAAAAATAAAATAAAATTACACGTTAAAAGCAACGAAGCAATTTCAATTTAGAGCAACTAAAAACAGTGTTCAAAACCATGGCCGAATTATACAAGGTCTGTTTGGCAGCTCAGTTGCTTCTGGCTCTGACGTCATCGGCAAGAAATTCTTATACGATTTTCCCTTTTTATATGAAATATTATTGAAATTAGCGCACATACAATCAACATTAGAAAGAATGCACCGATATTTCTTGCCAATGACGTAACAAAATGGTGGCTGTTAAAAAGCAACCAGCAGACCTGTGTTTAATTCGGCCATGCGATCGATGTTAAGATCGAAATTGTTTCTCTTTAAGTTTTCCGCTCTTGTTCAAAGCGGTTTGTATGCTTTCCATAAAAATGAATGAAAGGTTCGAGCGATGGCTGCTGTTGGATGATGCACACACACATATAAGTATGCATTTCATTAGTAAGAGAGCGATATCTCGGTCCCAGCATTAAAGTTGTGTTCTCAAAGCAAATTAAAACCATAATTTTTTCTCGTTCTTTGGAGCGTTTTACTGAAATTCTGAATTTCGTTTTCTCGAGAGTGATTTTTATTTTCAATTTTTTTCAATTCCTCCAAAGCGAATTGAACCGAAATAATATGAATAGCCAGAATCAGAACAACCCATTTAGAGAAGAGAAACAATCAAGTTCTATATGAGATTCAATACACACAAAGAAAGCATAAAAAGAGTATACATGTGAAATCTGTACTGCAAGCAGCAGACACAGCATAACAGCGGAGTAAAAATTTTGATTTTGCTTTTTAAAAACATAATTGAACATAGTTTAACATAACAAAATACCCTATACAATGCTTTAATGTAGCCCTCATCTTATAACACAGGTTTTGTTCAGATATCACCACAAACTATCGAGTTTCATCGATTGCAAATTTGTTATAATGGCAGCAATCCGATTTTCTAATTTGTACCCCCATTACCAAAATCCAAGACGTATCCACGTCAAAAAAATTAAAACCTAATTATACAATGACAAAAAGCCGCCTGCCGATATTTTGTATTTAGCTTGTATATATATTTACATTTGTACAGCGCTTGTCGTTGTATCCAATTTTTGGTATTTATAACAAGAGCACTATGGGATTCATATTCAACATTGGGCGAAGTCGTTCAATCCTAAATCCTATATGTTTGGTGGGCGGTAAAATCTCATACGCTCCATTTCAGCTAATGCATCATTGTTGCAAGGCTTAGTTCCGGTTAACTTGGAGCAGTCCAACTCATCAATTTGCAGACCATTGAGGGATCTAACTCTACTAAGTGCTACATATGCCTGACCATCTGCGAAGAGCTTAGAGCCTAAATATACTACACCGTGGTCTATAGTGTTACCTTGCATTTTATGCACTGTTGAGGCCCAGGACAATATCAGCGGAAGCATTCTTCTTTTTGCAGTACTGTAGCTGTATTTTGCTGGGAATTGTACCGATGTTGGTTGTATTAGGTGGATTCCGTCTCTACCAAAATCTACTCTAACTGAGGGGATGTCTGCATCATACAATTGTGCCCTGCGATAGTGCGGCCAGACGATTTCCGTTATATTTCCTATTGCACCGTTGACCAATCCTTTAGCGACATCGATGTTAGATCTCAGCATCACTTTGGCTCCCACAAATATCTCCAACTCCTTTGGCAAGCCTCCAGTTTTGTTAATATCAGCTGATAATAGACTGTTTAAGTCCACATTTCCGATGTTTCGTGTTGTATCTCCCAGTTTGTCCTGTGCTATAATTTTAAATATTTCGGTATTTTGTTCTCTGTAGTGTTGTAGGACTGCTTTGTTATAGTCATCTACTTGTTGATTTGTTGGGTAGATGCGCAGGGCCTTCTCTAATGAAAATTCGCCAGTTGCTTCATTGTTTACTTTGCCAAGTAACACCGCTAGATGCTCAGAACGAAGTTGTCCAACTCGTAGCGAATTAAGAACATCTGCAAATGTGGTGTCTTTGTGTTGCCTTATATTCTGCTTTAATTCAATCAATGTGAATAGCCTCCACAAGTTCGTTGCGGGAGCTAATCGAGCTGGTTGGTTGAACACTTGATTTCCTCTAACTGGCGGTAATTGCAACAAGTCACCAAAGAGGAGCACGTTGATTCCTCCGAAAAGTTCTTCGCTATTTTTTACTTGTTTCAGACGTGAGTCTATCATGCATAACATCTCGTAGGGGACCATGGAGATCTCATCTATGAAGAGGAACTCAATGTTTTTCCATTGCATGCGCATCGTTCTGAGGAAGTTACCAGTCAGATGTGGCATGTTGACAAGTCTACCATCTTTCTGAACTCTGACTTTGACATGTATTTGGCGATGTAGAATGCTATAGCCTCGTTCGATCCACATGGTTGGATATCCATATTACCTTTCCATAGCTTCAAGAGTTGTGGGTTGTAGTTGTTAACCCATCCAGCTTCCTTTCGACGTTTCAACAGGCATATTCGTCCTCCACTTCTTATGAAGTCATCTGATGAATGAGCGACGATACGGGTCTCAGAACATTCTTGACGGGGGAAGCTAAATCTGCAGGTTGATGTCCCAGTCTTGTAACATGTATGTGTATGGTGATGAATCTGGCATTTTTTTACAATCTCCCGTAATTGTGTATCTTCTGGTGGCATCTCACACGAACACACTTTGTCAAGTTGTTGGATGCCCTCCACAGTGTCAAAGGATCTGTGATCTTAATCCATGTTAACATGTGAAGATGTGGACTACCGCGATTTTGAAATTCTATTCTCCACCAGTAATCCTCCACTTGTCCTCCGAACACTTCATGATTGTTGTGGATAAACTTAATAAGGGCGTTGACTCTAATCATAAAATGGCGGCTTACAACGACCGGATATTGCTCAATTAGGGATTGCGTAGCTTGCACATCAAGTTCAGCGGGGTCATCATGAGGTCTTCCATCAGCTATAAGGAGAGCTTTTCTCATATCCAGCCAGTTGAGATCGTTACAGCTGAAGGTGACGAAGTAGGTAGGTGGACCCAGACATCTTATTTGTGCTATTAACTCGTTCAGAGCCGTGCGCCAGTATGTTGATGATCCTCGCAAATTCTTCATATAGAGGTGGACGTCTTCGATCCTTCCTTCTTGCCCTTCAATCTTCTTACCGCATGCTGCAATTGTGGATTTAGCTCTGTGATATTCAAACATGGATAACGCATAGAATAGATAGTCATTGCGTTCGAATCTTGTATCGCTACCCAATATTCTATATTGGAAGTAGTCAAGCGGTGATATATTTACAGATCTGTTTGCCTTCAAGCCATTTCTACCATAGGGGAAAAGGTAGAACCATGCAAACTCTTCAGCTTTCAATTCGTGTGCCTCATTCACGATATTATCCTTTGTCTTGCGGATGATTTCGTCATGCGGACCAAAAGGCGCCAGTGCAGCAAATGGAAAGGCATGTATCATGGAATCCAGCCCATCCCGATGTGAAGAAACTGTGTTGTGCTTGGTGCCATGAAGCGTGTATAATTCTGGATATATCTCCAATTGACTTGTATGCGCTTTCTTGCTGTAGCGTATTGATTGCTTCATCTTCTGGTGGTGTATCAACAACTCGTATCAAATCTTACTCATTAATTTGTACGTCTTGGTCGACAATGACATCTTAGCGATTAGCCACCGTAGCGTATAGAGCAGTTTTGGCCTGCATATTGAGAACTCTCTTGTGATGTTTAGGTTCTCAAGATATTCGGTTATAACAACGATCCCAGAATTCTGTGTTGATCTTGGCAACATATTTGGTAGCTTCTCACTAACTTCGAAGATGTCCTGGGCAAATAGTACTGCTTGTCCACGGAAACCATATTGTCCAAATCGTCCGTGATACTTCACTACTTTGACAAATGGTGTTATTCTTGCCAATAATCGCTGTTCGGCTTGTGATAATACTTGAATTACTTCAGGTATATCTCCTGGTTGCATGTTGTTCCAATATGCTTTTGACGGATGTGTAGTTTTCTTGCTGGTTAGGTGAGTCTTGCAGCGGTGGCACACGAGCAAACTTTGTTTGAGTGACAACTCAGGTGGCAAGTATATCATGGCAGTGACACTCGGTCTACATGTAGCGACTTGATTGGGATAGCATCGCTTGGTGCAAACTTCACAAAAGCGATCGCAGAATGTATAGATGGCTGTTTGAAATGCCACAATTCCGGCATTCAATTGTTGATGTCGTAAGCGAGCTTGTTCCTGTCGTGCTGCTTGTTGCTCTGGTGTTTCTTTGGCTCTAGCTTGTGATGTATGCTGTCTGTCGGCTTGTAGTCGTGCTGCATTTTGCTCTGGTGTTTCTTTGGCTCTAGCTTGTGATGGATGCTGTCTGTCGGCTTGTAGTCGTGCTACATTTTGCTCTGGTGTTTCTTTGGCTGTAGCTTGTGATGTGTGCTGTCTGTCGGCTTGTAGTCGTGCTACATTTTGCTCTGGTGTTTCTTTGGCTCTAGCTTGTGATGTATGCTGTCTGACGGCTTGTAGTCGTGCTGCATTTTGCTCTGGTGTTTCTTTGGCTCTAGCTTGTGATGTATGCTGTCTGTCGGCTTGTAGTCGTGCTGCATGTTGCTCTGGTGTTTCTGAGGCTCTAACATCAAATTTATGTTTCCTGTTTTGTTCAACGCGAGTTTGTCGGTGTTGCCTTGATTCTCGCCGCTGTTTGTCTTGGCGTGAACGCTTAGCATCTTCATCTTCGGCTGCCCGCTTTTCCTGAAATTTACGACGAGCCTTCTCCAACCGTCGTTTTCTTTGCGTTACAGTTTCTCCCTTTGCACTTTGCATTATTTAAATTTATTACTAAATTACTAAATAACTTTCTCACTCAATTGAGGGGAAAAGAACAATTAGTTGTGTTTAGTGAGAGCCACGAAGAGAAAACCTAACGAGGTTGTTTTAGTGAGAGCCACGACGAGAAAACCTAATGATGTTTTAATGGGATTACAAACGCACTCAGATGGGAGAACTTTTGTGTTAGTCATAATGACTGTGTGTGTTAATGACTGTGCGTTAATGACTGTTAATGAATGTGTGACTGTGTGTGATAAAGCAAAGTCACAATATTCTTTAGGTTTTAGGATACAGGGTATAAAAAAATTTTAATGACAGATTCGGATTCAGCGACCCCAAAAACCCTAGAATAGATTTTTGCCGGAAAATTTGGAGAAAGGGATAATCACGTTATCCTTACAGGACATTCCGTTATCCTTACAGACTTTTTAATGGCAGATTCGGATTTAGCGACCTCAAAAACCCCCAGAATAGATTTTTTTCCGGAAAATTTGGAGAAAAGGATAATCACGTTATCCTTACAGGACCTTCCGTTATCCTTACAGACTTTTTAATGACAGATTCGGATTCAGTGACCTCAAAAACCCCCAGAATAGATTTTTTTCCGGAGAATTTGGAGAAAAGGATAATCACGTTATCCTTACAGGACCTTCCGTTATCCTTACTGACTTTTTAATGACAGATTCGGATTCAGCGACCCCAAAAACCCCCAGAATAGATTTTTTTCCGGAAAATTTGGAGAAAAGGATAATCACGTTATCCTTACAGGACATTCCGTTATCCTTACAGACTTTTTAATGACATATTCGGATTCAGCGACCTCAAAAACCCCCAGAATAGATTCTTTTCCGGAAAATTTGGAGAAAAGGATAATCACGTTATCCTTACAGGACCTTCCGTTATCCTTACAAGGACGAAGTAGTGAAAATATTGTATTGTCATCGGACTTATATAAGTGTGCAAAATTTCAAGTCAATCGGACAAGTGGAAGTGGGTCAAAATTGGGTTGCAAGATTTGATCTGACAGACAAACAGACAGACAGACACGAAGGCAAGCTAAATAAAAGCTTTTAAATAAAAAAGCCACCAAGGCGTCATCATTTTGGTCGCGCAAGTTACAGGTCGAAGATGATTTATTATTACTACTAAATGAACCAGCTGGTGACAGTGAGGCTAGGGGGTCTTGCTGAATTTCCAGTGCTTTTAAATTTTCATACAAATGCTTTAGGTGACTCTGCGCTTCTATATTCTGTTGATTTGATAACAGGAATTTGAAACGCGGATCTAAATACAAAGCCCCTAATAGCACTGGACTCTTCAACAGCAAATGTTCACGCTTTTTTATAATATTTAAAACCGATATAGCGATTGTCGAAGACAATTTATGAATTTCCATTTTAAGGCACAGCCATCGTTTATAGAAGTCCCCAAGCATCATTTGGCTGTTTTGCAGTTGCAAAGTTGTAATTTTAAGTGGTTTGAAAACTTCCACAAATTCGGACATAAACTGCCAGAGGTCACTGGAAACATAAAGGTCGGGATCTAAATTCCTGTTGCTTATGCAGACATCTTGGAGCTCCAACAGTCTCTCCAACATGTCATTAGTGGAATTTCATCGAGCCGGCACATTCAGTTTAGGTTTACGGTGGCCTTGTAAGTCAATTTTGTTGTAATTCGTTGGCTTTCGGATTGCAACGGCTAATTTGCGACAGCCAGCGATTTTATTGGATAGGTTTTCATCTTTTATTGCATCACTACCACTAGCTACAAAGTAGAAGCAGCACATCGAAGTAATTGTTTGTTGTTGTCTTTGGAAATAGAAGGTAAATTCAAAGGTGCGTCTATATGGTGGTCGATTATTTTTCGTTTATTGTCGAAACATTCCAAAAGAGCTTTCCAGGCACATTTATAGCCCTCATCCGCACCTAAAAAGGTTTTAGTGTCGTCGTTGAGACTATCAAGTAAATAAGTAAATTTGACGACTCCACTCAAGTCGGTATCGTCATGAATCAATGCCACAAACGTATTTTTGAAGTGCACCCATTCTCCTGGATTGTCATTAAATTTCGGAATTGGTAAATTGGGAAGTTTTGGCCGTTGTCGGCGAAATGGATTTATATTATTGAAATTTTGGCACTCAATGTTTTCTTGGGTTTCGGATTTTTTTGTAGACGGTGGCAAATTAAATGTCAGGTGAGCTTTCACAGCTAGTATCTCATTATTTAAAAAAATCCAGAGACTCTGAAAAATCCAAACTCACTATCATCGTTAAATTCGAACAACAATTCGATCAACTGATCATAATCACATTGCAAAGAAGAGATTGTATCAATACGACCATATATCGCACATGGTCCCGTAGACTGTAGTATCTCAAAAAAATATGTTTTTGAGTAATTATTCCATTATGTAAAGGAAAATTGACTGAATCAAATGAAAAACAAATTTAAATGTAAACGTAGTCCTAAAATTTATTTATTTTTGGTTTTTTAAATTCCCATTTTTTAAAATTTAAATTGATTTTGTGGAAAACAAATCTAACTCTATCTTTTATTATTGCAAAAAAAAAAAATGAAGCAAATGATCTGTAAATTATTATCAAAAGAGTAATAAATTGAAATATTACTGTACAGACAACAGAAAAAACAATTATTCATAAACAATTATTTTGAAATGAAAACTTTGAATGCGTTTTTCTTGAAATGGCAGATTTTGAGATACTACAGTCTACGGGATCATGTGCGATATATCAATAGCTGAAACCTTTGAAAAATCCTCAATCTTTGAAATGAAATTTTGTACATGTCTAAGTTTAAGTTTAGCACAATTAAATTTCTTTTCAAATTTCTGTTTGTTCTAGAATGTTCCAAATTAATAAAAATTGGTGTTGTTACAACACACTGCAATTATGTAGCCTGTTCTGCTAAAGATAAAAATGATTGATGACGTCACACACGAGATGAAAAATGCTGGCTTCAATTGTTAATGCTCGTCTTGCGTTTCCTATGAAACCGTTGGTTTTAAGTTGATCGCATGGCGATTTGAAGATTCACACGAATTCGTGATCCTTTCCTTTTATCGCACGGCGATACGAATAAATTATGAATTTATTCCGGAAATAAAAACTTATCCGGCTAATTATTATTAATCATCCGGCACGAAGGACCAAAATGATAATGTCTTCACGGTTGAGTACAAAAAAATTGAAACACAAAAATTACTCAAACTAAATTTTTAATTATTGAACAAAAAATGTACAATGATTCTATCATGAACAAGAATGAATATTTTCATAGCGTTCGTTTGTTGAATTGAAAATGCAACGCACTATATGATTTAAATTTTAAAAGTATGAATTTAAAAGTTTTCAAGAATAAATAAATTACACAGTAAACGTCTTCACACTTTCAGGATATTTTGTGATGAGTGAGTGTGTGGCATTTGGCTTTTATCTATACTCGTAGATAGATTAGTTTGTTAGTTTGCTAGCTTGTTGGTTTGTTTGTAAGCTTGTTATTTGGTTAGTTTGCTGGTTTATTTGTTAGCTTGTTAATTTGCTGGTTAGTTTGTCGTTAGTTGGTTTGTTGGTTTGTTAGTTTGTTAGTTATAATAAGGACCTTAAATTATAATAAAGGAAAATTTATAAGCTATGTAAATAAAAGTGACCTTTTTTGATCTTACTGTATTTTTCATCGTCTATTATTTAAAAGCAAAAAAAAATTAGTAACAATTTAAAAGAAATATTGAATAGGTGAATGTTAAAAAAACGACGTAATAAAAACAATAATTGGTTCTCTCGTGAACTTACGGCCAATTTCTTCATCGAGTACTAAAGTGGAGTCTAGCTAGTCCAGGGAGGCTATTCTCGGAACGTTTCGGATTTTTCGTTACGTTACGGATTACGAATCTCGCCGAAATGTTTTTTCCGTAATCTAAATCCGAAACGTTTGAAAGATCGTATTCTGGTAATGAAATGTTTATGTTTCGGAATTATATTCACCATATTCACCTCATTCCGAAATGTACGTAGAATAGAGCTGTCAAAACGGAAATATTTGAATAGTTTTGTTTTGTTTATATTTATTAACTAGTGTTTAACTTATATTAGAGTATTTTTTCACTAATTTAATATCAGTTAATAATATTTGACTAGTGTTCAATGTAAGTAATAGTGTATTATGAGTGATTTTTAAAAGCTTTTATTTAGCTTGCCTTCGTGTCTGTCTGTCTGTTTGTCTGTCAGATCAAATCTTGCAACCCAATTTTGACCCACTTCCACTTGTCCGATTGACTTGAAATTTTGCAGACTTATATAAGTCCGATGACAATACAATATTTTCACTACTTCGTCCTTGTACGGATAACGGAAGGTCCTGTAAGGATAACGTGATTATCCTTTTCTTCAAATTTTCCGGGAAAAAATCTATTCTGGGGGTTTTTGCGGTCGCTGAATCCGAATCTGTCATTAAAAAGTCAGTAAGGATAACGGAAGGTCCTGTAAAGATAACGTGATTATCCTTTTCTCCAAATTTTCCGGAAAAAAATCTATTCTGGGGGTTTTTGGGGTCGCTGAATCCGAATCTGTCATTAAAAAGTCAGTAAGGATAACGGAAGGTCCTGTAAGGATAACGTGATTATCCCTTTCTCCAAATTTTCCGGAAAAAAATCTATTCTGGGGGTTTTTTGGGGTCGCTGATTACGATTCTCAAGTTAAAAAGCCTGTAAGGACATCTCAAATGTAAGAATATATATTCGAAGACTAAAAAGAACAAAATAAAAAAAATAAAAAAAAAATTTAAAAAAAAGCTTTTATTAAAAAAGAATGCACTAAGAAGAAAAAAATAATTTTCTGGACGCTGTGTATCACAAATATAAAAGCTTTTAAAAAGCGAGATAAAGCATAAAACAATAAAATAAAAATTTATCTCGCTTTTAAAAAGCTTTTATATTTGTGATACACAGCGTCCAGAAAATTATTTTTTTCTTTTTAGTGCATTCTTTTTTAACACGTTGACTGCCATGGCCATCATATTCGATAGCCAGTGATGTTTCCCTGGGGGCCATGGCTATCGTATTTGATAGCTGGTGATGTTTCCTTGGGAGCTATGGCTTGCAAAAACTATGAAATTTACGAACAAATCGTTTGGAATTTTGAATACTGGGTCTCCGACTAACTGTTACGTGTACTTGGTTTGCGCAAATTGCTGAAAATTTCAATTTTATGAGCATTTCTTCATGGTCAATGAAAAATGAGTTAAATTAAAACATAACAAAAGCTATAATTGCCAATCTGGCAATCATTGGAGACCCGTATGGTGATATACGTATCAATATTCGAACAGTTATACCAAAATTCCACTTTGAAGTCAAACTTTCCAATAAGATTTTTTAAAAATTTATTCCAACCGGATTTGGATGTATGGGAGTTTTATGTAGAATCATATCCTAAATAACTTTTGTTCTTGCATTTTTTTTATAGGATGCACAGTTTTTGAGATATTCGCAAAAAACATTTTCGTTCGTATGGGGGGTACCCCCCCTAATGGTCCATTTTTGCTCATGAACGAACTTGGCCTCGCATTTTACGAAAAACGAATCTGCGTAAAATTTCAAGTCTCTAGCTCAATCCGTGCGCCCGCAATCCGCCCCCACAGACAGACGGACAGACGGACGGACAGGCTAACGGACGGACATGCAAAATTGAATTTCTTTTATCATTCTAAACACACTGGTGTAATTCATTTTTGTGTGTGATAACGGGATCTTGGCGTTACAAACGGTAAGGCAAATCTAATATACCCTTTGGTTTCACCATACGGGTATAAAATATGATCAGAGTATATGGTTTTATCAAAGGTTTTATTTAATATTTTATTTTTAAGTATCAATACATTTTATGTTAAATTCCCCTAATCCATCAGTGAGAGGTATTGAAGCAATCACGACACATTTGTGGTTGATCAGGACAACTATCGCAATGGGCGCATCCAACTACCAGAGCGGCTCTGGAGCGAAGCTCAGCTGTCAAAAAAATGCTCAGCTGAGCAGCATTTTGTGTTCTGAATGCACCGCTCATTTATATATGAGCTGTCATTGAAAGAAATTATTGTTCAAGATGGACCGCGATGTAATTATCTCCGTAATGTTAGAAATTTGTGCTTCTGATACGATAAATCTGGAAGCTATTTCACTTTTGGTTGAAGAGTGTAATACTTCAGTTGAAGTCGCCCCAATCCGCAATGCGGCACCCGAAATTATTTTGATTATTTTGAGGTGACTATGCCGAAGTACACTCCCGAACTCTTTCGCCCACATTTTTCATAACGCCGACTATTTCCATTCCCGTTTGCTCAGCAAGAACTTCCATGAGGCTTCCCGTATTATAAATAACATAAATAACTATAAATATTATAAATAACACCATTTATGTATTTCCGTCGTCGTTTTTAGACATTAATTGAGGTTCTGTAATTCTTCATTTGACATTTGCTCAGCTACTGAGCGGAGTTCTTTTACGCTCAGAAAAAATGTGAGCTGCTCAGTTGAGCCGCTCTGTAGCGATTGCGTTCAGTAACTGAGCACCTTTTTCGCTCTAGAGCGATGCTGAGCCGCTCTGGTAGTTGGATGCGCCCAATATGTTGAGGTTAACTTCGCTTGTTTTCTGGCCTGTTGACGACCTTTTATTTCAGAAATTTTGGAATAGCAAACGGTGCTACCCTAAAACCCTATCAATCAGATGGTGCGTATTTTGTCGCCTTGTTTCTACTTTCGGAACTGGCGTTATTAGCCACCGCTTCCCTCACTTCTCGCGCGTATACTTAAGAAAAGTCGCCGCTTAAAGTTGCCGTGCGTACCATAGACCTTATTTCGCAAAATATTCCTTTCATTAAAATCAAATAAATATTGCTTTGTTACAGAAAGACAAACAAAAAACCAATACCAAAAACAATTGTGGTATATATTGAACCGTTTCGAAAGAATGGTAATCGAAACAATGGTAAGCCAAATAAACCGACTCAATTTCAAGAATATTAAATTCTAAAACAAATTGAATAAAAATAAAATGAAATTAAACAAATACATAATTTTAGCGACAAACATGAAATTTTACTGGCTATCATATGCGATAGCCATATGTAGCACCCCGTGAAAACATTTCATGAGGGGCCACGGCTATCATTTTCGATAGCCGGGTCTACATGCCTCCTGCGTCTCCAAAACTCTGTCAATCCGGAAAATTTGTCTTTCATATGTTGAAAACAGAACAAATCACAAATAAAATGCATTGGCATTTTTTGAAATATTTGCAAAATTGGTCTGGCAGTCAATGTGTTAATAAAAGCTTTTTTTAAAATTTTTTTTAAAATTTTTTTTTTGTTTATTTGTTGATTTTAACGTTTGTTATCGTTTGTTAGGGCGGATGGAGTGGTTTGATTGAATTTTTATGTATAGAGTTATGTAAAATCGTATTCTAAACATATTTTACATTTATAAATTTTTCGATATGAAGCGCCGTTTTTGAAACAATTGTAAAAAACTGTTTCATTTGAATGGCGGGAGTGGTCCGATTTTCCCCGTCCAATAACTTAGCCTTACTGTTTACGAGAAACGCTATTGTACGAAATTTCAAGTCTCTGGCTCAATCCTTTTGAAAGTTATGGTGTTACTTTTACTTCATATAATAATTCCATTCGAAAATCATTCTTTTGCGATAAATTCGTGAGCGAATTTTAATTTTCCATTCGTAAAATTTTCCATTCCATTCGCGAATAAGATTTTAAAAATACGAGAATGGAAAAATAAAATTCGTGAGTGAATGAAAACTAAAATTCTCGTGCTAATCATTTGCAAATGAATGAATGAAAAAGAATTATTCTCCGTATTATGCTTATTACACGATTAAAATTATGTCCGCATCGAATACCAATAAACAACGGACGCGAAACGGTAACTCACAGCACACAAACGTTTCGGAAAGTAACATTTGAACGTTTCGGATGGATCCGAAACGTAATGTTTTGTTATGTTTCGGATATTTCCGTAATCTAAGTTCGAGAATGCGGTTTCGTGTAAAGTGGTGAATTGCTTCGTAATGTTTGAGACGTCATTTGGAGCAATATATGCAGTACGTACATCACATAGAGGTCTTTTTCCATTGCACCACAAACGTTTCGGAAAAATCCGTAACGTTCCGAGAATAGCGCCCCAGGTACTATCTCTGGTACTCGGTACCAACGAAAAGTTAGTGCTTGTGGATTTCTTCACATCGCTAGTACCGGAGCTAAATTCATCAGCCGGTACTAGCGGCAAATACGTCTAAAACTAAGATAATACGTCTAAAAAAGATTTTAACACTATTTTGACATTTGAATTTGAAATATTATTGTTCACTGTGTTCTGTGAATTTGTGTACGTTATTTTTATATCCGTATGGTGAAACCAAAGGGTATATTATTGTAAATTTGCCTTACCGTTTGTAACGCCAAGATCCCGTCATCATACACAACAATGAATTACACCAGTGTGTTTAGAATCATAAAAAAAATTGAATTTTGCATGTCCGTCCGTCCGTCTGTGGCGCGGATTGCGAGTGCACGGATTAAGCTAGATACTTGAAATTTTACGCAGATTCGTTTTTTATAAAATGCAAGGCTAAGTTCGTTAATGGGCAAAAATGGACCATTAGGGGGGTACCCCCATACGAACTAAAACTCTCAAAAACGGCGCATCTTATCAAAAAAGTGAAAGAACAAAAGTTATTTAGGATATGATTCTACATAAAACTCCCATGTCTCAAAATCCGATTGGAATAAATTTTAAAAAATCTTATTAAAAAGTTTGACTTCAAAGTGGAATTTTGATACAATTGTCACAATACGGGTTTTCAATAATTGCCAGGTTGGCAATTATAGCTTTTGTTATGTTTAAAATTTATTCCAATCGGATTTTGATACATGGGAGTTTTATGTAAAATCATATCCTAAATAACTTTTGTTCTTACAGTTTTTTAATATGATGCACCGTTTTTGAAATATTTGCAAAAAAACATTTTCGTTCATATGGGGGGTACCCCCCCTAATGGTCCATTTTTGCCCATTAACGAACTTAGCCTTTCATTTTACAAAAAACAAATCTGCGTAAAATTTCAATCCGCGCTACAGACGGACGGACGGACATGCAAAATTCAATTTTTTTTATCGTTCTAAACACACTGGTGTAATTCATTTTTGTGTGTGATGACGGGATCTTGGCGTTACAAACGGTAAGGCAAATTTAATATACCCCTTGGTTTCACCATACGGGTATAAAAAATCTTATTAAAAGTTTGACTTCAAAGTGGAATTTTGATACAACTGTTCGCCGTTCACTTAAACTTCGAACAATACCATATCACCATACGGGTTTTCAATACTTGCCAGATTGGCAATTATAGCTTTTGTTGTGTTTTCAATTATATATATACACTAGGGGCTGCGCCCCGAACCGCTCCGCGGTTCATCCCCCACCCACAGGTCGGCCTTCGGCCTCCCTGTCCACGTCGGCCGTCGGCCTTCGGCCTCGGATCATACGCGTCCTACGGCCGCGCGTCTAATATCTTTATCAATACTTAGACATTAGTAGATCAAAATTTTTTTGATGATACCCCAGAAGGAAATGAAGCTTTTAAAAAGTGCTAAAGTGAACTGTCGGATGACATATGGATGGTAACAGGCAAAAACAACGCATTGACAACAAAAACTCTAAAAATTGTACATCTATTAATCAGAATAAAGTAAATAATAATTTATTGTAATGCCAAAGTGTGGACAATATTTTTATACTCGTATGGTATGTATACCAAATGGTATACTAACTTTGCCTTACCGTTTGTAACGCCAAGATCCCGTCATCACACACAAAAATGAATTACACCAGTGTGTTTAGAATGGTAAAAATAATTAATTTTTGCATGTCCGTCGGTCTGTCTGTCCGTCTGTCTGTCTGTCCGTCTGTCTGTCCGTCTGTCTGTCCGTCTGTCCGTCTGTCCGTCTGTCCGTCTGTCCGTCTGTCTGTCCGTCTGTGGCGCGGATTGCAGGCGCACGGATTGAGCTAGAGACTTGACGTTTTGCGCAGATCCGTTTTTCGTAAAATGCGAGGCTAAGTTCGTTAATGAGCAGAAATGGACCATTAGGGGGGGTACCCGTCATACGAACGAAAACATTTTTTGCGAATATCTCAAAAACAGTGCACCTTATCAAAAAAGTTCAAGAATAAAAGTTATTTGAGATATGATTCTACATAAAACTCCCGTACATCAAAATCCGATTGGAGTACATTTTCGTTAATATCTCAACCCCAGCGCCACCTATCGGGTTTAAATTTTATCAACATTTTAATCTATATTTAAGTGTTATATGTTGTGAATTTGCACAAAATCGGTCCATAAATACGAATTTCCGAAATTCGAACTCGACCCCAGCGCCACCTACCGGGGTCTTTTGCAAACAAAAACCGATCGGAGCACCACTCGAATATATGGTATAAATATGAGGTGGATAGCTTCAGTGGTTCAGCCGTGATGATCAGACGAACATACGCACCAACGATTTTATATATTAAGATATATATATTAGATTGCCCATATGTGCAAAGTTGTAATTTTTGTTGCTCCCCGTCCATTTTCGTGAAGTTTAGGTCAAAAAAATAAGATTTAAAAAAAAAAGTAGGAATCTGTAGTGGAAAAAACCCAGCCGGTTTTTCATTGAAGTTTCAAAAATAGACTTTAACACGTTGACGGACAGTAGAAACAAGTGAAATTCGAACAAGTGAAATTCGACAGTAGAAACAAGTGAAATTCGAAAATTGACACTAGGCTTCTACTTGTACGCTGGTAAATGCACATTTGTGCTGCTACAGCCGCAGTGTCTAAAAACGACCGTTTCGTATTGGACGGCTATTGCCGTCATGTCACATAGTGAACTTGAACTTGACGGCTATAGCCGCAACTGTCCGTCAACGTGTTAAAATGGTGAATCGCTTTAACTGTCCGTAACTCCTATAATATTTAATTTTTCGTTGATGGTCTAAAGACAACTTTTGTAGAGGATAACTAGACGAACATCTAATTCTCACGAAGTTTTGACCTACGGTTGAAATTTAATGCTTTTTTGGTCCGAAAACAACAATTTTTTAAGAACATTTTCATGAATTATTTTCTTTAAATGTATTTTTTGCACTTTCTAAAGGGTGTAAAATTTCTTCTGGAAAGCCTATGTTCTAGAGAATGAAATGTAGATTTATTTAAAAAAAAAATTAAGCCGATCTAAAGTTATACGGCATACATACAGACCGACAAACAGACAGATCCTAAATTTTTTGTCTGAAACGGATTTTGTACTGGTCAGAAGTATTAAAAAGTATATTTTTTTTAAGTTTTTCCGATATTCTTATTTGTTATAAAACATTTTAACCCTTAATTTATGAGGTGAAAATCATATGCGTAAATGATGAGGTGGTTTCCAATGGACTTGTTCTAATCACATACCAAATCCGTGCTTTTAACTCGGCACACAACATCATACTGTATGAAGGTACTGAAGATTTCAGAGTCACTGTGCTGAAAACATGAGAAATAGCAAAGAGAGAAAAGTCAATGTGGGTCCACTGGACCCACCTCATCAATTAAGGGTTAAAATACAAAATTTAATGGAATTTTTTTTAAATTTTTTTCTTGAAATTGTTCATAATTTTTTGTTAAATATTCAATGAATTTTGCTTTCGAATAGCTTTGCATTGATATTTGTTTATAATGCTGTTCCATAGCATGCAGGATATACTGTTTTTGTTACTCCTGGTGCGTTAGAACAGTATTATATCGAGTCATCAGAATTGTGCGATTTTGTTAGTAATAACACATACTTTTTCTTTGATAAAATATTAAATCAAGAAATCACTGGTATAAGGAACAATTTTTTGACTGCCGATCCAGCAACATGGGAGGAAGACGAGAACTACATCGCTGCGAAGGCAATGATTAAAAATTTACTTGTTGTTAATGATATAGCAGAGCGTGGAGTAGCTTTGATGACTCGATATAATACTGTTCTAACGCACTAGGAGCAACAAAAACAGTATATCCTGCATGCGTTGGAACAGCATTATAAACAAATATCAATGCAAAGCTATTCGAAAGCAAAATTCATTGAATATTTAACAAAAAATTATGAACAATTTCAAGAAAAAAATTTAAAAAAAATTCCATTAAATTTTGTATTTTAACCCTTAATTGATGAGGTGGGTCCAGTGGACCCACATTGACTTTTCTCTTTGCTATTTCTCATGTTTTCAGCACAGTGACTCTGAAATCTTCAGTACCTTCATACAGTATGATGTTGTGTGCCGAGTTAAAAGCACGGATTTGGTATGTGATTAGAACAAGTCCATTGGAAACCACCTCATCATTTACGCATATGATTTTCACCTCATAAATTAAGGGTTAAAATGTTTTATAACAAATAAGAATATCGGAAAAACTTAAAAAAAATATACTTTTTAATACTTCTGACCAGTACAAAATCCGTTTCAGACAAAAAATTTAGGATCTGTCTGTTTGTCGGTCTGTATGTATGCCGTATAACTTTAGATCGGCTTAATTTTTTTTTTAAATAAATCTACATTTCATTCTCTAGAACAGTGGTTCCCAAAGTGGTCCCTACGGACCCCCAGGGGTCCCTGGGATCATCCAGGGGGTCCGTGGAAAATTAAAATTGATTTGGGGGTCCCTGAACAACGTCAGGGGGTCCGCGCAAGGTTTAATATAAAATAAAAAAAATTGTGACACATTTTTATTAATATGGAAGTTAAAATAAATAACAGATTGCTTTTCCGTCTTCCTATTTGGTAGAACGTAGATTCAGTGCCGTTATGAGCCTCATCACAAAAAAAAGAAACCGACTAGAAATTAGTACTCGTGGGGATTTGCGGTTGCTACTCACAAACATTGAGCCGAACATGAATACACTCATAACATCCCATCAGGTTCATCCAAGTCATTAATTTTTTTTGTGTTTTAAAACAAAAGTTATAATTTCAATAAATACTTCTTCAACAAAATGTTTAATTTATATTTTATTTTTACGTTACCATTTACCATTCAAGACATCAAAGTTAAATTTGTAATTTTTCTATTAAACATTTATGTAGTTTTTCACCCAGGGTCCGTGGGCAAGTTTTGACTATGAACATAACAAAAGCTATAATTGCCAATCTGGCAATCATTGGAGACCCGTATTAAAATTCGAACAATTGTATGAAAATTCCTCTTTGAAGTAAAACTTTTCAATAAGATTTTTTAAAATTTATTCCAATCGGATTTTGAGTTATGGGAGTTTTATGTAGAATCATATCCTAAAAAACTTTTGTTCTTGGACTTTTGTGATAAGATGCACCGTTTTTTAGATATTCACAAAAAATATTTTCGTTCGTATGGGGGGCATCCCCCTAATGGTCAATTTTTGCACATTAACGAACTTAGCCTCGCAGTTTACAGAAAACAGATCTGCGTAAAATTTCAAGTCTCTAGCTCAATCCGTGCGCCCGCAATCCGCGCCAAAAACGGACGAACGGACGGACGGACGGACATGCAAAAATTAAATATTTTTGTCATTCTAAACACACTGGTGTAATTCATTTTTGTGTGCGATGACGGGATCTTGGCGTTACAAACGGTAAGGCAAAGTTAGTATACCCTTTGGTTTCACCATACGGGTATAAAAAGGGGTCCGTGGGCAAGTTTTGACTATGAAAAGGGGTCCGTGGGCCAAAAGAGTTTGGGAACCACTGCTCTAGAACATAGGCTTTCCAGAAGAAATTTTCCACCCTTTAGAAAGTGCAAAAAATACATTTAAAGAAAATAATTAATGAAAATGTTCTTAAAAAATTGCTGTTTTCGGACCAAAAAAGCATTAAATTTCAACCGTAGGTCAAAACTTCGTGAGAATTAGATGTTCGTCTAGTTATCCTCTACAAAAGTTGTCTTTAGACCATCAACGAAAAATTAAATATTATAGGAGTTACGGACAGTTAAAGCGATTCACCATTTTAAAGTCTATTTTTGAAACTTCAATGAAAAACCGGCTGGGTTTTTTCCACTACAGATTCCTACTTTTTTTTTTAAATCTTATTTTTTTGACCTAAACTTCACGAAAATGGACGGGGAGCAACAAAAATTACAACTTTGCACATTTCATATATCTTGTGGGCAATCTAATATATATATATATATATATATATATATATATATCTACTAGCAGACCCTTCGTTGGCAGCTAAAAGTTTTTTGTATAAATTTTAGAATGCCAAAAAACCATAGATAACTTAAAAAGTTTTGGGAAGAAATGTTATCCTTACAGGACCTTCCGTTTCGAATTTTGAAATTCCAACTCCAGATTCGTGATCAGCGATCCCAAAAACCCCCTTATGCAGATTTTTCCCAGGAAAAACGGGAAAAAGGTTATTTATCCTTACAGGACCTTCCGTTTCGGATTTTTCAAAATCTAATACCGGATTCGTGATCAGCGACCCCAAAAACCCCATAATGCCAAATTTTCCGGGGAATAATGGGAAAAAGGGTATTCGCGTTATCCTTTCAGGACTTTCCGTTTCGAATTTTGAAATTCTAATACCGGACTCGTGATCAGCGACCCCAAAAACCCCATAATGCAAATTTTTCCGGGGCAAAATGGAAAAAAGGATATTTTCGTTATCCTTACAGTACCTTCTGCTTTGAATTTTAAAAATGTAACATAGCTAAAAACCTGCTCCTGGCAACGCAGATCATTTTGCAAAAAACCGCGTAAAAATCGGTCCAGTAGTTTTTGAGTTTTGTAATCACAAACGGACAGACAAACATCCATTTTTATATATACAGTAATCCCCCGCTTTACGGACGGGATGCGTTCTACGGAAACTGTCCGTATATCGAAAATCCGTAAAACGAAACCTATTTTAGTATGAGATTGTACTGGGAATAAATAGATGTGTTCCAATCAATAGAAATGTCCGTAAAAAGAAACCTATTTTAGTATAAGATCGTATTAAAAATAGATAGATGCGTACCAAAAAAAATCCGTAATACGAAACAGATTAGTATAATATATTAAAATAATTATTTAACCACTAGAATAATGAGAAAACTATATAATTATAGAAAAAAAATATTTATACTACTTGAAATGGAGCATAAATCAATTGAATATGTAAAAACCAACAAAATATTATGGGACAAATCATGCCGCAGACAAAAAAACGTAGCTGTTTCTACGTAGGTTTCTGCTAGTTTCGTCAGAATTCAAATTTCATTGTGGGACAGAAAGCAGATTCTGCTTCTGCTGCTGCTTCTGCCTCTGCTGCTGCCTCTGCCCAATTGGAATTCTCGCTTAAGAATAGCAAATAGATTTTTTAAAAAAAATTTTTTTAAAAAAAGCTTTTATTAAAAAAGAATGCACTAAAAAGAAAAAAATAATTTTCTGGACGCTGTGTATCACAAATATAAAAGCTTTTAAAAAGCGAGATAAATTTTTATTTTATTGTTTTATGCTTTATCTCGCTTTTTAAAAGCTTTTATATTTGTGATACACAGCGTCCAGAAAATTATTTTTTTCTTTTTAGTGCATTCTTTTTTAATAAAAGCTTTTTTTAAAAAAAATTTTTTTTATTTTTTTTTATTTTGTTCTTTTTAGTCTTCGAATATATCGCACATGGTCCCGTAGACTGTAGTATCTCAAAAAAGTGTGTTTTTGAGTAATTATTCCATTATGTAAAGGAAAATTGACTGAATCAAATGAAAAACAAATTTAAATGTAAACGTAGTCCTAAAATTTATTTTTTTTTGGTTTTTTAAATTCCCATTTTTTAAAATTTAAATTGATTTTGTGGAAAACAAACCTAACTCTATCTTTTATTATTGCAAAAAAAAAAAAATGAAGCTAATGATCTGTAAATTATTATCAAAAGAGTAATAAATTGAAATATTACTGTACAGACAACAGAAAAAACAATTATTCATAAACAATTATTTTGAAATGAAAACTTTGAATGCGTTTTTCTCAAAATGGCCGATTTTGAGATACTACAGTCTACGGGACCATGTGCGATATATCCTTACATTTGAGATGTCCTTACAGGCTTTTTAACTTGAGAATCGTATTCAGCGACCCCAAAAACCCACAGAATAGATTTTTTTCCGGAAAATTTGGAGAAAGGGATAATCACGTTATCCTTACAGGACCTTCCGTTATCCTTACAGGACCTTCCATTATCCTTACAGACTTTTTAATGGCAGATTCGGATTTAGCGACCTCAAAAACCCCCAGAATAGATTTTTTTCCGGAAAATTTGGAGAAAAGGATAATCACGTTATCCTTACAGGACCTTCCGTTATCCTTACAGACTTTTTAATGACAGATTCGGATTCAGCGACCTCAAAAACCCCCAGAATAGATTTTTTTCCGGAAAATTTGGAGAAAAGGATAATCACGTTATCCTTACAGGACCTTCCGTTATCCTTACTGACTTTTTAATGACAGATTCGGATTCAGCGACCCCAAAAACCCCCAGAATAGATTTTTTTCCGGAAAATTTGGAGAAAAGGATAATCACGTTATCCTTACAGGACCTTCCGTTATCCTTACTGACTTTTTAATGACAGATTCGGATTCAGCGACCCCAAAAACCCCCAGAATAGATTTTTTTCCGGAAAATTTGGAGAAAAGGATAATCACGTTATCCTTACAGGACATTCCGTTATCCTTACAGACTTTTTAATGACAGATTCGGATTCAGCGACCTCAAGAACCCCCAGAATAGATTATTTTCCGGAAAATTTGGAGAAAAGGATAATCACGTTATCCTTACAGGACCTTCCGTTATCCTTACAAGGACGAAGTAGTGAAAATATTGTATTGTCATCGGACTTATATAAGTCTGCAAAATTTCAAGTCAATCGGACAAGTGGAAGTGGGTCAAAATTGGGTTGCAAGATTTGATCTGACAGACAAACAGACAAACAGACAGACAGACACGAAGGCAAGCTAAATAAAAGCTTTTAAAAATACACCGCACTGCAGTTTTTTATTGCTTTTTTTTAATTCTCTTTTGTGTATGCACAAAATGTGTCAGAAATTTCGGAGAAATTAAGTATGTACATTTACAATAAATACAACATAATTATGGAGGACTTTTTCTTGACTTTTTTCTGTAATTCAAAAAAAAAAATTTTTTTTTCCGTAATAGCGAAATTTTTAATCCGTATAGCGAATTTGTTCCTATATTAGTCATGTCCGTAACTTCGAATTTCCGTAAAACGAGCGTCCGTATAGCGGGGGGTTACTGTATATATATACAGTAATCCCTCGAACTGCGCGGTAGATACGTTCCACAAAAAGAGCGCGCACACCGAAAACGCGCACTGTGAACCCTACTCTATATTAAATTTTTGGGGTTAGAAACATGTTTTTTTAAACGAAAATTATAAAAAAATCGCGCAGCTGCGAAATTTTTACCGCGCTGTTCGAAATTTTGGTATTAAAAACTTAATCGCGCAGTTAGAAACCGCGCAGTCGAAGGGATTACTGTATATACAAAAATGGATGTTTGTCTGTCCGTTTATATATATATAAATATCAGTTGTGGTCAACACAAAACTTTCTTCTACAAAATCTACGACCCTGCGCGATTTACGCTAGAGCCCTGTCGCGTTGTCAACCTAAGACGACCTCCCAATAAATTCTTGGTTTATTCAAAAATATCAAAAACGTACAAAATTTGAGATAACTTGAGAACTGTAAAAGATATCAATTTAAGGCTCTCCTCCATTACCATGACTTCGGCAACTGCAAAAAAATAGAGACACATTTATGTGAAGATACGTTGACGAGAAAGGGAGATAAGAATCAACTGCAAAAAATTGTCGGCAACTGCAAGAATAATTTCCCCTGTTTTTTTTATGGCGATTTTATGGCGATTTCTACTACAATCACACATTGTCCCTGTAAGTGAATAGTAAGCACGGACACATTCAAACTGTTATTATAGCGTGATGTCATTTTTCTCCTTCGCATGCATAGTCAAAAGTTTTGTTACCATGCCAATTTGAACATTATATTCATAGCATAAGGTTTGATATGATTGCTATAAAATTGTAAAACTGGAAGGGATAGCGTTTAACTTGTATTCAGTCATTCCTTTTTAGATCTACATAAGTATCTTGCTCTAGTTTTCTGCATTTTTTTGCAGTTACAGAAGTAATGGTAATGGAGGAAAGCCTTTACGGTAAATGGCAAAAATGTAGAAAATGTTAACATCTTTAATTATTCTTTTAACTGATTTGTCGAAAAACCGTTAGTTTGCAAATTATTCGCAAAAATTTGATTTTTTACATATTAATGAAAATATCTCAATAACGGTAAAAGATAACGGATAACGGTAAGAAACAAAATTGTGCAGAATGCCATTCTTATTAATTCACTTCATACATTCAGTCAGCAAAAACCCGTTAGTTTTCGAGATAATCGCAAAAAACTGTTTTTTTTGGAAATAATGGTTTATCTCGATAACAGGTTGAGATATCGAGTTATAGCTAAAGACAAAAGTGTGGGAAATTTTATTTTCTCCAAGTTTTGTCATACTTAAGGCCACTAAAAACCCGTAGTTTGGGAGTAAATCGAGAAAAACGAAATTGAGATTTTTGAAAAACCGCCATTTTGGATACTTCCGGTTAACGGATTTCCACCAAAAGTTGATAGGATCGCCCCATTTCAGGACCCAACATGCCTATAAAATTTCATGGCGCTAGCTCTATTAGTTTTTGAGAAATCTTGTACACAGACTGAGAGACTGACAGACAGACTGACAGACAGAAAGACATTTTTTAAATATGACTCCAATCGACTCAGGAGTGATCGGGAAATGTTTTTTAGGCAAAATTAAGAGGTCGAAATTTTTCATGAATACAATACTTTATTATACTCCGTAGAAGAAAGTAAAAATGGATGTTTGTCTGTCCATTGTGATTACAAAACTCAAAAACTACTGGACCGATTTTTACGCGGTTTTTTGCAAAATGATCTGCGTTGCCAGGAGCAGGTTTTTAGCTATGTTAGATTTTCAAAATTCGAAAATATCCTTTTTCCCGTTTTTCCCGGGAAAATCGGCATAAGGGGGTTTCCGGGGTCGCGGATTGCGAATTCGGTGTTAGATTTTTAAAATTCCAAATGGAAGGTCCTGAAAGGATAACGCAAACATCCTTTTTCTAATTTTGTCTCCAAAAAACTGGCTTTCGGGTGTTTCCGTGGTCGCTGATTACGAGTTGGTTGTTGGCATTTGAAAATTCTGTAAGGATAACGCAAATATCCTTTTTCCCATTTTTCTCCGGAAAAATCGGCATAAGGGGGTTTCTGGGGTCGCTGATCACGAATCCGGTATTAATGACGTTCGCGCTATACTTCCTATTATTCATAATCTTACCTTCTTCCTTTTATTTGAATATTCTGCACGATTTGATTTGCACTATTTTTCACTATTATTTGGATTTAATGCCCGATTTTATTTAACAGCGCACTTGCTTTACAAGCCTGATTTTGTTATTTTCTAATGTTGTTATCTCCAAAAACTCGTTTCAGTTTTTTAAACATGTCATTCAGGGACGCCTTTTTGTCAGTTATCTTTCGCAATCTGACATATGTATCCTTTTTCGCTTATGTTGGCTTTTCTATCATTTTTTTGTCAAACCAATCGTTCCTCATTCGTTGCTCATACTCAAGATTGTGCATAACAACCCTAAAAGATCCCGTAAGATTTTGAGATATTCTATGGATAGACTATTGGAAAAAAGCTATTTTAGCGTCTACTTTCTGGGTCTCAGAATGGAAAAAAATATTCGAATCTCTTGGACTTCATCTGAACTTCTTGGAGCCAAATATTAACTAAGATTCAGTTCACGTAGTAGTCATTAATATACCTAGAGATAAATAAAACGTTAGCTCTTAACTCTAATCACGATGTGTATGCTCAGCTCGGTCGTTCAGCAATACCAAAATATTTCACCGACAAATACTCGACTAAGCTGGTTTCCATTGTATTGAAAGTCAGAGGTAGCTCCCTGAATTTGAACAGTCAGACAGCACTATTTGTAATTTGAATGTACGAGACGATACATACTATATCATCGCACGTTGCCCAATATAGAGAATAGCGCATAGAAAGTTTTCCAATGATGATATTTTGAACAAAGATAGGTTTCATGAAATTCTTAACGGTATCGACTATGAGTCTATATTTAAATATGTGTTCCGGCCAGAGCTCGAGCATAAAAAAGAGGTGCCGAATCAAATAATAACCAATTTTTCAATCTTACAATAATTTATTTCGCTAAAACAATTCTTTCTAATTTAATTCTATTTATAATTCAAATGTGATATCTTATTAACTATGGATCTTTCAAACGTGATACTCAAATCGCTCCGTCCTTTTGTCGGTTGTGGAATCGCTCGCACACGGGTTGAGGTCTCTCCTGGAATATGGATTGTGTACTTCCTACTTGTTTCGGTGCCAGGTATATTCTGGGTTATCAAAGTTCCTGTGGCCCGCCTGTTGCCAATTGCAGAGTATCTTCTGCCAAATGCAGCGTAGCTTCTGCCAAATGCAACGTATCTGTTGCCTGATGCAGAGTATCTTCTGCCGAATGGAGCGTATCTTCTGCCGAATGCAGCGTATCTGTTGCCTGATGCAGAGTATCTTCTGCCGATTGCAGCGTAACTTCAGCCGAATGCAACGTATCTGTTGCCTAATGCAGAGTATCTTCTGCAGAATGCAGCGTAACTTCTGCCGATTGCAGCGTATCTTCTGCCGAATGCAACGTATCTGTTGCCTAATGCAGAGTATCTTCTGCCGAATGAAGCGTTTTGTTCGTGTTTATTATCCATGCTTTAAAAGTATTGATGGAAAAGGATGGTGTAAATAAACACTCTGTAAAAACTAATGATCTAAATATGGCCTTGTGGTCGAAATGCATTGGTGATATATTGGAAGTGTAGTGATAACCAGCTGGAGACGTCAAGTGTAGTGGATGTGTAGTGGAAACCAGCTGGAGACGTCAAGTGTAGTGGTCGAGTTGTGGAAACCAGCTGGAAACGTCAAGTGTAGTGATAGTTGCAATGTTTTGATCATTATTTATAATTTAATTGTAGTTGGTATTGTGAAGAGATGGGGACGTCAAACGTTTGAGTTTAAAGGAATGAGCAACGCGGAGGACGCGGTAAGTCCTTTTGGTTTGGCAGCTCGTTCCCTCTTGGGCGGCTGCCTTATAACTGCTTCAAATCTAATGTTTGCTTTTTCTTTTATAGATGTATAGTGCGGGATCGGTCTTTTGGGTTATTTGTATGTTGCAGTGTCATCATGTTGCAGTGTTTGTATGTTGCAGCGTCAACAATATGTAATATATGTAATGAAATTCCGTAAACTTCTGGTAGATTAATTTAACTAATTTTGTGTTTTAAAGTCAAATATTTAAAGTAGCAGTTTAATTTTTAAGTAATATTTTTCCAATTATTTTAAGTTATTTTGAATTATTTTGAGTGAGTAAAGTTTTGAATTGGTCTGGTATTAACCCGGGCAGACAATTATGTTAATGCTGTATATATAGTTAATTTCTGTAAATATTGTTAATATATAAGTTTACATAACTTTTTTCAACGAATAAAATACTTTATTATTATCGCTAAATAAAGTGATTGCTACTCTTGAAGTGTTACTCCAAGGCCAATGGAAAACGCTTATTGTTGATTAGTGTTTACATTTGGACTGTTTGGAGTGGTTGTTATATTTACATTTCTTTGGAACTGTTTGGGGTGAATCATTGCAGACTATTTTACTTGACAGCTAGAGTCAATAAAATGGCTATTGAAAACAGATATGGGGATATACCAACATCAGAAACTAGGATAAAATCTATAAGCTCTTTTGACAGACATTGAAAGGTTGGCACACAAGGCAGTTCCGGGCAACCCAGAGCAATGTGAGAAAGCAGCCCTCGACGCATTCATTAAGGCAATTAAGGACACCGACCTACAATATTGGTTGCGTATGTCCAAACGTACCCCACTTAAGGAAGTCTGATCTGTTGCGTTGTTCTTTGAAGCAACCAGAAAAGCTATCGGATTCGTCTACAAAGTCAGAGAGATAGCTGTAAAATGTTCGTGCGAACAGGAAAAATTTGAAGGAGCTCCACGCTATAGTCTGATTTGCTGGAATTGCAACCAGCCTGGACATCTGTAAAGGAACTGCAAGAAGAAACCATAGCTGGGTTATCAAAAGAATGCCGAGGCTTCTCGATGCCCAATGTGCAATTGCAGTCGAGCCAGGCGTCTGGAAACAGTCGAGCCAGGTGGGGCGAAAGTTGGCCATTTGAGACAATAGCCCCGAGCATACTGTACAAGTGTCTCAAGTAGAACGGGATGGAAAAACTTTACTGTTCACGGAAGAATCTGCAAAAACCCTTGTACATTTGTTATCGACACCGGAGTCACCTAATCAATACTCAATCGGAAGCGAATGGGTTAAACCGAAAAACATCTACATGTTGCAAACAGCCACTGGTCAAACTACAGAAATTTATAATGAAACTGTTCTGGACATTCAAATGCCGTGTGTCAACTTTCGCCCTCCGTTGCTCGTCGCAGACATCATGGACGACTATTTTAGGATTGCAATTTCTGAGAAAACTACATAGTCTGTCCGGAAGCAATGATATTGGGATGACTCGAAGAAGCTCTTGGGCAGGAGATTATTGTTCTGATAGAATCCAACGGACAAGACAAAATATTGGTAGTGAAGTTGGAAAATGATTTTAAAAATGAACGCAAATTTTTCACTGTGTTATGTGTGCAGAAATTATCTTGATATGTGATGCCAATTCAATATATATGTGATGATATGTGATGCCAATGAATATGCATTCAATTAACGCAATATAAAGGGTGGTTAAATTTTAAGGGCCGATGTTGAATGTGAACCACACCTAAACGTCAAGTTTTTTTCTGCATTTCATTTGCATTTCTCAATTTCAGACTAACTCAATTTGAACCATGGAAAGATACACAATCGAGCAACGCGTTAAAGTTATTCAGGCTTATTATGAAAATGGGCGTTCAAATCAAAATGCATATCGTGCACTTCGTGATTTTTTCGGTCAATTTAATCGTCCAAATGTACGTACAATCGGAAAATCGTGCAAAAATTTGAGCAAACCGGGTCTGTAGGAGATGTGAAAACACCAGTGCATGCTCGTACAGCTCGTACTGCAGAAAATATTGCTGCTGTTCGCGATAGTGTGGCTGAAGAGCCGTCCACCTCAACTCGTCGTCGCGCCCAACAATTGCACCTCCCACGCTCGTCGTTGATGAACATTATGCATAAAGACTTGCATTTACACGCTTACAAGGTGCAATTGACTCAAGAACTAAAGCCTCTTGACCATTTCAAGCGTCGTCAATGGTCAGAATGGTGGCAAGAAATGGCAACAGTGGATGATCAATTTTCGAAGAAAATCATCTTCAGTGATGAGGCACATTTTCACCTCAGTGGATTCGTCAATAAGCAGAACAGCCGCATTTGGGCGAATGATAATCCAAGAGTGATTGTCGAAAAACCAATGCACCCACAAAGAGTGACTGTTTGGTGCGGTTTATGGGCTGGCGGCATCATCGGGCCGTATTTTTTCCAAAATGAGGCCGGTCAGGCAGTTACTGTGAATGGTGTTCGCTATCGTGAGATGATAACGAACTTGTTATGGCCCGAATTGGAAGATATGGATGTGGACGATATGTGGTTTCAACAGGACGGTGCCACTTGCCACACAGCTACCGAAACAATCGCTCTTTTGCGCGACAAATTTAATGGCCGTGTTATCTCATGTGGTGGCGATGTCAATTGGCCGCCAAGATCATGTGATTTGACACCGTTGGACTTCTTTCTTTGGGGTTATTTGAAAGAAAAGGTGTACGTCGATAAGCCAGCAACAATTCAAGAGCTAAAGGATGAGATAATTCGGCACATTAACGGCATAGAACCTCAATTATGCCTCAGCGTCATCGAAAATTTGGACCATCGGATGGAGGTGTGCCGCCGAGGTCGCGGCGGCCATTTGGCCGATATTTTGTTCCATACATAATTGAACCATAGCAATATTATCATAATAAAAAGAAATGACAATAATTTCCTAAATAATTCGTGTTTTATTCAAAATCAACATCGGCCCTTAAAATTTAACCACCCTTTAGTATCGAAAAGGGTTGCAATTGATTATTTTTTTTCAAATACGATGAAATTTGTCTTCGAAAATTAATCGATATTGCATTGAAACAGCGTCACATAACAAAACATTGGTTGTCACAGTTCTGTCTCTGTGTGTTTCTATTTGTCTCTCTGAAAAACATGACGTTCCATTTAATTTCTTTTCCATGTTCCATCCAATTTCAATGTTGAGGAGAAAAGGAAATGATTAATAATAACAATATGAAACGAAATAATTAATTTTTGATGATATTTTCCCCAAAATTCAAAATGCATGAAATTTACTTCGAAAAAATACTTCTTCCCCTCAAAATTTTGCAAAACATGAATTAAAAAAAAATCTGAAAGCAACGGCATGTGGAACTTAACAAAAACAATGCAAACTGCAGTAGACCATATAAATGGTCTATTATATGAACAGCTGTATTAAATGCATAGAAAATATTCGGGATTAAATACTGTTATATGAACAGCTTAAAATTTCATGTTCATATATTCGCGAGCGTACAGTAATTTCTTAATGAAGATACGAATTCCAAAACTGATTTGTTTAACCCTATCGCGGATACAATTTTTTAGAAAGCGCTGCCCAGAATGTCATAAATCGTGGTGTTCGGCAAATCACAAAGAAGTAAAAAAAATATTTCCAGGTAAAATTTCTCTTTTTGTACATTTGTATCGACACTACGACAATATTTTGCAGTTCTGAAGGGACACTAAACACACATGATCCATATAAACTCATATATTTCGTGACGGCTTTAACCGTCATGATTTTATTAATAAAACAATATAGAAACCAGTAACATGACATGTATACACGTCATTGTCTATTAAAGGGTTAAATCGGTTTCATGAAATAATAATGCAATAGCTTCCAATTGGATTTTTAAAACTGGCGATATGATTCGGAAAATGGTACCACCATATTTTTTTGTAGTTGACGACTTTTTGATGGATTAATTGGACCCCTTCTTAGTGATATTATTTTACGTCGCATAAAGGGATTTTACCGAGAGAACTAGTGCGGAGTGGACCAAATTCTCTGATGTCCTAGATTCTTGTTGTCTTGTAACAAAGCTAAGCCTAATTTAAAGATAAGAAAGTACCGAGTGAAAAGTGAAAGTGCATAGAAATATAATATAGTAAAAATTTTGGGTGTTTCGCAATTAATTTCCACGAAAAGTTTAATTCAAATAACTATAAAAACAGTGTGGAAGGACAGTGAGGCAGTGTCACAGACGTAAGAGAAGTAACATCTCGTTACAGTACAGCCGACCTTGAAGTTTCAATGTATGTATGCTCCTCTCTATATTTATAAAGAATTTTTTTTTCTTTTTTTTTCTTTGCGATTGTGGTTACGGCAAATAAAGGAAACCAGTTAAGTTATACGTGAAGAGCAGAAAACTCTCACCAAAAAAAAAGAGCAATCAAAAAAGCTGTCGGTTGATATTGCTTTTTCAGAGTTTTAGTGAGGTCGCAAACCATATCTATAAAAAGCGTTATTGATCTAAAAGTTTTGATTGATCTATAAAAAGCACAACAAGGTGATCAATAACAATCTCATGCAATATCTGTAATTGGAGAAAATAATATATAAATAAAAAAGCGATCAAAATGAGTGTTCCACGTACGCCGTCTAAGAACTTCGTAAACATGTCCGCATCTATGCAGCCCGTAACTTCAAAGAGGCGACTGAATGAATTATCATCACCTGAAAACGGAAAAGAATGTCATGTTGGTGGAATGAATGTGGGTGACCTAAAATCGCTGATTGAAAGCTCCATATCAACAATAATGGATGCCAAACTGCAGAATGTGCCAACGAAATCTGATATTGAAGCAATAAGCGCAAATTTACAGTCCCTACACCAAAAAGATTTGTTGCTAGAGCAAAAACTACAAAAAATGGAGTCTCGATGTATGGCGCTAGAGAGACATGTGGAGTTGCTATCTAGGAAAGCAATAGAAAACAATCTGGTGATGCATATCCCAATGCAACGTGATTTAAATGCGACTGAAAAAGCAAAAACTTTGTGTCTGGAAGTGCTTCAAAAAGAAGAAACGTTAGCAATAACTAAGGTGCAGGCACTAAATTCCAAAAACCCTCAAATTAATAATGTTATAGTGGAATTACGCGACAAAAACGATGTCTCAAAATGCATGCAGGCCTATCAGAAGTTCAAGAGCGAGGGCATTTCAATACACAGGGACTACACATTCGCTGCAAGAGAAAGAAGAAGACGTTTACTGAAAATAAAAGATGAAATTGTTGCGAAAAATAAAGAAATAAACGTACAAATCCAAGGCGAAAGGCTTAAAATTAGAGATAAAATCTTCTACATTGATGGTGCTAGCAACCTAGCTTGCGACGCGAAAGATGGCTTGGAGTTTCTACACAATCTGATCGACAGAAACCAAGGAACGCTAAACACCTATCCTGAAATGAAAAACAAACACCCAGGCGTCTCGATTAATAGTGCCCCTTTCAAGCATCTTTAATGAAAACGCCGTCAGTCATTTTAAAATTAATTCTAGTATTAAATCGAAAAATTTGTGTTTAAAAATTGTATCTTATAATATATCTGGTCTAAGAAGTAAATTGCACTGTAGTGATTTCTGTAAATATATAAAAAAGTATGACATTTTTCTGCTGTTTGAGACATTTGTAGATAAGGAGATGGAGCGTTTCGAGAGTATGTTTACGGACTATGCCCTCCATTGGATACCAGCAACTAAAGTGGCTAACTATGGCAGAGCAAGCGGTGGAAGTCTTTATGGAATCAGAAAACATCTGGAGAAACCAACGATTATCCGTTTTAGAAGTGAATTCAACAAAACCTTTATTGAAGTAGCCGCAAAAAATTACAAACTACATAATACCGGTATATATAAACTGCAATAACTGGTCCGAGGATTTTTCAAACCTATATAACTTTTTAATGGAAACAAGAGGTGATAACATTATGGTAGTAGGTGACTGCAATGCTAGGATCGGCCTCGAACAGTTATTGCAATTGAAACCAGACCAAAATGTAGGAACCTTGTGCACAACTAGAGTTGCGAAAGATAGAAAAGTTGACGCAAATGGAACCAAACTTATTTACTTGTGTGAATCAATAGGCTTAACTGCTTTAAATGGGCGAACCGCAAGTGATAAAGACGGAGAATTCACTTTCATGAGAGGAAGTGCTTGCTCCACCATAGATTACTGCCTAGTCCGTGGAGCTTGGCTCGATTTAATATCAGATATGGAGGTGGTTGATGCGATTTTTTCTGATCACTTCCCACTTCAAATATCAACCAACATCGATGATCTACCGAGCGAACGACTGCACAAATTAGATTTACTACCAAAGCTGCATTGGAAGGAACAGAAGGCGGACATCTACAGAATTAACCTAGATAAAGAGCTCAGTAAAATAGATACCGGAAACCTCTGCAGTAGGGATGCAATTGATTTGCTGGTTGCGTACATTACGGACGCAGCTAAACCTCTTCAATCAAAACCAAAGAAATACGCAAAAGATCCTTGGTTCGATTACGACTGTAGAGAAGCTCGAATAAACTCTTTTAAAGCTCTGCGGCAGGCTAAAACATTGAACACAGAAACAGCTAGGAAAAACTACCAGATGAGAAACAAGGCCTACAAAAATTTATGCAAGTCAAAACAACAGGCATACACAAAACTTTTGCCGGTGACACTTAGCAGAATAAATGATAGCAAATCCTTTTGGAGCATAGTTCGGAAATTAAACGGCTCAGTTTTCACAAAAGGAATGCAGGTAGACACTCATACACTTGCGTCTTATTTTGAAAATCTACTAAACCCGGAACCTCTTTCGACGCGCATCTGTTATGCAGCTCCATATATAGAAATCCCTCAGCTTGACAGACCAATCACAGAGCAAGACGTTGCGAGAATTGTACAACGGAGCAAAGTGAACAAAGCCCCAGGAGATGACAGAGTGCCAATGGAATTCTATAAACATGCAACTCCTCAACTTGTTGATAAATTATCCGTAGCGTTAAACCATATATTTAATACAGGGGAAGTACCGCTAAATTTTCAGAAAAGTATATTGTTTCCGTTGTTCAAAAAAGGCGATAGCAAACTTGCGAACAACTACAGAGGGATTTCTTTCCTAAACTCTGTAATGAAAATATTTACCGGAATAATCCTGGAGCGATTGACAGAATGGGTCAATGAAAATAACCTTAGCGAGTATCAGGCGGGTTTCAGAAAAGGGTATTCGACGGTCGACAATATCTATACTCTAACATGTATCGCTCGGTCATATATCGAAAAGAACAAGAAGTTATATGTGATGTTTGTAGATTTCAAAGCTGCTTTCGACTCCATTGACAGATATGCCTTGTTTTATAAATTGAATAACTACGGGATTTCGACGAAAATTCTAAACATAATAAACAGTCTTTACAAAGAAAATAAAGCGGCGGTCTGGGATGGAAAAGAAATATCAAATTGGTTTAAGCAATGGAGTAAAGCAGGGGTGCCTACTCAGTCCCTTACTATTCGCTCTTTATATGGATAACCTCACCTGCGTTTTACCTGATGGTATTAAGCTGCAAAACAATAATATCAAAATTCTTTTATACGCGGATGACATCGTTATAATGGCAGAGACACCCTTCATGCTTCAAAACATGATAAATCGTCTTCAACAATACTGTTGTTTATGGAACCTAAAAATAAACACGGAAAAATCAAAGATAATGGTTTTTAGAAACGGAAACGGAAAATTTGCGCGAGAAGAGAAGTGGTATCTCAATAAAGTGGAGCCTGGAAGAGTAAAAGAGTATAAATACTTGGGAGTTATCATAACTTCAAATTTAAATTATAAAAAGCATCTTCAGGAAAAGTTGAGAGAAACAAAGGTGGCAATAAATTGCAATTGGAAATCGTTCCTCTCCAAGAAGTTAATTCCTGCAAGCACCAAGTACAAGCTATTTGAAGCAGCGGTTCGAAGTATTATGTGTTATGCTGCAGAAGTCTGGGGTTTTCTGGAATACGAAGAGGTGGAAAAACTGTTGAGATACTTCGTAAAGAAAATGTTCGGATTGCCGGAAAATACACCAACATATATGATACACATAGAAACAGGTCTTCCTAAATTATATACCTATACGTTGAAGCTACATTTCAAATACATCAAGAGAGTTATGTCGCTGCCGGATCACAGATTGCCTAAGATAGTGGCGACGATGATGCAAGCTGGAGGACACCAACACTTTAAAGAATGGATTAGGCTGGGCAGCGAATATAATGTGGATGTGAAGCTTAAAGAAGTTTCATCGTGGTATACTATGCAAGACGCCCTCTTGTTAAAAATCGAAAACAGTTTTCATGCGACGTGTATAAGTAAAGCGGTTCATAGCGAGGAGAGAGATGTATATCAAAATTTAAGCCTGGAGTTACGAAATAAAAACTATTTTTCCGACGAATACAGCATAGAAGAGATATCGACAATTTTTAAAACCATAGGACAACTTATCAACCTTAACCATATGCCACCATAAAATACACCAACATATATGATACACATAGAAAAAGTCAGAATGTTCAATTTGCAATATGAATGACAGAGAAGATGTCATTCATTTTATTGGAGTATGTCCTATGCTAAAAGAAATAAGACGTAATAAATGGGGCAAAAGTTTTCTATCGTTATACGAGGTAAACGAAATTTTAAATGGAAACGACTGGAAAAGTTTGGTCGACTACATAAAAAAAGCAATGAAATATCGGCTCCAAATAATAAATGAGGATTTTTAAGAAAATTTTGTAATTAAAAAAAAATATATAATTATTGTTTTTTATTTTAAAAAATGGCCGACGGCAAACGCCATGCTATTTAGAAAATTAATTTTAAGCATTTGTATTTCTAATTATTAATGAATAAAATCTACTACTACTACTACTAATACTACTACTACTACTAAAGGGAGTTGCAAGATTGCATAGAAAAAGACGCAACATTTTTAAGTGTGTCTGAAACATGATTCAGAAATTACAGAATTTTTTTCGATTTTCATATTATATATTTTTTACATTATTGCTGCGGCACATGGGCCTTCAAATATAAACATAACTTTCATATGTATTTCACCTTTGTAATATGATCAACAAAAGCCTGTCTAGGTGATCTAACACTTTCACTTCTGGGGAGGAACCTAAAACATTTTTGTTAAAAATAACACCAAAAAAATTCTATTCCTGGATATTTTTAAAGAGAAAACTCTTTTTTGTTTAATTACTCTCATAATTCACTTATAGAAATATTTATTTACAGTTTTATAAATATGGCTAAAATAATTGACGGTAAAAAAATTGCTGATGCCGTATTAAATGAGTTAAAAGATGATATTGAACAATGGATTCGTCAAGGTAACCGCAGTCCACAATTAACAGCAATTTTAATTGGTTCAGATCCAGCTAGTTGTACATATGTCCGTAACAAAATGAAGGTAAATTTTCATTTAAAAAATTTTAATTGTTTGATTTTTTCGTATTTATTTGATTAGAATTCAATACTCAGAACTTTTTTCATAGTAACCAAGCATTCAAAATTTTCGTAAACTGTATATCGACTTGGGCACAAAAAATGAAAAGTGATAAAATCCGTGATAAAGGTAATCACACGAATTTCTGTCAATGTTAGCTTGTTTTTATGCACCTGTATTGGTGAGGTTTGATTGGAAAGCTACTGGAAATTTACCTCAAAATTTCTATATGGCACCCTTGCTCTTTTTATTATATTTAATACCGAGTGTTTAGGAGGGTGAAGAAATTCGTATTAAGTTATATAAAAAATTTGGGTGAAGAACTTAAGCCTTTTTAATTAGTGAAAACAATTATGAAGATGAAAAATCAATACAGTTAATTCGGAAGCTGAAAATTGTATTAAATAGTTACTTTCGCACTAAGGATTTTTCATTTTTCATTTGAATATTACCGCGTTAGAAAACCAGGTACATTTTCGTGTTTTCAGGGTATAATTCATGGCGATGAAATCTGCCTTGTATCTCTCTGAATTGAAATTTGAAAAACATCCCATTTCATTTATCACGGGAAAACTCACGGGAAAAATATCACATTTTGTACCATTATACTGGTTAAAAATTTAAATTAAATATTTGATTTTAAAGTTTATTTTAAGTGGTAAATTATTTACAAATGCATATTTTCAGGCTGCGGAAAAAGTGGGCATTGAAAGTGAAACGAAAAACTTGCCCTCAGACATAACGGAAACTGAGCTGCTAGAAATAATCGGAAGCCTAAATAAAAATAACTCTGTTGATGGAATTTTGGTGCAATTACCACTTCCGAATCATATAAATGAAAGAAATGTTTGCAATGCTGTGGTACCCGATAAAGATGTCGATGGCTTCAATGAAGTTAATGTTGGTAGAATGTGTTTAGATATGAAATCAATAATTCCCTGCACACCTTATGGTGTACAAGAACTAATCAAAAGGGCAGCCATTGAAACCTTCGGAAAAAATGTTGTTGTTGTTGGACGTTCTAAAAATGTCGGAATGCCTATTGCAATCCTGTTACATGCCGATGGAAGAAATGAAACCAACGCAATGGATGCTACAGTCACTATTTGTCATCGATTTACTCCACCAGCTGAATTAGCAAAATATTGTAGATTAGCTGACATAGTAATCACAGCAACTGGTATTCCAGGACTTATACGAGGAGATATGATAAAACCTGGTGCTTGTGTAATAGACATTGGTATAACAAGAGTGGAAGATAAAATTACTGGTAAAACCAAACTAGTGGGAGATGTTGACTTTGAAGGTAATTATGTTCATTAAATAACTTAAAAGAATAAAAAAAATGTATGTTATTCTCAGAAACATTCGTAAATTTCTGTCAAATTAAATTATGTTATCCAAAATTTAAATCTTTATTATATAAAAAATCACTTTTTCTGTTAAAATTTTTACCTCATAGCTTGTTCGAGCTGATGTTAAAACGATGCAGATTACAGATCAGGCGAAGAATACATGAACGCTCTGCTTAGTGTGATTCAGCGGAGCTAAACAGTTGAACCACACATAACCTAAAAAAAGAAAACGGAAAATTAAAGGGGAATAAACATTCGACACTGAAATTACACCTACTTTCATTTGCGGAAGAAGGCAAACCCCATCTATTTCTATTCTGCACATTGGCAAACCGGTCTCCAGTTACATTACGGTTACATGGTACGGTCACATTAGTTGACAAGTAGCTAATTTTGCTCAACTTTGTCAATTCAGCTGTAAACACCTCTCAAATTAGCAAGCTTTTGTCAACTAAATTTGACAGCAATTTGCATTGTTGATGTGAACGCGGTGTCAACTATTGAACGTCAAGTTGGCATGCACATTCGTTCATTTCTGACAGGTTGACATGCGGTTTGTTTGCGCTTGTATTTCTTTAATTTGGAATTAATAGAAATGACATTTTATGCGTATCCGTGTTTGCCTCGGCAGAATATTCATGATAAAAACACCTTCAAAAATTTTACATTTACTTATTAAAAAACAACACCGTATTCAGGGTTTTTTAGAACCACAATACGCACCTTTTGAAACTCTTTTTATATTCTATATGTTATATAATTTAGGAATATATTAGATTTAGTATACCGTTTGTAACGCATCGAACGCAAAAATGAACTACACCAGAGTGTTAGAGATGTCAAAAAGGTTTGATTTCCGCATGTCCGTTTGTCTGTCCGTTGAAACCATAGCTTTCGAAAGAATTGAGCTAGAGACTTCAAATGTTGTATAGTTACGTTTCTCGTAAATGGCTAGGCTAAGTTCTTGAACGGGCAAAATTGGATCATTCCTTCCCCCTCCCCTCTATGAATAAAACAGTTTTTTGCAAGTTTCTCGAAAACAGTTAGTCATATTGAAAAATTTATAAAGGTAAAATGTGCATCGTATCGAAAAATTTATAAAGATGAAATGTGTTTAGAATATGATTGTACATAAGCGCGGATTGCGGGCGCACGGATTAAGCTACAGACTTGAAATTTTGCGCAGATCCATTTTTCATAAAATTCGAGGGTAAGTTCGTTCATACGAACGAAAACGTTTTTTGTGAATATCTCAAAAACGGTTACTTTTATCAAAAAAGTGCAAGAACAAAAGTTATTTAGGATATGATTCTACATAAAACTCCCATACATTAAAATCCGATTGGAATAAATAAAAAAAAACTTTACTACGCCATTTAGGCACGCGAGAAAAGTTAACTGCGCTGTCAAAATGGACACTTTTTGAAATAAATCTTAGACTTTTGTGTGTGTTGAGTAGGTGTTTTACGAAAAACAGTGACTATAAAAATATTTAAGTTGAAACCAAATGTAAGGGATCTGTTTAATGATAAAAATAGTTTTGGAAATATTTTGCAGTCAAATGTTTCCACTGCCTTGTCAACTTCATTTGTTGGTATCACGAATTGGCAATTAGTATCGCGAATTGGCATACTTGCCAACTAATGTAACCGTACCATTACACGATCGGCAGACATTGATTTGACATTGGCCGGTATCACACCTTTCATCTTTGGCCATCTTCAATCGGGTAGATCCATGCCCTCGTGTTCACATTTTTCTTCTTTGCACCGTTCTTCAAAAGAATATTTATGCACTTCATTTCAATGTGTGCGTGTCACTTAGGAAAATCAACCTGCCTTTTCACACTTGTTTATGTGTGCGTTTCTTCACAGTTGAGCCCAGGTTTCGAGCGATGCATTTCCCCACCTCTGGCCTGATAAACTGGTGCAAATCTACCTGGTTGATGAAAAATATGAATCCGGCCAGTATCCCAAAATTCGAATTACCCAAAGCTAGGGCACCTCAATGACGCACAATAGTTTTTCCCTTACTATGAGTGGATTGGCATAAGTCGAATTTAATTTTCGATGAAGAAAAAATAATTGAAACAATTTTTCAATAAAAACATAACAAAAGCTATAATTGTTGGCAATTATTGAAAACCCGTATGGTGATTTAAGTGATCAGCGAACAGTTGTATCAAACTCCACTTTAAAGTCAAACTTTTCAATAAAATTTTTAAAATTTATTCCAATCGGATTTTGATGTATGGGAGTTTTATGTAGAATCATATCCTAAATAACTTTTGTTCTTAGACTTTTTTGATAAGATGCACCGTTTTCGAGATATTCACAAAAACCGTTTTCGTTCGTATGGGGGGTACCCCCCCTAATGGTCCATTTTTGTCCATTAACGAACTTAGCCTCACATTTTACGAAAAACGGATCTGTGCAAAATTTCAAGTCTCTAGCTCAATCCGTGCGCCCACAATCCGCGCCACAGACAGACGGACATGCTATGACAAATCCGCCATAGGAACGAAAATGTTTTTCGCGAATATCTCAAAAACTGTGCATCCTATCAAAAAAGTGCAAGAACAAAAGTTATTTAGAATATGATTCTACATAAAACTCCCATACATCAAAATCCGATTGGAACAAGTTTTAAAAAAATTTTATTGGAAAATTTGAATTCAAATGAAATTTTGATACGCCGTTCAATTAAATCACCATACGGGTTTTCAATAATTGCCAGATTGGCAATTATAGCTTTTGTTATGTTTTATCATTCTAAACACAATGGTGTAATTCATTTTTTTGTGTGATGACGGGATCTTGGCGTTACAAACGGTAAGGCAAATCTAATATACCCTTTGGTTTCACCATACGGGTATAAATATTAATAATTGAAAATCAATAACGCATTTTTTTTGTATTGTTTTGATTTTACACATTTTTCTCCCATCTAATTGGATAAATTCTTGCTTGTTAGCGAATCCCGGGATTTCCCGGGATCCCGGGATTTTGAATATTTTTGTCCCGGAATCCCGGGATTTCAATTTCTACGGGAAATGAGAAGCCCTAGTATAAACATGTTGTTCTAAATATATTATTGTACTAAAATTTTAAGACAACCCTGAAATTGATAAAAAACATTTTCCCTTGCTTCCGACCCCCTTTGTCATCTAATTTTAATCTAGAGGGCAAAGTGAGCGGCGGGGCAAGGGGATGTTTTGTTTTGATTTGTCAAATGTCATTTGATTTCGCGTGAAGTAATTTGTTTATGTTGTTATTTGTGTTGTTATTTGTGTTGTGCAAAGCAGAATTTTTCTTGTGTGGTGATAGAATGTGAAAATAGTACATGGACGGCACCAAATTCAACATTTTTTAAATTTCCAAACTCGGAAAACCGTTAAGAAAACTTTTTTTTTTGTGCTTGCTGATTGCAATTTCCAAGACGTCGAATGGATTTTTTGAATCGACCAGGAAGAGCTTACCAAAATCCACGGCATGCAGACAACCAAGGTATGCTGTAAACTTTTGATAGTCAGGTGTGACGTCATTTGTGCCGACTTTTTTTAATTAATTTTTATGTTTATTGATCACTCTTTAATGCAATCAGTCTACTAATTTACAAATATCTTATTTAAATCGCACAAATTTAAAAAAAACCATCCAGAATACAAAATTCCTTCTGCACTTGACGAACGAATCGGCACAAGTGACGTAGCAACGAAACGTCAGATTTGAGTTTACAGCATACCTTGGTTGTCTCTATGCCGTGACCAAAATCAACAATATTAGGTGTTTTCGGATTTACAAGGAGCACTTCCAGCCCGAAAACATTCATCCCACTGGACGCTTGTGTAAGACAACAACAAACTTTTGGCGACTTTCAATAATAAACAAACTAGAAATGTTAAATCGAAGACATTGCCAGATGACTCTTTAGTATAAAAAAAACAATATTAAAGAAAAAAAATCGCACAAAATTTTTGTTCCAAATCAGTGAAAAATTTTATTTTCAATACATGAAGCATTGTTCAACGCTGGCATAGTTTGCTTTAGTTTATAAGTACTCATGTAAAGATTCTGTAATAGTATTAATTTATGAAATGGCAATAAAAAAAATCTTGAATCTTGAAAAGTTTTATTCTTAAAAAAAATTGCTCAACAAAAACGACATTTTGGTCAATATCAAAGGTATAGAATTTTAAGCTATTTTGACATTGCTGATTCTGAGTCAGACTGCTTTCGCGAAATTCACTCTACTTCTGGAATTACTAAAAAGAAAATGTTTTCGATACCAAAAAAGTTGCTAGAAAAATTTCCTTATTCGTGTCTCCACAAATAGAGAGAATCTGGCCAAAACAATGTCTCATTTAAAATCAAAATAAGATTAAACATACCACCACAATATTTTTAATTATATTTTATGCATGTATATTTTATGCACGTAATTTTGAAGAAAAAGCCCGAAAATCATTTCGTTATTTCGTTATGTTACGATAGTGTTTTCCAACACTGCTATTTTACCGATTTTCTTAATTAATTAATCAATTAATTAATCAAGACATTAAGCTGATAATAAACAAGAGTTTTTTTTTAAATTTCGCATTTCTTCATACAAATCATCATAAAAATTATGTTTATATGGAACAGGGTAAAAAATAATCAATCAGACATTGGTCCTATTAGATAAACCCGCAAAATATGGTCTTCACTTAATCGTTGCGAAAATATATTTTTTTCCCTTGTACTAAAAATTAATATATATGTGGCAATGTTGGATTTCAACAATTTATAAAGGTTGTATATTTTTCCCGTTCTTTCCCAAATGAGTCGCGGGAGGCTATTATTTGCGGTGCAAAAATAGATAGCAAGATTTTCCCCTAATTGTAGGGGAAATATTTCAAAAAGTTTGTTCCTTGCAAACCTTCTATGTAAGTATATTTTTCTATGGTTATAATAAATACATTATTACATACTATGATTAAAATAAAATGAATACGAATTACAAATGTTTTAAATAGTAATTTTTATGAATCTGGATTCAAGTTAAAAGTTTTCAATGGTGGACTGTATAAAATTTAAATTAAAGTTTGAAATAATAATAAAAAAATAAAAACTAAAACAAGCATGTAATTTTTAAACCAACTAAAAAACCTTGAGAATCAATTGGCAGTTTACAAATTTTTGTTGTGCCACATTTAAAAAATCCATTTTTGGTTTTTACATTAATAACTCTGACTTTACCGTCGGGACCATTAAAAATATCTATAACAATACCCATTAACCATTGCGTAGATGGTAAATTATCGTCACAAACTAATATGTACTAAATCATTTAATTTTAAATTAGGATTCTCAGTTTTCCATTTTTGTTTTTGTTGTAAAGTATTAACATATTCTTTGAAAAACCGTTTCCTATAAATTTGTACTATACTTGAGTAACGCGTTGCCAATGCGATAAACGATTTGTTGCACATTTCTCTAATGAAGGTTCTACTGGTAGTGTAATTTGATTACCACATAGAAAATGTGAAGGGGTGATACTGGCTCTTCTGCACTCCCGATTCAAACCAGAAATTAGGGTTAAGCCTGAGGAACTTCTAGGCGGCACGTCTTGACTAGCTCATAGGAGGAGCGCGGGCTCATTGAAAAGTGGGTTCTTGCGTAGAAATACCTCCGATCAGAAGCTACGTGCCTCTGAATGGGGAAATCCCCGTAGTGCACCATTTCCGCTCCCCTTACGCATCCCTCACTAAGTCCCGCCCATCTCACCTGAGAGTCTCGCTTAAATTAGCAAGACATAATAATGGTCCGGTTAAGATCAAAAATAAAATTTAACTTCCACTATATAATTCATTTATTTATCACAAAAATTACTCTAATAAATGTATGAATTGCTATTGTAATTTGAACAACAATGACGCGATAAGGAAAAACTGATAATAATGTTCACCCTTTTTATATTTCTCAAAATAAATAATTAAATGTAACGGACTTACCAAGATCCAGCCGCTGCAGATGGTGTGCACAGCATAACAGCAACCCGACTTATATTGCTTTAGATGCGAGATTTTTTTAAGCTGAAATCTCGAATTGTTTTTATTAAAAGGTGAACATCTTACAAATATGTTGCTAATTTTACTTTCCTTTTTTTTATGAGTATAATTCAATTCTCTCGTGTTATCTCGTGTCTCGTGTAAAAAAAATTTAAGTCTCCATAAAAATAAACTCTAAGAAAAGAAAAGCCAACAAATCTGGAACAGTGTACCATATGATTTGGTGGGTAACTTAACCAGCTCCTGGTGCAATAGGTCCGTTACCCCGAAAGGTCACCTTCACACAAGGCCTTCCAATCTTTCGCGTCGATGTGGAAAATTCCGAATTGGAGGAAATTTTTTTTCCAAACAAAATGCCTCCGAGAAAATCCAATATGGAACGGACGATTCAAAAAAAAATCACTTTCAAATATACGTATTTGAAGATAGTTCCAAAAAGGAGTGCAAGTTTAAATAAATTCACATTTAAACAATGTGCAAATTCTAAAGAAAGTAGAAATTTCATAGGAAGTGGCCCCCTCGCTTTCCAGCCTTTCCGAGGCCACTTTCTATTCAAAAAAAAGGATTCTTGCACAAAATTTGGTTTTGTGGAATTTTAACTTCCAGAAAATTTGAACGGTCTTGGTCTTCACTAAAAAAATTGAAAAATATAAATTTGAAACTTGAACAAGTAAGTTTCCACTAACCAAATGGCAAAAAAAATTAAGTAGCAATTTTTTTGCAGGCCAAATTGTTGTATTGGTTAATTTCCCTAGTGTGGTTGTAACTAGAGATCACACACCTTTCTGCATATTTCACCTAATACAGATTTACAGAATTGTATAAAATAAAAATCGAAACATTTGATGTAATCCAATACATATATACTGGTATACATTTATATGTTTTATATATGATTTAAAAAAAACATGGTTTAGAATAATGCTACCAATAATGATTTTCCTTCCTCCTACAGAAACATAAATTTAAAAAAAAATATAATCTCTCGACGGCTAAAATTCAAAAATCATACAATATCTGGGAATTTATTAAAGCATCCATTGTCAACTACAACCATCAAGCAGATCTCCCTCCCGAACGTCCCACTTCGATCGGTAATCGATCAGCAATCGATCAGTAATCGATCAATTAAAGCAATTGCACTAATACCTAAATCAAATAGAAAGTTCTAGACGAAGCGTGAAGTGTGCGTGGGTGCTCTTATCAGAGAAAGTCCCGGTGAGGACGAATTCCATTTCTAAACCAGACGGTGAAAATGAGTGTGACCGTTTTGAATTTTTGGGAGTTCGTAACAGGGGTTAATGGTTGAGGATCATTTGGATCTGTTGACAACGCTGTTAAAGGTCTAGAATTCAATATAGTTTCAATTTGAACCAATACAGTGTAAAATTCCTCATACGACATAATTAAATTAATTGTAGACCGTTTCAAAAATGAATTCATAGATTTAACTGCGCTTTCCCATAAACCACCAAAATTTGGGCTACGAGGAGGAATAAATTTCCATTCTATTTCATGCAATGAACAAAATTTAATAATTTCATAAATATTAGAATCATTTTTTAAAAGTTCAAAAAGTTTTTTCAATTTATTTTTCGCTTCAACAAATGTTGTTGCGTTATCAGACCAAATTATTTGAGGTTTTCCTCTGCGTGATATAAATCTCTTTAAGCAAGCAAGAAAAGATTCTGATGTGAGATCTGATACTAAATCTATATGAATACATTTATTTGTAAAATAAATAAAAATTGCTACATAAACTTTAAAATGAGGTGAATTTCGTCTACGATCTGCTTTAATTGTGAATGGACCACAATAATCGACTCCTGTTATGTGAAAAGGACGATTCGAGACAAATCTATCTATATGAATTTGGCCCATAATTTGATTATTCATTTGAGGTTTGACCTTAAAACATGTTATACAAGTACGAATACATAAGTTTGCTGTATTTTTCGCAGATATAGGCCAGAACTTTTGACGAAATAATGAAACTAATAAATGCGGTGGAGCATGAAAATACATTTTGTGAAAATGCCTAAAAACTAAAGTTGTGAAATTATGCTTTGCTGGCAGTAGAATTTGATGTTTTTGGTCATAATTTAAATTTGTACATGTTAAACGACCCCCTACTCTTAAAATAATACGTGCATCCAAAAATGGAGATAATGATAAAATTGAACTATTATTGGATAAAATTTGATTTTTTAATAAGCTTATTTCGTTCTTAAAAACTTGTCTTTGAACGATACAAACTACAGATATTAAAACTTCATTCAACTCTAAAGTGGTTAAAAACCCAAATTTTCAGTCAGACTTGACTGATTTACCATTTTTAATAAATCTAAGGCATAGTGCAGAAATGCGAATTCATTTATTATAACAATCATAATAATTAATAAAATCATTTTCAAAAATTTTATCTTGCTCATCTGATATCTATATATATAAAATCGTTTAACCTGACTGAGGCCCAAACCATAGTTTATACTAGTTAGGAAACGTAGGGCTTTTTACGTGTACCTACGTTGGAGTAAAGATAACCGATATACTCTGGACGCGGTTTTTCTTTCTTTCCTATGCGTAAATTACCAACAAAACACAACACATGTAAAACCTAGCCATATTTTCATACACCACCAACACATGCAATTTTCCGACAGCGGGAGATTGCATGTGTTGGTGGTGTATGAAAATATGGCTAGGTTTTACATGTGTTGTGTTTTGTTGGTAATTTACGCATAGGAAAGAAAGAAAAACCGCGTCCAGAGTATATCGGTTATCTTTACTCCAACGTAGGTACACGTAAAAAGCCCTACGTTTCCTAACTAGTATAAACTATGCCCAAACCCCTGAAGCTAGAGACTTGAAACTTTCACAGTATGTCCCAACCATTGCGTAGGCGCTCACTAAGGCGGGGTTTTCCGAAATTTTAATAGGAGGCTGAAAAGTTTCACTCGGGGGTTTTCGGGGTCGCTGATCACGAATCCGGTGTTAGATTTTCAAAATTCAAAACGGAAGGTCCTGTAAGGATAATGCAAATATCCTTTTTCCCATTTTTTCTGGGAAAAATGGCATTAGGGGTTTTCGAGGTCGCTGATCACGAATCCGGTGTTAGATTTTCGAAACTGGAAAAAGGTCCTGTAAGGATAACGCAAATATCCTTTTTCCCATTTTTTCCGGGAAAAAATGGCATTAGGGGGTTTTCGGGGTCGCTGATCACGAATCCGGTGTTAGATTTTCAAAATTCAAAACGGAAGGTCCTGTAAGGATAACGCGAATATCCTTTTTTCCATTTTTTTTCCGGGAAAAAATTGCATTAGGGGGTTTTCGGGTTCGCTGATCACGAATCTGGTGTTAGAATTTTAAAATTCGGAACGGGAGGTTCTGAAGGTATAACGATTTTTTCCAAAAGTTTTTTGAATCTCATTAACTCTATTAGCGATAAATACTTTCAATTTATATGAATCAGACCGTGTCTCCACTTGGGATTTTTCATCGCAGAGATTTTTGATTGACCAATCAGAGCTCGAGTTGACGGCGATAAAAAATCCCAGAGATAAATTTCATGAAATTTCCCGATTCAAGATGGCAGAATCTAAATTCTCCCGACCACTAGTTGGGAAAATAACTAATTTTCACAAACAATACGATAAAAAAGGCTTTGGAAGATAATATTTAACATTAAGGTTTTTCTTTTCGCCTGCTTTTATTTTTATTTATTGATTCAACAGGTACATTAAACCATCTGAATATATAAAGATGAAACAAAGAACTAATTATACAACTTCTTTTTCATTGTTTCTAATATTTTGCAATAACTGTGACGAGTTGTTTTAACTTCAAAGGCATGCGAAGAAATGAAATTCCATGAAATATCTCTGCCCAGCTGCCAAAAAAATCTCATTGCGATGAGATATTTCTTGGGATAAAAAATTGTTATTTGTAAACCAATAAGACTCTTGATAAACTCCCAATCACATCAGAAACAAAACCCCGACAGTCACCAGGCACAGGTTAAGGTGCAATTGTACAAGATAAGGTCCAGATTCTAGGCACAGGTTACGGTGCGGCAGGACAAGATAAGGTCCAAATTCTAGGCACAGGTTACGGTGCGACAGGACAAGATAAGGTCCAGATTCTAGGCACAGGTTACGGTGCAACAGGACAAGATAAGGTCCAGATTTTAGGCACAGGTTACGGTGCGACAGGACAAGATAAGGTCCAGATTTTAGGCACAGGTTACGGTGCGACAGGACAAGATAAGGTCCAGATTTTAGGCACAAGATTCGGTGCAGTTACACAGGATAAAAGACGACATCCAAACACTAGCAGACTACAAATCGAGAAAACAAAAGCTCCAACGATACTCCAGTCAACAAGACGACAACAACCATCAGCTACACGAAAGGAAGATTCCTCTACAATTGAATTAGACGGCAGCAACTTCATCATAAAATTGAAATATTGTGAATTCCTGAATATTTTTGAATTATAATAAAGTTAATTTGTATTAGTAGAATTGCACTTTTTCTTTTGACCCGGCACCTCTCATTTATTTCGAGCTAGACCGACGCAAGAAGGTCTGAGCCCGAACATTGGTCCTTCGAGCCGGATTGAAAAGTCAATTCTCAAAATCTACTAACTTCATTCAATCAGATTCAAAAAACATAACAAAAGCTATAATTGCCATTCTGCCAATTATTGAAAACCCGTATGGTGATTTAAGTGAATGGCGAACAGTTTTATCAAAATTCCACTATGAAGTCAAACTTTCCAATAAGATTTTTTAAAATTTGTTCCAATCGGATTTTGATGTATGGGAGTTTTATGTAGAATAATATCCTGAATAACTTTTGTTCTTGGACTTTTTTGATAAAATTCACCGTTTTTGAGATATTCAGAAAAAAAGTTTTCGTTCGTATGGGGGGTACCCCACCTAATGGTCCATTTTTGCCCATTAACGAACTTAGCCTCACATTTTACGAAAAACGGATCTGTGCAAAATTTCAAGTCTCTAGCTCAATCCGTGCGCCCGCAATCCGCGCCACAGACAGACGGACGGACGGACATGCTAAATTCAACTTTATTTTATCATTCTAAACACAATGGTGTAATTCATTTTTTTGTGTGATGACGGGATCTTGGCGTTACGAACGATAAGGCAAAGTTAGTATACCCTTTGGTTTCACCATACGGGTATAATAAACATAACAAAAGCTATAATTGCCAATCTGGCAATTATTGAAAACCCGTATGGTGATATTCGTATCAAAATTCGAACAGTTGTACCAAAATTCCACTTTGAAGTCAAACTTTCCAATAAGATTTTTTAAAATTTATTCCAATCGGATTTTGATGTATGGGAGTTTTATGTAGAATCATATCCTAAATAACTTTTGTTCTTAGACTTATTTGATAAGATGCACCGTTTTTGAGATATTCGCAAAAAAACGTTTTCGTTCGTATGGGGGGTACCCCCCCTAATGGTCCATTTTTGCCCATTAACGAACTTAGCCTCACATTTTACGAAAAACGGATCTGCTCAAAATTTCAAGTCTCTAGCTCAATCCGTGCGCCCGCAATCCGCGCCACAGACATACAGACGGACAGACGGACGGACATGCAGAAATTAATTATTTTTATCATTCTAAACACACTGGTGTAATTCATTTTTGTGTGTGATGACGGGATCCTGGCGTTACAAACGGTAAGGCCAAGTTAATATACCCTTTGGTTTCACCATACGGGTATAAAAATGTCAGAACCAGGGAAATCACCAATGGACATTTTATCCCTAATTGAAAAACAAAATTCCTTAACAGAAGAAATCTTCAAATGCAAAAGGAATTTTGGGAAAGACAGTCCATCACGAAAGTTATCAGAGGACTACTACATAAAAAAGATTCAAGTCGTTGGAATATACTGGGAAGAATTCTTCAAAAATCATATGATCATCGTGCGATTATCTAGTGAATCAGATAGAAAAAACAATTATTTTGCAGAAGATTTATTCATTACAACCGAAAACATATACCTAGATTATCTAGGAGAACTTAAAAAAACGAAAAGCAGTTACAACGGCCACTACAGACACAGAAACAACTAGTGGATAGCTTATTCCACCATTAACTCATTCCACTCAAAATGTCAATCTGAAAAATTCACCGAATTTCGCAAACGTTTCTTCAAACAAACATGATTCAAGGCAGACATCCGAAACCCCACTAGAAATTCTGAGCAAATTAGGTTCAACACACAACCCTCAAAAACCACATTTAAGCCAATCCTGGGAGTTACAAGAATCCTCGACTCGTCCATTTCTTACTAAACATAAACAACATTGCGAAGAACATTTTTTAACCACTCATTTTCAAAATGGGGCAGGAAGATATAAAGTACATCTTCCATTCAACCCAAACGTACACCTACATCTAGAAGCTTTATACAGCATTTCTGTAACACTATTCTATCAAGTAGTACGTCGTTTTGCATCAAATCCCAATTTTAGAATGGAAGATTCCAAATGGATCGGAGAATACCTGCATTTAAAACACATGGTCGTCATTTCAACCACGGACGACCAATCAAAAAGCCAGTCCTATTATCCTCCCCATCATCCAATGATAAACAATGATAGCACTACCACAAAATTACGAGTAGAATTCAACGCATAACAAAAAACGAAAGGAGGTAAATCATTACACGATTTACTTTTGGTAGGACTGACTATTCAAGAAGATCTCTGCACTATTCTACTAAGATGGAGAACTTATAACCTCGCTTATTCAGTAGATATCGAAAAAATGTATCAACAGTGACATCTGAAAATCAACCATATCAACGAATCCACTGGCGAACGGATCCAACCAAAGAAGTATTAGCCTACAATTTCACTACGGTCAACTTCGGAAAAACCTCAGCTCCTTTTCTCCCCATCCGAGCTCTGCATCAATTAGCCCAAGATGAAAAGGAAAAATATCCAGCTGTTTCTAAAATTACTTTGAATAAGTTTTATGTGGATAATGTCTTATCAGGACCCGATATCCATGAGGAAATCCTGACTCAATATCATCAAATGATCGAATTATTAAATTCAGATTGTCTTCCACTGAGAAACTGGGCTTCTAACTCTAAAATGCTTTTGTCCAAAATTCCGAAGGAATATTTGGACACACCAGGACCAAAACCTAAAGAAGTTAAAACTCTAGGCTCGAGATGAAATCCAAAGTTCGACATATTCAAATATCAGATTTCCATGAATCCAATGCCTCAGAAAATAATCAAAAGGCTCATAGGCTCTGCACTAACAAAACCTTTTGATCCTGGGATACAATTTTAAGTAATATTCCTTCCCTTTGAAAACACTCCGCCATACAAATGGACATTGGGCCGTGTCACAAAAGTTCATCCAGGTGATGACGGATACATAACACATGGATCAATAAGTCCCGAGACTAACAATGAAAACAACATTTTTTTTGCCAAATTTTTTTTTATTCATCAATATAATCACCTTTTAGGGTGATACAATCGTTCCAACGCTTTTCCAATTTTTCAATACCATGTTTATAAAAAAAATTATCTTTCGCTTCAAAATAAGCTTCAGTTTCAGCGATGACCTCCTCATTTGAGCCAAATCTTTTTCCCTGGAGCATTTTTTTAAGATCAGCAAAGAGCCAGTAGTCACTGGGGGCTAAATCTGGCGAGTATGGGGGGTGGGGAAGCAGATGAAAGCCCAATTCGTTCAATTTTGCCATTGTTTTCATCGACTTGTGGCAGGGTGCATTGTCTTGGTGAAAAAGGATTTTTTTTCTCTGCATGTGCGGTCGTTTTTTTGCGATTTCCTCCTTCAAACGCACCAGCAAGTCAATATAATAATCACTGTTGATCGATTTACCTTTTTCGAGGTAGTCAATGAAAATCACGCCATGCGTATCCCAAAAAACTGACGCCATGACTTTGCCAGCTGACTGCTGCGTTTTCGGACGCTTCGGACGGCTTTCGCCAGCTGTGCGCCGCTCAGATGACTGCCGCTTCGACTCTGGAGTGTAGTGATGTATCCATGTTTCGTCCATGGACACGTAACGACGCAAGAAATCTTTTTTATTGCGAGTAAATAGCGATAAACAGCTTTCTGAATCATCGACTCGTTGCTGTTTTTGTTCCATCGAAAGCAATCGCGGCACCCACTTGGAAAAAACCTTTTTCATGCTCAATTTTTCATGAAGGATAGTAAATGCACTTCCATATGATATCTGTGTTATCTCAGCAATCTCACGGAGCTTCACTTTACGATCTTTCATTATAATTTTTGTCACTTCACTCACATTTTCCGGTGTAACGGCTTCCACAGGTCTACCCGAGCGTTCCGCGTCATTTGTGTCGGTACGACCACGTTTAAACTCGGCAAACCACCGACAAATCGTTGCTTTTGATGGACAAGAGTCCGGGTAACATTTTTCAATCCATTGTTTCGCTTGCACGGTGTTTTTACCCATTAAAAAACAATGTTTTATCAGAACACGAAACTCGGTTTTTTCCATTTTTTAAACAAACTACAAAACGACTTTACTCCAACCTCGATAACTCAGCTGTTTCTGGTCCGATCGACTTAAAATTTTGACACGTTTCAAGCAAAGGTTAGTACTCTAGAAAGACGTGGTTACTGGTTTACTACGAGCGTCATCTCTGGGTTAGTCTCGGGACTTATTGATCCATGTGTTACGAGTAGCTGAAATCAAAACAGCAACTGGGATATTTTCGCGTTCAATTTCAAAATTAATACCACTGCCATTTGATCAAACGCCACACACCATGTAACCACGAATTTAAAATCTTTGAAGTCTGAATCCGATATACATAGCTACTGGATTGTAAACAAATAAATTATATAAAAGAAAAAAGAAAAAATGAAATGAATAAAAACCTTTATTTGAATTGCAAAATTGTCTCTAAAATCTTCTCTAAAATCAATATTTCAGCGGGCGAGAGAATGTTGTGGCCCACCATGAAATCCCTTTTCTCTAAAAATGAATAAATATAAAATAAAATTTAATAATACTACAATCGAAAACAATAATCACCTTTAACAATAATCCCAGGAAACTTCCCGAAGAAAGATCAAGTGGAACACCCCCCCGAGGCAAAGAGTGCTCCACCGGCTTCCTATAAAAGAAAGAGAACATATCAAATATACATCATTATTGGGGCAGTCGCCCAAGTGGGAGCAAGCTGCCTTCCAACTTACCTTGCCTCCCATGTTTTTCCACCCACAGCTGCTTCTCAATCCGCCTCGCTTTCCTCGTCGAATCTAAAAAACCAATAAGACTTAATTACATCACTAAGTCAAAACAAATATGACACTTACCATCCATGCGCAGACATTATTAATTTAGATGCGCCAAAACCATTGCATCAACCATCAAATATGCAACCTTTACACGAAAGACCATTAACTTTGCATCCCAACGCTTTACACAAATTAATCCTCCACAAAACAAGGACATCCCTCCACTACTTTATTACAAACCGGAAAATCCGCTACTCCAGCGTGTATAAAAGACCCAGCACTGCTGGAAGCAAATCACTTCGGTTCTGATCGCTGATCAGCAAACATCTCTTGATAAACTCCCAATCACATCAGAAACAAACCCCGACAGTCACCAGGCACAGGTTAAGGTGCAATTGTACAAGTTAAGGTACAGATCCTAGGCACAGGTTACGGTGCGATAGGACAAGATAAGGTCCAAATTCTAAGCACAGGTTACGGTGCGATAGGACAAGATAAGGTCCAGATTTTAGGCACAGGTTACGGTGCGACAGGACAAGATAAGGTCCAGATTTTAGGCACAAGATTCGGTGCAGTTACACAGGATAAAAGACGACATCCAAACACTAGCAGACTACAAATCGAGAAAACAAAAGCTCCAACGATACTCCAGTCAACAAGACGACAACAACCATCAGCTACACGAAAGGAAGATTCCTCTACAATTGAATTAGACGGCAGCAACTTCATCATAAAATTGAAATATTGTGAATTCCTGAATATTTTTGAATTATAATAAAGTTAATTTGTATTAGTAGAATTGCACTTTTTCTTTTGACCCGGCACCTCTCATTTATTTCGAGCTAGACCGACGCAAGAAGGTCTGAGCCCGAACATTGGTCCTTCGAGCCGGATTGAAAAGTCAATTCTCAAAATCTACTAACTTCATTCAATCAGATTCAAAAAACATAACAAAAGCTATAATTGCCATTCTGCCAATTATTGAAAACCCGTATGGTGATTTAAGTGAATGGCGAACAGTTTTATCAAAATTCCACTATGAAGTCAAACTTTCCAATAAGATTTTTTAAAATTTGTTCCAATCGGATTTTGATGTATGGGAGTTTTATGTAGAATAATATCCTGAATAACTTTTGTTCTTGGACTTTTTTGATAAAATTCACCGTTTTTGAGATATTCAGAAAAAAAGTTTTCGTTCGTATGGGGGGTACCCCACCTAATGGTCCATTTTTGCCCATTAACGAACTTAGCCTCACATTTTACGAAAAACGGATCTGTGCAAAATTTCAAGTCTCTAGCTCAATCCGTGCGCCCGCAATCCGCGCCACAGACAGACGGACGGACGGACATGCTAAATTCAACTTTATTTTATCATTCTAAACACAATGGTGTAATTCATTTTTTTGTGTGATGACGGGATCTTGGCGTTACGAACGATAAGGCAAAGTTAGTATACCCTTTGGTTTCACCATACGGGTATAATAAACATAACAAAAGCTATAATTGCCAATCTGGCAATTATTGAAAACCCGTATGGTGATATTCGTATCAAAATTCGAACAGTTGTACCAAAATTCCACTTTGAAGTCAAACTTTCCAAAAAGATTTTTTAAAATTTATTCCAATCGGATTTTGATGTATGGGAGTTTTATGTAGAATCATATCCTAAATAACTTTTGTTCTTAGACTTATTTGATAAGATGCACCGTTTTTGAGATATTCGCAAAAAAACGTTTTCGTTCGTATGGGGGGTACCCCCCCTAATGGTCCATTTTTGCCCATTAACGAACTTAGCCTCACATTTTACGAAAAACGGATCTGCTCAAAATTTCAAGTCTCTAGCTCAATCCGTGCGCCCGCAATCCGCGCCACAGACATACAGACGGACAGACGGACGGACATGCAGAAATTAATTATTTTTATCATTCTAAACACACTGGTGTAATTCATTTTTGTGTGTGATGACGGGATCCTGGCGTTACAAACGGTAAGGCCAAGTTAATATACCCTTTGGTTTCACCATACGGGTATAAAAATGTCAGAACCAGGGAAATCACCAATGGACATTTTATCCCTAATTGAAAAACAAAATTCCTTAACAGAAGAAATCTTCAAATGCAAAAGGAATTTTGGGAAAGACAGTCCATCACGAAAGTTATCAGAGGACTACTACATAAAAAAGATTCAAGTCGTTGGAATATACTGGGAAGAATTCTTCAAAAATCATATGATCATCGTGCGATTATCTAGTGAATCAGATAGAAAAAACAATTATTTTGCAGAAGATTTATTCATTACAACCGAAAACATATACCTAGATTATCTAGGAGAACTTAAAAAAACGAAAAGCAGTTACAACGGCCACTACAGACACAGAAACAACTAGTGGATAGCTTATTCCACCATTAACTCATTCCACTCAAAATGTCAATCTGAAAAATTCACCGAATTTCGCAAACGTTTCTTCAAACAAACATGATTCAAGGCAGACATCCGAAACCCCACTAGAAATTCTGAGCAAATTAGGTTCAACACACAACCCTCAAAAACCACATTTAAGCCAATCCTGGGAGTTACAAGAATCCTCGACTCGTCCATTTCTTACTAAACATAAACAACATTGCGAAGAACATTTTTTAACCACTCATTTTCAAAATGGGGCAGGAAGATATAAAGTACATCTTCCATTCAACCCAAACGTACACCTACATCTAGAAGCTTTATACAGCATTTCTGTAACACTATTCTATCAAGTAGTACGTCGTTTTGCATCAAATCCCAATTTTAGAATGGAAGATTCCAAATGGATCGGAGAATACCTGCATTTAAAACACATGGTCGTCATTTCAACCACGGACGACCAATCAAAAAGCCAGTCCTATTATCCTCCCCATCATCCAATGATAAACAATGATAGCACTACCACAAAATTACGAGTAGAATTCAACGCATAACAAAAAACGAAAGGAGGTAAATCATTACACGATTTACTTTTGGTAGGACTGACTATTCAAGAAGATCTCTGCACTATTCTACTAAGATGGAGAACTTATAACCTCGCTTATTCAGTAGATATCGAAAAAATGTATCAACAGTGACATCTGAAAATCAACCATATCAACGAATCCACTGGCGAACGGATCCAACCAAAGAAGTATTAGCCTACAATTTCACTACGGTCAACTTCGGAAAAACCTCAGCTCCTTTTCTCCCCATCCGAGCTCTGCATCAATTAGCCCAAGATGAAAAGGAAAAATATCCAGCTGTTTCTAAAATTACTTTGAATAAGTTTTATGTGGATAATGTCTTATCAGGACCCGATATCCATGAGGAAATCCTGACTCAATATCATCAAATGATCGAATTATTAAATTCAGATTGTCTTCCACTGAGAAACTGGGCTTCTAACTCTAAAATGCTTTTGTCCAAAATTCCGAAGGAATATTTGGACACACCAGGACCAAAACCTAAAGAAGTTAAAACTCTAGGCACGAGATGAAATCCAAAGTTCGACATATTCAAATATCAGATTTCCATGAATCCAATGCCTCAGAAAATAATCAAAAGGCTCATAGGCTCTGCACTAACAAAACCTTTTGATCCTGGGATACAATTTTAAGTAATATTCCTTCCCTTTGAAAACACTCCGCCATACAAATGGACATTGGGCCGTGTCACAAAAGTTCATCCAGGTGATGACGGATACATACGAGTAGCTGAAATCAAAACAGCAACTGGGATATTTTCGCGTTCAATTTCAAAATTAATACCACTGCCATTTGATCAAACGCCACACACCATGTAACCACGAATTTAAAATCTTTGAAGTCTGAATCCGATATACATAGCTACTGGATTGTAAACAAATAAATTATATAAAAGAAAAAAGAAAAAATGAAATGAATAAAAACCTTTATTTGAATTGCAAAATTGTCTCTAAAATCTTCTCTAAAATCAATATTTCAGCGGGCGAGAGAATGTTGTGGCCCACCATGAAATCCCTTTTCTCTAAAAATGAATAAATATAAAATAAAATTTAATAATACTACAATCGAAAACAATAATCACCTTTAACAATAATCCCAGGAAACTTCCCGAAGAAAGATCAAGTGGAACACCCCCCCGAGGCAAAGAGTGCTCCACCGGCTTCCTATAAAAGAAAGAGAACATATCAAATATACATCATTATTGGGGCAGTCGCCCAAGTGGGAGCAAGCTGCCTTCCAACTTACCTTGCCTCCCATGTTTTTCCACCCACAGCTGCTTCTCAATCCGCCTCGCTTTCCTCGTCGAATCTAAAAAACCAATAAGACTTAATTACATCACTAAGTCAAAACAAATATGACACTTACCATCCATGCGCAGACATTATTAATTTAGATGCGCCAAAACCATTGCATCAACCATCAAATATGCAACCTTTACACGAAAGACCATTAACTTTGCATCCCAACGCTTTACACAAATTAATCCTCCACAAAACAAGGACATCCCTCCACTACTTTATTACAAACCGGAAAATCCGCTACTCCAGCGTGTATAAAAGACCCAGCACTGCTGGAAGCAAATCACTTCGGTTCTGATCGCTGATCAGCAAACATCTCTTGATAAACTCCCAATCACATCAGAAACAAACCCCGACAGTCACCAGGCACAGGTTAAGGTGCAATTGTACAAGTTAAGGTACAGATCCTAGGCACAGGTTACGGTGCGATAGGACAAGATAAGGTCCAGATTCCAAGCACAAGATTCGGTGCAGTTACACAGGATAAAAGACGACATCCAAACACTAACAGACTACAAATCGAGAAAACAAAAGCTCCAACGATACTCCAGTCAACAAGACGACAACAACCATCAGCTACACCAAAGAAGATTCCTCTACAATTGAATTAGACGGCAGCAACTTCATCATAAAATTGAAATATTGTGAATTCCTGAATATTTTTGAATTATAATAAAGTTAATTTGTATTAGTAGAATTGCATTTTTAACCCGTTCGGTACATGTTTTTTTCTATGGGGGTTAAAAATACTCTATATACAAATTAATGATGTTTAAGCTATTAGTATTCATTTAAAACAAAAAAAAAATTTAAAAAAAAAATTAAAAATTTTAATGTGGTCCAGCTTTTTACTCAAAAAATCAAAATTGGGTCACAAATGCACTTAATGGTGCACTGAATGAGAATAGTGTTGAAAATAAATAAGTAATAAGTAAATTCAGATTTTTAACTGCGTTGCCATATGGCATCAAAATACCGAACGGGTTAAAAGCTTTTATTTAGCTTGCCTTCGTGTCTGTCTGTCTGTAAGGATAACGGAAGGTCCTGTAAGGATAACGTGATTATCCTTTTCTCCAAATTTTCCGGAAAAAAATCTATTCTGGGGGTTTTTGGGGTCGCTGAATCCGAATCTGTCATTAAAAAGTCAGTAAGGATAACGGAAGGTCCTGTAAGGATAACGTGATTATCCTTTTCTCCAAATTTTCCGGAAAAAAAATCTATTCTGTGGGTTTTTGAGGTCGCTGAATCCGAATCTGTCATTAAAAAGTCTGTAAGGATAACGGAAGGTCCTGTAAGGATAACGTGATTATCCTTTTCTCCAAATTTTCCGGAAAAAAAATCTATTCTGGGGGTTTTTGAGGTCGCTAAATCCGAATCTGCTATTAAAAAGTCTGTAAGGATAACGGAAGGTCCTGTAAGGATAACGGAAGGTCCTGTAAGGATAACGTGATTATCCCTTTCTCCAAATTTTCCGGAAAAAACTCTATTCTGGGGGTCTTTGGGGTCGCTGAATACGATTCTCAAGTTAAAAAGCCTGTAAGGACATCTCAAATGTAAGGATATATATTCGAAGACTAAAAAGAACAAAATAAAAAAAATAAAAAAAAAATTTAAAAAAAAAGCTTTTATTAAAAAAGAATGCATTAAAAAGAAAAAAAAATAATTTTCTGGACGCTGTGTATCACAAATATAAAAGCTTTTAAAAAGCGAGATAAAGCATAAAACAATAAAATAAAAATTTATCTCGCTTTTAAAAAGCTTTTATATTTGTGATACACAGCGTCCAGAAAATTATTTTTTTCTTTTTAGTGCATTCTTTTTTAATAAAAGCTTTTTTTTATACACTTTCTATTAAGTTGAAGTGTCACGCACGACGTGACTATGTGTCTTTCTCTGGAATCTTTGGAACCTTATATCTCCGAAACTATGCAACCTAGGAAGATGAAATTTTGTCACCTTGCGTAGTTCCGGTGACAGTTCAATATTTTTACTACTCCATCCTTGTAAGGATAATGGAAGGTCCTGTAAGGATAACGCAAATATCCTTTTTCCCATTTTTTCCGGGAAAAAATGGTATTAGGGGGTTTTCGGGGTCGCTGATCACGAATTCGGTGTTAGATTTTCAAAATTCAAAACGGAAGGTCCTGTAAGGATAACGCAAATATCCTTTTTCCCATTTTTTCCGGGAAAAAATTGCATTAGGGGGTTTTCGGGGTCGCTGATCACGAATTCGGTGTCAGATTTTCAAAATTCAGAACGGAAGGTCCTGTAAGGATAACGCAAATATCCTTTTTCCCATTTTTCCAGGAAAAAATGGAATCAGGGGGTTTTCGGGGTCGCTGATCACGAATTCGGTGTTAGATTTTCAAAATTCAAAACGGAAGGTCCTGTAAGGATAACGCAAATATCCTTTTTCCCATTTCTCCCGGGAAAAACTGGCATCAGGGGGTTTTCGGGGTCGCTGATCACGAATTCGGTGTTAGATTTTCAAAATTCAAAACGGAAGGTCCTGTAAGGATAACGCAAATATCCTTTTTCCCATTTTTTCCGGGGAAAAATTGCATTAGGGGGTTTTTGGGGTCGCTGAATCCGATTCTAACATTTAAAATTCTGTAAGGATAACGGAATGTCCTGCAAAGATAACGTGAGTTTCCTTTTGCTCAAATTTCCGCGAAAGATCTTTTCTGGAGGTTTTTGGTAGGCTAATTCAAGACTAAAAAGTATAAAATAAAAAAAACACTTTAAAAAACAAGTTTTATAACCTTATACACTTTCAAAATGCACTAAAAAGTAAAAAACAAGTTTAAAGTTTCACAAAAAATGTTTTTATAAATTGCGTGTTGTTGTGAAAGTATAAAGTGTGTGACGTTGCATTTGCTCTTGAATCTGTAATAGCGGTTTCATACTGTGCAACGCAGCACACTTTATACTTTCACAACAACACGCAATTTATAAAAACATTTTTTGTGAAACTTTAAACTTGTTTTTTACTTTTTAGTGCATTTTGAAAGTGTATAAGGTTATAAAACTTGTTTTTTAAAGTGTTTTTTTTTTAAATTTTTTCTTTATTTTTTTTTCTTTTGACCCGGCACCTCTCATGTATTTCGAGCTAGACCGACGCAAGAAGGTCTGAGCCCGAACAATGTACTTCAATCGAACTTGGAAGCTTCAAGGGATTTGAAGTATCCATAAGAGAGTTCCTCTCATCCTTTTCAGTCCCGCCTATGACCATGGACAACATAGTCTTGTCCGAAACGTCAGGTTCGTATTTCAAAAAATATATTTTGAATTTTTTAATTCAAAAGATTCAGTATGTTGTTGTAGTGGTTTACTAACCCAATGATATTCGAAACTCAGGTATCTTACCTCACCCGAAAATATCCGTCTGCACACTTATTTTGCACACTATAAAACCTTTGAAAATTGGTTTTTCTTGACTCATGACACTAGAATACTGCCTTTTTTTAAATCGCAATTTCATGTTTTGATGTTTATTTCGAAACTACTCGTTTGCCAGTAGTGTATAAAAGTTAAAGTCAGTGAACTTTCCTACACCTTTGTCTTTTACTAGTATAACGAATAAAATTACCCCCAGATATTAATTTCAAAATACTGCCAGCCTGGCAACTCGTTGCTGGGTGAGGGCAGCCCGCTGTCGTGGTTGCAAGGGAGATAAAGCGTCTGCACTCGCAAATAAGTAGCCAAACCGGCAGCAGGCCATAAGCTTTACCTGTCTTGCAGCGAGGGGGCACGGCAGCGGGTTCGCCGATATAAATGGCAGATTGAAATTAATTGTGCTAATAGTATAGAAAAGAGTATAGTTATACTAGAACTCGGTATTTCAAATCGGTATCGAGATATACCGTCATTAAAAAAAATCAATTTTGTGCGATTCTCTCCCAAACTAACAGTTTTTATCAGATGAATTGAAGAGAATAATATTTGCCACAATTTTGTAAAAGATAGCGGATAAAAGCGCTATCTTTTACCGTTATTGACATATTTTCAGTAAAAATGAAACAAATAGATTTTTGCGAAAGGTTTAAATTCTAACGGATCCGAGTCCAAGAACCGATTTTGACATTTCCTTGAGACATCTCGGAAAAGGGAAGTACAGGGGGTTTTTTTTTGGTTTTTCAATACCCATATCCAACACTTAAAGTACTTTTTTGAAACTACTTTGCAAAGTAATTTGGACAAAGCATTTTCAAAGTAGTTTATTAAAACACTGTTATTTCACTATTTTTACCGACTTTAAGGATGCAGTTCGCTCCAAACGCTCATATTTATTCATTCAATATAAAACTAAAAAAAAAGTTAGCCAATGAAAAATCATTTCGATAGCCAGGTCTACATTCTACATGCATGCATTCTACATACATACATTCATACATACATTCTACATACATTCTACATACATTCTACAGGCCTACTGCCAATAAATTCCTTTAAATATTTACACAATTGGTTCGGCAGTCAACGTGTTAAAGATGACCATTGATTTTTACATTATTTAAACAAAGAACTTCTATTGATTCGGAATTTTAAATATTTCTATTGAAAATATATTTAAGAAGTCCGAAAAACGAAGAAATAATGTATCTGAATGGACTTTCATGACAACTACTTTCGATCGAGATCTTTTAAAGTAGTTTAAAAGTAGTTTTTATAACCTACTAATATGATGAGAAGAAAGTGCTTTTTAATGTGCCTTTTTCAAAGCGATTAAAAAGCACACTGAAAAAAGTACGTTCCAAAGCAAGTTTAAAGTGCTTTCGTTTAAAACTCTTTGAAATTTCCGACTGGAGTATTCATTTCGGCTAACATGAATTATTTGGTTATGATTTTGCCACAACTCGGCATTTTCGTTGCCTTGACATTAAGGTATTGAAATCGGCACTTTTTTTTTCTCTTAAAAGTTTGAGCAAATTAGGCCCGAATAAAGATCATTTTTACATCGATCTAGATATGAGATGAGTAATGGCCGAGGGTTACATGCTATAAATTCCCAGTGAAAGGTGTCTTCAAGGCGTCTTTAAAGACGTCTTCAATACCAGTCTTGAAGACAAAGTAAAGACACTCGCAAGACCAACTCACAGAGCATGTCTATGTCTATCTTAAAGACATGTCTGAAAGTATGTCTTCATTAGTACTAAATCCGGAAAACAGATGGCGCTGATAGGGTTTTTTTTCGCGCGCCCACACAGCGACCTAATTTTAACTTCAAGAGCTCCATTTCATCAGATATTGTAGACTGAATATCCTCGTCATCGTCTTCAAGCTCTGCAAAGTCTGGGTCTTGAATAAAAAAGCTTTCATTTTCTCCTAATATAAGTGTATCCTCGCAGATCTCTTCGCAAATAAAATCAATTATGGGGACTTCTTCCTGATTCGAAGAAGAGGAATTTACATTATAATTGGCCATTGCCTCTGACTGAAGATTAGCGGCAAAAGCAGAAATAATTCGCTTTTGTTGCCTTTTTAACAATTTTCCATAATAGAAAAAAATCAAATGTCACCAAATATATTTACAAAAAGTTAATACAAAACGTCTTTAATAATTTAGATAAATAAAACGAGAAACACCAAACACTGAATAAAAGAGCCAAAATTAAAAAATCTCGGGCAGACCGGAATTCTTTTCTGACAGCTACTTTCACAGTCAAAACACGTTGCCAGAGTTTTATATGCTTACCGCTAGATGTTTTCACGTCGTTGCCCCGATTTGTTTTATGTTTCCTTCTAACATATTGATTTTCGTATGTACTTCTCGTTGAAGACCATCTACAAGTCATGTCTTTAAAGACAGCTTTTTCACTGGGTAGTGATGCATCGTAGGATTACAGGCTATAAATTGGCTTTGTTAACCACTCCTGTCTGCATATTCTACTTCAGCACCGTTCCGAGGGGGTGGAGGCGAAGGGGATTTAAATTTTAAATGAGTATACATACCTTGTCTTAGCACGGTGTCCAACACGGTTTCGCTTTAACATGATCACGAGATGATAAATTTTTTATGAAATAATTATCGAGTGCGAGAGAATTACCAACAAAAGCAAGCATTTACTGGAAATCTTGCGAGTGCCTTGGTCTGGATACTGCAATAATTTTACTATGCGACGAAGTTCGTTCTTCTTATAACATACTTTTTGGGCAAAGAAAATAAAAACTAAAATTAAAATTCCAAATTACTTGTGGTTTTTGTTTGTTTTCTGCCATTTTCCATTTTACAAATTTTTGAATTGACAATCATGTATTTCTAAAGGGAGAACTCCAATTGAGTAGAGGCAGCAGCAGCGGCAGAAGCAGTGGCAGAAGCAGAATCTGCTTTCTGTCCCACAATGAAATTTGAATTCTGACGAAAATAGCAGAAACCTGTCAAAACGTTGTACGTATTTATATCCGCGGAATGATTTGTCGTATAATATTTCGTTGTTTTTGAAGTATTCAATTAATTTCTCCTCCATTTCAAGTACAGTAATCCCCCGCTATACGGACGCTCGTTTTACGGAAATTCGAAGTTACGGACATGACTAATATAGGAACAAATTCGCTATACGGATAAAAAAATTCGCTATTACGGACAAAAAAAAATTTTTTTTAAATCACAGAAAAAAATCAAGAAAAAGTCCTCCATAATGTATTTATTGTAAATGTACATACATAGGCGAACTGATAAATCTAATGCTAACAGGCAGGATTATCAATTCAAAGCTGCGGAACTCATCTGCAAGAAGATATGTAAAGAGAGGAACCCCACAAGGGGGAGTACTCTCCCCACTTCTTTGGATACTAGCAATTAACGAATTGCTTCAAATCCTGGAAGCGGAGGGCTGCAAAGTGGTAGCTTACGCGGACGACGTTGCTATAGCTTTTTCAGGAAAGTATCCTACAACATTGAAAGAGCTAACTCAGAACGCTCTCTATAAACTATCTACCTGGACAAACAAATGCGGTTTAGCGGTTAATCCGCTGAAAACCGAAATAGTCCTCTTCACCAGGAAATATAAAATTCCTCAAATCGACCCACCCTCCATAAATGGTACCAGCCTAGTCTGGACAGACAGGGCCAAATACCTGGGTATTATTCTAGATAGGAAGCTAGACTGGAAATTGAATACTCAGGAAAGGGTTAAAAAAGCCTCAGTGGCTCTCTACTCGTGTAAACGAGCCATTGGATCAAAATGGGGAATGAAACCATACATGGTTCACTGGCTCTACACGTCCGTTATCAGACCCATACTCATGTATGGGGTAATCGTCTGGTGGACAGCTTTAGATAAAGCCGTACACCGAGGTTTGCTAGGGAAAATACAAAGAATGGCGTCAGTGTGCATAAGCGGAGCATTGAGAACGACTCCCACGAAGGCACTGGAAACCCTTCTACATTTGGTTCCCCTAGACCTATACGGCAAGCAGATGGCGGCACGCGCAGCCATAAGACTAAAAGCCTCATTAACATGGTATAGTACTGAAAAAGGGCATTCCAGTATTCTTAAGAATTTTCAGGAAGTCCCGAGAAATATAGATTATGCTATATCCAAACCGTTCTTTGAAAGGAACTTCACCACTATCATCCCTTCCAGGCAACAATGGGAGGATGGTACTATACAAAACTGTAACACAGTACACTTTTACACAGATGGATCCAAATTGGATGGGAGAGTGGGCAGGGGGATCTACTCTGGTCATTTAAAGATCAGTCAATGCCTCCGCCTACCGGATCACTGTAGCGTATTTCAGGCCGAAATGATGGCAATCAAAGACGTCACAGAGTGGCTCAAAAATAATGTTGTATCATCTAGAGATATTAGCATTTTTACTGACAGCCAAGCGGCAATAAAATCCCTAGAATCTATCGCACTCACATCAAAGGTGGCACGGGAGTGTAAGGCATCTCTCAATGAGATGTCGGAATACTTCAATATCAACATCGTTTGGGTGCCAGGACATAGTGACATAGATGGGAACGAGAAAGCGGACGAACTTGCTAGGAGAGGCACGATTGCGCCAACTCTACCTGCAAAAGAGAGTATAGGCATACCTCTGGCAACGTGCAAACTCATACTAAGTTCTGAAACGCTAAACAATGCAAACCAGAGATGGACACGGGAGAGAACGTGTACCGTCACCAAATGTATCTGGCCTAAGCTAGACAAAAAACGCTCCAGTAGACTCCTCTCACTACAAAGAAATGCGATCAGCACGGTAGTGGGAATAATAACAGGGCACTGCCTAATAGGCAGACATGCCGACAGGCTCGGAGCTCCCTCAAACGACTTTTGTAGAAGCTGTGGGGATGTGGACGAAGAGGAGTCGACAACTCATCTTCTCTGTCATTGCCCAGCACTAGCTCAACGCAGAAGAACTCATTTGGGTAGTTTCTTCCTAAACGATCTAGAAGACCTAAGCGCCACAAGCGTTGCAGATCTACTCCGCTTCATCAGAAGCTCCAAATGGTTCGAGGTATAGAGAAATGGATCGTCAAGATTCGCGTGGTATCACAATGGGCCATTTCTGGCCTAAGTGTGCCTTTTTGGCAGCCACTCTAACCTAACCTAACCTAAATGTACATACTTAATTGCTCCGAAATTTCTGACACATTTTGTGTATACACAAAAGAGAATTAAAAAAAGGCAATAAAAAACTGCAGTGCGGTGTATTTTTAAAAAATCTATTTGCTATTCTTAAGCGAGAACTCCAATTGGGCAGAGGCAGCAGCAGAGGCAGAAGCAGAATCTGCTTTCTGTCCCACAATGAAATTTGAATTCTGACGAAACTAGCAGAAACCTACGTAGAAACAGCTACGTTTTTTTGTCCGCGGCATGATTTGTCCCATAATATTTTGTTGGTTTTTACATATTCAATTGATTTATGCTCCATTTCAAGTAGTATAAATATTTTTTTTCTATAATTATATAGTTTTCTCATTATTCTAGTGGTTAAATAATTATTTTAATATATTATACTAATCTGTTTCGTATTACGGATTTTTTTTGGTACGCATCTATCTATTTTTAATACGATCTTATACTAAAATAGGTTTCTTTTTACGGACATTTCTATTGATTGGAACACATCTATTTATTCCCAGTACAATCTCATACTAAAATAGGTTTCGTTTTACGGATTTTCGATATACGGACAGTTTCCGTAGAACGCATCCCGCCCGTAAAGCGGGGGATTACTGTATTACAAATATTTACTTCCGTCCATATATGCAAAAAATATCAACAACGATTTGTGAGGTTAAATTGAAAGAAGGAATTTTGAGATTAGAGCTAAAATGTGTTTCTGCTTCTGACACTGCCTCTGCTGCGGCTTTATTGGAGCTCATCACATAAGACGCTATGTGTTAAGACGCAATTGGAGTTCTCGCTTAATGCCACTCGAGTGAATATTGAAAAAGTATTAGAATTTATGGCAAAATGTACTAGATATTTAATGTTGTGTTCGTTAAATAATTCATAAAATAATTTTATATCGCCATCACAGAATACAAATTCCGAAAAACTTTTATTTTCATTTTATGAAGGGAAAATTTTATTTTCATAAAATATAAAATATCCTTTTTGAAAAATTCCAGAATAGAGCACATTCACCCCGATTGTGAGGGTCGTGTCGTTTCACGTGTTGTTGTTAGAAACGACAAGAGTCGTTTCACGTGTTGTTGTTAGTGTTTTTCTACCAACAACAACACGTAAAACGACTCTTGTCGAAAACGACACGACACTCGCAATCGTGGTGATTGGTGATTGTACAGGGGAATTTTCGAGTATGTGCGGGCACTGCTTTTCTAGACCTGTACTTTGCTGCTCTGAGGACAGCCTCCGGAGACAAATCTGACGTGATGACAACCCTAATTAAAGGATGTATGTATTTGACCTTGGGATTTAAAATTTTTCGCATGCGGTGCTATCTATAATTTCTACCCGTATGCATTTCTTTAATAAAAATTTTACCCGCAGCAGAATTTTTGTTGTATACCGAAGAACTACATACCTTTTTAAAAGCTTTTATTTAGCTTGCCTTCGTGTCTGTTTGTCTGTCAGATCAAATCTTGCAACCCAATTTTGACCCACTTCCACTTGTCCGATTGACTTGAAATTTTGCACACTTATATAAGTCCGATGGCAATACAATATTTTCACTACTTCGTCCTTGTAAGGATAAAGGAAGGTCCTGTAAGGATAACGTAATTATCCTTTTCTCCAAATTTTCTGAATCCGAATCTGTCATTAAAAAGTCAGTAAGGATAACGGAAGGTGCTGTAAGGATAACGTGATTATCCTTTTCTCCAAATTTTCCGGGAAAAAATCTATTCTGGGGGTTTCTGAGGTCGCTGAATCCGAATCTGCCATTAAAAAGTCTGTAAGGATAACGGAAGATCCTGTAAGGATAACGTGATTATCCTTTTCTCCAAATTTTCCGGAAAAAATCTATTCTGGGGGTTTTTGGGGTCGCTGAATCCGAATCTGTCATTAAAAAGTCAGTAAGGACATCTCAAATGTAAGGATATATATTCGAAGACTAAAAAAAAACAAAATAAAGAAAATAAAAAAAAAAATTTTAAAAAAAAGCTTTTATTAAAAAAGAATGCACTAAAAAGAAAAAAATAATTTTCTGGACGCTGTGTATCACAAAAATAAAAGCTTTTAAAAAGCGAGATAAAGCATAAAACAATCAAATAAAAATTTATCTCGCTTTTAAAAAACTTTTATATTTGTGATACACAGCGTCCAGAAAATTATTTTTTTCTTTTTAGTGCATTCTTTTTTAATAAAAGCTTTTTTTTAAAAATTTATTTATTATTTTTTTTAACTGATAAACACAAACAAAAATTGAGATAATTTCCAAGCCTACAAATAAAATGAGTTTTTTCATTTCTTTTTATAGAAAAGGAAGGGCGCAAAATACAGGTTTCGCAACGGGCGCACTATGGAGCCAAAGTGCCATTCGGCGGCCAAAAATACGTAACTTTTGAACGGATCAATATTTTTGAATGGGGTTTTTTTTGTTGGCTAGATAAATATCCAAGCTTTATTTCCTAACGATCTGATCACCCCCTCCTCTCCCCTCCCCCACCCATCTGCATTTGAAATCAAAAATTACCAAAATCTCGAGAACGGTTGGTCGTACAGAAAAAGTCATGAATGACGAAAATATTTAGAATGCCATTTTACATATATCGTCAGTACATGAAAATCGAATAGGAGCAACTTTAATACCCTATATGATGAAATAATCAAAACTATAGTATTTGTAATAATATATTTTTTTTTGGTTTTGTTTTAAAGTTGTTTTTTAAATGTTATAAAAAAATATAGCATTTTTAAAGACAACTTTTTTTTAATACGATTATTTTAATACAATTTGATACAAATACACATGGCTAAAATTACATTAAGTTGAGGAAAAATTATATTCTAATAATGTCTTGATCTTCGTCGAATTTTAACAATTGTAGGATTTCTTGATCTTCCTCGTCATCCAATTCATTTTTTGCATTTGTCCATTTAGAACGCAGAGAAGCCAAAAAAGGATCTGACGATAGAAGTAATATATTCATCAAATCTTCATTTTGGTTGATTCTATCCTTTTTTCTAGTGTTGGTTAGTCTAAAATGTCTGTAGTCTTTATTTTTCGATTCCTGAGCTTCTTCTGAAAGCTCCCCAAGTGGTAAAATGTTTTTTTCAATTATCAGCTTGCCATGGAAAAGCACTTTATGCATTGTTGCAGACATATTTCTCCAATTGTAATGTCTATTATACAAATCAGCTGTGGACTTGGCATATGATTTGAATTTATCTGGATTTATTGCCTGCTTGCTTGAAAGCACCGATAATATAACTTTCAATCGTCGAATTAATGTAAATTTCTTAATATTCTGTTGTAACATATATACATATGTATATCTAAGATATTGATTTTTATTGCTCCAATTATTCATAGTACCAGGAAGACCGAGCCATGCTCGGCGATCTCAAAATCCTCCTTCTGCCTCTGTCGCTGAGTAATTGAATCCGATTGTAATTGCAACATGATTAGTATAATGAGGTTCAGGGAACTTGATTTTTTTGTAATTACTATATATCGCTGCCGATAGATATCTAAAAAGTGATATTTTTAGAATACATATCGCAAAACCTTATTCCCTAGCAATATTGCGAATTTTCATTAAGATACCTTCACGTAATTCGAAGACACCAAGCGAGGGGTTTCGATGGAAGGGAAAAGTCAGGTTTGTAGTGGAAAAATCGAAAGCCCTTAGTCCGCTTAGTAATACTGTAAAGTTGCATTAAGATCGGACTACCCAATTCGAAGATACCAGGCGAGGGGTATCGATGGGAATTTTCTCAGAGGTGAGACCTATCTAGATCGATTCCTTGTTTTAAATGGTTTTACTGTCAAGAAGGGTGACATTTAATGGTTTCACTGTATGCTGGTATGGAAAATATTCCGCTTTAATGTATATTAAAAATAATTAAAACAATTTCCTAGCATATAAGACGAAAAATCCTTGTTCTTTGTTATGACAAAATAAGACATTTTTTTAAAATAATATGTAAGAAATCAGACTTTTGCTTACGGTGACCAGAGTTGCAGGTAGTAGCAGATGAAATATGGATATTTTGAAAGGTATTGACCTTGGCTATCATGTCCAACTGACGCCTGACCGGTACAAGCCGGTACATTTTTTGCAGAGCCATATACAGTCCCTGATCAATGAATTAGACGCACTCATGCAATTCAAGAAAATTGTGAAAAATACTTAATTATATTTTTTCATTCAAAACTGAGAGAAAAAATAATGCAAACAAAAAAATTCTGGGTTTTTTTCCGAGAGCTTACGGTACTTAAAACTGTAAACAAATTTCATGAACATTTATCATGAAATGATAAATGAGTGAGTGCAGATTTTATTTTTAATCGAGTAAGTATCTTTTGAGTATCGGGAGCTGTAATTTAAGTTGTGTGACGAAAATTTTTGGTCAGTGCATATAAATTGTGTTCAATATAACGGCAAGACACCTGTGTATAATTTTGTGAGGCAATTCGAGAATTTTGGAACAGTGTTGGCGGTAAAAAGTGTAAAAGTTCTAAAAATTTAAAAAAAACGTGAAAATGGGACGCGTAAAAGATATTGGCAGTGACAAAAAGCAAGTTATCTTAGCTTTGCTAAAAACTGGTCATTTTTCCAACCGAGAAATATCAATGAAAGAGAAAATTTCGGCTTCCACTGTAAACAGAATATCTAGAACTCTACGAATGGGACGTTCACCACTAGAAAATAAGCGTGAAAACTGTCGTAGAATTCGAAAAACGACTTCTAGAATGGACAGAAAAATCATTTAATTAGCTTTACAACAACGTAGAGCAACCTCTCATTCCCTCACAAGACAAGTGAATGAGATAGGAGCGAATATATCTGCGGTAACATTACGGCGTAGATTGTATGAAGCAAATTTACGGGGAAGACGTCCTGCAAAAAAGCCAAAATTGACCGCAAAGATAAAAAAAAATATTGATATGGGCACAACTTCATCGACATTTTACAGTTGATGACTGGAGAGCGGTAAAAAAAAGTATTTTTTGAAATACAATATTTGTTCTGAACATTTTATTAAAATTCATGAAATTTTCAAAATTTTCTAAATCCATAGGTGATATTTAGTGATGAGTCACGGATCGAGGCAGTCACGGAGACTTGCCAATGTGTCAGGAGAAGGCCCGGAGAGAGATATAAGGATGACTGTGTAGTAAAAAGAGTGAAACATCCGCCGGCTGTAATGATTTGGAGCTGTATCAGCGGAAATGGGCCCGGACCCATTTATTTTGTGGAGGGAACAATGCGCCAAAACCAGTACCAAACGGTTTTATCAGGGACTCTTCTTCCATATATGAACTCCGTACCTAATATGCGATCCGACTACACATTTATGCAGGATGGAGCACCATGCCATACTGCAAAATCTGTCCAAACCTTTTAGTACGTGAAAATATCAACGTTCTACCCTGGCCTGGCAATTCTCCCGACTTAAATGCGATAGAAAATTGTTGGGCTATGCTTAAATGCAAGGTTTATAGCGTTCCGAACCCAACAGTAACGGTTCTGAAAGAAAATATACAGAACATTTGGGAAAATGATGCAGATTTAATAAAAATGATAAGTTCATGTATTTCCAGTATGCCGAAGCGTATCTCGGAGGTAATTAAAAACAGGGGGGGTTTGACTAAATTTTAAGAAAAGAAATAGTTTATGATCAATATAACTGTATATTTTATCCAATTAAAAAATTTACTTTAAAAAAATATCATTTCTTTCACATCAAATTGATATAAATCTAATAATTTTGATAAATTTTCTGAGTGCGTCTAATTCATTGATCAGGGACTGTATATACAAAATTTCGCGAAAAAATAGTATTTTTAGAATGCCCAGAATTCCGGGATAACTATTTTAAGAAAAAAAATGTAGTACTACAAGTTTTTAATTTTTATTATAATTGCCTAAATATGTCCTCAGGTTGATGATAAAATCGATTTTTCTATACTAAGTGACTTAATAAAGTTCAAAAAATTTGTTGAGAATTCGAAAATTGAAAAAACCAGAATTTTTACCAACTTTGACCCCATGGCATTCGGAAATTACTTGTCCCAGGAGAGTGTCCTTTTGGATTTTTAGGTTCCTAAGAATTCTCAACGCAATGACATAACCGAAATCCTTCGAAGGCAGAACTCATAATTTGTATTTTTGGCCGCCGAATAACACTTTGGCCCCAACGTGGGGCGTCGCTTTGTCTAGGCAACATAAAACAGACAAAATGAAAATATCTCCCTCAAGGCTCTGGTGAGAACCGAAAATTTAGATTGCATCTGGAGTGCTTCTACTACTTTAGCCTATTATACTGTAGAACAGTATTATTATTATTGACCTTCTGTAGATGGATTCTGCAGGTAAAACTTTGCGAATACGTACTTGTATAGGTATATATCGTTGAAAAATTTTATAATTGAACCATATAATTTCACAAGATTTTATAATTGAAAAATTCATAGAAATTTCTATTTGGACATTGATTATTTAGTTTATCTTAAATGTAATTATCCCCTTTTTGTCGAGAAAATTGCGAAATTCTTTCCCATTTGTATGGAGTGGGGGAGAGGGGTTCCATATTTTTCCATCTTTGGAAAAGATTTAACTTTTGATAAACGCCTGTTCTGTACCAAATTTCAACTTTCTACCTCAATCAGTTTTCAAAATCTTGTGTAAAAAATTCAACATAATACCCTCACGTGAATTTTAATTGAATATATTGTATTTTACGACTATATATTTATTTAATAATATGATGATATTTATATTGTTAGGAGCTAAAAAAGTTGCTGGACATATTACACCAGTGCCCGGAGGAGTTGGACCCATGACTGTTGCTATGCTTATGCGGAACACATTAACTGTTGCAAAAATGAACACTAAAAATCAAATTTCAAGTAAAAATTTTATGTAGCGGAAATATGTATTTATAATTAATAAACTTAGTTTTATAAACTTTAAAAGTGTAATAGTTTTACTAGTATTAGAACTCGTTCGTTGAACTAAAAACCTTTAACACTACTTAAAAAACAGTTTTTTGGAACGTTTCCCAAAAACAATAATTGTTCAAGGTGTTTACCGGAGAGTTGATTGCGATTTTGAGTAATGGTTGCACCTGCCTTTGAAAACAACCTTTCACAAGGAACTGACGATGCAACGACTACTAAAAACGCTCTAACATGTTCATATAATAAAGGAAACATCGATTTTATTTCCTCCTATTCTTCAAGTGGAAGACATTTTAATGATGAAACGGCCAAGCTCAAGTAAAGAGAAACTTGATATGTTCCCCAAAAATTATAAAAAAAGCAAGTGTCTGTCTCGTAGAGACGGCCAGAAGACGTGGATCCGCCTACAACGATCGCCAATAGATATTTAAGTAAGAAATTTTAGTGAAAAGGAAATTAAGGAAACAAATTTTTATTTAAAACATAACAAAAGCTATAATTGCCAATCTGGCAATTATTGAAAAGCCGTATGGTGATTTAAGTGAACGGCGAACAGTTGTATCAAAATTCCAGTTTGAAGTCAAACTTTCTAATTAGATTTTTTTTTAATTTATTCCAATGGGATTTTGATGTATGGGGGTTTTATGTAGAATCATAAATAACTTTTGTTCTTGCACTTTTTTGATAAGATGCACGGTTTTTGAGATATTCGGTTTCACCATACGGGTATAATAATTTTTTTTATAATTGGTTTATGATAAGAGAAGTGTGAAATAAATATCATACATACAGTGTTCAAAACGCTCCCATTTCTAGTCTTTCGTTCAAATTAGTTATATATATATATAATAACGAAGGTTTTACATAAATTTACTACTATTTCATCGATTCCACTACTATTTTTCGGCCGATTTACTACGATTTCGAAAATCAAAAGTCACAACCCTGAACAGAACTTTAATGATGGGAGCGAAATATCGCTCTCTTACTAATGAAATACATACTTATATATGTGTGTGCATCATATCCAACAGCCATCGCTCGAGGCTTTCATTAATTTTTATGCGAGACCCACAAACCGCTTTGAACAAGAAGCGAAAACTTAAATAGAAATCATTTTCGTTCCCAAGAACGAGAGTCGGAAACCACTGCAAACGCTTTTGCCGTTAAGAACGAAACTTTTAAGAACGAAATAACATGACGTTCAATCAATACACACAAAGGAGGAGCATAAAAAGAGTATAAATGTGAAATCTGTACTACAAGCAGCAAACACAGCATAGCAGCGGCAGTAAAAATTTTTATTTTGATCTTTAAAAAAATAATTGAACATAGTTTAACATAACAAAATACCCTAAACAATGCTTTAATGTAGGCCTCATCTTATAACACAGTTTCTGTTCGAATATCACCACAAACTATCGAGTATCATCGATTGCAAATTTGTTGTCATGGCAGCAAGCCGATTTTCTAATTTGTACCCCCATAACCAAAATCCAAGACGTATCCACGTCAAAAAACAAGTAGTTTTGGAGAAAAAAAAATAAAATATAATTTTTAAAAAAAAATTCTAGCTCTGTAAGGGGTAACGGATTTTAATGAAACCGGTTCGAATTTTTTCGCTGTCATAGTTTTCAAAAAAAATATAGAAAAAAAATTAAGTGTGAGGAACCGTTAGGAAAAAATACTTTTTGTTTTTAAAAAAAATATAACGGAAACTTAACGGTTCCGCCCCAGTTCTATTTTTCTCCCAAAAACTCCTCCCAAAAATAAAACAAAAATAAAATCAGGGCAACCGGAGAGGTACTTCATATTCAAAAAAAAATAAAATGTGAAAGATGAATCAATTTGTGAAGTAAAAAGTTTAGGCGAAGATGTAAAGGAGGGCGAAAAAAGCAGGTGTGGTAGATTGTAGTTTTCGTCGTAAAAAATTTGTATGGAGAACTGTCAAAAAATTACGATTTTATTTACGATTCTACGAGTTTACGATCAACTACGATAAAGAGTGAATAGCCCTATTATATCTGTGCTTTTATGACAAAGTCACTTAAGTCGACTTAAGCAAATTTCGAGTAATGTCAAGAATGGTGTTATGCTTTTAAAGAACTTTATTTTGGTATTTTCGGTATATTTCTACGACTAATAGATACAGAGATATTAAACCGCCTAAATAACTTAACCCTTTGTGTCGCCATGTTGCAGTTCTGCAACATACCTAAAAACCTCTCTTGTAAAATGCCGAGAGATATTTAACGACGCTTTAACGCATTGTTGCAATAGCGCAACGTTTCTTCTACTGAAAAAATTTTTTTTGGTTGGCAGCATATGCCGTTATATGTGGATTGTTCTCAGTTGAAACTTTATTTTGGTTGCGTTAGAATTCGGTCGGGAAATGCGCTTTTGAAAAAATCTTAAAAATTATTAAAAATCATTAAAAACAGTGATTGATTGAAGTCAGTATAATTTTTCTATATATTTGAAAAAAAAAACAATTGAAAAACATATGTAATTTAGTCAGAGTTCCATGCATTGTGCAACAAAAAAATCACAAAAAAAATGCGTTTTTTAAAAGCTTTTATTTAGCTTGCCTTCGTGTCTGTCTGTCTGTTTGTCTGTCTGTCTGTCTGTCAGATGAAATCTTGCAACCCAATTTTGACCCACTTCCACTTGTCCGATTGACTTGAAATTTTGCACACTTATATAAGTCCGATGACAATACAATATTTTCACTACTTCGTCCTTGTAAGGATAACGGAAGGTCCTGTAAGGATAACGTGATTATCCTTTTCTCCAAATTTTCCGGAAAAAAATCTATTCTGGGGGTTTTTGGGGTCGCTGAATCCGAATCTGTCATTAAAAAGTCAGTAAGGATAACGGAAGGTCCTGTAAGGATAACGTGATTATCCTTTTCTCCAAATTTTCCGGGAAAAAATCTATTCTGGGGGTTTTTGAGGTCGCTGAATCCGAATCTGTCATTAAAAAGTCTGTAAGGATAACGGAAGGTCTTGTAAGGATAACGTGATTATCCTTTTCTCCAAATTTTCCGGAAAAAAATCTATTCTGGGGGTTTTTGAGGTCGCTAAATCCGAATCTGCCATTAAAAAGTCTGTAAGGATAACGGAAGGTCCTGTAAGGATAACGTGATTATCCCTTTCTCCAAATTTTCCGGAAAAAAAACTATTCTGTGGGTTTTTGGGGTCGCTGAATACGATTCTCAAGTTAAAAAGCCTGTAAGGACATCTCAAATGTAAGGATATATATTCGAAGACTAAAAAGAACAAAATAAAAAAAATAAAAAGATAAATTTTTAAAAAAAAGTTTTTATTAAAAAAGAATGCACTAAAAAGAAAAAAATAATTTTCTAGACGCTGTGTATCACAAATATAAAAGCTTTTAAAAAGCGAGATAAAGCATAAAACAATAAAATAAAAATTTATCTCGCTTTTAAAAAGCTTTTATATTTGTGATACACAGCGTCCAGAAAATTATTTTTTTCTTTTTAGTGCATTCTTTTTTAATAAAAGCTTTTTTTTATTTTGTTGAACACATAATGTTTTTTTTATGCAAAACGAAGCCAAAAATCTAAATTTGCTTCAAAACTAACAAGTTGCGCTACAAAGGGTTAGGTAGAGTTTTGATACACAATGGTTTTGGAAAAATATTTTAGGTAAATATTAGTTATTTTGTACATAGCTTCTAAAACTAATTCTGGTAAAAAAAACTTATGTCAAAAATTTCCCGCAAAAAAACCCGTCTAACTGTAATTTTTCGTTTTGACAAAACCTCTTAAGTCGAAGTTATGGTTTTTACCAAATTAAGAATTCTTACAAGCTTACTCCTAAGTTTACATATGATGATTTCGAAAGGTTATTGAAACATAAAATCTTTTTCGCAAAACAACTTAAGTCGACATTATACAACGTTTTGGTATTTCATTTTTTTGGTAAAAGCCTTTATGTTACATAAGTTTTTCGTGGATTTGAATTAATCGTATTTCTTAATAAGTCAAAAGAACTTTTTTTATATTTTTAATAGTATCGCTTTTTTAAAACAAGATATGCAAATACTATGGGTGAAATACGGAGCTTCCATTTGGCTATCGAATGGTATACTTCACATGTGTTAAATACTTATAGTTTTTTTCAGAATTTTATTTTACTCTTAAAATCGTTCTCCTGAAAAATGCCGATTTTCGACTTAAGTGACTGTCATAAAAGCACAGATATAATGCCGGGTTTTAAGTATCTGCTTTTTTCGCCCTCCTTTACCTTTTCGCCTAAACTTTTTAGTTCACAAATTGATTCATCTTTCACATTTTATTTTTTTTGAATATGAAATACCTCTCCGGTTGCCCTGATTTTTTTTAAGGGATTAAGGAGTTTTTGGGAGAAAAATATAACTGGTGCGGAACCGTTAAGTTACCGTTATAATTTTTTAAAAACAAAAAAAAAATTTCTTAAGGATTCCTCACACTTAATTTTTTTTCTATATTTTTTTTGAAAACTATGACTCAGCGAAAAAATTCGAACCGGTTTCATTAAAATCCGTTAACCCGTTACGGAGCTAGAATTTTTTTAAAAAAATGATATATTATTTTTTTTTTCTCCAAAACTACTTGTTTTTTTGCATTGAAATTTTGGGAAAATATTTGTTGTAATGGTGGCAACTTACGAAAAAAATTTCAAGCTTCTATCTCTGGGGGTACTTTTTGTTCCCTTATCCCTCTATGGCCTTTCGATTTTTTACAAGTAAAAAATTGGCGAAAAATCACCAAAAATCTTAATTTTTCGTCCACTTTTTCTTTTTTGCTCAGTTCAGCTTCAATTTTTGTACGATAATTCCTTTATCTATGCTAACGGGAAGTCTTCATAAGCGTTTTGTCTCATTTACGCAATGCTAAAAATTCTAGAATAAAACCGACAGAAAAAGTTACATGATTTGCTAGAATTGTGTTAGGTTGCTGTTTATTTTGATGGAATGCCGGTTTGAAATAATTACTGAGTTTTAATAAAAAAGTAATTACAAGCAAGAGTTTTTTGAACAATTTTATTCAATTTTGTCTAAAATCTTTTTACAAATCATGTTGATATCGGACCGATTGACGCCATTTTACAGTATTAAAAAAAATCGATCAGACATTGTTAGTTTCTTAGTCCTATTAGATAAGCCCGAAAAATGTTTATTTCATTCATTCGTTACGAAAGCATATTTTTTTCTGTTGTACTAAATATTTATATATATGGCAATGCTGGATCTCAACAATTTACAAAGGTCATGTGTTTTTCTCGTTCTCTCTAAAATGCGTCGCGGGAGGTTATTGGTTGCGCTGCAAACAAGAGATAGCACGATTTTCTCCTGATTGTAGGTGAAATTTTTGAAAAAGTTTGTTTCTTGTAAGCGTTCTATGTAAGTGTTTTTGCTATGGTAAAACTACGTTTGGGGACTAAATGTAATGCGATTGATTCGATTCGTAACGCGATCGATGTCCTGGGAAAAGGCGGAATGGCTGGGTTTGCTGTTTATAAATACTGCAAGGATCGCATGCAAAATTAATTTCATTGACGCGTGTCACTAACCTACTGGACAGAGCATTCGAGCCAAAAAATAGTATGGAAGCAGATTTGACTTGGGAATTTTTTCATTCAAGGAGTTTTTTCGCCCATTAACATCACCCCATCACCCGCTTTTTCTTGCACTTCTACAAGGATTTGCATGCATTTCTCACCACTAGAGAGGTTACCAGTTAGCAAAATTTTTCGTTAACTAATTCTACTCCCCTTTCTGTAAACCCCCTTGTCATATATCTCTTGAATTCTTGAAGCAATCAGTAACTGAAATCATTGCGCCACTCTAATGGGATCCAGCCAATAATTTTTGGAATTGAAACTTGATGTTTTCTTTTAACAAATTTTCCAGTTCCTCATTGTTTCCAATTCAATTTCATTTCGTAGTGTTATTTAATAGTGGTCATGAGGTACTTGACTAGAAATCGTTTCGATAGAAGCGAAAATATTCCAATATGACCTATAGCCACAAAATTTTCAAAATAAATAATATTAAAATCCCAAAGGCCGAAAAATTCAAAAAAATATATATACGATTATCTGACAGACTGCTGATGGACAGTCAAATTGCCCCTGGGACTTGTGCGCATCAATTTGGGTTAATATTATTAAATTTCATTTAAAAGCGTCAACTGCCTACTGCACCGTTTACAACAGTCAAAATCAATACTTACCAGTTATTCTAGCACATAAAACTGCAAAACCAAAAATTTGTTTGTTTTGTAAAAACCACTTCAATAAACGTTATTTAGATTCTTTATTTATAGTAATTTGATAATTATTAACAAATATTTGCATATTAATTAGTTTGACATTATTGGTGATAAAACAGCAAATTTTAAATGAGTAAAGCCAAAAGATAACAAAGCATGAATGCAACCACATTTATTGATTACTGATGTTTCTTTCCCAATGAGTCGTAGCTAGGTGGAGACTCCTGTAAGAAATTTTTTTTTTTAATTTTATATTAAAATTTTTTTTAACCATCGCATAGTGCGAAATTTCTTAAATCTAGCTGGACAAAATTCTTACGTCTAAACTATACTAGCTAGAAACCTGAAAATTTCCCAGCATGTACCATCCATTATGTAGACGCTGAGTACGGTGAGGTTTCTCAAAATTCCACATCTAAGGGGCTAAACAAGGGTTGGGTAGGGGGGTTGGTGTTTTAAAACATTAATTTTTGCCATGGATCCTGACCGTTAGGAGGCTGAGAAATGTCACTTGATGGTTTTCGGAACCCGTTATCAGATTTCCGAAATTCAAGATGATGGACGCAAAAATGAAAAATTTCAATAATTTCTGGTATTTTAGGGGGTCGCTGATTAAAATAATTTTGGAATTTGGGCCATAGACTCGTACCCAATGACGTCAAAAACCCCATTATACCCATTGTCACCGAAATTATCGCGATTTTTTAATAAAAATTATTATTAAAACTTTCTGCTAAAACGAAAAATAATGTATTTTTTCATTCGCGTATATATTTTTCCGCAGCCTTTATATCTCATTAACTTAACTAAAAGTCTACATACATGTATTTGTATTTCCTTTAAACATCAACGTGTTAAAACTAAACCAGAAATACATCAATCTTTTCGCATCAAATTTTGACGAAAAGTCTTTCTGAGTCGTACCGAACCGTGTTAAACATTTAACAAAAGGCGGCGTAGCTAGATTTGTCCACGTCTACCGTAAGATACGTATCGGTGGTGCACATATACGAAATATTGGCCCGCACGGATATCCGAATACAGATTTTTTTGTTAAACGAGGATAACGTTATAAAGTTCACGGTGTAATTTGCGAGTAACGAAAAGGATAACAGCTGGATTCAGAAATCACGATTCCAGAAAAACTAAGCGATAACCCCATTATGATCACATCAAAAGTTCCAATGGAAGGCAGAACGAAATTGTTTCGATTTGGAAGAAGTTCACAGCATCGGAATGTCATTTCGATAATTTTACCGAGGCAAAATTTGTCAAGTCCAAGTCTCAAAAAGAAAGAAAAGAGCTCGGAGATTCTTTAAATAAAACAGATTCGGTCGTCGTTGTGCACAACTACATGGAGCAGCACAAAAAAATGAATAAAAAAAAACATTTACAGAAATTATATTTCCAAATCTTTTTATTGGGAGTGTAAGAAAATTAATGCTTGTCAAAAACATAAAAAAAGCTATAATGGCCAATCTGGCAATTATTGAAAACCCGTATGGTGATTTAAGTGAATGACGAATAGTTGTATCAAATTTTTTTAAAATTTATTTTGATGTATGGAAGTTTTATGTAGAATCATATCCTAAATAACTTTTGTTCTTGTACTTTTTTGATAAGATGCACCGTTTTTGAGATATTCGCAAAAAAAGTTTTCGTTCGTAAAAACGTTTTCGTCCGTCCGTCTGTGGCGCGGATTGCGGGCGCACGGATTGAGCTAGAGACTGAAATTTTACAAATTTTACGCAGATTCGTTTTTCGTAAAATGCAAGGCTAAGTTCGTTAATGGGCAAAAACGGGCCAGTAGAACGAACACGTTTTTTCCGAATATCTCAAAAACGGTGTATCTTATAAAAAAAGTACCAGAACAAAAATTATTTAGGATATGATTCTAAATAAAACTCCACACATCAAAATCCGATTGGAATAAATTTTAAAAAAACTTATTGCAAAGTTTGACTTCAAAGTGGAATTTTGATACAACTGTTCGCCGTTCACTTAAATTGGCAATTAAAGCTTTTGTTATGTTTGATCGCACTTCTTAATAGTGTGGGAGAAAATCTAGTACTTGTTTTCGCGTGTCGAGGCTAAATGGGGGTAAAAAATTACCCCCAAGTAATGTTGACCAAAACTTCCAGCCTGGCAACCCGTTGCTAGGTGAGGGCAGCCCGCCGTCGTGATTGCAAGTGAGTTGAAGCGTCTGCATTAGTATTATAGTAGCCTACCTGGTAACAGACCCTAAGCTTAAATTGACCTGCAGCGAAGGGGCACAACGGTGGGTTCGCCGAATACATGGCTGAAGTTTATTATAATTCAGAAGTCGAATTAACCCGGTATTGGAAAGGCAGCTGGCCAAAGACGAAAAAAAAGAACAAAAGAAGAGAAACCGTTCTTTTTGTGAAGGTATGCGTAGTTGTCTTAGCAACACCGCAGATAACAGGTTGCTGTTACCGCCATGGGTGAGCGGCGTTACGAGGGAACGATCCAAGGTATAATGTTTGGTCTTTGTATTCGATTGATTTAATGTGGCCTTTTGACTTTTTTTTAGACTGTTCTTTGTGAATTGTAAAGACCTTGATTTTTTTGTGATACGTGTTGATCACTCACCCCGCAATGAATGATGGTGCCGTGCCAAGATCAAAAAGGGTGCGTGCAAGGGTGGATGCGTCTCACGTTTCCCAAACACAGTCTTCGGCAATGAGATCGACAGTGATGCCACCAAACTCTCTATCTTTTCGCCTTGGAGTGAAAGAAGTTAAAAACTTTATTCCGGAGTTAAATCCTGGGAGTAATAGTGGGTTAATCGTCAGTAAATGGGTAAAGCACATCGACCAGTTAAAAATGGTTTACCGATGGGATGATCAGACAACAGTGTATGCCACAATTGCGGGTGCTGCCAAATTCAAACACAAAGGAAATTTTCAGTTTTAAGATGTCTTCAAATGTCGTGGGGTGTTTTTGCAAATGTCGTAGGTGGAAGCAAATTAAAAACACATTTTTACTTTTTGTTGTTGTTTATTTAAAATAATTTCATTTACTTAATTTGTTTTTTAATGACTTAAACTATTGTACACACTACCTTTATATATTTTAATCAAATAACTTTTTTATCTTAACATTTTTAAATAACTTTTGTTTCTCTTTTTGCTATATTGTTTTCCTTTTAATCCAAATATCTTGTTCCGACCATTTGTTTTACTTCGCCCATTTTAAAATCCAGTAATTTAATTTAAAGTTTTGCTTTCGGGCATAACATATCTACTGATCCGATCCAAAAGACCCGAACTGATTTTATCTTTTTTCCTTGTATATTTAAAACGATCATATAACTTAATTTGTTTTTGTTTTGTGACTAAATCTATTTTACAATTTTATTTCACACACAATGCCTTTATTTATTTTAATTCAATAACTTTTGTTTTCCGTTTTGCTATATATTTTTATTACTTTTCATTCAAATATTTACCAGTTCGGATCGTTTTTATCCAAAACGATCCGAACTGATTGAAATCTTAATCGCGACTCCCCTTTTTCATTTTAACTCGCCCGGAATTTCCATTCCATTTTCGAGTGCTAAGACTCAAAGTGAATGTTTTCGATATCTGCATGCGCGACCTAATTTGCTTATCAGCAGCGCATCCAGAAATTTTCCCAAGTGAAAATTATGCTTTATTTGCTTCGTTTCAAAGACGTCGTCTCAAATATCTGCATGCACTGCATTATTTGCTTCGTTTCAAAGACGTCGTTTCAAATATCTGCATGTACTGCTTTATTTGCTTAATCAGCAGCGCATCCAGGTATTTTCCCAATGAAATTATGGGAACGGAAGCCGGCCACGACACAAAGCCGAAAATGTTTTTTTTTCAGTCAGAGCTTATGGGAAGATCTTTAATGCCGAAGCACAGCTCAGGATGGTCGGAAGAACGAAAGGAGATGTCGGTTTATGTTCTCCTTAAACTTCTGCAGGTTATAGTCCGGGGGGAATACATTGGATGGTAAATCATTCCAAAGCCTTGTTGTTCGCGGAATGAAGGAATTCCTAAACTTTACTGTACGAAAACGGGGAGGCTCAAGGAAGAAGTCGTGCGCGCGTGCAGCTGCACGAGAGGGTCTAGGGAAAACATACCGTGGAGGAATAAGTTGGGAAATTTCAGTGGAACATTTCCCATGGAAATATCTATACAACGTGCTGAGTACCCCAACAGAGCGACAATGTTTGAGAGACGGTAATGAATCTGTCAAAGACTTGTTTCCAATCAGTCGGATCGCACGTTTTTGAATTCGGTCCAGCAGTTGCAGGACAGTTTTTGGGGCTCCAGCGAATTGTACTTAAGTTTCGGTCGAATGTAGGTTTTGTAGATGCTGAGCACGTCGATTGGTGTGAAATATTTTTTGCAGCGTGCCAGAAATCCTAGGCACAGCGATGCTGTCTTTGCCTGTTAAAAGTTTTCCATGTGTTTTTGATGGGACAATGGTACGCGCCAAGTTGGTGGCACGTAAACGAAAATTTAGTGAGCCCATAGGAACTTATTTTTATGAAAAGGTTGCACTGGCGATATCAATTCGATTGAACACAGATATCATGATAAAATACAATATTTCCATGGTGGATCGAGGTTCTAAGAAAAATAAAATCGTTTGAATGCATAAATCTTCACTCAGGCAAGATAAATATTGAATAGCCTCCGAATTTCTCCAGACCATTGAGTCAACATACAGAGTGAAGGGAACAAACTCCGTACAGGTTTTCGAAAAAATTCTTCAAATGCGGCGCTATGGGGCATGGGTCCGCAATCTGCCCTACATCTTCTGAAAAAAATCAGAAATCGGCAGAACAAAAAGAGAAATATCAAGTAAGACACATTGCGACACGACATTCAGAACTACATCAAACTATGATCAATCGGGGTTCTCTTGAAGCATTTATAGGCTTGGGTAGCGAAGTTTGTACGATTCGGGGAGGTGAATGCTGAGCTAGAAGTTAGAAAATCTTTAGCGACATAGGATGTAGGTTAAGCAGATTTGCCGGTGGTCAGTCAGTCATTTGGTAAAATAAATAAGTTGGTCATTGTAGGCGAAATGTCATTAATACCGACATAGTAGTCGTAGCTGACGAAATGTAAGATGTACCCGTATTATTGAGACGAACCTTCACTAACCGCCCTGAGGTTCAAGTTGTAAAACGATGGAAGCAAATGAATATCCTCAAAGAACCTTCCAGATCTGTCGTTGCTACATCAACTACGGCACCACGTCAGTTCTTGGGGCTAACGAGTTACTTCAAAAGATTTATCCAGAATTATGCATGAATGGCTGCATCAATTAAAGAATTGCTCAAAAAGGGAGTAGATTTTACATGCTAGGGAAGTTGGCTTTCAAACTCTAAAAGAAACATGGTCCTGTCGTCCCTTGCTTACAATTTACGAACCATACGCTGATCCCGAGGTGTACACAAATGACAGTATGCAGGGTCTGGAAGGGATCCTTTTACAAATTGGGGAAAATAAAATTCGACAACAAGTATCTTATTTCAGTAGAGCGACCACTGCGGCGGAGAAAAGCACTCTAATCACGAACTCGAAGCACTCGCTGTCGTTGATACGATAGGGCGGTTTAAATATTATCTGTTAGGGAAGCATTTTACAGTGATTACCGATTGTGCTGCACTTCAAGCGATCGACGAAGGAACAAAAAGACTTGATTCTCCGTACAGCGCGATGGTTGAACAGGGCAGTTTGTTCAGAAAGCTCCGAACCCGTCAAAGTGGATAATGAGATTTTCGTGGTTACTCTGGGCGATCAGGATTGGGCTGTCGCGCTTCAAAGAAAGGACGAACAGCTGTCTGATATTATCGACACCCTATATGCCAAACAGGGGGCACGCTATTCAGAGTTATCAAAAGACTTTAATCCAAGAAAAAAATACATTTGTATTTGTATAATTCATAGTCGTAAGAATATGAAATAAATGTTATTTTGTTCGCCACTATTAAAAGCTTTAAATACAAAAATATTCGTAACTTGTTAAGTAAAAAGTTATATGATTTTTTTCTAATGGATTTAAAAAAATCTCAAATATTACCCCTTTTTCACATAACAATAAATATTTTCCACTTCTGTGGTTGAAAACCCCGTTGTTTCGGAGTAAATTGGGAAAAACGATATTGCAAAGCTTTGATGGTAACGGAATTATGTCAAGAATTGACAGGATCATCCGATTCCGGAATCAGATATACGTTATAAGCTCAAATATTTTTTGAGAAATATTGTGCACCATATAACGGACTGGCTGACAGACAGGACATTTTGGTAACACGACTCTAATCGGCTCGGGGATGCTTGAGAAATGTTTTTAGACAAATTTAAAAGGAGGATTTTTTTTCATGAATACTATTCACACTAACAAGCAAACTTTCGGAAGTGTTTGAATGAAACTTGGCACCGTTGTAGAATTATGAAAAATCTTTTTTATTTGGGCAGTAAATCGGTTTCAAGGGGTTTCCCCCTTAGGGTACCCATGAGATATGATACTAAAGAGGGACAATTTACCATTTAACACATTTCGTGCCACGTCATACATATGTGTATGACGGCTACTGAAAAATAAGAACTAAAAAAATTGAAAATTTCACTTCTGGATAATGTTGCATGGAAATGTAGTGGCATTTTATGAACCAGTAGCCTCTGGCGAATGTATGTGTATAGTTGGTTTTCGGAAATAGCTGTGAAAGTACTGAAAGGAATAAAAATAAAGTTTTGAAGATCCACTTTGATAAAAATCAGCTTGGCACGCAATGTGTTAAAAGGATTTTTTCAATTGAAACTTAAAAACAGGAAAATTCAAATTTTTGTTGATTTTTCAAAATTCATCATTTCTGGTAAAAAAATGTTCCTTGTTTGAGGTGTAAAAAATAGGAATCTCTAACCTATGGTAAAAACCAGGGATGAAAATATTTCTCAATTTTTATATAAACTCACTTCTGATAAGGAATATTTATATCGACCAGAATAACACTCACTTCTGATGAGGAATATTTATGTCGAGCAAAATAAAACTCAATCCTGATGAGGAATATTTTTGCCGAGCAGAATAAAACTCTTTTTTAAAGAGATTTAAAATGTTGTGAAAAACTTGTACTCGATGATAGTTGAAAAACTCCTTGAGTTGAAAAACTCTATTCGAAGAGGAATATTTATATTGAGCAAAATAAAACTCATGTCCGTCAAAACTTATACTCGATGTTTCTCGCTTTGTTCGATACGTGGTTTTTTTAATATTATGTTGCTTTTATGGGGTGGATGATGAGTGGGTTAGTAGTGGGTGGGGTGAGGGGGGGTGGAGGGGTGGAGAGGTGGGGGGTGGTGGGAAGGGGGGGGGGGAGGGGGTAGGAGGGGGGAGACCCTATCATGCTATATATTTTTACTCTTCAGTACCTTTCATTTGAGGTACCACACACCCCCCTACCACCCCCCAGAAAAAAGTTTCATACAAAGTACAAAAAAAAATATCGTTTTCATTTACTTTACAATAAATAATAATTTCTTATCATACATGGAAAATTATTTGAAATCGTACACTAGCCACACCATACAAAATCGAACAAATGAGTTTTTCGTCAGCTCAGCGAAATAAAACTCATTGGGACTGATATTTATTTACAACAAATATTTATCTCTCATTAGAACTGATATTTATTTTCAGGAAATATTTATCTCTCATTAGAACTGATATTTATTTACAGAAAATATTTATCTCTCTTCGTGAGTTTTTCGTCGCACACGTAAAAATCATCTCCTTCAGAGATATTTTTTCGCACAATGAAAACGTTATTAATTGTGAGTGAAACTTGAAATGAGAGATAAAGAGAGAAAAAATAACTCTTATTTTAAAAACCAAGAAAAATTTAGGGAATTTTTTGAAAGAATTTTTTTTTTTCAATGAGGGAAAAATTTTCCAAATTGCTTCTTCCAAATCGGGTCGTTAGTTTTCCAGTAAATGCCAAAAACGCTTTTTTACGTGAAACCACCCAAAGGATGAAACTCTATTAAACCGAATTACTGTCCAAATAGAATAAAATGCGCGTCAAATATTTTTCATAGTTCTACAAATGTGCAGTTCCAATCAAATTTGTCTGTAAGTAAAAGAAAGTAAAAATATCAGTTGTGGTCAACACAAAACTTTCTTCTACAAAATCTACGACCCTGCGCAATTTACGCTAGAGCCCTGTCGTGTTGTCAACCTAAGACGACCTCCCAATAACTTCTTGGTTTATTCAAAAATATCAAAAACGTACAAAATTTGAGATAACTTGAGAACTGTAAAAGATATCAATTTACGGTAAATGGCAAAAATGTAGAAAATGTTAACATCTTTAATTATTCTTTCAACTGATTTGTCGAAAAACCGTTAGTTTGCAAATTATTCGCAAAAATATGATTTTTTACATATTAATGAAAATATCGCAATAACGGTAAAAGATAACGGATAACGGTAAGAAACAAAATTGTGCAGAATGCCATTCTCATTAATTCACTTCATACATTCAGTCAGCAAAAACCCGTTAATTTTCGAGATAATCGCAAAAAACTGTTTTTTTTTAAATAACGGTTTATCTCGATAACAGGTTGAGATATCGAGTTATAACTAAAGACAAAAGTGTGGGAAATTTTATTTTCTCCAAGTTTTGTCATACTTAAGGCCGCTAAAAAACGCGTAGTTTGGGAGTAAATCAAGAAAAACGAAATTGCGATTTTTGAAAAACCGCCATTTTGGCTACTTCCGGTTAACGGATTTCCACCAAAAGTTGATAGGATCGTCCCATTTCAGGATCCAACATGCCTATAAAATTTCATGGCGCTAGCTCTATTAGTTTTTGAGAAATCTTGTACACAGACTGACAGACAGAAAGACATTTTTTTAATATGACTCCAATCGACTCGGGAGTGATCGGGAAATGTTTTTTAGGCAAAATTAAGAGGTCGAAATTTTTCATGAATACAATACTTTATTATACTCCGTAAAAGAAAGTAAAAATGAACACAATTTTTAGTTATTGTTTAGTTTACTTAGAAATCCTATCACATTCATTAAAAACCCTTTACAATAATTTATCCAATTACTTATCCACTAGTCTTTATAAAAAAAGTGGGACGAGGTAGGTATAAGATAAAGAGGTATTTACATAATTTTCTGCTATTAATGAAGTGAGTACTTACATAGTAAGAAGGCGGAGGAACAAAAACTGTTTGTGGTTGATTTGGATCATAGTAAGCACTTTGTGCAGCTTCTTGCTCTTTGGAATCTGAAAAAAACGAATTAAAGTATTTTATAGTATATTAAAAGTCATTCGAGAGACTATAATCTAGAGAATAGACATCAGCACCTAATAGGCTACCTATTGAGTAGTTGACCCATTTCAGGTATTTTGGCAACTAAATATTTGTAGGAATGAATCAAATTTGTCAAGTTTTCCGCGCTGGTTTTTCAGCTCGGTGGCCATTTTTACACGTGCCATTGTCCACTCTCTAAATTATACACTCTCTAACTTTGGCCAGCGAAAAACCAGAAATAATTGTAAATTACTCTTTTTCATTTTATTGGAACAGTAAAAACAAAGAAATGCTTACTTGTTGGAGGGCCTGCAGTAAATCCTGTCGCTGCATTTGTGGATGAAATTTGCGAATTTCCAGGGTAGTTATTATAACCAGCAAACGCACCAAATTGTTGTGGAGGATTAACAAAGCCTGGTGCATATCCTCCACTTGACTGAAACCCTTGATTTTGTTGATTTGTAGAAGCAGGATAACCTGGTTGGTCTAAACATGAATAAAAATGTGATATAAAACGACAAAAAATAAAACATGAAATGTTTAATGTTCGAGAAAATATTTAGTCTCTCGCTCTCTCCTTCCTTCCTCCCCCCTCCCCGCCCCTCTTGACCATTCCTTCAGTATTTTTAAGTCAACCCGATTTTTTGAAATGATTATAGCCAGAAAAGCTGGGGGGTCCGAAATTACGTATAGACAAAAGAATGAATTGACATATAGGATTTTTGAAAATGTTTTAAGGTATAGATAAAAAACTGGATTGACGTATCTATATGTTAATTGATTTAGAAAAAGAATTTAGGAAGAATTTTGAATTAATGTATCTATAAGTTAATTTTCAAAATGAATTAACGTATGTATAAACAAAAAATGAAATAACATAGATATGTTAACTCATTTTAAAACTGAATTAACGTACAGACAAAAAAAATGAATTAACATATAGATACGCTAATTTATTTTTTTTTGTCTATACGTTAATTCATTTTGGAATTGAATTTGCATATATATAAGTTAATTCATTTTGCAACTGAATTAACGCATAGACAAAAAACTGAATAAACATACCTATATGTTAATTCATCTTTTTGTACATTAATTCGGTGAGCCAAAAATTTATATTTTTAAAACCTCCTGACGACTTTTTGCATAATATTGATTAGCTTTTAAACATCTGAAATAAATTTATTTTCAAAAAGTTTCATTTTAATTAAATTGTCAAAATCTCGATGTCGTTGAACTGGCTAGAACCAACGCTGTCTGATCCTTGACGCCGGCATGAATGTTGAAAGTTTGTTAACTTTTTTGTGCCAGTGCGTCAGACGGCGCACAGTGGTTCGAGATCGTTTTCTATTGGTCAAAATTCAATATCTTTTGATCCATTGAAAGTTTTAAAATGCGGTTTTTTTATTAAATAGAAGAGTTTTCATAAAGTTTCATCAAAATCGGATAACTAGTTTCTGCGATATTGTCAAATAAAACCCAACTTTTCATGTTCTGTTCATTCTTTAGTAGGAAAGTAGTTGTTTTGATTTGAATAATTTTGAAATATCATAAAATATGAGTAGTTAAACATAGTATATTTATTGTTAAAGTAGATTTTATTAGTAACACCAAATTAAATAACAATTTAACTAAAATTGGTTTATCATACAGATTTCATTACCATCGATCGTTAATTAAATTTTGTTTAGGGGTAATTCTTGTATTTCATCTATAATTTGAGAGGGGTTTGTATCATGTAGTAACTTTTTAGCTTCTTCATCTAATTCCAAATGTGGCGATTTCCATTGGTGTCTAATACTCGAAACGAATGGGTCTGATGTTACGAGCAATATGTTAAAAAAGTCTTCATTTGCGCTATTCCTTGACATTTTCCTGGTGTTATGTTCTCTGAAATACCTGTAGTCTTTATTTCTTTTTTCTTGAGCTTCTTCTGATAGATCTCCAAGTGGTAGTAGATTATTTCTGATGTCTTCGCCATGATATAATATTTTGTGGACTGTTTGTGGCATATTTCTCCATGGGTAATTCTTGTTATATATATATGTTTGGGGAAAACCCTCGATATATTTGCAGAGATATGTGGACTTTATAGTACATAAGTTATCCTTGTTACTGGTAATTAAAGATCAAATTGCCAGCACAATAATTATCAAATCAACATATTATCTGCACCTGTGTAGCACACCTAGATGTCATAAAACTGTCCGAATCTCGAGAATTAAAGTTTTTAATATTTCGGGAAATCCCGAATCTCGAGATTGTGATTTTCTCGGGAAATCCCCAACTCTATATGTCTATCATAACACTTTCAATGCAGGTCATAAAATTATAAAAATACAAAGATTGATGTCTAAGAGCAGGTTTTAACCAGTCAGCATTTTATAACACTTCGAAATTGTATTAAATAAAATATATCACTACTTTGCTTTCCTGTTTTTTACATAAAACTAGCATATCCTACGTTGACAGCTTAACGTTTTTTGTACAAATTTTAGAATGCCAAAAAACCATAAATAACTTAAAAACTTTTCGGAAAAAAACGTTAAGGTGATGGCCCAATAGAAGCTTTGCTTGCTTCGCTTGCTTTACTTTGCTGAAGCATTCGAGGCGATCAAAGCACGCAAAGCATTTCTAGACACAATGTGCGCTTTGTTATGAGCGCTTTGACATCTGGCATTTCTATTGTATTTATATAATCTGAGTGAAAAAAGTTTGTGCAAACATTTTAACAATAAAAATTAATTTATTAAGCAATTACAATGCATTTTGTATGCTATTTGTGTTTTATTTCAGCCATTAAGTGAAAAACTGAATTGTCAAAACTGTCAAAGCGCATAAAGCAAAGCGTCTAATTGAGAATTGCGCAAATCGAAGCTTTGCTTGCTTCGCTTTGCTTTAAGCGCTTTTGTATTGGGCCAGCTCCCATAAGGAAACACGGAGTTCAATTCAGCTGCCAAAGCAAGTAAAGCAAGCGAAGCTTCTATTGGGCCATCACCTTAAGGCTTAAGTTTGCCGACTTAATTTTTTGAGAATAGAAAGCACAAAGCGCAAGGGGCTTTAAGGTGATGGCCCAATAGAAGCTTTGCTTGCTTCGCTTGCTTTACTCGCTTTGACAGCTGAATTGAACTCCGTGTTTCCTTATGGGAGCTGGCCCAATACAAAAGCGCTTAAAGCAAAGCGAAGCAAGCAAAGCTTCGATTTGAATAAAGGTGATGGCCCAATAGAAGCTTTGCTTGCTTCGCTTGCTTTACTCGCTTTGACAGCTGAATTGAACTCCGTGTTTCCTTATGGGAGCTGGCCCAATACAAAAGCGCTTAAAGCAAAGCGAAGCAAGCAAAGCTTCGATTTGAATAATTCTCAATTAGACGCTTTGCTTTATGCGCTTTGACAGTTCTGACAATCAGTTTTTCGCCTACTTGATGGAATAAAACACAAAATGCATTGTAATTGTTTTATAAGTTAATTTTTATTGTTAAAATGTTTGCACAAACTTTTTTTTCATTCAGAAAATATAAATACAACACAATTGCCAGATGTCAAAGCGCTCATAGCAAAGCGTACATTGGGCCTAGAGACGCTTTACTTGCTTTTATCGCCTCAAACGCTTCATCAAAGCAAAGCAAGCGAAGCAAGCAAAGCTTCTATTGGGCCATTACCTTTATCCTTACAGGACCTTCCGTTTCGAATTTTGAAAATCTAATACCGGATTAGTGGTCAGCGACCCTGAAAACCGTCCAAAGCCAGTTTTTGTGAGGAAAAATGGGAAAAAGGATATTTATTATCCTTACAGGATCTACCGTTTCGAATTTTAAAAATCTAACATAGCTAAAAACCTGGTCCTGGCAACGCAGATCATTTTGCAAAAAACCGCGTAAAAATCGGTCCAGTAGTTTTTGAGTTTTGTAATCTCAAATCAACAGACCAACCAACCAAAAAACTTCCATTTTTATACCCGTATGGTGAAACCAAAGGGTATATTAACTTTGCCTTACCGTTTGTAACGCCAAGATCCCGTCATCGCACAAAAAAATGAATTACACCAGTGTGTTTAGAATGATAAAAAAAGTTGAATTTAGCATGTCCGTCCGTCTGTCCGTCTGTCTGTCCGTCTGTCTGTCCGTCCGTCTGTCTGTCTGTCTGTGGCGCGGATTGCGGGCGCACGGATTGAGCTAGAGACTTGAAAGTTTGTACAGATCCGTTTTTCGTAAAATGCGAGGCTAAGTTCGTTAATGGGCAAAAATGGACCATTAGGGGGGGTACCCCCCATACGAACGAAATCGTTTTTTGTGAATATCTCAAAAACGGCGCATCTTATCAAAAAAGTGCAAGAACAAAAGTTATTTAGGATATAATTCTACATAAAACTCCCATACATCAAAATCCGATTGGGATAGATTTTAAAAAATCTTATTGGAATGTTTGACTTCAAAGTGGAATTTTGGTATAACTGTTCGAATTTTGATACGAATATCACCATACGGGTCTCCAATGATTGCCAGATTGGCAATTATAGCTTTTGTTATGTTTATATATATAGCTTAATTAAAACGCCGCTAGCGCCTCAATACGGGTACTTACGGCAACAAAACCATATATGGAATTAAAGGTAATTGTTGTGGCTATAACTTGGAAATAATTTCGACTTGACGTCTGTTGACGGGCACAAGTTATGATCTTTCAAACTTCAAATTTATATGAAAAAAGTGTTCCTAATAAATATTTAATTATAATTAACTCAAAAATAGTTCAGGTTCCAAATTAACTCAGAATTATAGGGAAAGATCCACTCATTCAAATAAAAAAAAAAACGAATGTAAAATCTTAGAAAATGTGAAAGTTGTGTTCACTTAAAGTTGGTAAAAAATCAAGAAAATTTACTTTTTGGCAAAATTTAAAAAAAGTTTCTATTTCAATGCTTCCGCAAAGACACATTTTTAAAGATATTGACCTAATATTTTTTATTTCCGACTTTTGAACTATTTACTATCAAATTTGATCAAAAAAAAATCAAATTGGTTATCACAAAAAAATTGAATTTTGGCCAATGGATTTTAATCCTGAACCACTGTGCGGCGTTGGTGTAGCCACTGTCATGCAAAATATATGAAGTTAGCTTTTTTTGCGTCAAGAGACCGTACAAGCGCATTGGTTTTATTCCCGGGATCAGAGTTCTCAGAGAACTCCGAGAGAATAAAATAACGAATCGAGGGTCGAACAGAGTATTCAAAAGAATTCACCCTATGTAATTATTGCGTGATTTTTTTTTGAACTTTATCGCCTTGCCAGTTTAGGGTTAAGACCGGAATACAATGGGCCCGACGCAACATTTACACTGACAGATTACGGTGACAAAGTTGTCCTCCAAATACATATCCGCACACTTTGTTATTCTAAACGTAATTTGCTTTTCATTTAATTTTGACAATGGGACGGTGAGCCACATATAACAATCTTTTGTTACCAAAAAGGATTTACATTACTTCCACCGAAAGACAACAGCAGCTGAGGGGCATAGAATATTAGTGGAAATATACGGCGACAATGCTCTTTCAGAACAAACCTGCAGAAGATGGTTTCAACAATTCAAGGGTGGTAATTTTGACCTCGAAGATGAAGAACATCCTGGTGCTGAGAAAAAGTTTAAAGATACCGATTTGGAGGCATTACTTGATGAAGATCCATGCCAGACACAGGAAGAGCTTGCGGAAACATTGGGAGTCGATCAATCAACAGAAAAACGGCCGCAATTCACTGACAGACACGACAAAGTTATTTTGCAACATGACAACGTACGACCCCATGTTGCAAATGTTGTAAAAAACTACCTGGAGAACCTCAAATGGGAAGTCCTACCCCACCCGCCGTATTCACCAGACATTGCCCCCTCCGATTACCATTTGTTCCGGTCGATGACACATGGCCTGGCTGAGCAGCGATTTTCTTCTTATGACGATACCAAAAAATGGGTCGATGACTGGATTGCCTCAAAAGACCAAGACTTTTTCCAGCGTGGAATCCGCATGCTACCTGAAAGATGGGAGAAGGTCGTAGCTGCCGATGGACAGTATTTTCAATGATCTGAGTCTGATAGTTTTCTCAAATTAAACTGTTAATTTTTATAAAAAAACGCTCAAAATCAATGCATACTCCCAATATAAGTAGCCGAATTTCATCAAAATCTATAGAACCTGTTTCGAAAAAAAAAATATACAAACATGAAAACATACAATTGTAATTCTTAATGCAGTCTGTCTCTGAGTAATTGAATCCGATTGTAATTGCAACATGATTCGTATAATGAGGTTCAGGGAACTTGATTGTTTTGTAATTACTATTTATCGCTGCCGATAGATATCTAAAAAGTGATATTTTTAGAATACATATCGAAAAACTTACTCCCTAGCAATATTGCAAATTTCCATTAAAATGCCTTCACGAAATTCGAGGACACCAGGCTAGGAGTATCGAGGGGAGGGAAGTCAGGTTTGTAGTGGAAAAATCGAAAGCCCTTAGCCCCCTTAGTAATACTATAAAGTTTCATTAAGATCGGACCACCCAATTCGAAGACACCAGGCGAGGGGTATCGAGGGGAGGGAAAAGTCAGGTTTGTAGTGAAAAAATCGAAAGCCCTTAGCCCCCTTAGTAATACTGTAAAGTTTCATTAAGATCAGATCACCCAATTCGAAGATACCAGGCGAGGGGTATCGAGGGGAATTTTCTCAGACGGGAGACCTATCTAGATCGATTCCTTGTCCCTGAAAATACCTAACCACCAAGTTTCGTTAAAACCGTTAGGCGGGTTTTCGAGATCCTTTGTGCAAACAGACAGACAGACATTCTTCGTATTATATTATAGGATAGGATAGCATACGAACTATATTTCCTAATACTTTCTTTGATTGATGAAATTTAGATTTTATGACGCCCGCATAAGATTTCATTTTGAATCAACCATGAAATTTTGTCGGCGAGCTGACCGACAAAAGTTAAATTCGATTCAACTTTTTACGAAGACAAAGTTGGTCGGATTTATTGTATACAGAAGCATAGGATACTATGAGTCTAAAATCTGAAATGTCGCCGTAAATGTTGTGTCGGGCCAATTGTGCTTTGCGCTTTACAAGCTGCAAGTGGTGAATTGCTGTAAGACAGGAAATTTCAGTGCACATCAAATTAATACTCTTAACAATATTACTAACGTTTACCGAAAACAATATTATACACTCACATGTTTAAGATTAAGTGTTTCTTAGGAAATAAGTACAGTTCCACAACAAACAAAACTTCATCGCCAAAAGCGTATTCACATTGGTTGAAATAGTCCGTCTAACTAGGTCAGAAACTGCCAAAATTATGGCGAGATGGAGAGGTGAGACTGCTGATAGGCAAATCCTCCTCAAAATAAAATCTCCGTTTCCAGGGTTCCGCCTGATGTGCTCTGATTGGTTGACTTTTGTTTTCGATGCATTGGAATAGGCAGCAAAATATTACTTGCAATCAGGGTTGGGACTTGAGGATGTGTAAAAGTTACTATTTTTGCCCAAAAAGGGTACTAGATTGAGATAATGTGGTATTAGATTTTTTTTTTATTACATAGGAGTCAAGAAAAATCTAAATCTCGTAATTTCAGAAAAAAAATCCTTAACCCATATGGATTGACTTATACGCTGTAAATATAAAGGTTCTCGGTCAAAAAATACTCGAGAAAAACTCCAAAAACCAATAAAAATTGTCTAGATGGATTTGTTTTAAATTTTCGCTTTTATTTCAACTTTAAATTTTTGTATAAACTCCATCTAAAAACTTAAATTTCGAGAAGTATTTTGAGCTATTGCTAATGTAAATCATATTTCCATGCCCTACGATTGATTTTCATATCTCCCTTAATAAGACGAATTCAGTAGTCTTTAATTAAAGAGTTGTGGTGGGATCATTTAAAAAAGTACTTTTTTTTCTAATACATAGAAAAGTGATGGCTTTTTAAAGGGAGCTATAAATTCAGATAAAATCATATTTTATATAAATCATGAAAAGGTACCAGATTCATGGGCTGTGGTACTAGGGTACTAAATGAGTCAAAAAGGTACTAGATCTAGTACATAGGTACTAAAGTCCCAACCCTGCTTGCAATTCTTTAGAAATGTTCCGTTTCCCAAATGTTTCATGCCACTCTGACAGTTCACATAGCTGGACCATAACATCGATATAATTTTGAAACAGTTCGAGTGGTCCTGAGATAACCTCACATTTTGAACTTAATAAAGACATATTTATGCATCAAAAAGTATATTTCCAAGTGACGAGGCCTTCTCGCTCGATTTATGTGTTCCGTTATACGCTAAGCCGTGTAACTCTCGTCAGTAATATGTTCTGTTTTTATCCCGAGCGAGAATTTGGAATTCAGTGCGCTGGATTGCGCTTCAGACTTGATATTTTTTTCACCTAAAAAACTATAATTTGATTTTTTGACGTATTTTTTTTACAAAAAAAAAAATTGTAGCATTAAGCCTTATATCCAAAGCACAAGGTTTGATAAGGGTATTCACTCATTGAAGCATTTGGTTGTGTATCAGTGTATTGGATGTATATTTACTCGACCTAGCAAAATTTTTCATACAAAATCGGTTACACTTTAGCTTTTTATTTGCTTCACTCGAAATCTTGTTTTTGGGTCTTGTATAGTGAGAAGTGTAAATTATGACAGCTGAAACGTTTGTTTTCATGTTTTGTGATCTTCATATTTTTCTCCGGTAAAAGGTGTTTAGTGGCGATAAATCAATAAATATATATAAATATATATAATATGGCGCAAAATGTTATTCAGCAGCGAAAGCGGAAAAGAAAGAAACCCAACAAGAAGTGGAGTGAAGCTGAAATCGCGAGTATTTTAGATTTTCTGGAAGAGGTGAAAGATTTTGGGTTTAAAAAATGTAAAAATATGCTTTTTCAAATGCTTTACGGGGTGTTCACGCTTTCTTGTAAAATGCACTTGTATCCATGCTACATTTACCCCGATACTCAAAAGAGTGAATACCCATGATATGTTTGCTATAAAATTGTAAATCTGGAAGGGATAGCGTTTATACTTGTATTCAGTCATTCCTATTTAGATCTACGTAAGTCTTTCTTGCTCTAGTTTTCTGCATTTTTTTGCAGTTACGGAAGTCATGGTAATGGAGATCCTCCTTTAAGCGGTTATATAATAATAAAAAATCTATGATTTACTCTTTTATTGCCCATTTTTCTATAACAGAAACTTTTTGCATTTCACAATTCCTTTATGTTCTTATTTCACTTATTTTAATGTATCCTGCTAGTTTCTCATTATGACTACATAGTCTGATGAGTTTCCTGTAGTGATAATAAAACTCAAGGTTTTTGTGTTTTTTTTTTAAATTTATAAGTCAAACTGTTCAAAATACACATTTTTTAATATGACTTGAAAATTCGAGATAAATCTGTTTCAATTATGAAAACAGAAAATAATCACAAGCGTCCAAATCTGAAGAATACGGTGAATGAGAAACTCATCAAAAGAGCAATTGATGAAATTTTGTCATAGCGTTTGTTTACTTGTGAGCTGGTGCAGTGTCGCCAATAAAAATAAAGTTATCTTTGTCGAATGAAGTAGTTTTTTTCAATAATACTCAATAATATTCGCCTGGGATCGTTTTTTATTTCTGATATACAATACTTTCTTAGTCAAACGGCGCTACAAAATATCTCATGTAATTAGATAAAATTATCTATTGGGTATTCGCATATTTTTATGTGGAGTCTTTCATGAATGCATTTATTGACAATTAGTGTACATCAATCAGCTGTTCTACATTCTTCTGTCTGCAGCCACCAAATTAGAAGTTGAAATTGCCGAGCATCAGTGAAAAACTAAACCTATTTTAAATTATGGCTACAAATGGAGCAATGGAAATGTGCGTATTTCCTGATTTCGTAATTTTACGACGTTATTTACACACCAGAATTGTCGCGTAAAAGATCTTCCAAACAAATTTTGACAGTTCATTTACGAGATAGTAAATTTACGCAGTTCACGTGATTTTTGAAGCATTTTTGCAATATCACGAATCACTCTGGCCGAGTCTAACGTCCGCCGGACACTTGAGCTAAGCGAGCTCAACTACGTGAGCTAAGTTTCTCGCTGAAAGTAAAATCCTTAGCATTTACATTGGTGACCGCACACTTCGGCGAAAGTCATGGGTGACACGGACTAAGCTCGCTCGCGTAGTTCAGATCTCAACTACGCGAACGACTTCGCTGGCATCGCTGACACTCACATATACATACTTTCGGCGTTATACAATGTAGAATTGGTGTTTGCAAAAGTGTAATATTTTGTGGACATAAATGTGTAAGTGCTCAAATGCAACTGATGGCATACATTTACCGAAAATATCGCCGCGCAGCTCTGCTCAAGTGTGCAACGAGGTGAGCTAATCCTGTGGTAAAATATGAGTTATCCAAGATTCAGTGTAACCACTGCTTAAATATTCGATAGGTGATAACTAAGCATAAATCACCTCTTATGCTAAATTCATATTTTACCTTTGCACCCATCCATAGTGAGTAAGTAATTAATGTAATTTAGCAATTAACCAATTTTGGGTTATAAAAAGAAAGTTGATGAATAAAGAAATTACAGTCGATTCTATTCTGTCATGCGTTTCATTTCGCATTAAAGAGTCGTGCAATTCATTTTGCTACTCTATATCGGAGTCGTGAATTAACTTGCTACTCCACCAGAACCGTGCAATTTATTTTGCTGTTCGACTCTTCGTTGAAGACATCGCGATCTTCCGATCTCCGCTGCTCAAGTATTCTATTCAACCCGGAACACCACAAATCCAGCTAAGCTATGTAACTATAGCTAGGCTCGCTCGCATAGCTTAGCTGAAGTTTACGGTGGAGGTTAAGCTTACCGCAACTAATTTCCAATTTCCGCCGATGCTCAGCATTCGTCAGACCGAACATCATTTTTCCATCGGAGATGTGGCCTTCCCCTTCTCTGCCTTAGATATGAGTCGGCACCAAATCGTCCCTTGATTACTGTCGCATATCCAACACCATTTTTAATTTTTTTAACTATTGATAAGTAGTTGGCTTTTGGTCCAACATCTTTCTAACACGCTAGATCTCAGAATTCAAAAGCTCGAAATGGTCGAGAAATCGAGTATTTACTTTGTACCATATCCACCGATCGATTTTCGTTTATATATCATCTCTACTTTTTCTCAAAATTTGTACCATCTCCCATGCATTTCGCGTATTTTTAAATTAATTCTTATCGTGTACCATATCCACAGCCAAACGCACTTTTATATGGATATGGTACGAAATTTATTTTAAATTAATAACCCTTTACAATTGAACTGCCCCGAATAAAATTATACAGAAAATATCTAATATGAACAGCACATAATTACGACCTCTTTAACTTCAACAAAAATATACAAACAAAATTAACTTAAAGAGATGGTACAAATTTTGAGAGAAGGTAGAGATAGTAAACTTCAAGATGAAGAATTTTTAAAATCGCGTAAGATGAAGCTCCTTGTAGAGAGTGGCGGGTCCATTGCTAATAAGAAAAAACGTAAGAATAAGTCTCGTCACGACCGAATAACTGCTGCCACAAATGACTTGGAGGAAAAGAGAATTACACCACTGGAGTTCCTCAGTAGAGTTACATATGAAATTTATCTATGTAAGAATACGTTTAAAAATCATAACACTACTGAGGACACTGACATTGCTGAGGGTAATGACAATGACGACGAGCAAACGTCGGACAATTTTTTACTAGCATCATTCTCTCAGCGAAACAACATATCTGCTGTAGAATGCAGTATTTGTTTAGACAAATCTTGCGACTTTGTATGGATCACCAAAAATGTTGCCAGTTTTGTTGGCGAAATTTTTTTTAGCAGCATTAAAACTACAACCGATGATGATAACAGCACGGATTCTAAACAGTCTGGTTGTGTTACAGTCGCAGCCAAAGGAATTGATAATTACTCAAATCAGCTTCCACGTTGTCCCTTTTTTAATTTGGAAGTAAAACAATCAATTATAGTGTATGTACGATAAAAAATTGTATTTAAAACAATGTAAATTGAATAATTGGATAATTTTAAGCATTAAAAATATGCACTTAATACAAGAGTTCAGGTGTTTATTAACATGCCCGTATGTGAAAATGAGGAATACACCCTACGGAAGTAAGTCTTCCAAAAATATGTATTAGGTGCGCAACTAAGTTCCCGCTGTTTGTCAATTGATGGCTCCAGCAACAAGTGTTGGTTGATTTTCACATATCCAAAACATCATCAGTGTATGTACGATAAAAAATTGTATTTAAAACAATGTAAATTGAATAATTGGATAATTTTAAGCATTAAAAATATGCACTTAATACAAGAGTTCAGGTGTTTATTAACATGCCCGTATGTGAAAATGAGGAATACACCCTACGGAAGTAAGTCTTCCAAAAATATGTATTAGGTGCGCAACTAAGTTCCCGCTGTTTGTCAATTGATGGCTCCAGCAACAAGTGTTGGTTGATTTTCACATATCCAAAACATCATGAACCAAGCTTAGACATGTGGTAAACAAACCGTTTTGACAGAGTAGTGATTTTGTTTTGGCGTCATATACTTTTGGTTGTGTGAAAATGCCTGATTTTGTGCCAAATAATCGTCATTTGCGGGAAGTGTTTATTTTCTTCTTTCATTCGAAGAAAACGGCGGCTGAAGCGCATCGAGAGCTCCAAAAAGTTTACGGAGATGCTGCTCTAAGTGAAACAACGTGCCGTGATTGGTTCCGTCGCTTCAAAGACGGTGATTTCGATGTTGACAATCGTCCGCATGAAGGAAGGCCAAAAACCTTCTGAATTTGAGGCATTGCTCAATGAGGATCCGTGCCAAACGCAAGAAGAGCTTTCTTCAGCATTAGGAGTTACCCGCCAAGCCATTTCCAAGCGAAAAACGGCCACAATACGTGCAGAGGCACGAAAAAGTGTTTCTACAGCATGACAACGCTCGGCCTCACGTTGCCAAACCCGTTAAAACCTACCTGGAAACGCTCAAATCGGAAGTCCTACCCCACCCGCTATATTCCCCAGATATTGCGCCGTCCGATTATTACTTGTTCCGTTCGATGGCACATGGTCTGGCTGATCAGCAGTTCCGCTCATATGAAGACATCAAAAAATGGCTTGTTTCGTGGATAGCCTCAAAAGATGAACACTTTTACCGTAACGGTATTCGAGCTCTGCCAGAAAGATGGGAAAAAGTTGGAGCTAGCAATGGGCAATATTGTGAATGATCCATTTGTAACCATTTTTTCACAATAAAGTTGCATTTTCATCAGAAAAAACAGCGGGAACTTAGTTGCGCACCTAATACATAAAATGGTTTTTGTTGTCTTTAAAACGTTGTGTAATGTATTTGATATGTCTTACCACTCAAAGTTATATAATGAATTTTTAATAAACAAGTATTTCAACGGTCATCGATTTTAGTCAAAACTCAAATCATTGGTTGTTGAGAGTCATATTTATTAATGATTTCCTCGACGTTTCGCCGGCTATCGCACGGCTTCTTCAGGAGGTTTGTCTGTTTTGCGATACACTTAAATTAGAAAAATAGTTGACAAAATTTTTTATACATTTAAACTTACAATATGCTCTTGAAAATTTTTCCACAAACAAGAATTTAATAAATAAGACACACGATTAAAATAAATAATTAAATAAATTAACAATTATAATCAGAGCGTCCGTCCTTGTCAAACGTTTAAAAACCAAATATTAGGACAGTTGTTCTAGCCGTTACTTTTTTTATTTCTCTCTAATAGTGCACAATAAGTGTGGTTAATGTTCTCAGTGTCTGTTCTTTTATTAATTGAATTTTTTGTATTGTATATGTGCAAAGCTTCTAATGTCATTCTCTTATTGAAGGTTTTTTCTTTGCATAATATTTTTATGTTGCCGAAATCGGGGAAATGTTTTAACTTAATACAATGATCGGCTAACGCCGTTTTATTATCCGACTTAGATTTGATATCCGATTTATGTCCAGACATTCTATTTTTATACACTTTCTATTAAGTTGAAGTGTCGCGACCTATGTGGCTATGTGTCTTTCTCTGGAATCTTTGGAACCTTATATCTTCGAAACTATGCAACCTAGGAAGATGAAATTTTGTCACCTTGCGTAGTTCCGGTGGCAGTTCAATATTTTTACTACTCCATCCTTGTAAGGATAATGGAAGGTCCTGTAAGGATAACGCAAATATCCTTTTTCCCATTTTTTCCGGGAAAAAATGGTATTAGGGGGTTTTCGGGGTCGCTGATCACGAATTCGGTGTTAGATTTTCAAAATTCAAAACGGAAGGTCCTCTAAGGATAACGCAAATATCCTTTTTCCCATTTTTCCCGGGAAAAACTAGCACCAGGGGGTTTTCGGGGTCGCTGATCACGAATTCGGTGTTAGATTTTCAAAATTCAAAACGGAAGGTCCTGTAAGGATAACGCAAATATCCTTTTTCCCATTTTTTCCGGGAAAAAATGGTATTAGGGGGTTTTCGGGGTCGCTGATCACGAATTCGGTGTTAGATTTTCAAAATTCAAAACGGAAGGTCCTGTAAGGATAACGCAAATATCCTTTTTCCCATTTTTCCCGGGAAAAACTGGCACCAGAGGGTTTTCGGGGTCGCTGATCACGAATTCGGTGTTAGATTTTCAAAATTCAAAACGGAAGGTCCTGTAAGGATAACGCAAATATCCTTTTTCCCGGGAAAAACTGGCACCAGGGGGTTTTCGGGGTCGCTGATCACGAATTCGGTGTTAGATTTTCAAAATTCAAAACGGAAGGTCCTGTAAGGATAACGCAAATATCCTTTTTCCCATTTTTCCCGGGAAAAACTGGCACCAGGGGGTTTTCGGGGTCGCTGATCACGAATTCGGTGTTAGATTTTCAAAATTCAAAACGGAAGGTCCTGTAAGGATAACGCAAATATCCTTTTTCCCATTTTTCCCGGGAAAAACTAGCATCAGGGGGTTTTCGGGGTCGCTGATCACGAATTCGGTGTTAGATTTTCAAAATTCAAAACGGAAGGTCCTGTAAGGATAACGCAAATATCCTGTTTCCCATTTTTCCCGGGAAAAACTAGCACCAGGGGGTTTTCGGGGTCGCTGATCACGAATTCGGTGTTAGATTTTCAAAATTCAAAACGGAAGGTCCTGTAAGGATAACGCAAATATCCTTTTTCCCATTTTTCCCGGGAAAAACTAGCACCAGGGGGTTTTCGGGGTCGCTGATCACGAATTCGGTGTTAGATTTTCAAAATTCAAAACGGAAGGTCCTGTAAGGATAACGCAAATATCCTTTTTCCCATTTTTTCCGGGAAAAAATGGTATTAGGGGGTTTTCGGGGTCGCTGATCACGAATTCGGTGTTAGATTTTCAAAATTCAAAACGGAAGGTCCTGTAAGGATAACGCAAATATCCTTTTTCCCATTTTTTCCGGGAAAAAATGGTATTAGGGGGTTTTCGGGGTCGCTGATCACGAATTCGGTGTTAGATTTTCAAAATTCAAAACGGAAGGTCCTGTAAGGATAACGCAAATATCCTTTTTCCCATTTTTCCCGGGAAAAACTGGCACCAGGGGATTTTCGGGGTCGCTGATCACGAATTCGGTGTTAGATTTTCAAAATTCAAAACGGAAGGTCCTGTAAGGATAACGCAAATATCCTTTTTCCCATTTTTCCCGGGAAAAACTAGCACCAGGCACGGCATAGAGACAAACAAGGTATGCTGTAAACTCAAATCTGACATTTCTTTGCAACGTCACTTGTGCCGATTAGTTCGTCAAGTGCAGAAGGAATCTTGTTTTGTGGATGATTATTTAAATTTTTCTGCGATCTAAATAAGATATTTGTAAATTAGTGGACTGATTGCATTAAATAGTGATCAATAAACATAAAAATTAATTAAAAAAAATCGGCACAAATGACGTCACACCTGACTATCAAAAGTTTACAGCATACCTTGTTTGTCTGTATGCCGTGGCACGAGGGGGTTTTCGGGGTCGCTGATCACGAATTCGGTGTTAGATTTTCAAAATTCAAAACGGAAGGTCCTCTAAGGATAACGCAAATATCCTTTTTCCCATTTTTCCCGGGAAAAACTAGCACCAGGGGGTTTTCGGGGTCGCTGATCACGAATTCGGTGTTAGATTTTCAAAATTCAAAACGGAAGGTCCTGTAAGGATAACGCAAATATCCTTTTTCCCATTTTTTCCGGGAAAAAATGGTATTAGGGGGTTTTCGTGGTCGCTGATCACGAATTCGGTGTTAGATTTTCAAAATTCAAAACGGAAGGTCCTGTAAGGATAACGCAAATATCCTTTTTCCCATTTTTCCCGGGAAAAACTGGCACCAGAGGGTTTTCGGGGTCGCTGATCACGAATTCGGTGTTAGATTTTCAAAATTCAAAACGGAAGGTCCTGTAAGGATAACGCAAATATCCTTTTTCCCGGGAAAAACTGGCACCAGGGGGTTTTCGGGGTCGCTGATCACGAATTCGGTGTTAGATTTTCAAAATTCAAAACGGAAGGTCCTGTAAGGATAACGCAAATATCCTTTTTCCCATTTTTCCCAGGAAAAACTGGCACCAGGGGGTTTTCGGGGTCGCTGATCACGAATTCGGTGTTAGATTTTCAAAATTCAAAACGGAAGGTCCTGCAAGGATAACGCAAATATCCTTTTTCCCATTTTTTCCGGGAAAAATGGCATTAGGGGATTTTCGGGGTCGCTGATCACGAATTCGGTGTTAGATTTTCAAAATTCAAAACGGAAGGTCCTGTAAGGATAACGCAAATATCCTGTTTCCCATTTTTCCCGGGAAAAACTAGCACCAGGGGGTTTTCGGGGTCGCTGATCACGAATTCGGTGTTAGATTTTCAAAATTCAAAACGGAAGGTCCTGTAAGGATAACGCAAATATCCTTTTTCCCGGGAAAAACTAGCACCAGGGGGTTTTCGGGGTCGCTGATCACGAATTCGGTGTTAGATTTTCAAAATTCAAAACGGAAGGTCCTGTAAGGATAACGCAAATATCCTTTTTCCCATTTTTTCCGGGAAAAAATGGTATTAGGGGGTTTTCGGGGTCGCTGATCACGAATTCGGTGTTAGATTTTCAAAATTCAAAACGGAAGGTCCTGTAAGGATAACGCAAATATCCTTTTTCCCATTTTTTCCGGGAAAAACTGGCATCAGGGGGTTTTCGGGGTCGCTGATCACGAATTCGGTGTTAGATTTTCAAAATTCAAAACGGAAGGTCCTGTAAGGATGACGCACATATCCTTTTCCCATTTTTTCCGGGAAAAATTGCATTAGGGGGTTTTTGGGGTCGCTGAATCCGATTCTAACATTTAAAATTCTGTAAGGATAACGGAATGTCCTGCAAAGATAACGTGAGTTTCCTTTTGCTCAAATTTCCCGCGAAAGATCTTTTCTGGAGGTTTTTGGTAGGCTAATTCAAGACTAAAAAGTATAAAATAAAAAAAACACTTTAAAAAACAAGTTTTATAACCTTATACATTTTCAAAATGCACTAAAAAGTAAAAAACAAGTTCAAAGTTTCACAAAAAATGTTTTTATAAATTGCGTGTTGTTGTGAAAGTATAAAGTGTGTGACGTTGCATTTGCTCTTGAATCTGTAATAGCGGTTTCATACTGTGCAACGCAGCAGACTTTATACTTTCACAACAACACGCAATTTATACAAACATTTTTTGTGAAACTTTGAACTTGTTTTTTACTTTTTAGTGCATTTTGAAAGTGTATAAGGTTATAAAACTTGTTTTTTAAAGTGTTTTTTTTAGGTATTGGCTGGTGGTGCCCACATATTTTGCATTACAAGGGACTTCAGAAGACCCCGCGCACGGTACTTCATATACTATATTAGATTCCAGGTCTCTCGGAATTTTGTCTTTTAGCCTAGTGTAGCATTGGCCAATTGTTTTAATGGTTTTATGTGCCATGACGACGTTAGTATTATTGTCTTTTATTAAGCGGCTAAAGTTTTCCGAGAACCCCGGAACGTAACAAGTGCTTCTAAATCTGATTTCCCCGTTTTGATGTATCCTATTGGTGTCATTATCAATCTCGTTATTATACATTTTTGTACGTTCTGTTTTTATGGTTTTTTCGATGAGACGTGCTTTAGCCGCTTAATAAAAGACAATAATACTAACGTCGTCATGGCACATAAAACCATTAAAATAATTGGCCAATGCTACACTAGGCTAAAAGACAAAATTCCGAGAGACCTGGAATCTAATATAGTATATGAAGTACCGTGCGCGGGGTCTTCTGAAGTCCCTTGTAATGCAAAATATGTGGGCACCACCAGCCAATACCTAAAAAATAGAATGTCTGGACATAAATCGGATATCAAATCTAAGTCGGATAATAAAACGGCGTTAGCCGATCATTGTATTAAGTTAAAACATTTCCCCGATTTCGGCAACATAAAAATATTATGCAAAGAAAAAACCTTCAATAAGAGAATGACATTAGAAGCTTTGCACATATACAATACAAAAAATTCAATTAATAAAAGAACAGACACTGAGAACATTAACCACACTTATTGTGCACTATTAGAGAGAAATAAAAAAAGTAACGGCTAGAACAACTGTCCTAATATTTGGTTTTTAAACGTTTGACAAGGACGGACGCTCTGATTATAATTGCTAATTTATTTAATTATTTATTTTAATCGTGTGTCTTATTTATTAAATTCTTGTTTGTGGAAAAATTTTCAAGAGCATATTGTAAGTTTAAATGTATAAAAAATTTTGTCAACTATTTTTCTAATTTAAGTGTATCGCAAAACAGACAAACCTCCTGAAGAAGCCGTGCGATAGCCGGCGAAACGTCGAGGAAATCATTAATAAATGAGGGGGTCAGAATGATAGTGAAGTAAGTCACTTTTCACTTTTCATTAACTAAGTCACCTTTTCACTTAAATTAATGTTTGTAATAAATACTAATAACTACACTATTACTGATAAGACGCTTGCGGTGAATAGGGTTGGGTAATATTATGAGTTTTTTAAATACATGTTCACAAAACCCTTGATTACTCATGAAAAATGAAAAGTGACTTACTTCACTGTCATTCTAACCCCCTCAAATATGACTCTCAACAACCAATGATTTGAGTTTTGACTAAAATCGATGACCGTATAACCCGAAAAAAAACCTTTATTATTGTAATAATCAACGGTCGAGGAAAAAAACAAAATAAAAATGTCCAAGTATTTCAACTTTAAAATGAATCTTGTGGAAAAGTTGTAAAACGTGACTTAAGACACTCCAGCTCTGAGGTGACGATTTTTTTCGAATACAATACATTTTCTATCATTTACGCGAAAAATAAATTTTTAATTACCAGAAAACTAACCACAATGGTTTAAAATTGTGCTTTAAAAGAACGAAAAATAACGGAAAACCCGCCAATAAATTCCGTTCCGGTTACGGTTTCTCATTAGTCTGAAAAAAAATGCGGTTTTCACTGGGTTTTCGCACCCCCTAGCGGTTGGTTCGATGCTCTGGTTATCGTAGAGCAAAGCTTAATTAAAAGAAAAACCTCTCCCGAAAATGGGAAAAATTGAACCTTCCCTTACCCTCTCCACCATACAAATGTAAACGATTTTTGCACTTTTCTCGAAAACGGACAATTTTCCGAAAAATTTTTTTTTACAAAAAGTGTTGGGAATACATCAAAATTCAATCGAATCACACAAATGGGAGAGATTTTAGCGATTATCTCGAAACGGTTCGTTTTTTTCCGAATAACAGCTGTCAAATGCAAAATCCGCGTCAAAATCAGATAAGGTTTACTGGTACAAGTCGATCTTACAATTTTCGTTACATACGTACACACACATTTTGGTTTTTAGAATGATTTTAATACCTTTATTATATGCAAGAAAGGTTAAAACGTGATATCTCAAAACATTTTTGAATATTCAAAAAAAGATTTTAAATATCAATTACTTACATGGAGTTGAATTTATTCCTGGATAAGGTGGTGGATTGTCGGTCATGAAAACGCTATTTGCTGGCGGCGGTGCAGAAAAATTCGAATTGTTTGGTAACCATCCATAATACCCTGGTGTCGGTTGGTAAACTGGCGGCGGTGCATCATACCAACCACCATTTGGTGGTGTATATGGTGGAGGGTCATCATTGTGATAATTTCGTTGAGCCATTTTAGCAGCACGTAGCATTGCTTGCCCAAAATCAATGGCACCACCTTGTTTGAAATATAATTTAAATTTCGCCTCACCGGTCCAGTTGCCATTATGTTGTGATCGAATTTTCCCTTTTATATAATTAGAGCCAAATGTTGGCTGTTCAATATCAACCTAAAATGAGTTTTTTTTAGTGTTTTTTTAATGTTAGATATGTATTATCAATGCAATGGATTTTTATTTGAAATAGTGAAAATATAGATGAACGAAATTATTTTACGTTAAAGTTTTATTATGTTTTGGTTTTATAAAGTATAATTTATGTGCTTGATTCCAATAAAACAAGCTATTTATTATTCTTCGATTTCCGTCATGGTGACATTTTCAGTTTTTTTTTGATGCGAGGCCGGAAGAGGAAGATGAACACCGAAGCTATTTGGGCGCATTCCTTAGTATGGATTGACTTCAAATTTGTGTTTCGATTTAATCTTAACCACGATTAGAATCTCTTAAGCGTTATGTACACGATAGAGAAAATAAGCGGGAAATCTACTTAATAAAAAAATCTCCTCTGTCAAACACTACTATCCAGAAGCTCAAACGACATTTCTGGAAAAGATAGCAGTTAGAATATCTTTATAATCTCCAAGGTCGTACTAAATGGACGTCTGGAACGTGCTTAAGGTCGGTGCAATGATTCTACTTAACGCTCGTATTTATACTTCTTATCGCAGTATTATATTGTTTTTGGACTTCAAAAAGCGATACTGCTTTTATCCCAAAATACTGCATTTATACTGCTAAAATTCCTTCCAAATTCAATCTTAGTACTTTAGGTCTCTACAAATTCCGCCTCTTCGTACACTTTCGGCCTTCCGCTACGTATATATATCTTAATATATAAAATCGTCTGTGCGTTTGTTCGTCTGATCATCACACCATATGTTCGTGTGGTGCTCCGATCGGTTTTTGTTTACATAAGACCCGGGTAGGTGGCGCTCGAGTCGAGTTCGAATATCGAAAATTCGTATTTATGGACCGATTTTGTGCAAACTCACAACATATAATATTTAAATAAAGATTAAGATGTTGACAAAATTTAAACCCGGTACGTGGCGCTGGGGTCGAGATATTAATGAAAATATACTGGTTACGGCGCACTAATCGTAGTAAACATACAGTTGACATCTGAGTATTAATACTACTCCACCGATTTCGCTGAAAATTTCAGTTTGTTCTAGCAATAGCGAATTTTACTGTTATCATACCAACATTCATTTTTCTATATATAGAACAAAAAGTACTTTCTTCTTCTAAAAACTAGGTACAATTTTTGGAATTTTTGTTGTCAATGCGTTGTTTTTGTCGGATCCCATCCATATCTTTCCTGGGTAATTTGAGGTTTTTAAGTTATTAGAGGAATCTTTCCTGGGTAAATGGAAATTTTTAAGTAATTTATGGTTTTTTGGCATTCTAAAATTTATACAAAAATCTTTAAGCTGCCAACGTAGGGCCTGCTAGTATATATATATTAGGCCGGGTCAATTTGTTCGGGACGAAAAAAATTGACAAAGGGTATAGCAAGAAAAGAATCTACGGGCAATTCTAAGACACTTTGCCCAAGGAACCATGGGTCTAAAATCAATATCGAGCTGCCGGAAATTTCGTTGAAGTTTGGAAGTCGGAAAACGCTAAAAAATTGTACATTCACATACAAATGAGATAAAAAAGTTATTAATTTTTTTATAAAAACTTGCCATAGGGGGTTTTTTCGTACGAGAAATCTATTTTTGATATTTATTTTTTCCTAAGGGGTCCGCCAGAGGGCGCTATAATGGAGTTTTTTGGTTTTTCTTCTATTTTAAAGCGAAAAGTTATTTTTTTTAAAATTTATTTTTATGCGATTAATATACAATAGAAAAAAGAAAAATTTAATTATTTTTAATAATTTTATATTTAACAAACATAAATTTTGATTTTTTTCATTTTTTCCTCATTTAATTTTAAGTATTAATTTCACAATTTATCAAGTTATAAGTTTTGTAAATCTTCCTTACTTTCCATTTTGAGTACTTTACATCGACTTTCCAATGTCGTTGTCATAACCCCTTCGCGATTTTTCTCGGTAACACGTCGTGAAGTGCCACTTAACCCTAGGCTTGGTGGTACACGCGATGTACCACTTTTTTTGTAACAAATACTGCACGGTGGTATCAAAATTGTACCACCAATTAAACCGTCTTTCATTGCCGTATGATACTTTAAAATCGTACCACTAAAAAAATAAAAAAAAAAATTTTTCGAGTGCCGGAAGGGTGAAAATATTTGCTATTTTTCTGTGCCTGGAAGGGTTAAGGGGTTATACTACCCAGGCGCGCTGAACAATGAACTTTTTTTTGAGTATTTTTTTCTTGATTACTAACGAATGAATTAAAATGAAATTTTGAGGCTTAATTACACATGTATTGAGGTATACAAAATTTTTTTTTTCAATTTTTGATACAAAATGACGTCGTGGCACTATATTATTTGAAAGTATGTTTTTCAAACTTGCGTTGTCAGAAACTCAGTCAATTTTCAACGGATTTACTTGAAATTTTAACTGTAGCTTCTCAGATAGATTGTCTATGGAAGTACACAGGGTTTTTAAGATTGATAAAAAACAGGTGTCTGTCTCGTAGAGACGGCCAGAAGACGTGGATCCGCCTACAACGATCGCCAATAGATATTTAAGTAAGAAATTTTATTGAAAATGAAATTAAGGAAAAAAATTTTTATTTAAAACATAACAAAAGCTCTAATTGCCAATCTGGCAATTATTGAAAATCCGTATGGTGATTTAAGTGAACGGCGAACAGTTGTATCAAAATTCCAGTTTGAAGTCAAACTTTCTAATTAGATTTTTTTTAAATTTATTCCAATCGGATTTTCATGTATGGGAGTTTTATGTAGAATCATATCCTAAATAACTTTTGTTCTTGCACTTTTTTGATAAGATGCACCGTTTTTGAGATATTCGGTTTCACCATACGGGTATAATAATTTTATTTATAATTGGTTTATGATAAGAGAAGTGTGAAATAAATATCATACATACAGTGTTCAAAACGCTCCCATTTCTAGTCTTTCGTTCAATTAGTTATATATATAATGACGAAGGTTTTACATAAATTTATTACTATTTCATCGATTCTACTACTATTTTTCGGCCGATTTACTACGATTTCGAAAATCAAAAGTCACAACCCTGAACAAAACTTTAATGATGGGAGCGAAATATCGTTCTCTCAGTAGTAAAATACATACTTATATGTGTGTGTGCATCATACCCAACAGCCATCATATAAAGTATAATTTATGTGCTTGATTCCAATAAAACAAGCTATTTATTATTCTTCGATTTCCGTCATGGTGACATTTTCAGTTTTTTTTGATGCGAGGCCGGAAGAGGAAGATGAACACCGAAGCTATTTGGGCGCATTCCTTAGTATGGATTGACTTCAAATTTGTGTTTCGATTTAATCTTAACCACGATTAGAATCTCTTAAGCGTTATGTACACGATAGAGAAAATAAGCGGGAAATCTACTTAATAAAAAAATCTCCTCTGTCAAACACTACTATCCAGAAGCTCAAACGACATTTCTGGAAAAGATAGCAGTTAGAATATCTTTATAATCTCCAAGGTCGTACTAAATGGACGTCTGGAACGTGCTTAAGGTCGGTGCAATGATTCTACTTAACGCTCGTATTTATACTTCTTATCGCAGTATTATATTGTTTTTGGACTTCAAAAAGCGATACTGCTTTTATCCCAAAATACTGCATTTATACTGCTAAAATTCCTTCCAAATTCAATCTTAGTACTTTAGGTCTCTACAAATTCCGCCTCTTCGTACACTTTCGGCCTTCCGCTACGTATATATATCTTAATATATAAAATCGTCTGTGCGTTTGTTCGTCTGATCATCACACCATATGTTCGTGTGGTGCTCCGATCGGTTTTTGTTTACATAAGACCAGGGTAGGTGGCGCTCGAGTCGAGTTCGAATATCGAAAATTCGTATTTATGGACCGATTTTGTGCAAACTCACAACATATAATATTTAAATAAAGATTAAGATGTTGACAAAATTTAAACCCGGTACGTGGCGCTGGGGTCGAGATATTAATGAAAATATACTGGTTACGGCGCACTAATCGTAGTAAACATACAGTTGACATCTGAGTATTAATACTACTCCACCGATTTCGCTGAAAATTTCAGTTTGTTCTAGCAATAGCGAATTTTACTGTTATCATACCAACATTCATTTTTCTATATATAGAACAGAAAGTACTTTCTTCTTCTAAAAACTAGGTACAATTTTTGGAATTTTTGTTGTCAATGCGTTGTTTTTGTCGGATCCCATCCATATCTTTCCTGGGTAATTTGAGGTTTTTAAGTTATTAGAGGAATCTTTCCTGGGTAAATGGAAATTTTTAAGTAATTTATGGTTTTTTGGCATTCTAAAATTTATACAAAAATCTTTAAGCTGCCAACGTAGGGCCTGCTAGTATATATATATTAGGCCGGGTCAATTTGTTCGGGACGAAAAAAATTGACAAAGGGTATAGCAAGAAAAGAATCTACGGGCAATTCTAAGACACTTTGCCCAAGGAACCATGGGTCTAAAATCAATATCGAGCTGCCGGAAATTTCGTTGAAGTTTGGAAGTCGGAAAACGCTAAAAAATTGTACATTCACATACAAATGAGATAAAAAAGTTATTAATTTTTTTATAAAAACTTGCCATAGGGGGTTTTTTCGTACGAGAAATCTATTTTTGATATTTATTTTTTCCTAAGGGGTCCGCCAGAGGGCGCTATAATGGAGTTTTTTGGTTTTTCTTCTATTTTAAAGCGAAAAGTTATTTTTTTTAAAATTTATTTTTATGCGATTAATATACAATAGAAAAAAGAAAAATTTAATTATTTTTAATAATTTTATATTTAACAAACATAAATTTTGATTTTTTTCATTTTTTCCTCATTTAATTTTAAGTATTAATTTCACAATTTATCAAGTTATAAGTTTTGTAAATCTTCCTTACTTTCCATTTTGAGTACTTTACATCGACTTTCCAATGTCGTTGTCATAACCCCTTCGCGATTTTTCTCGGTAACACGTCGTGAAGTGCCACTTAACCCTAGGCTTGGTGGTACACGCGATGTACCACTTTTTTTGTAACAAATACTGCACGGTGGTATCAAAATTGTACCACCAATTAAACCGTCTTTCATTGCCGTATGATACTTTAAAATCGTACCACTAAAAAAATAAAAAAAAAAATTTTTCGAGTGCCGGAAGGGTGAAAATATTTGCTATTTTTCTGTGCCTGGAAGGGTTAAGGGGTTATACTACCCAGGCGCGCTGAACAATGAACTTTTTTTTGAGTATTTTTTTCTTGATTACTAACGAATGAATTAAAATGAAATTTTGAGGCTTAATTACACATGTATTGAGGTATACAAAATTTTTTTTTTCAATTTTTGATACAAAATGACGTCGTGGCACTATATTATTTGAAAGTATGTTTTTCAAACTTGCGTTGTCAGAAACTCAGTCAATTTTCAACGGATTTACTTGAAATTTTAACTGTAGCTTCTCAGATAGATTGTCTATGGAAGTACACAGGGTTTTTAAGATTGATAAAAAACAGGTGTCTGTCTCGTAGAGACGGCCAGAAGACGTGGATCCGCCTACAACGATCGCCAATAGATATTTAAGTAAGAAATTTTATTGAAAATGAAATTAAGGAAAAAAAATTTTATTTAAAACATAACAAAAGCTCTAATTGCCAATCTGGCAATTATTGAAAATCCGTATGGTGATTTAAGTGAACGGCGAACAGTTGTATCAAAATTCCAGTTTGAAGTCAAACTTTCTAATTAGATTTTTTTTAAATTTATTCCAATCGGATTTTCATGTATGGGAGTTTTATGTAGAATCATATCCTAAATAACTTTTGTTCTTGCACTTTTTTGATAAGATGCACCGTTTTTGAGATATTCGGTTTCACCATACGGGTATAATAATTTTATTTATAATTGGTTTATGATAAGAGAAGTGTGAAATAAATATCATATATACAGTGTTCAAAACGCTCCCATTTCTAGTCTTTCGTTCAATTAGTTACATATATAATGACGAAGGTTTTACATAAATTTATTACTATTTCATCGATTCTACTACTATTTTTCGGCCGATTTACTACGATTTCGAAAATCAAAAGTCACGACCCTGAACAAAACTTTAATGATGGGAGCGAAATATCGTTCTCTCAGTAGTAAAATACATACTTATATGTGTGTGTGCATCATACCCAACAGCCATCGCTCGAGGCTTTCATTCATTTTTATGCGAGACCCACAAACCGCTTTGAACAAGAAGCGAAAACTTAAATAGAAATCATTCTCGTTTCCAAGAACTAGAGTCGGAAACCACAGCAAACGCTTTTGCCGTTAAGAGCGAAAAGAACGAAATAACATGACATTCAATACATCAGATTCAATATATACAAAGGAGGAGCATAAAAAGAGTATAAATGTGAAATCTGTACTACAAGCAGCAAACACAGCATAGCAGCGGCAGTGAAAATTTAGATTTTGATTCTTAAAAAGATAATTGAACATAGTTTAACATAACAAAATACCCTAAACAATGCTTTAATGTAGGCCGGATCTTATAACACAGTTTCTGTTCGGATGTCACCACAAACTATCGAATTTCATCGATTGCAAATTTGTTATCATGTCAGCGAGCCGATTTTCTAATTTGTACCCCCATAACCAAAATCCAAGACGTATCCACGTCAAAAATTACATTTGTGATAATCAATTTAAGGTTGTTTTTTGCCAAAAACACGAAAAAAAAAATTGATGCCAATTTATGAATTTTCAAAAAAAAAATTAAAATACTGTGTACTTCCATAGACAATCTATCTGAGAAGCTACAGTTAAAATTTCAAGTAAATCCGTTGAAAATTGACTGAGTTTCTGACAACGCAAGTTTGAAAAACATACTTTCAAATAATATAGTGCCACGACATCATTTTGTATCAAAAATTTAAAAAAAAATTTGTTGTATACCTCAATACATGTGTAATTAAGCCTCAAAATTTCATTTTAATTCATTCGTTAGTAATCGAGAAAAAAATTCTCAAAAAAAAGTTCATTGTTCAGCGCGCCTGGGTAGTATAACCCCTTAAGTGGCACTTCACGATGTGTTACCGAGAAAAATCGCGAAATGGTTATGGCAACGACATTGGAAAGTCGATGTAAAGTACCCAAAATGGAAAGTAAGAAAGATTTACAAAACTTATAACTTGATAAATTGTGAAATTAATACTTAAAATTAAATGAGGAAAAAATGAGGAAAAAATGAAAAAAAAAATCAAAATTTATGTTTGTTAAATATAAACAGCCTTATTAATAAAAAATCCCTAACACGGAGATAACTCATGTGCTAACTAACTCCGAGATAGCAAACTTATACATTAGTTAACTATTCTTATTAATAAAAATTTTTCCTCCATATAATAGCTAACTCGTATTTTATTTAAAAATTTAGTTTGAATAAGGCAACCCTTGTGCTGAATTGTACCAAAAAATACGAAAATCTTTTACATTTAAGTCATATTTTGGTTTTTTAAATCCGTTTCCTTGGAGACGATATTAAAATAAGTCATATTTTGGTTTTTTAAATTCGTTTCCTTGGAGACGGTATTAAAATAGGAGTGAAATTAGTGTTTTTAGTTTAATTGTGATTGACTGCAAAGTAATTAAAAATGGAAAATTTAAAAATTGAACGAAAGCGATCAGAAAATTGGTGTTCAAGTGATAAGGTAATATAATATAAAAACATAAATTGGATTTTTTTAATGGATCATTGCTTCTTCCAGTCTTTTATGCAAGAGTTATGCGCCGTCAAGAGTTATCAACTCCTTAACTCGAGGAAATCGGTATGTTAGCTAACACAGAGTTAACTAACGTCAGTTAACTCTTAAAATTTTTTATTAATAAGAATTTCGAGTTATCCACTGCGTAAACCATTGATAAAAATTAACTAACGTTTATTAATAAGGCTGAAAATTATTAAAAATAATTAAATTTTTCTTTTTTCTATTGTATATTAATCGCATAAAAATAAATTTAAAAAAAAAATTACTTTTCGCTTTAAAATAGAAGAAAAACCAAAAAACTCCATTATAGCGCCCTCTGGCGGACCCCTTAGGAAAAAATAAATATCAAAAATAGATTTCTCGTACGAAAAAACCCCCTATGGCAAGTTTTTATAAAAAAATTAATAACTTTTTTATCTCATTTGTATGTGAATGTACAATTTTTTAGCGTTTTCCGACTTCCAAACTTCAACGAAATTTCCGGCAGCTCGATATTGATTTTAGACCCATGGTTCCTTGGGCAAAGTGTCTTAGAATTGCCCGTAGATATATATATATATATATATATATACACTGCCGGTCAAAAAAACTTGACCGATGATAAAAAAAACCAATTTTTCGACTTTTCACTCCCATTGTATGTGCAAGTTAAGGTTTTTTATATACATTCAAGTTGAATGATAAGAGAATAGACATTTTCAATTTTGAATTGATCGATATTCGACTATTATCGACTTTTTTCGGCTGCAATCGCCTCGGCTCGAGGAAACGCGGCCAAGTCGGCCGAGCGCACCCGATCACGCATCATTGTTTATGTACTGTCAACAATCGCCAACGACAATTTTTCATCATTTGATTCCTTGTTATTATCACGAGTATGACCGTTCATGTGTAATAAGCGTTTAATAACTAAAAATACGGAAGTAAAGGAAAATTTGTCACTCTTAAGAATATAATAAAATTACAAAAAAAAGATTGATTCAATATTTTTTAAAGCAGCTTTCGTAAGTGTAATATATTAATTATGGCAAGAAATTGTCGAATTAAAACATTTACAATACATGAAACATGAGTGAAAAGTCGAAAAATTGGTTTTTTTTTATCATCGGTCAAGTTTTTTTTTACCGGCAGTGTATATCGTCTTAAATCGAAGGATACCTGTATATGAAATAGTTAAAATCCTATTTACCTCACTCAGCGCAATAAAAGGAAAGCTAAAAGACTGAAGCGATTCTCCAGAGTTTTTACTGTTGAATATCATCCTATGTGTAGTTAGATAAATACGTCCATTTTTAGTGCCTTTAAAAACTGGATTATCTTGACCTGAAAACTCCATTGCAACTAAGTCACTGTACAAAAGAATGCTGTAAGGAAAAAGACATTGCGTTATTAAATAAATGGTAATGTTTAATGTTGATATTTCTGAAATTTTAGGTTTTATTAGTTACTAGCTTGTTGGATACTTCCGTTGTTCGGGTAATAAAAACTTTTGAGTATGAAACGATATTCTTTTTCAAAATTATTTTGACATATAGTCGCTTGAGTTTTCAGTTCGGCCGAACGCCCTTTTCAAAATTTCTGAGTTAAGAATGCCACTATAGGTAATTTTTCATGATCTTTCAGATACTGCACGCAGTTGTTCTCTATTTCCATTTATTCTCGATACAGATGTTTGCGTTTGGACCATATCCACAAAGGAAAAAGATTCTAAAACAGAAATTCTTTAAAGATGAAAATTACTGTAAAAACCTAGAGCCCAAAATCTAGAGAGCAGACAATGGCACGTGTCAAAATGGGCGCCGAGCTGAAAAACCCCTAGCAAGCTTGTTTTTTCTCGCGTACCCCCTTATATCATTGTATCCAAAATGTTGGTGAAACTGTATCGCAAAAATGCACTTATTACGAATCAGCCTTTTTCTCTGGGATGACCATTCTAATGAAGAAAACTGCATCAACATGGATTCAGTAGTTTAGGAAATAGTAGGAGAGTGGTTCAAGGGACGGGGTAGGGCACTAAAGCGAATAATCATCGAATAATTACTTTATTTGTAGAGTAAGGTATTTCATTTGCTGTTTTTTATACTTAATATAATTGTATGAAGAATAAAAATTTTTTTTGCTACTACAAAGAGCTTGAGCCAACATAAGTACCAAAACCAAATATTAAAATACTTTTAGAATTAAATTACAGGTAGCGTTTAATTTATTATTAGAAATTTTATGGCTTATTGGTCATCTGGAATATTTATAGAAAAATATATAGAAATTTTTTTGATAGGAAGCATTAAGTTTTGTTTCCAAGAATTCAATGTCGAACTATCATCAGACCAACACATTGAACATGTCGTCAAAACGGTGGAATCTATTGTCAAAGAAAGTTTTCTGTGCTCAAAACAAAAAATATTAATAAAAATTCAATATTTTTTTTACAATACTTCACCGCTTTTTTTTAAAATTTGACTCGCGCCATTTTCTTTTTCAGATTTTACGTACCCCCGGAATCAGTTGATGTACTCCTAGGGGTGCATGTACTCCTACTTGGGAAACTCTGCTCTAGATTAAAGTCTCTCTATATAAACGGATGCACTTTTTGGTCGCCATGAATTAGGACCTTCAATAAATAGCCTACTCATTTTGTTTTCTGGTGTCTGTTCTGATTTGGTAAAGAAACTTCTTGGTGGTGAATCGTAAAAAAGACCTGTATTGGCTTTGCGTTAAAATATAATGCACACTTTCGCTTGGTTATGGAAATGTCCGATTTGAATAAAAGCACTTCCCAACATGGAAAATAGTAGGTCGACTAGTAGAGTACTACCATTGATTACATACACATAGATATGGACTCTTGAATTACATGCTTTCGCACTAGATGTCACTGAGTGTACGATTCCCGAATTTCGTTGATATTTTCTTAGTGAAAAGAGATTTCGGGCCAGTGCGAAAGGGGCGGCTGAATGAAAATCTGTACACACACAGGCATAATTAATTTGATTGGAACAGTTTTTGTGATCTGTTTGCTTATGTGTGAGTTTCTATTTCTACATTCTGAAAAAATAAAAATTTGTGGTTTTAGAAGAATTTTTAAAAATTCAAATGTTTTGCGATTAAAAAACAATGTGTGAAAACTATTGAATCGAAACCATTTGCTACAAAAAGCTGTACAAAAAATATAATTTTAAATATATTTTTCAAAAGCAGAATCTAGTATCTGTTTTAGATTTAGATTACTGTCAGGAGTGTTTGATTCTTTTATGAGCCTTTTACTTTTCTCGACCTTCGACGATTGACTTTCTCAATGATTTATCCTTCGTTTTTACACTAGTATAAACCCTTTTTATTTTAACACCGAGTAAAATTATTATTATCCGTTTTACGACAAATGACTAATCGTTGCAACCAATCGTTGTTATTATCCGTTTTACGACAAATGACTAATCGTTGCTGATTTTCAAATACTTGGGAAGGAATTGTTAATGACCCAAACTCAGACAAATTGCTTGTTTTATACGCTTTCAGTTTTATTAAGTTATATTTTTCGAGGAAATCAGGATTTTGATTTATCATATGTGCTATGCAATTGTGGCATTTTATTTTTAGTTTTAATGAGTGGCAAATATAACCTAAAAAACATAATTTTAAATTTTCTTCAAACTTCTGTTCAGGTGAAATGTCCAGATTCATATCCCCGCAGTGTTTCAATCTAACATCATTAGGTATTTTAGAAAATGATAAAAAAAACTCGGTTTCCTAACATTCCAGCAATTTTTATATGAGCAAACAGCTGACGCCTCAAATATCTTGGGAAGTGTCTGAAGCAATTTCGATGGTTTTTCCCATGCTGTCTGGCAACTGAAGCACGACTGATGTTGCGTCCACACACACATATGTAAACTTGTGTAGGATATGCAAACAGGATTGGCTTATTTAAGCCAAATGTATGCACATTGGCTTATTTAAGCCCAAAAGTTGCCGGCTTAAATAAGCCAAGTGTAATCTGGCACTTAGAAATATTGAATTCTATATCACTTCATTACTTTGTAATAGTAAATTTTGTTCATGAAAATAAACTTCTAATCTTTAATAAATTATCACTCGAATTGATTAGTTGACTGTTTATTTTGTGAAGCCTCTATTGGCTGGGTGCGTGATGGCAGCGCCATCTAGCGGTTGCAACTAGGGCGTAATTTTTGACATTTGAATGACCGAACGAGAATCAAACAAATAAATAATTTCGAAACAAGATGTGAGAAGAAATCGGTATGTAAATCGCAAGTGAATAAAATTCAACAAATTGTAAAAGCTTTTACAAGTCTGGTGTTGATAATTATTAAACGTTTTTTTTTAGATTCTTAGTAAATATGAGTTTATTAGTTATCAGAACCGGCTTTCAAGCTGTCACACACGACATCGCCTTTGAACCTCAGACTCCAATAAAGGGAAAAAATTTAGTTCTGGCTGAACATGTACGAGAAGTGGAAGAAGTGCGACAAAATGATCCTAACATCCCCACAATTAAAGCTCGAATTATTCGCCGTGTTACTTCCCAGAATGTGAAAATTTCATTGGCTTACTTTTTCCTCTTTACAGCAACTATCCATTTGTTTCGTTGATCTAATTTCCAACTCGCTCTTGGAAATTTGTAGAATTTGTAGTTCTTGTTCAGTCCATTGTTCTTACAATTCACTACACAACACGTTCCGTAACCCATTTTAATTTTCCTTTTAAAAATATGCGAACAACCAGATTTTACCAGGTTTCACTGACAGTGACAATTTCTCGCCCGAAGTTGTCAATTTTAGCACTTCGTGCGCTGCGATCGATTTTGTTTCCCCCACCATGTAGTTCGCACCCAGCCAATAGCTCTAATAAAAAACTGAATCCAAGAATTGACCGCCGATCTCCCATTGTGACAGTTCTTCACTTCGATAAACTCGAACACGGACTGCCCATTAAATCTCTTGAGCCTGTTCACATTGGTTGAAATAGTCCGCCTAATTCTGACAGAAACTGGCAACATTTTGGTAAGGTTCCCAGTGTTGGGCGTAATCAACTAATTTTTTTTTAGTTGATCGATCAATCAACTAAAAATTTAGTCATGGCCAATTCAGTCATGATTATTTCAATCATGATTAATGCATTAGTCATAATCATAATTGAACACAGTAATCATTAGTTTTTCAATCATCAATTTCAATCAAGGATAGGAATGATTAAATTCAATTTCACGCTAAAATTTTTGTATAGAAATGATAGTAGGCTTTAGGAAAAACAATTAAGATTCAAATAATTTCAAATGGCAAACAAAAAACATGAAATGACGTTTCTTATGACCAAATTCGTAAATCTAACTTGTTCTGATAAACGGACTTCTCTCATAACCGGACATAAATCTTGTCCCGTGAGTGTTCGCTCATGGAAACTTTCACCATCATTTGTAATTTTTTACATTTGACTACAAAAATATCAGATGTAAGCATCTCTTCATCATGAATACAATACTTACCCCTACTGAAATTAAAATCAATCATAAGAGTTAGTTTTTCAATCATGATTAGATTAAAACTAATCAATCACAATCAAAGTTACGAATGATTAATGACTTAATAATTACTTGGGCAATTAAGAGTTTTAAACCGTTTAAGTCACCCGGACCGGACGGTATAATACCAGCTGAAATTCAGAAAGTTTCAGACTTAGCCCTCCCCTGGCTCGAAACAATTTTCCAAGCCTGCATTACCCTAGTCTATATTCCCTTAAAATGGACAGAGGTCAACGTCGTTTTTATCCCCAAGGCAGGGAAAAACACACATAGCTCACCTAAGGATCTCAGACCGATCAGCCTCTCGTCTTTTCTTCTGAAGACACTAGAAAGATTGTTAGATACTCATATACGTCAAAAAATTGACCCAAATAAGTTATCTACATCTCAACACGCATACTGCAAGGGCAAGTCCGTGGAGACAGCTATGCATACTCTGGTTCACACAATAGAAAAATCACTGGACCTCAAGGAATATACAATGGTTACCTTTCTAGATATTGAAGGAGCCTTTAACAATGTCGCACCCGGGGCTATCATGGGAGCATTACAGTATCTTGGTGTAGAGGCTCCTATAGGCGAACTGATAAATCTAATGCTAACAGGCAGGATTATCAATTCAAAGCTGGGGAACTCATCTGCAAGAAGATATGTAAAGAGAGGAACCCCACAAGGGGGAGTACTCTCCCCACTTCTTTGGATACTAGCAATTAACGAATTGCTTCAAATCCTGGAAGCGGAGGGCTGCAAAGTGGTAGCTTACGCAGACGACGTTGCTATAGCTTTTTCAGGAAAGTATCCTACAACATTGAAAGAGCTAACTCAGAACGCTCTCTATAAACTATCTACCTGGACAAACAAATGCGGTTTAGCGGTTAATCCGCTGAAAACCGAAATAGTCCTCTTCACCAGGAAATATAAAATTCCTCAAATCGACCCACCCTCCATAAATGGTACCAGCCTAGTCTGGACAGACAGGGCCAAATACCTGGGTATTATTCTAGATAGGAAGCTAGACTGGAAATTGAATACTCAGGAAAGGGTTAAAAAAGCCTCAGTGGCTCTCTACTCGTGTAAACGAGCCATTGGATCAAAATGGGGAATGAAACCATACATGGTTCACTGGCTCTACACGTCCGTTATCAGACCCATACTCATGTATGGGGTAATCGTCTGGTGGACAGCTTTAGATAAAGCCGTACACCGAGGTTTGCTAGGGAAAATACAAAGAATGGCGTCAGTGTGCATAAGCGGAGCATTGAGAACGACTCCCACGAAGGCACTGGAAACCCTTCTACATTTGGTTCCCCTAGACCTATACGGCAAGCAGATGGCGGCACGCGCAGCCATAAGACTAAAAGCCTCATTAACATGGTATAGTACTGAAAAAGGGCATTCCAGTATTCTTAAGAATTTTCAGGAAGTCCCGAGAAATATAGATTATACTATATCCAAACCGTTCTTTGAAAGGAACTTCACCACTATCATCCCTTCCAGGCAACAATGGGAGGATGGTACTATACAAAACTGTAACACAGTACACTTTTACACAGATGGATCCAAATTGGATGGGAGAGTGGGCAGGGGGATCTACTCTGGTCATTTAAAGATCAGTCAATGCCTCCGCCTACCGGATCACTGTAGCGTATTTCAGGCCGAAATGATGGCAATCAAAGACGTCACAGAGTGGCTCAAAAATAATGTTGTATCATCTAGAGATATTAGCATTTTTACTGACAGCCAAGCGGCAATAAAATCCCTAGAATCTATCGCACTCACATCAAAGGTGGCACGGGAGTGTAAGGCATCTCTCAATGAGATGTCGGAATACTTCAATATCAACATCGTTTGGGTGCCAGGACATAGTGACATAGATGGGAACGAGAAAGCGGACGAACTTGCTAGGAGAGGCACGATTGCGCCAACTCTACCTGCAAAAGAGAGTATAGGCATACCTCTGGCAACGTGCAAACTCATACTAAGTTCTGAAACGCTAAACAATGCAAACCAGAGATGGACACGGGAGAGAACGTGTACCGTCACCAAATGTATCTGGCCTAAGCTAGACAAAAAACGCTCCAGTAGACTCCTCTCACTACAAAGAAATGCGATCAGCACGGTAGTGGGAATAATAACAGGGCACTGCCTAATAGGCAGACATGCCGACAGGCTCGGAGCTCCCTCAAACGACTTTTGTAGAAGCTGTGGGGATGTGGACGAAGAGGAGTCGACAACTCATCTTCTCTGTCATTGCCCAGCACTAGCTCAACGCAGAAGAACTCATTTGGGTAGTTTCTTCCTAAACGATCTAGAAGACCTAAGCGCCACAAGCGTTGCAGATCTACTCCGCTTCATCAGAAGCTCCAAATGGTTCGAGGTATAGAGAAATGGATCGTCAAGATTCGCGTGGTATCACAATGGGCCATTTCTGGCCTAAGTGTGCCTTTTTGGCAGCCACTCTAACCTAACCTAACCTAATGACTAACAAATTCAATCACAAAATCAAACATAACAAAAGCTATAATTGCCAATCTGGCAATCATTGGAGACCCGTATGGTGATATTCGTATCAAAATTCGAACAGTTATACCAAAATTCCACTTTGAAGTCAAACTTTCCAATAAGATTTTTTAAAATTTATTCCAATCGGATTTTGATGTATGGGAGTTTTATGTAGAATCATATCCTAAATAACTTTTGTTCTTAGACTTTTTTGATAAGACGCACCGTTTTCGAGATATTCACAAAAACCGTTTTCGTTCGTATGGGGGGTACCCCCCCTAATGGTCCATTTTTGCCCATTAACGAACTTAGCCTCGCATTTTACGAAAAACGGATCTGCGCAAAATTTCAAGTCTCTAGCTCAATCCGTGCGCCCGCAATCCGCGCCACAGACAGACGGACGGACATGCAGAAATTAAATATTTTTATCATTCTAAACACACTGGTGTAATTCATTTTTTTGTGCGATGACGGGATCTTGGCGTTACAAACGGTAAGGCAAAGTTAATATACCCTTAACTTTGCCTTGGTTTGACCATACGGGTATAAAAACGATATGATTGATTTCTTCAATCATTAGTCAGATTGAATTTTGCCCAACACTGCCACTTCCTCACCTTGCCTAAATGTTGCCAGTTTCTGTCAGAATTAGGCGGACTATTTCAGCCAATCTGAACATGATCTTAATGCCAGTTAACAAGACATGTCAAAAGGGTAAACTAGAATAAGAGGGTACAACTTATTCAGTTGGCCTAATATTTGTGGTTAGAAGTGAATTTGAGTTTTATACAAGCTTCAAAAAGAAAACCGTGATATCGTCATGAACTTGCCCCAGATTATTATTTTCTACACCAAACGCAAATACTTAAAATTTTTCCATTAACATTTGGGATGCGACATTTGTAGGAAAAAACCATTACAATTTATCAACCATCAAGCAAGATGATTCATATTTTTAATCTAAATTATTTCAATTTCAAAATAAAATTTACTTACTATTCACCCGCATGAATTAAGACACCGTTACTAGCGTGAGCTGTATTAAGCGACATTTTGTACAATATTTTGGAATGAAAAGTTTCAACAAAGTTAAAATCTGATTTTCGTGATAATTAGAAACTTCGTGATATTTCTTATTCTAAAACCAGGAATGGGTAAAAGGTAGCAGATGTTCCCAAAAAAGGTAGTAGATTGCGATGATGATAGTAGATTGAGCCTCTAATTTTTTGTATTTATCGCATGCACAGAACTATATAACATAGAACAACTGTCACCATACAAAGCTCTGCTGAAAAATTGTCCCAAAAGTATTTCCCTCTTTATCGTACTTGAACGCATCCACTGAACTGTATAAGGTCGCGAGATTCAAATTTAGTTTGCCGCGAAATTCAAATTTCACAAGTTTGAGACTAACTTTAGGCGCAAACAAATAACTTTAGGCGCCAACACCATTCCGAAAGTCTATTTTCCTTTGACAGCTCACGGTTTAAACGAGAGGACTACATTTATTTTTATACGGTTATCTTGCTCTTACTTGACTCGTTTTGATTTACTGAACTGTATTGAAATGGGACCATTTGAGACAGCAAATCGAGCGATCTAGTATATCTATGATCACATGACATTCAAGAAGACTTGAAATCTCTGACAAATCTCATAATGTATGGCCGGCTTAACATACTTATATTTACTTCCGCTACCATGGTTATATTTACTTCCACTGTATTAATACCATGCTTATATTTAGTTCCACTGTATTAATACCATGCTTATATTTATTATATATATTTATTAGTAGCTGTTTTTACGTATGTTTCTGCTAGTTTCGTCAGAATTCAAATTTCATTGTGGGACAGAAAGCAGATTCTGCTTCTGCTGCTGCTTCTGCTTCTGCCACTGCTGCTGCCTCTGTCCAATTGGAGTTTTCGCTTAAGAATAGCAAATAGATTTTTTAAAAATACACCGCACTGCAGTTTTTTATTGCCTTTTTTTAATTCTCTTTTGTGTATACACAAAATGTGTCAGAAATTTCGGAGAAATTAAGTATGTACATTTACAATAAATACAACATAATTATGGAGGGCTTTTTCTTGATTTTTTTCTGTGATTCAAAAAAAAAAAATTTTTTGTCCGTAATAGCGAATTTTTTTATCCGTATAGCGAAATTGTTCCTATATTAGTCATGTCCATAACTTTGAATTTCCGTAAAACGAGCGTCCGTATAGCGGGGGATTACTGTATTTACTTCCACTATATTAGAGAGATTATAATCTAGAGAGCGGACATCAGCACTTAATAGACTGTCCTACTGAGTGGAACAGTCTATTAACTCCATAGATACCCAGTGAACGAAAAATGTCTTATTAAGGCATTATAAAGGCATTATCTTAATGCATTATCTTTACCTTATTGTTGCCTTATTTTTGTATAGTCCATTTCCGCTTATATAAGGCCTTACAACTAAGGCAACATTAATAGTAGATGTTTTTTCCCCGGTGATGGCGCTGATTGCTTAGATGGTAAAAATTTCTTTATTAAAACGGTCTTTAAGCCTTAATCTATTACTTTTTCTATAAAAATATTTACCGAGTCGTTTAAATTCTCCTGATAGCCAACACAAAACTTCAACAAAAAATAACTTTTTTAGTTCACTTTTCCAACACACGCATAAAAGGCGCGTTTTTCCTGAGATGAACTTCCATCTCATTTTAATTTGGAGGCTTTTATATTATTTGTCTCATGTCTTAAAGACACTTTAGCGATAATGCCTTAATAATTTTTCACTGGGTATACTAGATCGCTCGATTTGCTGTCTCAAATGGTCCCATTTCAATACAATTCAGTGAATCAAAACGACTCAAGTAAGAGCAAGATAACCGTATGAAAATAAATATAGTCCTCTCGTTTAAACCCTGAGCTGTCAAAGGAAAATAGACTTTCGGAATGGTGTTGGCGCCTAAAGTTATTTGTTTGCGCATAAAGTTATTTGTTTGCGCCTAAAGTTAGTCTCAAACTTGTGAAATTTGAATTTCGCGGCAAACTAAATTTGAATTTCGCGACCTTATACAGTTCAGTGGATACGTTCAAGTACGATAAAGAGGGAAATACTTTTGGGACCATTTTTCAGCAGAGCTTTGTATGGTGACAGTTGTTCTATGTTCTATAGTTCTGTGATTAACTCTAATCAGAACAGTCTATAAGACTATGATTACATACGGACTGAATAAACCGACTGCTTGGACCTCTTGTGATTACACGAGATAAACTGAACCCCTCACCGACAAGTGGAACAAATTAAAATTGGGCCATTTTTATTTCAGCAACTTCGTGGTCAAAGATAATTTATGGGAATTTCGTAGAATTGTGGGGCCAAATTAAATTTATTAATAATTTTTATAATATTACTGATTTTATAAAGACAATAAAAGGGTAGAATTTTTCATAAATAAATATAGCACACGTAAATAAAAACTATTCGAGATGCGCACGCTTTGGCGTCTACAAACCGAATGATTTTTTCGAAATAAGTGGTAATATGTAGCCAATCACACTTCGCACAGTGGTTCAGGATTGAAATCCATTGGCCAAAATTCAATTTTTTTGTGATAACCAATTTGATTTTTTTGATCAAATTTGATAGTAAATAGTTCAAAAGTCGGGAATAAAAAATATTAGGTCAAAACGGTATTATGATAGTTGAAATAGACAATAAAGGCAACTCAAATAAAGTGAAAGAAGTACTAGAAGAAAAGTTATCGGATAAATATGAAATAGTGGTGCCAGAAGGACGAAATCCAAAATTATTTATAACTGGTCTAACAGTCCTATTCTGGCATTATGACTGGTCACAAGTCACAACTCGTTAGAGACGATCGGCTTGTTACTTTCTTTGTGACTGACCGAGTATTCCATATTCTTGGCGTTGGGTCACAAGAAACGTAACAAATAATTCACCTCAGTATAATTCCAGAATGGTGAATAAATTTGACAGCCGCTTTGTGATTATTTAGTTTAGTTCAGTTTTTGGTTTTGTTAGTTTTTAAAGTAATTTTAATATTTGTAAATCTGTGAAAATGGTGGAGAAAGTGCTTGTGTGCCGTGCGTGTTCAAAAAAGTGGGATGTTATTGGAAACCTGAACATTTTCAATAAAAATTTTCTTATTTCGCAAAAAAGTCTTCTTTGTTTGTCAATTGACCAGAAATCGTCTGCGTTGTACTCTGGAAATATCACATTCAATTAAATAGTGCAGGAAATAGTTTCTTTTTGTCTTGTTTTTATCTTGTTACCTGCTTGTGAGTCGGTCACAGTTTTGACAGTAGCTGAGATCAGTCGAAATTGTGACTGAACGCTGAGAATACCAAAAAGTCACAACTTGTGATTCACCTCGCTCTTGTGATCGAGTTGTGACTAGTGACCTTTGCCAGAATAAGGCTGTAAAATTCAAATATGCAGAAGACGAATTAGTTCAAAAAATTAAAAAACAAAATGAAGTAATAAGTGATTGTGACATGAAATGTATCAAAGTGATTGAAAGGCAAATTAAAAATTATACATACTATAATGCGGTTGTCGAAGTGGATGAAGATGGGTTCAAGAAAGCCATGAATGCTGGTTTTATTAATGTTGGATGGGATAGATGTAAAGTTTTTGATGGAACATATGTGAAAAGATGTTTTAAATGCTTAGGATTTAATCATCGGGCTGCAGAATGTAAGAATGAACAGGTGTGTGGCAAATGTCTAGGAAGGCATAAAATAAGTGAGTGTGATAAAAATGAGGAGATAAACAAATGTCCCAATTACAATTAAACTTAAGTGTAGACCACAATGTATTCAGTAAAGAGTGTCATGTCTTCTTAAATAAATTAAAAATTGAGAAGAAAAAGGTTAACTATTAGCAATCACGGAATATCGAATGTGTTTATCTAAATGTAGGGGAAAGTGGTTACCATTCGTACGCGGTCGTACATCGAATATTTTTCAATCCATAGCTCCAACTCAGAACATGTCCACACATGATTTTTCTGTATATTAACCCAGCCACGTGTCAGCGAAGTTTGACTTCAATTTCATTGCAGCGAGTGGCAAAACCTGGACCTATCTGTTCTTTCGCACGAAAAATAAATTGGTGCCCTTATTTTTCAGTCGTGATATAATATACTAGCAGACCCTTCGTTGGCAGCTAAAAGTTTTTTGTATAACTTTTAGAATGCCAAAAAACCATAGATAACTTAAAAAGTTTTGGGAAAAAATGTTATCCTTACAGGACCTTCCGTTTCGAATTTTGAAATTCCAACTTCAGATTCGTGATAAGTAGGGCTGCCAAAAATATGCATCTGCATATTTCTTCTCGTTATGATTTCGGCTCCGGAAGTTTTTTATTCATCCGAATCAATAAGTTTAGAAGCGAATGAAGGTCACTTGTTGTTGCATATTTCGCATATTTGACACGTTAGTGCATATTTGCATATAAATGCATATAAATGCATATAATGCATATTTAGTTGCATATTTTACAACTTTCATGAACAACCAAATTTTTTTTGTACAATTCAAATTATAATTCGACTGTTTCAGCTAGAATAAATATTAAAAATAAATAAATATCGTCGGCTAAAAGTGAAATTGTGCTAAGTCCATTATACCAAATTTGACAGAAGAACAATAAAAAACCTTGTTAAATCATTTTAATTTTCATTTAAAGAAAACAGAGTCTCATTTAAAGAAAACTGAGCCCAATTTTTCTCATTTAAAGAAAACTCAGTGTTATTGAAAGAGAATTAAACCGATTTAACAAGGTTTTCATTGCTCTTCTGGAAAATTATACCAAATGGACTTAGCACAATTTCACTTTTAGCCGACGATATGTGTTTTTACTTTCTTCTACGAAGTATAATACAGTATTGTATTCATGAAAAATTTCGACCTTTTAATTTAACCTAAAAATATCAGTTGTGGTCAACACAAAGCTTTCTTCTACAAAATCTACGACCCTGCGCAATTTACGCTAGAGCCCTGTCGCGTTGTCAACCTAAGACGACCTCCCAATAAATTCTTGGTTTATTCAAAAATATCAAAAACGTACAAAATTTGAGATAACTTGAGAACGGTAAAAGATGTCAATTTACGGTAAATGGCAAAAATGTAGAAAATGTTAACGTCTTTAATTATTCTTTTAACTGATTTGTCGAAAAACCGTTAGTTTCCCAAGTAACCTTATAGGTCGTAAAGTGGACACTTCGTCTTCAAAGGCGTCCCTATTGGTCGTAATGCCCACGACTTTGTCGACACTAGGTCGAACTATCGTCGACCTATCGTCGACAGTGGGGAAGGTCCGCCGGACCACGAAGTGCCCTATTTCACGCCCTATAAGGCATCACGACTTTGAAGGCCAAAATAGGGCTTTGTTTTACCATGACGAAATATTTTTTTGACATTTCATCTGGCGACATTTTTTGTCTTTCTCTATTCTATAGGCCGCATGAGGAGAGAAAGATAAGACAAGAATCATAAAGTTTAATGGATATATTTTGTGGAAAAAACGTTCAAAATAATTTCATACGGTGATGTTAAGGTTTTTTGTGGATTTTATTGTCACAATTTACATGCGATTTAAAGTTTACGTAGAAAGTGGTTTTGCCAGGAGCTCTATTTACGTGGGCCGTAGCAATTCTCGATTTTAGTGATATAATTTGAAAATTATTTATTCAAAGAATTTTCTTTTTTATTCGATTTTAATAAAATTCTTGTAAAAATAAAGTTATGCTGTGTACCCAAACACCTAAAATTACTTTTTATTCGATGTTTTTCCATATTGTGCTTTAAAAACAGATTTTAAATTTTCAGTAGGAATGTTTTTTTTTTCATTTCGATGAACGTCATGGCGGCTCGCGCCGTGAATGCTAGAAGCATATTCGAAGTATGCTAGAAACAAGCTCGAAGCAGATATTCATTTGCGCATGCTCGAAGCATTCTCAAATAGGGCATTGGAGTGTTCTCAAAGGCATTATGCCCTACAAGGCATTTCGTGGACGAAAGGTGGAAGGTTGGTCTTATAAGGCAGGACGACTATGAAGGCGTCTGGAGGACACTACGTCCATGAAAGCCAAAACAAGGCATTCGAACATTAGACTATCAGGGCATTTATTTAGGACACTCGGACCGCTTGACGACCACTGCAAATGCCTTGAAAGGCATCAGGCCTTATAAGGCGGATTCGCTGGTCTTGGTGTGGTCGTAACGACCAATTTTAAGACACCACGCCCTAATCCAAGTCATTATGCCTTATCTGGTTGCTTGGGTTGCAAGTAATTTGCAAAAATATATTTTTTTATATTTTAATCTAAATATCTCAATAACGGTAAAAGATAACGGATAACGGTAAGAAACAAAATTGTGCAGAATGCCATTCTCATTAATTCACTTCATACATTCAGTCAGCAAAAACCCGTTAGTTTTCGAGATAATCGCAAAAAACTGTTTTTTTTTGGAAATAACGGTTTATCTCGATAACAGGTTGAGATATCGAGTTATAGTTAAAGACAAAAGTGTGGGAAATTTTATTTTCTCCAAGTTTTGTCATACTTAAGGCCACTAAAAAACGCGTAGTTTGGGAGTAAATCGAGAAAAACGAAATTGCGATTTTTGAAAAACCGCCATTTTGGATACTTCCGGTTAACGGATTTCCACCAAAAGTTGATAGGATCGTCCCATTTCAGGACCCAACATGCCTATAAAATTTCATGGCGCTAGCTCTATTAGTTTTTGAGAAATCTTGTACACAGACTGACAGACTGACAGACAGAAAGACATTTTTGTAATGACTCCAATCGATTAAGGAGTGATCGGGAAATGTTTTTACTTTCTTCTACGGAGTATAATAAAGTATTGTATTCATGAAAAATTTCGACCTCTTAATTTTGCCTAAAAAACATTTCCCGATCACTCCTGAGTAGATTGGAGTCATATTAAAAAAATGTCTTTCTGTCTGTCAGTCTGTCAGTCTGTCTATCAGTCTGTCAGACTGATAGACAGACTGACAGACTGACAGACAGAAAGACATTTTTTTAATATGACTCCAATCTACTCAGGAGTGATCGGGAAATGTTTTTTAGGCAAAATTAAGAGGTCGAAATTTTTCATGAATACAATACTTTATTATACTCCGTAGAAGAAAGTAAAAACATTTCCCGATCACTCCTTAATCGATTGGAGTCATTACAAAAATGTCTTTCTGTCTGTCAGTCTGTCTGTCAGTCTGTGTACAAGATTTCTCAAAAACTAATAGAGCTAGAGCCATGAGATTTTATAGGCATATTTGGTCCTGGAATGGGACGATCCTATCAACTTTTGGTGGAAATCCGTTAGCCAGAAGTAACCAAAATGGCGGCTTTTTAAAAATCGCGAATTGGTTTTTCTCAATTTACTCCGAAACTACGCATTTTTAGTAGTGTTAAGTATGACGAAACCTGGAGAAAAAAAAATCCTGCACTTACGTCTTTTGCTAGAACTCGATACCTCAAACTGTTATCGAGATAAACTGTTATTTCAAACAAAATAATTTTTTTCCATTATCTCGAAAAAAAATGGTTTTTTGCTTGTTGTATATGTGAGATGAATTAATGAGAATGGCATTATGCACAATTTTGTCTTTTGCCGTTATCCATTATCTTTTACCGTTATTGAAATATTTTTATTAAAATCTAAAAAATATATTTTTGCGAATTCTTGCAAACTAACAGTTTTTCGAAAAAACTTTTGAAAAACGAATTAAAGGCAATGAAATTTTCTACATTTTTACCTTTTACCGTAAATCGATATCTTTACCGTTCTCAAGTTATTTCAAATTTTGTACATTTTGAGGTCGTCTTTGGTTGAAAAAACGATAGGGCTATAGCGTAAATTGCGTAGGGTCGTAGATTTTGTGGAAGAAAGTTTTGTGGTAGCCACAACTGAGATTTTTCTACAAGTTTTAACCCCGATTATACCATAGCCAATATTCGAAATATCTTAAAATTTAACAGTTGCAATTTAGAAACAAGTAAAACAATTTTTTGTCAGTCAAAATGTCAATCTTTTTTCACAGACTATTATTTTTTGAATTTTTTTATTTTCCACATAAGTCGAATTAAACACATTTTAACAAGTTCCGTTCACTATTTTGGGTGAAATATACTATATTTCGGATTTTGAATGTTTTTAAAGTGCATATTTAAGTGCATATTTTGCCGTTTTTAGTGCATATTATATGCGCATATTTCGCCTTTTTTAGTGCATATTTTTGGCAGCCCTAGTGATAAGCAACCCTGAAAACCTCCCAAAGCCGATTTTTGCGAGAAAAATTGGAAAAAGGACATTTCCGTTATCTTTACAGGACCTTCCGTTTAGCATTTGAAAAATCGAACACTGGATTCGCGATCAGCGACCTCGAAAACCCCCTAGTGTCAATTGTTTCAAGAAAAATTGGAAAAAGGACATTTGCGTTATCCTTACAGGACCTTCTCTCTCGAATTTTAAAAATCTAACATAGCTAAAAACCTGCTTCTGGCAACACAGATCATTTTGCAAAGAACCGCGTAAAAATCGGTCCAGTAGTTTTTGAGTTTTGTAATCTCAGACAGACAGACAAATAGACAAACATCCATTTTTATATATATAGATATGTATATATTGCAATGTATGACGAAACATCAGTAATTTATCCCCTCCTCTCTCCACTTCCTCCCTCTACCTACCACCCTCCTACCACTTCTTCCTTCCCCCTTTCCCTTTCCCTTTCCCTTTCCCTTTCCCTTTCCCTTTCCCTTTCCCTTTCCCTTTCCCTTTCCCTTTCCCTTTCCCTTTCCCTTTCCCTTTCCCTTTCCCTTTCCCTTTCCCTTTCCCTTTCCCTTTCCCTTTCCCTTTCCCTTTCCCTTTCCCTTTCCCTTTCCCTTTCCCTTTCCCTTTCCCTTTCCCTTTCCCTTTCCCTTTCCCTTTCCCTTTCCCTTTCCCTTTCCCTTTCCCTTTCCCTTTCCCTTTCCCTTTCCCTTTCCCTTTCCCTTTCCCTTTCCCTTTCCCTTTCCCTTTCCCTTTCCCTTTCCCTTTCCCTTTCCCTTTCCCTTTCCCTTTCCCTTTCCCTTTCCCTTTCCCTTTCCCTTTCCCTTTCCCTTTCCCTTTCCCTTTCCCTTTCCCTTTCCCTTTCCCTTTCCCTTTCCCTTTCCCTTTCCCTTTCCCTTTCCCTTTCCCTTTCCCTTTCCCTTTCCCTTTCCCTTTCCCTTTCCCTTTCCCTTTCCCTTTCCCTTTCCCTTTCCCTTTCCCTTTCCCTTTCCCTTTCCCTTTCCCTTTCCCTTTCCCTTTCCCTTTCCCTTTCCCTTTCCCTTTCCCTTTCCCTTTCCCTTTCCCTTTCCCTTTCCCTTTCCCTTTCCCTTTCCCTTTCCCTTTCCCTTTCCCTTTCCCTTTCCCTTTCCCTTTCCCTTTCCCTTTCCCTTTCCCTTTCCCTTTCCCTTTCCCTTTCCCTTTCCCTTTCCCTTTCCCTTTCCCTTTCCCTTTCCCTTTCCCTTTCCCTTTCCCTTTCCCTTTCCCTTTCCCATTCCCTTTCCCTTTCCCTTTCCCTTCTCCTTCTCCTTCTCCTTTCCCTCCCCCTTACCCTGGGGGGGGGGGGGTAGATATTAGTGGCTTGAAAAATCTCCCTAAGGGCTGACCTTCCTAAAGGAGAAAACCGAATCCGAATCTCTCATTGTTGTAGAAGGTAGCAGGCGAGGGGGTTTACTGAGAGGAGGGAGGGTAGATATTAGTGGTCGAAAAATCTCCCTAAGGGCTGACCTTCCTAAAGGAGAAAACCGAATCCGAATCTCTCATTGTTGTAGAAGATAGCAGGCGAGGGGGTTTACTGAGAGGAGGGAGGGTAGATATTAGTGAGCGAAAAATCTCCCTAAGGGCTGACCTTCCTAAAGGAGAAAACCGAATCCGAATCTCTCATTGTTGTAGAAGATAGCAGGCGAGGGGATTTACTGAGAGGAGGGAGGGTAGATATTAGTGGACGAAAAATCTCCCTAAGGGCTGACCTTCCTAAAGGAGAAAACCGAATCCGAATCTCTCATTGTTGTAGAAGATAGCAGGCGAGGGGGTTTACTGGGAGGAGGGAGGGTATATATTAGTGGGCGAAAAATTTCCTTGAGGAATGACTTCTATATTAATGAAAGCCGCACCCCAATCGGTTGAACGGTTCGAAAGTTGTCAGGGAAGGGGTACCAAAGGAAAAATGTAAATATATAGAAATTGAAATTAATATAGCTAAGAACCAAAAAGAAATGTGGAGGGTTATCAAGAAGTTTGTATTGAAGGAAAAAAATATTGTGAAATCACCAAGCAAATAAATCGAGGGTTTTCCCCAACAATCGGGTTTTAGAAAAAACCACTCCTGTGAGACTGCCATTAACTGGACGATAGTAGAATGGGAAAAGGGATTAGAGTTGAGGCAGAACAAAATTTATGCGGTATTTATTGATTTACAAAGAGCTTTCGAAACCATAGATAGAGATTTATTAATAAACAAACTAGAAAAACACGGTGTCAAGGAAAAAAATCTTAATTGGTTCAAAACATATCTACTGGGTAGATGGCAGAGAACATAAGTGAATAGTGAACTATCGTCAAAAATAGAAACTAAACTTGGAGTACCTCAGGGGTCAATTTTGGGGACATTATTATTTTTAATATATACGATATTGTGAAATGTTTGATCCACTGTAAGTTGATGCTGTTTGCGGATGACGCGCTTTTATATATAATGGGTACAAATGAGGAGGAATGTGAGAGAAAATTGAGTATGGATTTAAAAAAACTCAATGAGTGGCTGCAAATGAATAAATTGAAATTAAATGTGAAAAAGACGAAAATGATGGTAATTAACGGTGAATGTAGCAGAGACCTGATTGTAGATAATGAGAAAATTGAATTAGTTAATGAATGTAAATATTTGGGTGTGACAGTGGATAATAAATTAGACTTTAATAAACATGTAGACTACTTATGCAATAAAATAGGAAAGAAAATAGGTTTTTTCAAGAGAATGAGAAAAAATATTTCGACCATGTGCGCGATAAACCCTTATAATGCTATTATAAAACCGCATTTTGAATACTGTGCAACAATCTTAGACATGTGTACTCAGCAATCAATGAATAGACTCCAAAATCTGCAGGACAAGGCTATGAGAAGCATATTAAAGGTGAATAAATACTGTGCAATTAAGTTGATGTTGGAAACGTTAAAATGGCTAAGCGTGAGAGAAAGGGTTAAACTAAATGTACTCTTGTTTGTGTTCAACATGATGAAAGGCAAAGCACCAACATATCTAAGAGACTTCATCCAATATACATCGGAAGTGCAACCATATAGATTGAGGGAAGGTGACGTAAACATCAGATTGCTGAAATTCACACAGGCAAAATCGCAGAACAACCTTATTTATAATGGGCTCAAATTGTTCAATTCGTTACCTAGAAGTGTAAAAGAAGAAACAAGACAAAGAAACTTTAAAATTGAAATAATTAAATTAATTAAAGAGAAAAAAATTTGAAATCGTAACAAGTAAAAATATTATAACAGAAAAATCAATGATTGTGTAAAGAAAAAGTAAAATTATTACTAATAAAATTATTATTATTATTATTAAAAATATTAGGTCAATATCTTTAAAAATGTGTCTTTGTGGAAGCATTGAAATAGAAACTTTTTTTAAATTTTGCCAAAAAGTAAATTTCTTGATTTTTTACCAACTTTAAGTGAACACAACTTTCACATTTTCTAAGATTTTACATTCGTTTTTTTTATTTGAATGAGTGGAACCTGAACTATTTTTAAGTTAATTATAATTAAATATTTATTAGGAAACCTTTTTTAATATAAAGGATAACTTATGTACTATAAAGTCCACATATCTCTGCAAATAAATCGAGGGTTTTCCCCAAACATATATATATATAAAAAGAATTACCCATGGAGAAATATGCCACAAACAGTCCACAAAATATTATATCATGGCGAAGACATTCTCAGAAATAATCTATTACCACTTGGAGATCTATCAGAAGAAGCTCAAGAAAAAAGAAGTAAAGACTACAGGTATTTCAGAGAACATAACACCAGGAAAATGTCAAGGAATAACGCAAATGAAGACTTTTTTAACATATTGCTCGTAACATCAGACCACGGTGTGTCAACTTAGAACAAAAAGTCGATTTCATTGTATAGTTCCGATTCCAAAAAACGACGGCGCACATGTCGCATGTGTTTTTCGCTTTTCAAGCATGATGGCGCGCGTGTGGCATCTTTTCTCCGACTTGACCATGATTTGACGTTAGTTTTTTTTCTTCATTTTGGGGCACATTTTAATTCCGGTAATTTTTCAAGTATCTTTAAAAACACCGGTATTTTAGGAAGAATCAGAGAACGATTCGTTTGAGTGGGTAGAATTGAAGCAGTTGTACCTTGAAACCCGTTGTGAGCCATCAGTTTCGCCCCTGAGACTTCGCTGTCGGTTTTGCCCAAAGTTGTGACATTCTGTGCGGTTGGGGCACATCACTGCTTAAGAATTTTCCACAGTGACACAATTTAACTGCTGAAAGGTATCTCCATTTATTTGCAATTTTTGAGAAAATTTCATGGTGTATTTCTAGGTCACACAAACTACATTAATGATGTTTCTTGGGAGCCCGAGGGCGAATATTTAGCTTTAGTCAGTGAGGACCACACCTGCATACTTTTGCAGCCAGAGACGTGATTATTTGGGATCTGAGGAAGTCGAGGTAATGATCTCGGGATAGTCTTACTTTGCTGCAAAAACTTGTAATTCCTCTTCTAGTCGTTCGAGACACTCGAGCATTCCATGAAGACGGAGGCAAAGTTGCCTCAAAATCAAGCCCCACTTAAGCTTTATGGTGGGCTTTGCTGGCACTATCGCCTTCCCTATATCGTAGCTGCGTTTGATTGTAAACTGCTTTTGGGACGGCTCTGGTGCTCTAGCGCTTGGCTCGACACATTTGGCTTGTCCCTCGTCTTCACTGCTACTGCAGTAATGTGATATTTATTTAAAAATAACAAAACAAAATGTGATATCTATTTAAAGATATATTGAAATTTAAAATAAAAAAAAATTTAAAAGATATTGGTTTTTTATTGTTTTTTCAAATTTTTATTGGATTTTCTAGCGAGAAAAATGTATCAAGGGCACAAACGAAGTTTAGCACAGACGAGAACTACCCAATACTCAAACCAAAATAGTTACTATTCCAAGCACTGAAGCGTCGCAGTCAATAAGCAAGAGTTGGACGTCTATTGTTATACAGTATCGGACAAAAGAAATTGAATTTTTTGGTTAAGGCTAATGAATTGATAAACGGTATTCAGAAAAGTTGTTGCACACTTTTTAGTTGTTTCTACACGATATTGAAAAAAGAAGTATATTTAATGTAAAAAACATATAATTTGTTACCTTTAAACGAATAAATATATCAAATTCAATTACTGTTGTCGTTCCTAATTTCGTTTTTGTTAAAAAAAATCAATTAAAGACCTGATATTATAACGATACTTTGATATATTCAGAGAACCCTCAACACGTGCAACAACTTTTCTGAATACCGTTTGTCAATTCATAACCCCCCTGAAAAGTTAGCTTTAAAACAAAAAAAATCAATTTCTTTTGTCCGATACTGTATATTGTCTATGCATCAGACCCATTTGTTTCGAGCATTAGACACCAATAGAAATCGCCACATTTGGAATTAGATGAAGAAACTAGAAAGTTACTACATGATACAAACCCCTTTCAAATTATAGATGAAATACAAGAATTACCCCTAGACAAAATTTAATTAACGATCGATGGTAATGAAATCTGTATGATAAACCAATTTTAGTTAAATTGTTATTTAATTTGGTGTTACTAATAAAATCTACTTTAACAATAAATATACTATGTTTAACTACTTATAGAATTTCACAAAAATTTAATAATAGTAACAAAAAATCATATTTTATGATATTTCAAAATTATTCAAATCAAAACAACTACTTTCCTACTAAAGAATGAACAGAACATGAAAAGTTGGGTTTTATTTGACAATATCGCAGAAACTAGTTATCCGATTTTGATGAAACTTTATGATAAATAAAGGTTGAAAACTCTTTTATTTAATAAAAAAAAACCGCGTTTTAAAACTTTCAATGGATCAAAAGATATTGAATTTTGACCAATAGAAAACGATCTCGAACCACTGTGCGTCGTTCCTATTACACTCAAACTGAAATTTTTAGTTTTCGTTCGTATTTTCGTACCATCATTCCCACTTTGTCTCTTGCCCAACATTTCGAGAAGTCAGATGCTTTCCACGCCAATGTAATCACGGTCTAAGGAAGTTAGAAAAGCTTTTTTCCTACATTGGCCTACATTACACGCGGCAACTTTAAACCGATACTCGATACAAAAAGTTGCTCGTTTGTGCTACACGCGGAGACAAGTTGCCGGAGACTTCTGTATATTACACAGTGAGTGTTTCATGTGTGTGTGAAGTTGTGTGAAGAACGAACCCGTCCTTTGTGATTTTGTGCTTGTGTGCGTATTTTGTCGCCTTGTTTCTACTTTCGGAACTGGCGACATTAGCCACCACTTCCCTCACTTCTTGCGCCTATACTTAGGAAAAGTCGCCGCTTAAAGTTGCCGCGTGTAGGGTAGGCCATTAGACCACGATTAGATGCAGACACACTGAACCTCTCGTGATTACACTGGTTGAGCTGAACCCAAACAAAAATGAAACGAATGGAAATTGGGCCATTTTGTTTTTAATTTCGTGTTTGTGAAAAGTTTTTTTTTGTATTTAATTTCGTGTTTGTGAGTGTCAGATACACCGGGGTGTTGCTCGTATGCTTCAATCAAAGCCGTTGTCTGACTTTTATTCCAGTTTGCCATTGAATAAACAAATTTTAGCTAAACAACATGTACGCACTCTACGACGATCACAGAGTAAATAATTTTTTTGTAACAAGTGGGAATGAATCAGCCAATCAGCATTCGTACCGCTCCTTCAACAACTGAAATTTTTAGTTTGGGTTCGACTTTTCGTGTCATCGTTCCCACTTCGTCCCTCGCCTGTAAAGAGTCGATTTGTGGCGCCACACTAAGCGCGTGTAATCGTGCTCTTAGAACAGTCTGTAAACAATAGGGCTACTCACTCTTTTTCGTAGTTGGTTGTAAACTCGTAGAATCGTAAATAAAATCGTAGTTTTTTGACAGTTCTCCATATACATTTTTTTACGACGAAAACTACAATCTACCACACTCGAAGGTATGGCAAAACCGTAGTTTTTGTCGTACTTCTAATAAAGTGAGGTTAAGACATGTTTGGTCACATGTCAACTTAGTTCCAACTCTAAAATGAACATTGGAAAAGTAAGTAAATTAAAGTATTTATATGATTTAGTATAAATTAAGAGTTAAAAAATGCTTTAAACAATTTAGGTAAAAAAATAAATAAAAGAGTCAAAAATTTATGACAAAACCCACAACCTCTAGTAAAGCGCTGCTCAGGTTTCGTTGTACTTTTCCATCGTAGATTTACATTACAATCTACGATTTTACTAGGTCTGTTCGATATAAGTCCTGGACTTACTCCGAGTATTTTTACTTTACTCCACAAAATGGCGCATTTTCTTACTCTGAATTTGTTTTTATCGAACAACTTGGAGTAAGTTCAGAGTAAATCACTAACTCTATATTATGAGTTTATAATTATAGATTATAAAATATAACAAATATAATAAATAAAACCCGAAACTACTCAAAAATATATATTGGAAATAATTTATGATGTCTTTTGTTGCATTTCTTCTTCCAAACACTGTAAAAGAGAGGTTATGTCTGACAAATATCAGCTCTCAAAAGTTTACTCCAGCTAAAAGCAAGAGTAAGTTCGGAGTAAGTTCGGAGTAAGTCCAGGACTCATATCGAACAGAAAAGAGTAAAAAATTTTACTCCGAGTAAGTCCAGGACTCATATCGAACAGACCTACTATCTACGATAAAGAGTGAATTGCCCTAATTATTCCAATTATTAAAACCACGTCCTTCAAAATTGGTTTGATATTCCAGACATGAGATTTTTACGTATATTGACCGATTTAAGTTATTATTTGTAATAATCAATTATACTTGATGATTACAATTAATAACTTAAATCGGTTAACACGGCCTTTACACGCGACAGTAGAGCTGACACAGTCGGTGACACAGTCTCGTGTAAATGCTTACTGGCACTGACAAATCTGTACTGACGGGATTTTTTTGTAGTCAGTACAGACTAGAGAGCCTATAACCTAGAGAGTGGCCATGGGGACATCTAAAAATGGCCGCCGAGCTGAAAAACGAGCGCCAAAAACTTTAAAAATTTGATTCATTGTTATAAATAATTGCCAAAATATCTGAAGGTGGTTAATATATGTAAAAATAGCATGTTTAAGGTATCAAAAAAAATTGGAAACTCATAGTTGTTTTGATAAATTGTTTACAGACTGTTCTAATCTGGAGAAAAAGCTGTTCTAACTGACCTAATAGACTGTTCTAATTGGAGTTAATAGACTGTCCTACTCAGTAGCACAGTCTATTAAGGTAGCATGGCCACTCTCTAGGTTAAAGGCTCTCTAGTACAGACATGCCAGTAATTTGACATTTCAGACTCTGAAGATGGCGGAAATTGAAGAATTTGAGGTAAATCTATTAATTATGAATCCACTTTTTTTAATTCATTTTTTAACTTTTAGAATTCTTAGACTGGCGAAAGAAGACTAACTAGGAACGAGATAATTAAAATAATAGAAGCATACGAGCAAAATTCATGCCTCTGGAATACGAGGGACTGTAGCTGTGTTACAAACGAAGTCATTTTGAAAATGAATTGACTGCCAGTTCGCTAAATGTCTTATAAATCGTTGTCAGTATTTTGACATTTGGAGTCTGTGCTACTGACAGACTTTACAGTCTCGTGTAAAGGCCGGGTAAGGAGCAATTTTTATAGGTCTCATGGCCCACTTTCTAAATTATAGGCTCTGTACCTTATATATGCGCTGTGGGATGCACGGTGTGTCAACTCAGAACAAAAATCATTTTCATTTTTTTAATGCCGATTCCAATATTCAGGCCGCGCACGTTTGTTCGACATCTTAAAACCAGCATGTGTTTGACGTGACGTCTAAAAAGTTCCATTCATGTTGTTGTTCTAAGTGCTTAAGTGAGGTTAAAATTGGTTTGGTTAGAAGCAGAAGGGAATTTTTCGTGTGTTGAACATTTGGTTGCAATGGTTGGAAAAATTAAGTGGAGTGTACCATTTTGCACCAATATAGACAAAAAGTCTCACCGATTTCCAAATCCGAAAAACAGTGCAGCAAATTTCGCGAGATGGAAATGCATATTAAAAGTAAGAAATTTGACGAACTTTTTTTTAGATGTATAGTAATCCCTTTTTGACAGAAATGATTGAAAGTGATGGTGAGAATCTTCCTGCTATGCACAGTACCCAGTTTCTTCAAAATTTATTGCGGGTGTTAGTGTTAGACCAAATCAAGAAGTGCTGAAATCACTACAAATTCATCATCCAGGTGAAAGTCATGTTCCTGTTCAACATTCGAATGAAAATATCAACACAAATTTATCTGGTATGTCTTTTATTTATTAAGAATTTCTTGTCCTATACTAATAATATTGCTTCTACAGAAATAAATGAATTTGCCGAACGAAATGTTTTGCAATTAGTTTCAAACCAAGGACGACAATTAACTCCTCAAACTGCGTCTTCAGTTCCAATAAAAATGAACAAAAGATTTAATGGAAAATAAATTGAGGTGTTATGTTAATGTAAAAAAAAATATTAAAACAAATTTAAAAAATAAACGAAATTCTTTTTGATTTAATTTTTCAGGTTTTACCAGAAATGAAAAGAAAATTATCAAGAGCACATTTTCCTATCCTATGCACAATCCGATACACAAACCAAATATAAGTAGTTCCGATTCCATTAACTGGAAAACAGAGCGTCGCAGTCGATGAGCGAGAGTTGGTGATCTATTAGTGTATATATTATCTATGGTGGGATGCTGTAGCAGGGTAGTAAATGAGGCTGTTCACAATAGGCGATGCGCCACGAGTCATGGGCATGCCGGTGCAACATAGTCTATTTTCGTGTTCGCTGCGCCACGATTCTTGCTTGCTCTTTTGCCCTGCTACATAGTTACACGTTTCATTTCAATTGTGTGCGTGTGTATCGCTAGAAATAGGAACTAAAACTCGTTACGTCTTATATGTGTGTGTGCTTTGCTCCGTTCAACCAGATTCTGGAGTAGCGCAAACCTCAAACCTTTCCCGAAACCATCTTGCCCGTAACTTGCTCGTTGCGCCGGCATGCCCATGCCCCGTGGCGCATGGCCTAATGGTTGAATACTCCGCCTAACTAGGACGGAGACTGGCAACATTAACACGCCATCCACACCTGCCGGAAACATTGACAGAACTGTTAACAGAAATGTCATTAGAAAAGTTTGTTGTGACGTAGATGAGCTGATTCTGCCATGACATTTCATTTTCAGAAATGGCGTTGAACAGTAAACAACTGAGTGTAGTAAATATTTTAAAGTGCTTACTAGAATTAAAAGATCCAGAAAGTAAGGAATATAACACAAAGACACGGGCTTATTGGGTCAATTCTTGAGAGCTCTAAACTTTTTTTCAATTCGGGTACATATGATGATCTCAGTGATTTCACTTTTTTCTTTAACATTTCCTGAAAATGAAATTCGGCCTTCAGCTGCTCACACGAAGCCTTTTTCAAATCATTTCTGTTGTAAAGATTAGTTTTGGTAAACGGTATTCGTTTATAAAACGGAACGTCTCTCCACATGAAAAATTACAATCCGCCATCTTAAATTCACGAATGTCAAATTTCCGTCACCATTTCTGCTAGCAAAGATGTCAGCAAAAACTATCTGACTTTTCTGTCGTAACAGCTGACATTTCAGTCTTCACTAGATCTTCACTAGATGTAACAGTGACGGCATTCATGGCAGGTGTGGATTGTTAGTTATACATCCCATTGCCCACTCTTTAGATTACAATCCGCACAAGTTCTGAATCAGAAAATAATATTAATTTTGCCGTCGAGGATGTGGTTATCAACGGCAATCGCAAAATCGACATACAGTGAGTGGAAAAAGTCATCGTACGGTCACGATTTTTGAATAAAATACTAAATATCTCAAACACTATATTTATTTTTCAAATTCTGGTTACAGGATTTTGTTGCCTAGACAATTCTTTAGAGATCTGTAAAAAAAGAGATAAAAAAAATAATTTATTACTTAAATTTATTACTTTAACTAAAAATATGCTTGTTTAAGAGCGGAAAAAGTCTTTGTACGGCTATTAAAAGAACCAAAAAATATGGGCTAATTTACCGTTAGTATTTGGTTCGGTATCCATTAGATCGAATTACTGCTTAAAGTCGCCTGGGCATCGATTCTACCAACTTCCGGGGTTATTGTTGCCCAATTCTTCTTGCAACACAAATCATAACTCCATGCTTTCCTTTTGAAGCTCCATATTCTTTTTACGGCACAAAATTGGCCTTCCTTCCGATTGAAAAATGTTAAATTTACTCTCGTCAGTAATATTTACTATTTACTGACTAATATTTACTGACGAGAGTAAATTTAACATTTTCCAATCGGAAGGAAGACAAATTTTGTGCCGTAAAAAGAATATCGAGCTTCAAAAGGAAAACCTCAAGCATGGAGTTATGGCATAGAAAAATATACCCTCTCAATTCCCTCTCAAATGCGAAGCGAGAGGCCGTTGCTCGCGCTGCAAAGAAGAGATAGCGCGACTTTCCCCTCATTTTAGGGGAAATATTTCAAAAATTTAGTTCTGAGCAAAAGTTCTATTTAAGTATTTTTTTCTATGGTTATGGTTTGTGGCTGCATTAGCGCGGCGGGGGGTGGGTAGGCTGCTATTTGTTGATGAGGTTATGGAACAGTATGTGTATGTTGACAAATTAAAACAAAATTTACATGCTAGCGCTGAAGAAATGGGACTAAGGACACGTTTGTGTTTATGCAGGATAACGATCCGAAGCATAGACCACTCAATACACGCTTATGGCTGCTCTACAACACTCCCAAATATTTCCAAACGACAGCCCATTCTCCTGATATAAACCCCCTCGAACATTTATGGGACTTGCTTGACAAGAAAATCCGCAGCCACACCATTACTAGCGAGAAAACGCTTAAGGCGGCGTTGCAAGAAGAATTGGGCAACAATAACCCCGGAAGTGACCCGGAAGTTGGTAGAATCGATGCCCAGGCGACTTTAAGCAGTAATTCGATCTAATGGATACCGAACCAAATACTAACGGTAAATTAGCCCATATTTTTTGGTTCTTTTAATAGCCGTACAAAGACTTTTTCCGCTCTTAAACAAGCATATTTTTAGTTAAAGTAATAAATTTAAGTAATAAATTATTTTTTTTATCTCTTTTTTTATAGATCTCTAAAGAATTGTCCAGGCAACAAAATCCTGTAACCAGAATTTGAAAAATAAATATAGTGTTTGAGATATTTAGTATTTTATTCAAAAATCATGACCGTGCGATGACTTTTTCCACTCACTGTATTTGCTAGTCGCAATTTGTGATTTTACTATGTATCCCAAATGTCGATGTAGTTTCTGTTTAACCCTAAACCCCAGAAGTGAGCCTGTCAGTCTCAAATCAAATATTAAATGCAAGAAACTATGCCTGTAAATATTCAGGTTTTCGTAAAAATGACTAGAAAACGTTTTTATTTCTAAATATTTCTTTAATTCTAAATAAATACACATCTCTTTTTGATATTTATACTAAGAGACTCAGAGTCTTACTTTTGAGAAATCGTTAGGTTTCAAAATTAGGGGTTTAGTGTTAATGCGATTTTGCAGTATGTAGGTTATAGGTTGTCTAATGTGGACAACCGCTTAGAATAAGGAACTCTAGATTCACATTCCAATAATTTTTATACGGATTTGTTTTTGTAATTTGGTGATTAGTTGTCTGAAAAATTGTTTTGTTTTTGGAGAAACTAATTGTTTTTTTTGTGAATATTTTTGGATCGTATTTCTATAAATATATTTCTTAGCAAAACTATGTCAATGCTAACTGGAAATTTTTGTCTAAATGACTTTTTACCTTTAATATTTTGTGCACTTTCTTTGCCGGTTGCGAGTTTTATGTGGTTCGGGAATATCGCGTTATTTGGGGCAATGCAATCGGAAAATTTTGATGGTACCAGATAATTAAAGGGTTCTCCAATAAAGGCTACCTCACGCTTAACTAGAAATTACGTTTCAATAGAAAACAATTCCAAGCAGGGCTGGCTGAGTTCTTTTTGATTTTCGATTGTGTGGATGTGGCACAAAATTTCGCTTTTTAGAGCCTGTTCACATTGGTTGAAATATTTCGCCTATGACAGAAACTGTCAAAATTAATGCAAAGTGAGGAAGTGGGACTGTTGATAGAAAAATTCCTCAAAACTAAAAGATCCATTTTCAGAGTTTCGCTTGGTGTGGTGTGATTGGTTGGCTGCATACTAAATGTGTTCCATTGTTATTATGGCTAAAGTTCAGTTTAGCGACAATGACGCTAGAGATTTTTCGTGTATAGGGAGGGGTAGATAGAAGTATCCCCTATCCAAAATGGGTATTTTTAGCCGTTGCTCGCCCCCCCCCCCTGCCCCCTCCAGGGGTCCTCAAACTTTGTATGAAACTTTGTTCTGGGGGTGGTAGGGGGTGTGTGGTGCCTCAAATGAAAGGTAATGAAGAGTGCATTCCAAAAATATATAGCATGATAGGGTTTCCCCCCTCACCCTTCTATTTATACCCCATCGAAACAAAGTGGAAGTTTGCAACAAAACTACTTTTACTAGCACAATTTCGGTTCGCAAACATTATACAAGTGGTTTGAAATGACTGCTGACGCTGTTTTAATTACAAAATTTCATTTTAGAATTTTCATAACCACTTTTCTAACGAAAACATAACAAAAGCTATAATTGCCAATCTGGCAATTATTGAAAACCCGTATGGTGATTTAAGTGAACAGCGAACAGTTGTATCAAAATTCCACTTTGAAGTCAAACTTTCCAATAAGATTTTTTAAAATTTATTCCAATCGGATTTTGATGTATGGGAGTTTTATGTAGAATCATATCCTAAATAACTTTTGTTCTTGGACTTTTTTGATAAGATGCACCGTTTTCGAGATATTCACAAAAAACGATTTCGTTCGTATGGGGGGTACCCCCCCCTAATGGTCCATTTTTGCCCATTAACGAACTTAGCCTCACATTTTACGAAAAACGAATCTGCGCAAAATTTCAAGTCTCTAGCTCAATCCGTGCGCCCGCAATCCGCGCCACAGACAGACAGACGGACAGACGGACAGACGGACAGACAGACGGACAGACGGACAGACAGACGGACAGACGGACGGATATGCAGAAATTAATTATTTTTATCATTCTAAACACACTGGTGTAATTCATTTTTGTGTGTGATGACGGGATCTTGGCGTTACAAACGGTAAGGCAAAGTTAATATACCCTTTGGTTTCACCATACGGGTATAAAAAAACTTCAGTTACAAACCAATTTTACTTATGAGCTCCGGCGGACCCCTCAGAACGGACAAACTTTTCAGTCACACCCCGCTTTTTCCCACCGCCCTTTTCCCATGACTTCTGTAAAGTTGGCCCTCCATTACCATGACTTTTCCCAACTGCAAAAAAATAGAGACACATTTATGTGAAGATACCTTGGCGAGAAAGGGAGATAAGAATCAACTGCAAAAATTTGTTGGCAACTGCAAAAATAATTTTCCCTCTTTATACCCGTATGGTGAAACCAAAGGGTATATTAACTTTGCCTTACCGTTTATAACGCCAAGATCCCGTCATCGCACAAAAAAATGAATTACACCAGTGTGTTTAGAATGATAAAAATATTTAATTTCTGCATGTCCGTCCGTCTGTCTGTCTGTCCGTCCGTCTGTCTGTCTGTGGCGCGGATTGCGGGCGCACGGATTGAGCTAGAGACTTGAAAGTTTGCACAGATCCGTTTTTCGTAAAATGCGAGGCTAAGTTCGTTAATGGGCAAAAATGGACCATTAGGGGGGGGTACCCCCCATACGAACGAAATCGTTTTTTGTGAATATCTCAAAAACGGTGCATCTTATCAAAAAAGTCCAAGAACAAAAGTTATTTAGGATGTGATTCTACATAAAACTCCCAAACATCAAAATCCGATTGGAATGAATTTTAAAAAATCTTATTGGAAAGTTTGACTTCAAAGTGGAATTTTGGTATAACTGTTCGAATTTTGATACGAATATCACCATACGGGTCTCCAATGATTGCCAGATTGGCAATTATAGCTTTTGTTATGTTTTTTTTTTGCCGATTTTATGGTTACAGTTGACGGACTTCAACTTTTTTATAGCGATTTCTACTACAATCACACATTGTCCCTGTAAGTGAATAGTGAGCACAGACACATACAAAGTGCTATTATAGCGTAGCTGTCATTTTTCATGTAGTTCAAACACACACATGCAGCTGTATAGCTTTATTTCTATGCTAATTTGAACCTTATATTCATAGCAAGTATAAACGCTATCCCTTCCAGTTTTACAAATTTATAGCAAACATATCAAACCTTATGATATAGATATAATGTTCAAATTGGCATAGCAATAAAGCTATAGAGCTGTATAATTTTCAACCACTACATGAAAAAAGACAGCTACGCTATAATAGCACTTTGTATGTGTCTGTGCTCACTATTCACTTACAGGGACAATGTGTGATTGTAGTAGAAATCGCTATAAAAAAGTGGAAGTCCGTCAACTGTAACCATAAAATCGCCAAAAAAAAGAGGGGAAATTATTTTTGCAGTTGCCGACAAATTTTTGCAGTTGATTCTTGTCTTCCTTTCTCGCCAAGGTATCTTCACATAAATGTGTCTTTATTTTTTTTGCAGTTGGGAAAAATCATGGTAATGGAAGCGCAGTTTTTGGTAAAAAAAATTCGTCTTTCCCCTCGTTTCACGAATTCTACTTTTTTCAGTGGGGTATAAATCGAAAGGTGAGGGTGGAATATTATCATGCTATATATTTTCGGAATGTACTCTTCAATACCTTTCATTTGAGGTACCACACATCCCCCATACAAAGTTTCATACAAAGTTTGAGGACTTTTGGAGGGGGCAAGAGGGGCGAGCGACGGCTAAAAATACCCATTTTGGATAGAGGATGCTTCTCTCTACCCCTCCCTATACACGAAAAATCTCTAGCGTCATTGTCGCTAAACTGAACTCTTGCCAGTTTACCGTTTTAACGCATCGAACCAATCGCCGGGGACAAAAATTAACTGCACCAGTGTGTTTGCGATGACAAGAGATTTCAGATTTCCGCATGTCTGGCCGTATGTCCATGAACACAATAACTTTCGAAAGAATTGAAATAGAGAATTAATATGTTTACAGTTGCGCTTCTCGTAAATAGGAAGGCTAAGTGCTTTAACGGGCAAAATTGAACCATTCGTTCGTTCTACCTTGTAAATACAAACGTAACAGTTTTTGTACAAACGGTTAATCTTATGGGAACGGTATAAAGCAAAGTGTGTTTAAAATAAAGATTTTACATAGCCTTTTCATACATCAAAATCCAATCGCCTCCCCCTCATCCCTTCTTACACAATACGATTTCTTTCCATAAAAATTATTGCCTGTTTTCATATAGAGTATTTGAACATTGGCACTCGGCAATTGTAGCTTTTCTTATTTTTAATACCTACATTGGCCTTAAATTTTGTACCAAGGGTTTTTAGTTTTTGAAATAATTGTTATTTACTGATGATCACTTCAGCACCCACTGATTTTCTTGAGAAAAGGTAAAAATGATATCGTCGGCTAACAGTGAAATTGTGCTAAGTCCATTTGGTATAATTTTCTAGAAGATCAATAATAAGCTTGTTAAATCATTTTAATTTTCATTTAACGAAAACATAGTCCCATTTAAAGAAAACTGAGCCCAATTTAATTCTCATTTAAAGAAAACTCAGTGTTATTGAAAGAGAATAAAAACGATTTAACAAGGTTTTTATTGTTCTTCTAGCAAATTTGGTATAATGGACTTAGCAGAATTTCACTCTCAGCCGACGATATATCAAAGCTCAATAGATTTAAAGCTTGTACAATAGAATATGCTTAAATGCACAACGATTTTTGTCGTAGTTTACTTGCATTTATCCGTGTTATGCATTGATGCATAATGAACATATTTTGACCTGTAGTTTAATAATCCTAGAAACATTTGCATACAAAAACTTTACAAAAAAAAAACATGTGTGTGCAGTGCACACGCGGTAGAAGTGAAACCTTAGGAAAACTAAACAGCGAGAGAATGAGACGAATGCGGTATCAGGTGTGGGATAGTTATAGCGTTTATTTATTATAATATTGGTACCAAGTTCAAAAGTCATATTATATTTTTATTGAAAATCTAATACCGGATTCATGATCAGCGACCCCAAAAACCCCCTTATGCCGATTTTTCCGAGGAAAAACGGGAAAAAGGATATTTATCCTTACAGGACCTTTCGTTTCGAATTTTGAAAATCTAATATCGGATTCGTGATCAGCGACCCCAAAAACCCCATAGTGCCAATTTTTCCGGGGAAAAATGGGAAAAAGGATATTTTCATTATCCTTACAGGACCTTCCGTTTCGAATTTTGAAAATCTAATACCGGATTCGTGATCAGCGACCCCAAAAACCCCATAGTGCCAATTTTTCCGGGAAAAATGGGAAAAAGGATATTTGCGTTATCCTTACAGGACCTTCCGTTTCAAATTTTGAAATTCCAACACCGGATTCGTGATCAGCGACCCCAAAAACCTCCTTATGCCGATTTTTCCGTCGAAAAACGGGAAAAAGGATATTTGCGTTATCCTTGCAGGACCTTCCGTTTCGAATTTTGAAAATCTAATACCGGATTCGTGATCAGCGACCCCAAAAACCCTAAAATGAAAATTTTTCCGGGGAGAAATGGGAAAAAGGATATTTTCATTATCCTTACAGGACCTTCCGTTTCGAATTTTGAAAATCGAATACCGGATTCGTGATCAGCGACCCTAAAAACCCCATAATGCAAATTTTTCCGGGGAGAAATGGGAAAAAGGATATTTGCATTATCCTTACAGGACCTTCCGTTTCGAATTTTGAAAATCTAATACCGGATTCGTGATCAGCGACTCCAAAAACCCCATAATGCAAATTTTTCCGGGGAGAAATGGGAAAAAGGATATTTTCATTATCCTTACAGGACCTTCCGTTTCGAATTTTGAAAATCTAATACCGGATTCGTGATCAGCGACCCTAAAAACCCCATAATGCCAATTTTTCCGGGGAAAAATGGGAAAAAGGATATTTTCATTATCCTTACAGGACCTTCCGTTTCGAATTTTGAAAATGTACATAGCTAAAAACCTGCTCCTGGCAACATAGATCATTTTGCAAAAAACCGCATAAAAATCGGTCCAGTAGTTTTTGAGTTTTGTAATCTCAGGCAGACACAAACAGACAAACAATAAAACATCCATTTTTATATATGTATATGTATATATTGCAATGTATGACGAAACATCAGTAATTTATCGCCTCCTCTCTCCACTTCCTCCCTCCTAACACTTCTCCCTTCCCCCCTTCCCCTTCCCCCTTCCCCCTTCCCAACACTCTTGTTTACGATAAATTGACCGGCACCCATCTGTATTCTATCTCATTTTCTCGCAGGCTAAAATATCCTATCTCTTTACTGTCGCTTTTTCGTTTCATCGAGTTTGAAATCACTCACAACGCCGCTAAAGAAGTTTTCACTTCAAAAACAATGTAATTCAGATATCATATAAGTAAAGTTTCGCTAATTCGGCATTATAATTGCGAGGGTAGTTCAGATTACCGAAAAATTCGAACTAACGCTAGAAAAGCCACTGAGTCTGTGTGAGATGCAAATCGAGTGCTATTTTGGCTGAACTTTTTTTTAGCATGTATGTACTTACATATTCTGTCCCTACGAAATTAGATTTCGAGTTGCAAATAAAATTTGAATCGGAATTCGATTACAGGGTACCAAATATTATACCAATTACAGAGAACCAAACCAAGTAATTTGAGTTCGGATTAGGCTCATATTCTGATTACCGGGGACTTGGATTAGAGTGTACTATCCAGAATGTCACACGTCGTACTGTTCGGAAAAAATTCCACGAAAAATATCATTTGTATCGACAATATTTTGCAGTTTGTAGGAACACTAAACACACAATTCATACAGTCATTCATAATATGACGAGTACTATGATTTTATTGGTAATACAAATTTTGACTTGTATACACGTCAGTATCCGCGAAAGGGTTAAAATAAACAAAAATCACAGTTAAAATAAACAAATAAGAAAACCCAAGAGAAACTCATATTAAAATATCTGACATGAACAACTTATGACTTTCTTATACCAAATCTACGTGCCCGCGCTATGTGTACAATAACAATAATAAAATGAAATATTAGTTTACATAAAAACATTTTTTTTCGGAAATTGATAAAATATCGCGGTATCTACGGTAAAGTACGGATAGACGCCGCACCATTCGGAAAAACGTTATGAAAAGTGGTATTTTCAAAACTCCCATATCATTTTTAATCTATTGGATAGGTTCATCATTCAGCTATATCTCTGTCAAATTTCAGCACCCTGGATCGAGTAGGAAAATAACAGGGGGAAAATAAAAAGGATCGAATTTTGGTACGGATAAATGCCCCGTCTGGATAGACATCCCAGTAGGTACGGTTAGATGCCCTTGGGTAGAACGAATAAAAGTAATTATTATTTATTGAAAAATTAAATCTGTGTCCAGCGAATATATTAGATTTGATACAGTACAAGAAATTGAACGATGTGGAAGATAGACGGCCGAATACTTGAGCTACTTTTAGACGCCATTGTTTTAGACTTTAATTGCTTCAGAACTCCTTTTCCGATATTTTCTGCCTCAACTGTGAATGGCGGTCAATAAAATGTTTTATATTAGCTAAAATTTATTCTTATATTAGCTAAAATTAATTCTACTTTTTCAGGGGTTAGTAAACTGGAATCTATTCTTCGAGATATTTCATGTCCTCCTATGTCCTACTCCCTACCAAAAAAGATTTATACTAGAAGCTAGAAACGGATAGAGGGAGCTAGAAACGGATAGAGGGAGCTAGAAACGGATAAAAATACCTATTTCACATAGGGGACACTTCCCCCTTCCTCACCATACACACATCAAATATGTAGCGTCATTGTGGCTAAACTGAACGAAATTTGATAAGGGATGGAAAAAGGGTCGATTACCCTATTATTTGACATTTTCTAGTGAATTGCAAAAAAAAGTAAACTTTAGTTTTGATATTTGTTTCAAAATATGCAATCAGTTTTGAAGCGCGACAATTATAGGGAAGAGCCGGATTGAAAATGAATGGCTATATAAATATATGTTTCCCTACCCTATAATAGTAATTTTAATTCACAGTTAGTTCTACTTCAAAAAAGAAAACTTTTGGTTTTTGCATCGGAAGATTGGTTGCCGAGCTGTAACCAAAAATCGGGTTTTCGGTCAAAATTTCCCCCTCCAAAACACCTTGTCGCCTATTTTTCGGTCTGCTACAACAACATATCCAAAAATCGTCAAAATCGGAGAGTTCGACCCCGAGTTCTTTCGTTGTTAGTAATATATGAGCGTAATATTTAGCCTTTGTGCAAACTTCACCCCCTGGCGGACTTATAAGGTCCAAAAAACAAGAGGTATTGCCTTGCGGTTTACTAGAAACGCAACTGTACAAAATTTCAAACCTCTAGGTCAATCCTTTTAAAAGTTATGGTGTTCATGGACAGACGGACGAACAGGCGAAAATCAAAATCTTTTATCATCCCACACACCTTGGTGTAGTTCATTTTTGTTTTCGACATTCAATTTTTAAACTTCTATTCGTCAAAAGTAGGATCTCAGCATAAAATCAAAAGTTATCGTAAACTATGTCAAAGGCCTTAGATAAATCTGTGCATATCGTGTCGATTTGATCATGTACAGCAGTGCTCCGCAACCTTTATTTGCATACGGCACACCAATTTTTTTTCTGGAAATCCGGGGCACACCACAAAAGAAAACATAAAAAAATTTATGTATAAAATATTTATAATGAAAAAAATTAAAAAAAAAATCCTGATAGAATCATTAAATAGCTTTTTGAAATGTTTACCGCGGCACACCTAATATCATTTCCCGGCACACCAGTGTGCCGCGGCACACTGGTTGCGGAGCACTGATGTACAGTATTGTAAAATCATGAATGCTCTCCAGAGTAGATTTTTTTTAATGATTTAGTCTGAAAACGTTTGGTATACCCCATTGGAGAATTCTGCACATCTAAAAATTATATTTAATAAAACGATTTTTTAATTTTAAGATGAGAAAACCTGTTCACCTCTTCGGTGGTTCTTTTCAATTTTTGGCCCCCTTATACTAATGGTGGTTGCAATTAAGCGTAAGGGAGTCAACAAATCCGGCGCTATCCTAGGTCTTATTGTTGCCATAGTTTTATCGATAGCAAATCAAGCATTTTTTGCTTCTTTGGCAACTTTTTTCTTTACTTCATCTTTAGCAACAAGATTTCGAGGCGAAATGAAGAAAAAAAATGAAATTAATTTTAAGGAAGGTATGAGGTTATACAACGTAACGTTCCGTAACATATGATCACTTTTTGAAAACTAAAGTAAGAGTATTGAAAATATTATATAACAATCAGCTAAAAAACGTTGAAAGGAGGTTTATGTTCGGCTCCAGAGAGTATTTTTTGTTTTTGATTTTTTTTTTCAAAGACGTGAAAATTTTTATTTTGAAATTTCAAATTTTAATATTTTTAAAAGTGATATTTAAGCGAGTTTGCAAAATGAAAGTGTATATGATTTATCGCAACGACTAAACAAACTGCATTTGTATATATGGAATACCAGCTTTCGGACTCATCGTTGACGGTAGAGATGGATAACTCATGATTCAAAAAGAATGATTCACTGCACTGAATCAAGAGGCGCAATTCATCAAATAAAAATCACTCTCACTCAAGAAAACAAAATGCATAACAGAACAGAGAAAAGTTTTTCGTCCGCTGACGCTCATTATGATGTGACGCACACACATTGCTTTTATCTGCATTTAGGGCCTGCAATACCGGTAACCGGTTTTACCGGCCAATTTTACTAACGAAATTACCGGTAAATTTTTTTAAAAAATACCTGTAATTTCGGTAATTTTTTTGTATTAAATTGGCGGGCTTAGCGGTCCAATTTTAAGAAATAAAAGCAAAAGTTGTGTTTTAATTTTCCAGCCTGACGTTTCGAGCCTTGTTTTGGTTCATCTTCAAAGGCGTTAAACGATCATTTAAATGCAATATGTTATAACTGTTAATATTTAGCCGTAAAAACTTTGTGGAAATGTTACATTAAAAATGAGCCAAAACAAGGCTCGAAACGTCAGGCTGAAAATTAAAACACAACTTCTGGTAATTTTTTTTTTCTAAATGAAGACCTCGGTGCAAAAAGCGGTCATCCCCACTTTTTCAAATTTTTCAGGAGAGACAAAAAAGATATTAGCGTGAAGTTTTTGCTCTGGGACAAAGTTAAAAAATTACAATTTAAATCAAACATGTATTCTTACATCGTTTTAATTTGAGATAAATCTATATTTTTTTTTTTTCGAAAAAGTTATAGACATTTTAAATTTTGGAGATAGCTGTTTCTGGCACCCAAGAGGATATTAGCGGTTTTCAAAATGCATTATTGGCTACAAAATACAGTCCAAAATATGTTCAATAGCGTTTAAAAATAAACAAATAAAAAAATATTCAATTTCACAAAACAAAACTCTCAGAAAAAATTAAAGATTTTTCGAAAAAAAAAAAATTCTGCGTCAAATTATATGAAACAATGCTTTCAGTCGTCTCCTTTTCTTTAATAACTTTTTACACAGTCCGAAACTCGGTAATTTTGCAGGCCCTATTTGTAATGATAAAAAGAGCAGAAAGCAGAACACACATCACAAAGCACTCTGTCATGAATCGACAGCCATCGCTGACACTGTGAATAAAGAATCGCTCTGACTTGAAATGAATCGAATCTAATCTTTGACTTGTTGAATAATTTGATTCAAAGAGTGATTCTTTTTGAATGTATGATTCGTTGACTCACTAGATTGATGCTGATTCTCGATTCATGTCGATTCATGACCGAGTCTCACTCTTGTGAATCAATTTTGAGTTTTGAATAATTTGAATCATTTTCGATTTGTTTATCTGTGAAGCAGACGAATTGTGGATGGTGTGAACATTTTATTTTATAGTTGTTATTTCTAGAGTGAAATTTTTGAATGGGACAGTTAAAAATCGTAGGTAATTAAAATGATGATCGACATTCGCTAGAATCAGGCTTTTTATTTAAATCTTCATGATTCAAATGAATCACTCTTTGGGATTGAACTGAACAAATCACAAATGAATCACTCTTTAAGTTGAGTCAATCCTATTCTAAATATATTTGGTTTCAATGCGTGTTTTCTATTTTAGTTTTGGAGTCACTTCTGACACCTGGAGTGTAGAAAAACTGTTTAAGTATCTTTTTGATCGAGTTTAATTCTTTTCCCATTACCTCCGATGCTCCCTCTTTTTACTGGGAGCCGAATGATACCAAGAATCCGATAATGGGGTATTTCTTGATTTTCTTTTTATAAAATTTGCTCTATTATTTTCTGATTTGAATGGAAAAAAGTCAAAGGGCCTTATCAATGAAAATTTATCAATTATTTTAGTCTATGTTTAAGTTATTACTACTGAGTTAGTGAAAGCTTCTTGGTAAGAGCCATTAAAGTCTATTACTAAAATTCGCTAGTTTTAAGGCTATTTAGACTCCACTATATAAATGTTCATTGGTAAGGCCCAAAACAAAGTAAAGTATCATCTTAAAAATTAGAACATCGAAAATTTTGACCCTGTTTCGTAGATATGCATTTCTAATTTCCGAGCTATTTCAAAATCACTTATTTTTGAATAATAAATGGTTTACGTGCTATTACTTGTATGGTTGAAACATAAAAATTAAAAATATGTAATTGCATTGTAGTTTATTTTTAGTTAAAAAAGGGACTAGCAGGGTAGCTAAGGGAAAACGGCCCCAGAAGATATCATCTTGAAACTTTTACCAGATGTTGGTATTAAAGTCTTTATTGTTTCTGCAAAGTATGAATCCTGTACGCCCCTTATTTTTGGTGGGAGAGGGGTTCAAAGCAAAATATAAAAGTATTTTTTTCTCGAAAACGGCTGAACCGATTTGGATGAAAAAAATATATGTTGTACAGGCCAATGGGGCAATGTTGCAAAAAATTAAAAAAAAAATTGGACAAAAAAAAGTTGGTGAAAAAAAATATTGGTTTTAAAATTTTTTTTTTCTTAGATCCTCTTAATTGACCACTCTGAGTTTTTGTCGCAAAAATCCGTGGAAAGTGTACTTTCAATATATATATATATATATATATACATATACGGGAATGGTCACTGATGTGGAACTTTGCGAAATTCACGCATATATGTGTGTCTACCCTATGTATCTCCCACTGTACTTTTTCCTAAAGTTACTCCAATTGGATTTTGATGTATGGGAGATTTGTGTAAAACCGTATTTTAAATATTTTTTACTTTTAGAACTTTTCTGTACGACGTACCGTTCTCATGATATTGGCTTTTTTATACCCGTTTGGTGAAACCAAAGGGTACAAACGAAAACGTTTTTTGCGAATATATCAAAAACGGTGCATCTTATCGAAAAAGTGCAAGAACAAAAGTTATTCAGGATATGATTCTACATAAAACTTCCATACATCAAAATCCGATTGGAATAAATTTTAAAAAATCTTATTGAAAAGTTTGACTTCAAAGTGGAATTTTGATACAACTGTTCGCTGTTCACTTAAATCACCATACGGGTTTTCAATAATTGCCACTTTTGAGCACCATATATCACCATATGTTATGATATTATTTAAGAACATCACATGTCTATATGGATTATAATTGTTAATTGTGGTTTAATATACTATATATGAGCAGTTGATTTTGAAAGTGGCATAAATCACTTTGTTTTTAAATCGAGATCTCAATAACATTTTTTTTAAATGAAGAGATACCGTTAAATTGTAATTAATGTTATCATTAACTTGATTTTTTGAAAAAGTGACTTATGCCACTTTCAAAATCAACTGCTCATGTATAGTATATTAAACCACAATTAACATTTATAATCCATATATATGTACATGTGATGTTCTTAAATAATATCATAACATATATGGTGATAAATGGTGCTCAAAAGTGGCAATTATTGAAAACCCGTATGGTGATTTAAGTGAACGGCGAACAGTTGTATCAAAATTCCACTTTGAAGTCAAACTTTTCAATAAGATTTTTTAAAATTTATTCCAATCGGATTTTTATGTATGGAAGTTTTATGTAGAATCATATCCTAAAAAACTTTTGTTCTTGCACTTTTTCGATAAGATGCACCGTTTTTGATATATTCGCAAAAAAACGTTTTCGTTTGTACCATTTGGTTTCACCAAACGGGTATAAAAAAGCCAATATCATGAGAACGGTACGTCGTACAGAAAAGTTCTAAAAGTAAAAAATATTTAAAATACGGTTGTACACAAATCTCCCATACATCAAAATCCAATTGGAGTAACTTTAGGAAAAAGTACAGTGGGAGATACATAGGGTAGACACACATATATGCGTGAATTTCGCAAAGTTCCACATCAGTGACCATTCCCGTATATAAAGGAGCCGCTCCATTGCCATGACTTTTTACCATGACAAAAAAAATGAGACACATTTATGTGAAGATGCCTTGGCGAGAAAGGGAGATAAGAATCAACTGCAAAAATTTGTCGGCAAATGCAAAAATAATTTCTCCTCTTTTGTTATGGCGATTTCTAATACAATCACACATTGTCCCTGTAAGTGAATAGTAAGCACGGACACATTCAAACTGTTATTATAGCGTGATGTCATTTTTCTCCTTCGCATGCCAAAAGCTTTTTCTCAAAAGCTTTGTTACCATGCCAATTTGAACATTATATTCATAGCATAAGGTTTGATATTATTGCTATAAAGTTGTTAAACTGGAAGGGATAGCGTTTAACTTGTATTTAGTCATTCCTTTTTAGATCTACATAAGTCTATCTTGCTCTAGTTTCCTGCATTTTTTTGTCATGGTAAAAAGTCATGGCAATGGAGCGGCTCCTTAAAGGGTGGTTAAATTTTAAGGGCCGATGTTGAATGTGAACCACACCTAAACGTCAAGTTTTTTTCTGCATTTCATTTGACATTTCTCAATTTCAGACTAACTCAATTTGAACCATGGAAAGATACACAATCGAGCAACGCGTTAAATTTATTCAGGCTTATTATGAAAATTTTCGAAGAAAATCATCTTCAGTGATGAGGCACATTTTCACCTCAGTGGATTCGTCAATAAGCAGAACAGCCGCATTTGGGCGAATGATAATCCAAGAGTGATTGTCGAAAAACCAATGCACCCACAAAGAGTGACTGTTTGGTGCGGTTTATGGGCTGGCGGCATCATCGGGCCGTATTTTTTCCAAAATGAGGCCGGTCAGGCAGTTACTGTGAATGGTGTTCGCTATCGTGAGATGATAACGAACTTGTTATGGCCCGAATTGGAAGATATGGATGTGGACGATATGTGGTTTCAACAGGACGGTGCCACTTGCCACACAGCTACCGAAACAATCGCTCTTTTGCGCGACAAATTTAATGGCCGTGTTATCTCACGTGGTGGCGATGTCAATTGGCCGCCAAGATCATGTGATTTGACACCGTTGGACTTCTTTCTTTGGGGTTATTTGAAAGAAAAGGTGTACGTCGATAAGCCAGCAACAATTCAAGAGCTAAAGGATGAGATAATTCGGCACATTAACGGCATAGAACCTCAATTATGCCTCAGCGTCATCGAAAATTTGGACCATCGGATGGAGGTGTGCCGCCGAGGTCGCGGCGGCCATTCGATTGTGTACCTTTCCATGGTTCAAATTGAGTTAGTCTGAAATTGAGAAATGTCAAATGAAATGCAGAAAAAAACTTGACGTTTAGGTGTGGTTCACATTCAACATCGGCCCTTAAAATTTAACCACCCTTTATATATATTGAAAGTACACTTTCCACGGATTTTTGCGACAAAAACTCAGAGTGGTCAATTAAGAGGATCTAACCCCTGGAGCACAATGAACCCAACCAAGCCGCAACTAAGGACGCTTCGAACTGTCACTTAACGCAGTTCAGGAGTGGTTGAGCACAATAGAAGCGTCGTCTGTTGCGTTGTGAGACAAACACAGAAAAATTAAAAGTGAACTAAAGTAGGAAAATATATAAAAAATGAGAGATTTTGAAGCGATAATTTGTTTTATTTGTTTGTATATTTGCTATTTGCATGTGATGCGAATAAATAAAAAGAAAAAAAAAACAATATTGGGTGCGGCCAATGAATTTAACACGGGAGATTGATGGATATTTTCAAGTTTGCTTCAATAAATTAAAAAACTTCCGACCCGGAAGACTTTTTCAAGCACACAAGAATGACTCCTAACGTTTATAATTTGTTCTGAAGACTCAGGACATGTTTCCGGAACTAAATCCAGGTTGGACCTAGTTTTCCGCGGTTTAATATGGTCCCGTAAAAACTTCAAATTCTCAAAATAGACCCACTGCGGGCTGTTAGCTGATGCAGCACTTCCGGACGGTGCATTTTCTTTATTGAATTGTTTGGAAAATCTATCCAGCAAGGATTTCCATCCTGTCTGACACAATTCAACTGAAAAATATTTAAACATTATTAAAGGTCGCAATTTATTAAAAGTATGCCTGTTGCTGACAGCTCCGCAGCAATGTTTTCCCCTATTCTCAATTTTAAAGATACATTTTTGTATCCGCGGCTACATTTCGTATATAAAACCGTGTTTTCCGCACTTCTTCAATTATTTTGATTGGGACTGTACAGAACTGTCAACGCAGAATTGCTGCGGCAAAGTTCAAAGTTTGGCAACTTTTGCGTCGATGGTTGCGTTCAATCCGTTCATTGTGCTCACTCAAAAGCATTTCTGTGAAATAAACTCGTAAGTGACATTTGGCTGCGTGATAGTTGCGGCTTGGTTGCGTTCATTGTGCTCCAAGGGTAAGAAATTTTTTTTTTTAAAACTTTAATATTTTTTTTCACCAACTTTTTTTTGTCCAATTTTTTTTTTAATTTTTTGCAACATTGCCCCATTGGTCTGTACAACATATATTTTTTTCATCCAAATCGGTTCAGCCGTTTTCGAGAAAAAAATACTTTTATATTTTGCTTTGAACCCCTCTCCCACCAAAAATAAGGGGGGTACAGGATTCATACTTGGCAGAAACAATAAAGACTTTAATACCAACATCTGGTAAAAGTTTCAAGATGATATCTTCTGGGGCCGTTTTCCCTTAGCTACCCTGCTAGTCCCTTTATGCATAGTAGTTTGCTCTAGCTTGGATTGTACTGCAAGCTTCATGACTTTGTCACTAACATCTTCAGTTATGTACCATTATTTCATCAGTTGTTGAATTGTTTTTAGACCAATTCAATAAATTGGGGAATATCTCACTCTTCACTTATTGGTCTGTTTTCGATTTGATCTTCAAAAGATCTTCAAATTTGATCGCTCAAATAATAGGCTTCTTCATATGGAATTGATCAACGTTCCAGTCCTCCAGTCCTCTATTTCCTGTCTTTCCGTATACTGTAAATTAGTTTTTGACAAATTAAGGACTTTAGATAAAGGATTTTAAAATTACCTGTCCGAGTGACCGAATACACTTAACAGTGTCCTGAATTACGCTGTCTACATCATCGCGAACTAAATGAGTAAGAAATATCATCGAAATTCGCCAAATTTTCAAAATCAAAAATTTTGTTCCAGCAACTTGCTTGGACGCTTTCTGGAACCTTATCCTAATCTGCTTTTAAAAACATTACAACTTCTCTAAGTGTTTTTAGTGCTTTAGATATACATAGTTATGCTTTCGTCTGCTGTCGATAATAAATGTTTTCTGTAGTACATTTTTGTTATTTTTATGGCATTCTGGTCCATTGCAGCAAAGTGGTAACATTTGGTGGGAAAAACATTACAGCAATGTCGCCGTAATCACTTCGAAGAAGGCTTCTTGAGTCGTGTCCAAACTCTCCTTTTACCCACCACTAAACCTCTTAACTCAAAGAGTGATGTACTTCTGATTCGTTCACTTCAATAAATCACTCCCAAAGAGTGATTTATTTGAACCATGAAGATTGAAATTAAAAGTCTCATTCTAGCGACTGCTCGTCAACATTTTTAATTATCCTATTCAAAAATTTCACCATAGAAATAACAACTATAAAATAAAATTCTCACACCATCCGCAATTCGTGCGCTTCACAGAGAACAAAATCGAAAATTATATCAATACGAATTTGGCGAGTCGATGAATCATACATTTATAAAGAATTGGTCTTTGAATCAAATGAGGCAAAGAGTCAAAGATTCGATTTGATTCGTTTCAAGTGAGAGTGGATGTGATGACTCGTTCACTCGTTAAATCAGGGAGGAATTCTTTATGCGTGTATTATTCTCAGTGTCAGTGACAGCTTTTGATTCAAGGCAGAGTGCTTTGTGTTGCGTGTTCTGTTCGTTTTCTTATTCCAATGCAAATCAAAGCAACGCTTGGGCCTCACATCATAATGAGCGTCAGCAGACAACGAACTTTTCTCTATTCTGTCATTCATGAGTTACTCATCTCTAGCTGGACAATAGTAAAGCTTTTTCCCGCGATTTTTGTTGTTTTCTCTTCTGCACCTATGGTATAAACTAATTGTGGAAACAAGATTTAAAAATATTAGTAGTCATCCACGAAAAATTGGATTAAAAAATTCAGAAGACAGAAAAGGTTTAGAATATGATTTTACATAACTTTGCCATACATCAAAATTAATTTGGAGACCTATTTATACAGTTAAAAGTAATTCCAACATTCAATGTCGGCAAAAATGGGGTCAAAATTGAATGCTATAAAAATGCATCAAGCATATAAATTTACATACCGAGTATAAAATTATAATTCGAAGTGTAAATCGAAATTACAAAATGGTGTTGTAAAATCACAGATTTAATTAAAGTAAAATTCACAAGTCTTATGCGGTTTTACAAGATTAGTGATGTAACATACAGACTGAATGGATGAAAAATTGCATTTCAGTGTTGTACATATGGTTTGTGATTTTACAACATGACTAATGTAAAATATTTTGATTTTTTTTTTCTGAAAAAAATTTGCTGAAGTCAAAAAAAAAATTCTTTTCAATGCTTGGACATTTTTTTTTACTTTTAATATTGGAATTACGAATTTAGTCGTAGAAATTGTGTCCGTCTAAGGCCGTGGTTCCTAAACTGGGGTTTCCAAGTGCGCCCCCCTTCGGGGGTTGGGGCCACGGCCAGGGGAGCGTGAAGCAATTTCAGCCGCGGCGTAGAGCTACGGTAGGTCTTTGCAAAATGAGCTTTCACTGTATGTATTTTTCCCAAACAAGGAAACTATCCGTACTTCAATGTTTTCTAAAACTTAAAATGTAAAACAAAAGATACGCAACGAAACGTACTAATAAAATTAAATTTCTATACTCGTGTCCAGCACGTTCGAGTTCCCTATGTTGAATTACTCATGTCGCTTTGGATCCAGGGCCGTAAAATTACCAAGAAGCACTGAATTTTGTAATCTAACACACTAACACACAATTTCTGTAATCTAACAAAAAAAAAAATTTTCGCATTTTTTTTTGAGTAATTGCAAAAAATTGCAGGAAATAATTTGCAATATTTACATTTTTTTGGCGATTACACATTATATACTTAAAATTTTAATTTGATATTTCGGTTCAAATTTTAAAATTCTAGTTCCAGTTTTTCAAAGGAAAAATGGAAAATGATATTTACGTTATCCTTGTAGGACCTCCCGTTTTGAATTTTGAAATTTCAACACCAGATTCGTGATCAGCGATTGCGAAAACCCCCTAAAACAGATAGTAATTTTTCTAGTAATTTTTGGGTCTTCACATTTGGCATCAAAATAGCTAAAATAAAATAGAACAGATATAGGTTTATTTTGGCTTTTTTCATATATTTACCCAAATTTAATATTTTACACTAAGCTGTTAATACCAGTGTTCAAAACTTTATTTTGCTATATCGTTCTTTTCGCACTTAAAAGTTTCGCTCCCAACAACAAGAACGTTTCCTGCGGTTTTCGACTCCCGTTCTCAAGAACGAAAATGATTTGGAAGCGAAATCGTTCTTTACTGAGAGAAATTTCAGCCACGCGGTACTGTTCCTAGGAGTGGGAACGATCGATGCACATTTTTCGTTCTCGCTCCCAAGTTAAGAACGAAATCATAGAATAAGGAATCATAGAAAAAACTTTGCCGAACAAATTTTCGACAAATTTCCCCGTCGAAGGGGGAAGGGGGGGGGGGGGGAAGGTCCCTATCATTTACTAGCTACGGCCTAAAAGTTAAATACTTTTAGACTAGGGAGCACGAAGCAGAGAGAATCATTTTCGTCGTATCTATTCAATGAGATGGAGGAATCGAATGGATAATTTTTTTGCGTGTTACATCGGATCCTCTTGCTTCCTCTCACAGTGGAAAAATTTTCTCTAAAAATTTGTGTTCTAAGAGTTTTTTCTCTAGATTCTTTGTTCTCTGACGAAATGATTTCTATTTACGTTTTCGCTCCTTGTTCAAAGCGGTTCGTGGGTCTCACATAAACATGAATGAAAGTCTCGAGCGATGGCTTTTTGGTATGATGCACACACACATATAAGTATGTATTTTACTAGTGAGAGAACGATATTTCGCTCCCAGCATTAACGTTCGGTTCTCAAAGAACGTAAAAACAAAATGCAAATGTAAAGATCTAAGAGCAAGAACGTAAAAACTATAATTTCGTTCTCGTTCTTGGGAGCGTTTTAATGAAATGCCGAATTTCGTTCTCTAGAGAGTGATTTTTATTTTTCATTGATTTCAATCCCTCCTTGGGAGCAGAACGAAAGACTACAAATGGGAGCGTTTTGAACACTGGTTAATACTGAAAAATTGTGCTAAATTTGCAAAAAATAATGCAGCGTATTTTGTTGTTGTTTACAAAACTTTAACAATATTATTACTATTTTACGACGATGGGAGCTATTTTAATACCAAATGTGAATATTCTTTATATTTAGCTATGCAAAGTATTTGAGTAAAGTACCATGATGCAATAGCGATTTGGAAGTAATTCCGCCCAAGTAATTTTTTTCATGAATTCGACGGCAGCGATTGAGTATTTTTAAAGAACGATCATTTTAATCTAATTCGTTTGGATCTAATTCGTTATTTCGTGTGTGTCAACACGACTATAATTATATATTTTCATTTTTTTTTTATTTTTTATTTTATTTTATTCAAATGGTACAAAAAAAAGGGCTTGCCTTATATAAATCTGTACAGGAGATAACGATTGTAATACTAACAATTCCAATAACAATTTTTTAAATTTAATTCATATTTCACCTAATAATTTTTAAATTCAAATATAGCATTTTAAATTCAAGTTTTAATTATTGCATTACAAAAAAAAAATTTACTTTCAAATTTTAAATTATAAATTCAAATTTCTAAATTCTAAATTCTGCAGCATTATTATAACAAAAATAAATTACAACTAAAAAAATCAACAAATTCTTCGGTAAAACCATCTCATCCTCATTCATAATACAATCAAATATAAGTGCTAGTACGAAATGTTATAGATATCTATGTGTGTGGACGGGTGTGGCCAAATTTTTACAAGAAATCCTTTAATTTCTTTCTAAATATCATTTGGGATTGGCTGCATTTAATTGATAAGGGAAGTTTGTTCCAAAGTCTTATTGCTCTTACCGTGAAGGAGTTGCCCATGTAAGTAGTTGTAAATTGCGGAAAGAGGAAATTTTTTGTGCGCGAAGAATTACCGGAAATAAATCTTGAATGCAAATTTAGTGGTACTTGATTCGTTTTTATACCCGTATGGTGAAACCAAAGGGTATATTAACTTTGCCTTACCGTTTGTAACGCCAAGATCCCGTCATCACACACAAAAATGAATTACACCAGTGTGTTTAGAATGATAAAAATAATTAATTTCTGCATGTCCGTCCGTCTGTCCGTCTGTCCGTCTGTCCGTCTGTCCGTCTGTCTGTCTGTCCGTCTGTCTGTGGCGCGGATTGCGGGCGCACGGATTGAGCTAGAGACTTGAAATTTTGCGCGGATCCGTTTTTCGTAAAATGCGAGGCTAAGTTCGTTAATGGGCAAAAATGGACCATTAGGGGGGGTACCCCCCATACGAACGAAAACGGTTTTTGTGAATATCTCAAAAACGGTGCATCTTATCAAAAAAGTCCAAGAACAAAAGTTATTTAGGATATGATTCTACATAAAACTCCCATACATCAAAATCCGATTGGAATAAATTTTAAAAATTCTTATTGGAAAGTTTGACTTCAAAGTGGAATTTTGGTACAACTGTTCGAATTTTGATACGAATATCACCATACGGGTCTCCAATGATTGCCAGATTGGCAATTATAGCTTTTGTTATGTTTAATTTAAATAGCTGCAAAAGGACTCGAAAATCAAAATAATTATTTAGGTCAGAACCAAGTACAGTCTGGGTCAAATGCGAAACATGGTCCCAGCGATGTAAAGAATAAATAAATCTAATAACCGAGTTGAAGCATACTTTAAGCCTTTGTTTGCATTTCAAGCTACACCCAGAAAAAATTTCACAACCGTAACAGAAAATAGGTACGATAAGCGCCTGAACAAGTTTGATTCTGGTGTGTAAGGGCAAGAAGTACTTTATAGCATACAGCTTCCTCAGTGTTAGAAACACTTTTTTACAGATGAAGGAGACATGTTTATCAAACGTCAAATCTTTCGAGAGGTATACACCTAAGCATTTAGCAGAGTCCACCGAGCTGATTTTGCAACCCTCGAGTACTATATTTGGTAACGAAGTGCTTAACAATTTGTTCTGAACTAGCATGGCTTGAGTTTTAGCGGCGTTTAAAGTTAGTTTATTTATAGTTGCCCATATAGAAACCGCAACTAATTCCTCTTTAACTAAACATGCCAATGACGAAACGTCGTCAAGAGCACAAGAACAAAGCAACTGGACATCATCTGCGAAAATAAAAACAGAAGAGTTGCGCACGACATTCGGAAGGTCATTTATATATAGTAAAAAGAGGAGTGGACCTAGGATGGAACCCTGCGGGACACCACTAAAAACAGGTAGAGCCTGGGATAATTGGTTGTGTACCATAACACACTGGGATCGGCCGGTCATGTAGGAATAAATTAAATTGCAGGCAGAGTTGGAAAAATAGAACCTACTCTTTAATTTCATACAGAGAATAATAGGATCAATTCTATTAAACGCTTTACTAAAATCAAGAAGGAGGAGAATTGATAGCAATCTGTTATCAATATTCTCTCTCAATGTTTCAGTAATATCTAACAAAGCAGTAGTAGTACTATGGTTAGCTCTAAAACCAGATTGGTTTGAAAAGATATGAACCCTTTCATCATGTTGAATAAAATCATTTATTTGATCCTTCATAAGACGTTCGCATAATTTCGATAAAGTAGGCAAAATACTAATTGGTCTAAAGTCAGACACCTGTTGTGGATTTGAAATTTTGGGTATCGGAATAACCTTGGCTTGCTTCCAGCTAAGAGGAAAAAGTGAAGTAGTGAATACACTGTTAACTAAATGTAAGAAATGCGCACCAAAAACGGACATGATGTGTTTCACAAACTTAAGATGTATACCATCTAAGCCCACAGCATTCGATTTCAACTTTAAGGTGGCTGAGAGAAGTTCGTCTAACATTACACAGCGGAACGAGAAGGAATTACACCCCTCAACAAGAGAAGTATCCACGCGTGAATTGAAACTGGCAGAGTCATGTAAGCTAGTAAAATAACTGTTAAGTGTGTTGCCATCCACTGGAATAGCAGGATCTTTCACGTTGCTTAAACCAAGTTTATTGACAAGTCTCCAAAAATCGCCACTATTAGATGCAACATTGAAACGCCGCACTCCATACTCCATTTTAGCTCGTTTGTTATTGTTAGTCACTTTATTTCTGTATTTTTTATAAATAATCCAATTTTCGACCGAAGGGCTCTGTTTGTATGTCTTGAATGTTAGGTTTCTTAGGATTATAGCTGACTTTAATTCAGGATTCAACCAAGGACAACTAGATTTTTTTGGCGAATGGATTTTTATCGGAACATATTTATCGAAAAGATAATTCAGAGTCTTATTTACAAAGATAACTTTCTCGTTAACATCACTGGTGTTGTAAAATGGTGCCATATTGATGGATGAACACTCTTCCAAAAGAGAGACGGAATCAATGTTGTTGAAATCACGATAGGTGAACTGACATTTGGGCTTAATGTTGGGAATTACGACTGAGATGAAAATAAATGCATGTTTAGAAATATCCGGAATCCAGAACTGATCGCTCTTTTCTATGATAATATCTTGACTGACCACAAAAAAATCAATCAAAGAAAGAGACTTGTGATGGGTGTCAAAATGAGTAGGAAGTCCTTGATTTGTGTGTATATTTAAATCAAAGCTGGAAAAAAGTCACCAGCTTTGCGAAGCAATGTGTTTTCTTGAAGGTTTAAATTAAAATCACCCATGATAATGATATTGGCATATTTTCCGGAAATATTAGCTAACGTTTCTTCTAAAAGAGGTGTGAGATCTCCGCTAGGCCGGTATACAACACCAATAACACATTTAACTTTCCCTATACTAGCTTCAACAAATAAGTATTCAATGGGGGAAGTATTAGGGGAACGATCTATGATTTTCGCATTAATATGGTTAGCTATGTAAAGAGCAACTCCGCCTGCCCCTTTTCCAGCTCGGTCATGCCTAATAATACGATACCCATCAATGGCTACAATGGACTCACACGTGTGAGATTTAAGCCACGTTTCCGAAACTCCCACAATATCTAAAATACATTCACTGAGAATCCCTTTGATTTCATCAAGTTTTTCTGGTCTATTTGGAACATGGATACTTTGGGCATTAAAATGACCAATATTAAGATTGGATTTATTTGCATGTAAAAGGTGTTTGAGTTCAAAGTTACCATTGGCAAGCCGTCCACCAATATTAAAAACCATTAGTTTTGAAACAATGAGAATGTGATGTGATACCGAAGAAAACCCGAAAAACGGTTAACATAAGAAATGCTGCAAAAAATAAAAAAATAAAAAATATATAAAAAGATGAAAAATTAATTATAAAAATTTTAAATATATAAATGTAAAAATGAAATTTATACATAATAAACGCCGATCCATCGTAAATCCTCCAGTATTAACAGATGATTTCTACGTAGGTAAATCTGAGGTAGACCAGATTTGTTTACCAATGTCTTCATTAGGGAGCACGACAAAAACTCCACCTCGCCTGATGAAAACTCTCTTCAGCTTCCCTGTTGACACTAGTTGCCTTGCGAACATATAGAGTTTTTGAGTTAGTGGGGTGATGTTATCATTCAGGTAAATTCTCGAGTTGATTTCTATGTTGTTGTCGATGTCTCGCAGGTTTAGATTCTTATTTTTGAAGTACGCTTTAATTAAATGATCTCTTTTGACGACTGAAACGAATGTGACCAAAACCTGGTCGTTTCGCCTCAAACGGATACATTTTAGGAAGTCACTACTCGAACATGGCGTGTGGAGAAACTCACAACACTTTAAGATGAATTCTGGAAGACTCGTGGAAGGAATTGTGCGTGGTATACCTCCTATGATTATGTCACCTCGTCGGGCTTGACGTTCGAGTTTGTCCACAGATTTTATGACTTCCAGAGCACCACCGTAGTTCGAAATATTCGTGTTTGAGACTGGATTTGAAAGATGCATGATGGTTTCCGTGTTTTTAATTACTGTTTGTTCCACATTGAGGAGCCTTTTCTCCAGGGGGGCTAGAACGGTTTTGGTTTCCTCCGAAATCCATAATTTCATGTCTCTTCTCATCTCGTCCTTGAACGTGACAAGTGCTGAAATTATTATTGAGGAAAATTTTTCCGGAAATTCTGCGATCGTATTTTCCAGCTGCCGAAGCGGGGTATTTTGAATAGTTTTATTTTTCGATGCGCAGTCTGGACAAAACCATGCTGATGAATTGCCAAGTTCTTGAAGGATTTTAAATACTGATTTGGTGATTTTGGCACACTTTAAGTGGAACCATTTCATACAACCATCGCAATGAAGTTCATGTTGGCCGAAGTTTTCATTACAGCAACGTTGGAAATTAACATCTGTGGATTCCAAAGCCGTGTTGTTTTCGCCCATTGTAAAAAAAAAGACCTCGAATTCCCTCGAAGTACAAAGGAGAGCACGCCAAAAAAAGTTAGGTTATAATTTACCCAGTTTTTAATTTGCAAAATTATGCTTTTCAACGCTTATGTTGCGTAAATTAATATATTTACGTTGATGAATATCTGGTAGAAATGAGGTAGAAACGATGTTTAATGATGTAGATGAGATTACGACGTTAAAAACTGAGATTTATTCAGGAACGAAACAAAAGCTACTTGTCACTTGCCAGCATTGCCAAATTTATTTTTTATAATCATTTTTACGAATTTACGTTACTCAAACATTAGCGTTTATCGATACCACTCATTTCCTTCGTTATTAAAATTCATTTTGAAGCAAAGTTGTCACAGGGCAGTAAAAATATTGAGAAAATGATGTCAAAAACCCAAGTTATAAGAATCAAAATTATTTGATCTATATTTGTGGCTATTAACCTTTATACTGTGGCATCACATACAATCTCGGCCACTCCACGCTATATGTAGATTCCAAATATATTACAAATTTTCAAAACAAATATAAATCATTTTAATGAAAAAATGCCGGTTAATTTTCGACTTTTTGGGAAGTCGCTGAAAGTTTCAGTTGGTAATTCGCGCGTATATATTGTGTAACGGTACAGGAGGGTAGGTATTTGTAAGAAAGAAGGGAACACTATTTATTTGAAATTTTTTAGTAGTATATCTGTTTCCAATTTTTAGACGTAGATAATTTAACTTTTGCGAAGATATAGATCTGTTCTAATTTTCATTCTTCTGTCTCCATTAGTTCTCGAGTTATTGAGTACTTTCATGAAGTAATTCACACTAATATATAACAAATATTAGCTGTGATCAACACAAAACTTTTCTCTGCGAAAAATAATATTTGTGTGAAAAATAATATTTGTGTGAAAAATAATATTTGTGTGAAAACTAATATTTTTTTCATACGTAAAAAAAGCAAAAAAATGCAGGAAAAGGAATATTAAATATATATACAGTGTGACCTCGATAAACGCAACCCTCGAAGAACGCAACTCCTCGGTTAACGCAACACCTAAAATTTTGCACTGTTGACTCTGTAAACGCAACTTTCAAAAATGATTGACTCGATTAACGCAACTTTTTTATAATCTGATATTGTTTCGGCCAAAAAAGATAAAAAATAGTTACAGGAAATCTTTTATTGACTTTATTCTCTGTTCCTTGTTTTTATTTATTAAAAAAGTTGCTATCACAAAACAAGTCTGTGGCAACAAAAAAAAAAAAACAAAAATATCGGGATCTTTAATCAAAAACTAATTTTAAAAAAACCGTAACTATGTTTTGTTTATAAAATTTTTAATGAAATAAAACTTTTGTTCAGTTATTGAATGTTGTTTAATGGCCTTTGTTTCTTTTTTTTTTGAAACATATCGGTACTGACTCGGTTAACGCAACACGCTCTGGCCACTATAGTTGCGATTATCGAGGTCACACTGTATATATGTATATATGTCTGGTTCACAATATTTCGAAACTCCAGTTTCAAATAGAATTTAATCATTCTATGATTACTGTGATTAATCATGATTGAATCAATCATAATTGATTTTGCTACGACTAAATTTTTAGTTGATTGATCAATCAGCTTAAAAATTAGTCGATTACGCCTAACATTGCTGTTTACACGAGCTTTTTGTAAAACCTCAGTCGCGCGATTGAAAAATCGGTTTGCTATTTACTTGAGCGATTAAAAAATTCGCTCTAGTAAGCGTTTTGACAGCTGAGTAATTTCAGTCAAATTGGATATCGAGAAAAGCATTACTTAACAACTGTTTCCTAAGCTGAGCAATATTCGACATTGTTGCTATATTTAGATGCTATATTTAGATGCTATATTTAGATGCTATATTTAGATGGTATATTTAGATGCTATATTTAGATGACGTTGGTGTCTGCTCTATTTCAATAAATAAGAGCTCAGTGCCAAAAACCATTCTTAAAATTATTAAATAAACAAACAGAATTTCGATTCACGTGTAATTTTACTTACTTTTGAATTTCACGTTTGTCAACTTCGAAATGTCACTTTCAGACATGTGTCTACAATCCATTCACGCACTTATCAAATTGCGCGACAGAGCTATTGCGGTCGCGACTGATCTGTGACTTTTGAGAACGATTATTATCGCGACATAAGTGGCCGTGTCATTTGGCATCCAAACAAATGGTTTTCTTTAACCACTTAATGCTAGGGGTTTTTTCAAATAGGTCAAAAAATAAAATATCAGGCCAAAAAAGTATCAGATCTCAAGCGCCCTGCACGCAATCCAACGCACTGAATCCTAAATTCGCGCTCGAGATAAAAACAGAACACATTACTGGCGAGAGTTACCCGGCTTATCGCATAACGGAACACATAACTAAGTTGGGCGAGAGGATCTCGTTTAAGATGTTTAAGCGTTTAATGCGGTTAACCAAAAAACACGTCGAGGTTTTCTCCACGTTATTAGATTATGCTACAGAGAGGTAAAATATACAGAGGTACAATTTGCACTACGGTTTCTGTGGGACTTATTTTTGCTCCGTGTTCAATGTGTCATGTGCATGCTCGGCTCGTAGAAATGTATTCTCTGTTTCATGTGTGATGTCAGCATTTATTCGCCCGCGTCTCGATCGCTGCTAGCCGCTAAATGGATTTTTCTTCGTTTCTTTACTAACACAAGCATGGGGAGCTACGGTTAGTATAATTTTATTCGATTCAACCAAAAGTAGGTGTCGAAAATCCCATAGAAAAGTTTATCTCTTAAGCTACATTTCGACGCCTTCGTGCAAGAGTATCGTATCGACGTTTTTGTGAGTTTGATAAAACATTCATATTGGGAAGAATTTTAGTTATTTTTTGCTGATTTTGGAAAAAAAAAATTCAATCTGCAATTGTAAATCCTTAACATCTCAAAAAAGTTGACAAATTTTTTTTAGATAATTAAAAATTCAACATTGAAGAATGTCGTAGGTCAAGTTACGATAGTCTTGTTCGGACGCGTCGATTTATAAGTGATTATGCATACGACATTAAATTGTCAAAAAAGAATAACAATGAAATGTTAAAACACAATCACTGATAGAAACTGTACTATTAGCTGTTGATGACAGATTCTGTTGACAGTCACTCCATATTGATTTCACTAATTTTGTAGACCTTTTTATACCCGTATGGTGAAACCAAAGGGTATATTAACTTTGCCTTACCGTTTGTAACGCCAAGATCCCGTCATCGCACAAAAAAATGAATTACACCAGTGTGTTTAGAATGATAAAAAAAATTGAATTTTGCATGTCCGTCCGTCTGTCCGTCTGTCCGTCTGTCCGTCTGTCTGTCCGTCTGTCCGTCTGACCGTCTGTCCGTCTGTCTGTGGCGCGGATTGCGGGCGCACGGATTGAGCTAGAGACTTGAAAGTTTGCACAGATCCGTTTTTCGTAAAATGCGAGGCTAAGTTCGTTAATGGGCAAAAATGGACCATTAGGGGGGGTACCCCCCATACGAACGAAATCGTTTTTTGTGAATATCTCAAAAACGGTGCATCTTATCAAAAAAGTCCAAGAACAAAAGTTATTTAGGATATGATTCTACATAAAACTCCCATACATCAAAATCCGATTGGAATAAATTTTAAAAAATCTTATTGGAAAGTTTGACTTCAAATTGGAATTTTGGTATAACTGTTCGAATTTTGATACGAATATCACCATACGGGTCTCCAATGATTGCCAGATTGGCAATTATAGCTTTTGTTATGTTTTTTCACTAATTTTGTAGAATAAGGCTTTAGTCCTCAAGTTTTCAAGACCTTAATCTCATTTTGTTTTCCAAACTTTAATGCAAGATTTTTTTTTAAATTTTCTGTGACTGGATACTTATGTTTTTTTTTCCATACCAATTGGTTTTTCAGTATTTTCCTAAGACATTTTACATGCCGGAATAAATTAACTTTTTTAAAATTTTTGTAAAATCAATTTTCCGTAAAAAAAACCCAAGCCAAAATTCACGGACCGCTCTCTCTAGGCTATCTGATTTATACTATCTGAATTTTGGTTTCCTAGGTTTACGCTATTAGTCGGGCGAAGCCAGGTTGAAATTCTAGTTTCAATATAATGTCCAATTTTTCGAGATATGGAGTTTAACGATGCAAGAAAGGTATCATCTCTCTGCTAGGTGCATTAAGCCTCGCTTTTATTAAAGGCTTACTGCTTTTGTATCCAATGAGTTTTGGTAAGACACTTTTCTTTAAAAAACTTTTCTTTAAAAACCTGAAAAGTTGATCTTGTTTAACTCCCTTCAGACTACGTTTTCTCCATTTTGGTTATTCATACCGTCTCCAATCTGATTGCCAAAAAAAAATTAAACAGTTTGAAATTTGATGTTTTCCATACATGTAAAATTATATTCTAAATTCGTTTCTTTACAATTCTTTCCTTGTAATGCACCATATTTTCGCAAAACACTTTTCAATTCGAATCAAGCGGATGGAGTAACAAAATTAAAATATAGGGTATGAAAACGTATGACCAATACATACATTAAAAAAAAGTTTTCAATATTACGCTAAATAACTTTTACATACGTGAGTTTCCAATTGAAAAAGTCAAATAAGTCCAAATGGAAATTCTTTTATCTTTTCTTAAGAGTATGTAAGGTATTGCTCAATGTAGCTTTCATTATGGCTATATAATTTAATGTTACGGAACGTCACATATTGCAGTGGCCTTGTGGTCATACTTAAATTTTTTTTTATAATTTTTTTGTTTTTTTTACATAGGTGATGGACAAAGAAATTGGATTCAAGTGGTATGCAATTGTGGCATGGCCACGCAATACGCTCTTCTGTATCTTCTAGACTGTGGAAGTGGGGAAAGGTTAATCGATTTTGTTCACCAATATAGATCTAGCTGGCTTAGTGTTGGAATATTAAGTAAGTTTGAGTTTGGTTATATCAGATTTCAATCACAAATAGATACAGTAAACCGGTGAGACGATCAGCTTGTCTTCAGTTGTGGTTCTGGTAGCTTGTAAGTAGTCTTGACTGAATTTTGTTAACTCATGATGTCTTATCTGATTTATTATGATCTCTGTGAGCTGTTCCTTCAGGGTATTGTGTACTAAATATTGTAAATTCGGGAATTTTAAAACACCTTTATGGGTTTCTGAAACAAGAATCAAATTCATGATTTTTTCAGAAACGAAGAGTGGCTCTCCGGAAGTCCATAACTCAACTTGTTAAACTATAAACTATGCTCTGTTCTAGAGAATATGGTGTGCTAAAAAACACGCGCCAACATTGAATCCTTATTGAATAGCATTGGACAACTTTCTAATAGATCGAGCCCGTATTTTGCAGCCCTGTTGACTCCATCGTTAGAGGACTGGTGTTTTTTATTTATTTATTATTATCCAACAGGTACATGAACGTTAAATTTATAGCAGAAGAGAAAAAAAATGAAAATAGATCACAAAAAAATACTATTTAAAATTATTTAAAACTAGCTTGCATACCCGTCGTTGCCGGGTTATATTTTTTGTACAAGTTTTAGAATACGAAGGAAACCGGAAACAACTTAAAAACTTTTGAGAAAAAGTTTATTCTTGCAGGACTCTCCGTTGCAAATTAGTCTAACACCATATTCGTGATCAGCGACCCCGAAAATGCCATTTTCTCCCGGGAAAAATGAGAAAAAGGATTTTTGCGTTATCCTTACAGGACCTTTCGTTTCGAATTTCGAAAATCTAATACCGGATTCGTGATCAGCGACCCCAATAACCCTATAATGCCAATTTTTCCGGGGAAAAATGGGAAAAAGATATTTGCGTTATCCTTACAGGACCTTCCGTTTCGAATTTTGAAAATCGAATACCGGATTCGTGATCAGCGACCCCAAGAACCCCCATAGTGCCAATTTTTCCGGGGAAAAATGATAAAAAGGATTTTTGCGTTATCCTTACAGGACCTTCCGTTTCGAGATTTAAAAATCTAACACCAGATTCGTGATCACCGACCCCGAAAACCCCCTAATGCCATTTTCCTGGGAAAAATGGAAAAAAAGGATATTTGCGTTATCCTTACAGGACCTTCCATTTCTAATTTCGAAAATCTAACACCGGATTCGTGGTCAGCGACCCCGAAAACCACCTAATGCCATTTTTCCCCGGGAAACATGGGAAAAGGATATTTGCGTTATCCTTACGGAGCTTCCGTTGGCAATTTCATCACCAGATTCGTGTTCAGCGACTCCAAAAACCCCTCCCCGTGAAACGGTCAGCAGCGAAGCACGTTCTGGAAAGTTTATTAGATATTTTTTTCAAGAAAATTTTTTTCCGGGTTTCAACCGAAGTTTAGTAGTTGTTCTAAAAATGGTTCATGCTAGACTTTGGGAACGAAACTTGGCTGACGCGTCCTTAACAATTTTCCTTCCATTGTTTCAATTGAAGTAATTTAAAATATGCAATCATTCGCCATGAGAAATTCGGTACAATCGTTTGTTCATATAAAAATTTCATTTCAAGAAAAGCAAATTTTTTTCAAATTATTAACCAATAGCTTAGCTTGCATACCCGTCGTTGTCCGGTTAAGATTTTTGTATAAATTTTAGAATACGAAGAAAACCGGAAACAACTTAAAAACTTTTGAGAAAAAGTTTATTCTTGCAGGACTCTCCATTGCAAATTAATCTAACACCGTATTCATGATCAGCGATGCCATTTGCCCTGGGAAAAATGAGAAAAAGGAAATTTGCGTTATCCTTACAGGACCTTCCGTTTCGAGTTTTAAAAATCTAACACCAGATTCGTGATCAGCGACCCCTAAAACCCCCTAATGCCAATTTTTCTCGGGAAAAACGGAAAAGGATATTCGCATTAATCTTACAGGACCTTTCGTTAGGATTTTTGAAATTGTAACACCGGATTCGTGATCAGCGACCTTGAAAACCCCCTAATGCCATTTTGCCCCGGGAAAAATTGGGAAAAGGATATTTACGATATTCTTGCAGGACCTTTCGTTAGGATTTTTGCAATTGTAACACCGGATTCGTGATCAGCGACCCCGAAAACCCTCGAGTAAAACTTTTCAGCCTCCTATTGAGCAGGATTCATGGCGAAAATCACGGTTTAAAAACACCCAAACCCCCTTTACCCTTAGCGGTAAAATTTCGGAAAACCCCGCCTTAGTGAGCGCTTACGTGATGGTTGGGACATACTGTGCAAGTTTCAAGGGGTTTGGGCTGGACGTTGATGAGTCAATCAGTCAGTCACTCAGTCAGCCAATCAGGTTAAATGATTTTATATATATAGATAATCTTTATGGGATTTCTACTTCGGTTAAAATTTACATTATTCGCCTAATCGTTGTAAAGTCTACTCATGGCAGATATTGGTTTATATTATATTATAGTTTCTGACCAAATTCAAGGCAAGAAACGTGAATATTATAGTGCGGTTTCCAAACACACACCCATATTCCAGAATGGGACGAACAAGAGAATAAAATTACGTTTTTAAGACATAAGGGTCAGAAATCTTTTTACACCAACGCTTGACAAAACCTAACATTGAGTTTGCTCGAATAATAATGTTGTTAATATGAAATCTTAGCTTAAGCTCAGCTTTTGGTGAAGTAAGACACCGAGATTATTGATCTTATCAGTTCTAATAATTCTAGAACCACCTCGAGTATAGTTCAACAAGCTATCATTTTTAGCTTGGCGTCCAAACGAAATAAAAGAGCATTTAGGTACGTTTAGCGTTAGTTCATTTTTTAAGCACCACAATTGGCAATTTGTCAAATGCTTTGGAAAAATTCCATTGCAGTTAAGCATAAGTTTGTGAATTCCAGTAGATTGGTAGTAGTAGATCTACCTTGGAAGCTAAGTTAATTACATACAAGCAACGAAGTATATAAGTTAAAAGATTTATTTACTTTGAATATTAAAAAAAAACAATTTTTGTTTTTTATTATTTATTATTCTGAGATCTTTACACTTTATGTTTTACATTGTATTATTTATTATTCTTGATTTTTACACCTTGATTGAATTATTAATTAATTAATTATGGTCTTTACTCTTTGATGTCTTACATTGAACTGACTTAATCTAACATGAAACAATTACTTGTGGGCCATGAATCGTGGTGCAACGTGATCGGAAGTTTCAGGTATCGCACATGTCCAGACGACTTTAATTTGACACCCACTTGGGTGCATCGTGAGGTTGGTTCGTGGAAAATGCTGCTTCAGCATTATTGATGGGAACTATGTTGTTAACTCTTCCCCTCTTAAATACGGATGTCCACATCTGTCCTAGTTCGTTGGTAATATTATTCTGATCCTTTTCCGAGCTTTCAGGTATGGATGGTGTTATCTGGATTGTTGCAACTGCAGGATTTGTTTCGACTGGTTGCTGATCTTGGGTTTCGTCCTTCGGTTGTGTTGTGATGAATTTGGTCCTTTTAGTGCCCCACATTTTTAGGATGACGATGATCGTTAGCAGGATTAGTAGAATTGCAGCGAGTCCATAATTTATCCATTTCCCTGATGAATTTTCGATCTTCAGAAGTTCAATTTGATTTGTATTATTGAGATGTAGTTCTTTCATCACTTTAAGTGTGTTATAACTTCAAAATAAAACACGCGTTAAATATAACTTATTTATTAAACATAATAGGAATTAATTATTAGATGTTAATATGATGGCTAGCTGATAATGACTGACTGCCTTGGACATCGAAATAAGGAGACAAAGAATAGATCACAATTGTAGCTAGATCACAATCGTCACATTACCCCCTCCTTAGTTCGTTGTTCATTACAAAAAAACAAAAGAACTATTTTTACAAATTTTTACAAATAGCCTCTAAGTATATTTAATAGGCTTTCTTGGCCTTAAAAACCGCTTTTCTAAAACTTGTGAATTGCTAGAACTAGCCTCTATATTTTTTTCAAAATTTTGTGTTTGATCTAAAGGTTGTGAAACCTTTGAATTATATTCACTTAATTTAGTATATTTATCATTAAGAATAGAGTTAACAGAATTGTTTTCAGTTTCATTACAACTTAACATTTGATTTATATGACGCTTCCAAATCTTATCTGTATCTATCACTGAAACTAAATATGTTTGTTTACCAATGATTTTTACAATTTTAGCTTTAATCCAGCTAATTTTCCCTGGAATACTATAATCCTTAACCATAACAAAATCATTTAACTTGAAACTAACTCTATCTCTTCCTTTAAAATGCAATTTTTGTTTATTTTGTTGATTTTCAACATTTTTTTGAACATTAGTTAAGTCTAATTTCTTATTACCAAAAGGATTAAGTAGATCCAATCTTGTTCTCAGCTTTCTGCGCAAGAACAATTCAGCTGGTGAAACTCCAGTAGTTGCGTGAACAGAACTTCTATAGTCTAGCAAAAAGCGACTCAAAATAGCGTCAATGTTAGAAACACTAGAACCAATTAGTGCGCGCTTTAAACCGTTTTTAACTATTTTCACGGAACTTTCCGCTTGCCCATTTGTAGCAGGATTTCCGACAGGAATCGTGACATGGTCAATTCCATTGCACTTGAGGAACGTCTGAAATTCAGAGGAAACAAAACAAGTTCCGTTATCTGACACTAATACCTTGGGTATTCCGAATCTTGCAAAAACACCACGTAAAGCAGAAATTGTAACCCTACTAGTACTAGAACCTCCCATGTCGAAACACTCAAGCCATTTACTGTGACTATCCACGATCACCAAAAACCATTTGTTCATAAACGGCCCCATGTAGTCAACATGAATTCTGCTCCAAGGCTCTGCTGGCCACTGCCAAGTCACTAAGGAACTTTTGCATGGGCTACTGCGCGTCTGCAAACAACCATTGCAAGATTTTGAAATGTTTTCTAAATCCGCATCCATACACGGCCACCAACAATAATTTCGAGCCATTGCCTTCATTTTGCTTGCTCCTAAATGACTTTTGTGTATCTCCCTTAACACTCGTTCTCTCAAAGACAGAGGAATTACGACGCGATAGCCCCAAAAAACGCAGTCCTTTTCAATATTAAGCTCATTTCTTCTATTGTAGAAAGGACGCAACTCTTGAGAAATTTCGCTTTCTATCCAACCCTCTAACAAATACTTTTTAACACTTTCGAGAAGGCTATCCGACTTCGTATCCTTTCTAATCTGTTCGAACGTAATAGGCAACTCACCGATGTCATTCACATAATTAATATATACGTTTCCAGAATCTACAGATTGCTCACTACTGAAACTTTTGTCAGAACCCGGAGACCTAGAGAAATAGTCGGCGATATTATTTTTTGACTGAACATATTCAATTTTAAACTGGTACGCAGACAACGCTAAAGCTACTCTTTGCAACCGATTTGCCGCAAGCTCAGGAATTCCTTTCTTTGGTCCAAAAATATATACTAAAGGCTTGTTATCTGTTACTAGCGTAAAACTTCGCCCATACAAATAATGGTGAAACTTTTTTACCCCGTAAAAAATCGCCATAGCTTCCCGATCTAACTGCGAATAGTTCCGCTCGCTAGTAGTAAGTTTTCTGGATGCGAACTCTATAGGCCTTTCCAACCCGTTGGGGTACACTTGAGCCAAAACAGCCCCCAAACCAACTGGACTCGCATCTACGACTAGCTTTGTTGATAAACTCGGGTCAAAATGTGCTAATGCCCTATTTTTCATCAATTCTGACTTAATTTGATCAACCGCTGCGGAGTGATTTGACAACCAAACGAATGTAACATTTCGCTTAAGCAACTCATACAACGGTGCACATAGGTTTGTGATGTCCGGCAGAAACTTCCTATAGTAATTTATGACTCCTAAAAACGATTGTAACTCTTGAAGCGTTTTAGGATAAGTTAAACTTGAAATCGCTTGCAATTTATCCGAGCATGGACGCAAACCATCTTTATCTATAACATGTCCCAGATACGTTACCGATTTTTGAAAAAACGAACACTTATCTTTAGTTAATCTAAGCCCTGCATCGCTCAAAATAGATAACACTCGATACAATCTACTTAAATGAGATTTGCGATCGGAAGCAGTGATCAGCACGTCGTCTAGAAAAACTATCACCCCTTCGATTCCCGAAAGTAACCCTTCCATGACTCGCTGAAAAATTGCCGGCGCAGATGACAATCCAAAAACTAGTCGACTGTATTGAAATAAACCCTTTGTGGTTGAGATGGTTGTTAATTTCTTCGACTCAGGATCCAGTACCAACTGCTGGTAAGCCATAGATAAATCTAGCTTCGAAAATTCAACGCCACCATGCAATCGTGCAAAAGGTTCATCAATTCGCGGAATTGGATACTGCTCAACCACCAAGCTGGGATTTACAGTGATTTTATAATCACCACAAATTCGGACTTCACCCGACTTCTTCAAGACGGGTACTATCGGTGTGCCCCACTCACTGTACGAAACGGGTACAAGAACACCTAAATTCACTAATTTATCAATCTCCTTTTCCACTTTCTGTCTGAGTGCAAAAGGAATTGAACGTGGTTTGAAAAACTTAGGACATATCCCCTCTTTGAGTTTTAGTGACACTAACCCCTTATTAAATGTTCCCAACTCACCCGAAAAAAGGTTAGCGAATTTTTCCACTACTTGCTTATAATCACAATTCTCATTCTGTGACAAAAAATTAATTCCTTGGAGAGTGACGTTAAACTGCTTCATAAAATTACGCCCTAACAATGGTGGACCGCCATTTTTTATGATCAGGAAATCAATGCTAAAAATTTGGCTTTTATATTCAATCGGAATTTTACAAAGTCCCACTGGTTTAATTTGTGCACCATTATAGCTCGAGAGATTAACATTGGTATGTAAAAGATCAAATTCACAAAAATATTCACGATACGTCTGCCATGACATTACAGAAACTGAAGCCCCCGAATCAAGTTCCATCGAACACGAATTACCATTCACAATAACTTCCAGAGTTATCGGTTCACAGCTGTTGAAGTTTGATTTACAAGAAAACAAGGTTAGATCAGAATTATCTAGAAAATTGCATTTTTTAGTAGACTCATTTTTACTTATACCTGTCCTACCACACATTTTCTTCAAATGACCCTTTTGCTTACACTTGTTACATTTAAAATGTTTAAACCTGCAATTCGTTTCGTGATGATTCGTATATCCGCATCTCCAGCAACATTTATTGCTTCCCAAGTTGCGCTGAGCGTTGTTGTCACGTCCAGATTTTACTCCACTGCTGCCACTACCATGATTGATTTCGTTCTTCAAACGCATCGCCTCTTTTGACCTCAGACGAAAAATTCCTTCGCTCGTTGTTTCCTGTTTCACAGGTTCATAACGATATCGAATGCAATCCGTCGCTTGAGCAATTTCAATTGCCTTCTCCAGTGACAATGAAGCTACGTCCTCTAAAAACAGTTTGTCCTTGATCGGTCCTTTGTCGAATCCGATGATAAATTTATCTCGTACAATAGTATTAAGTTCGGAACCAGCAAAACTACAGTTTACCGCTAACGATCGCACTCGTGCCGCCCATTGTTGTACGGTTTCAGAGCTCTCCTTTGTTGCACAATAGAATTTATAGCGTTCTGAAAATCCCGACACTGATGGCTTGAAATGATTATCAAATGCCTTAACTAGATTTTCAAATGTTGTATCATCTATTTTGTTAGGATGAAGTAGACTGCTTAATAATTTAAACGATTCCTCAGTTAAAGCGTTTAACAGCAATGCCCTCTTCTTAGCTTCACCGGTGTCGCCGATACCATTAGCGATGAAAAAACTGTTTAGTTGGCTCTTAAAAATAGACCAACTATTTCGCTGATAATCGAATTTGCTGACGTTTCCCAAACTAGCCATCTCCAAAACTATTAATTCCAACAATTCTTATTCGAAAATTAAATTTTAATTTTGCACCTTATTATTTTTACTCGTCGCCAATTGTTATAACTTCAAAATAAAACACGCGTTAAATATAACTTATTTATTAAACATAATAGGAATTAATTATTAGATGTTAATATGATGGCTAGCTGATAATGACTGACTGCCTTGTACATCGAAATAAGGAGACAAAGAATAGATCACAATTGTAGCTAGATCACAATCGTCACAAAGTGAAAGGACCTCTTTGAATCGATCTTCTTCTGGTGTTGGCTGTAATATTGCTGGTAGGATCCTAAAGGTGGACGCTTCATTAGATGTAAATGTATGGCTGTTAACCTCGATAGTGGCGTTATTGTATTTGATCAGGAACGTCCCGTTTAGATTATGAGGAATGTTGTTGGTGCTGATGACTCCTTGAAATTCGTTTAGCAGTAGTATACCTGAAGTAATTTCTTCTACTGTGGGTATTTGTTGATCGATGACTTTGTTGCAAACCGAACCATGGCTTTTTAGAATATTAGGTATACAGGAAGTATTGCGTATGTCTAACAAATTCATTTGATTACATATTGATAGATTATTGAAAATTTTACATTCTTTTATTACGGCAAATAATTTGTTAATTCCTTTCAAAATTATGTTTTGTTGGATTTCGATAGTGACATTCTTTTTCTTTATTGGTTTTACAAGAATTTCATCTAGATTTTCATTTGTTGTTATAGGAACATTAATAATATAAAGTAATAACGTTTTATTTGTGATTATTTTAACGTTAGCGAATTCTAGTGCTTCTTCTGCACTTGCATATCGAACCTTTTCTGAATCTAAAATCTTAGTAGCTAAATCAATTTAGTTTTTGGAAATCATCATTGTATTAACGATTCCGGATCTTGCAAAATTTATAGCGTAATTGATGTTAATTAATTCTTCTTTAATGATTTTTAATTTATACTGTAAATTTGATATAAGATTTGTTCTATAATTTTGGTTGACTTTAATGAAATTCTCTAAGGTATTTGTAACCTTTGTTATATTGTTCAATCTATCGCCGAGTAATTTGTTAATGATAACTTGTTTATTATTGTTTGTTAGAACATTGTTCATTTTTCCAGTAATTGTTTGGAAATCTTCGTGATCCGGTGTACCCGCTATCCACTTCCAAGCGGAACCAAGGAAATTTAAGGATCGTTTTGTTCTTTTGGGTTCTAAGTTTTCCAACATTTCTAGTACCTGTAAAAGTTCATGGTGAAGAAAGTGGGTTGTCAGTAGGAATGTACTAACAACCCACTTTCTTCACCATGAACTTTTACAGGTACTAGAAATGTTGGAAAACTTAGTGGGCTCGACGGTGTTCCGTCAATATTTGTTCGTCTTGGTCTGTCTCATTTGTGACATCCTGAACTAGAGTTTGAGTATACCGAATTTTATAGTTTCTGAAATGAATTGGGTATATTTCTTGTACAAGTCCCATTACTTCTTCGGGTGTAGCTAATCCGTTGACGACGTTGGGGTTAAGATATCTCTTAAAGATATCAATTATGTCTTGACGCGTGTAGCGTGGTTTGATGAAAATGTGTCTGATGTAGTTGTCAAACGGGGCCTTTACCTGATAGGAATTTTCCTCTCCTAATTCTAGTAAGAGTTGGTTACGGAAGACGTTTAGTGGGGCTTCTACGGATGGAATGAGATTTTGAGAGGAACTCTCGTCGCTATGTTGCGTCACGGTCAAGGCGTTTGTCTCGGATTCTCGTGGAAGTCGGGAAAGTGAGTCAGCGACAACGTTGGTTTTGCCAGGTTTATGTTGTAGCTCATAGTTGTACTCTTCGAGTATGGCTTTCCAACGCTTCATTTTTGTGTTTGTGTTTTTGCTACTTAGTGCGTAGGTTAGTGGCTGGTGGTGCGTTAGGATCACAACTTTCCTAGACCCATATAAATAATTTCGTAAGGAGTTTAGGGCCCATATTATGGCCAACATCTCTTTCTCGTTCGTAGCGTAGTTCTGCTCGGTTTTTGACAATGTTCTTGACAAGAATGTTATAGGCTTATTTTCTTGAGCTAGTACTGCTTTTAAAAGCTTCTAGGGCTTTTCCGTTGATTATTACGGTTTTTTTCTGGGAAAGATTTTTGGACACTCGTCCATCTTCCCCTCTTAAGAGGAATGTCAGGGGTTTTGCTAATTTGGCGTAATCCCTGATGAATATTCGGTAATAACCTGACATTCCGAGGAACGACCTTAGTTCTTTTAATGTTTTTGGGACCGGTAGGTTGATTATTGCTTCCACTTTCTTAGGGTTGGTTTTGATTCCCTGTGTAGAAACTATGAATCCTAAGAATTCGATCTCCTTTCGTAGGAAATCGCATTTGTCGAGCTGAATTTTCATATTAGCTCGTTCGAGAGTTGTGAATACTAATTTCAGGTTTTCGAAATGTTCTTTTTCGTCGCGACCGAAGATGACTATGTCATCAATAAAGACGTAACAGCGTTTTCCAATGTGTTCTCTTAGAATATCATCTAAGGTCCTTTGGAAAATGGATGGCGCGTTTTTTAGACCGAAGGGTAGTCGGGTGAATTCATACTTGCCATTATTCACCGAGAAAGCAGTCTTTTCCACATCTGCCTCTTTTAGGGGAATTTGGTGAAACCCGCTCTTTAGATCTACTATAGAGAACAATTTATTGTTACCCAAGTTCGCCAGAACTTCGGAGATTTGGGGGATTGGATATTTGTACCGGAATGGTCACTGAATTTAATTTTCTGTAATCGATAACTAGTCTATATTTTTTTTCTCCAGATGCGTCCAATTTTTTTGGGACGATCCACACTGGGGAATTATAGGGTGACCTAGAGGGTCGAATAATCCCATCGTTTAGCATCTGTTTTATTTGAGTGTCGACTACTTCCTTTAGAGCCATTGGGTATGGATAGGATTTCGAATACACAGGACTATCCGTGGTAGTTCGGATTTCGCCTTTGACTACGGAAGTGTATGTGAGTTTTTCGTCCGGTTCAGAGAAAAGAGTTGGACAACATATTATTATTTGGTTCAATCGTTCAGATTGTTCCTTCGTCATATGGCGAGTATTAATGTTGAGTGAATTCACCGATTCACTTGTATGTTGTTTCAGTGGAATTTTGATTCCATTATTAATGGTTATGTAGCTGTCTTGGGTGTGAATTACAGCATTCAATTCCTTAAGCGTGTCGTTTCCGATAATATCGCTAAAGGAAATTAAACAAGGCAATATAAAGAATTTGAATTTGCCGATTTCTGAGCCGAAGAGATCTACTAACGCGTAGGGATGCCAACGATTTCGTTGAAAAATATCGAGTTTTAACCTCGATGTTGAACAGGCCGATATATCGAGGTATCGATGTAGATATTCACGATGTTAGAACATTACTCTTCATAAAATTAGTAGAGAAACTAATTTTAGGACTAGAGGGACTAGTTTTTAGATAGATTTAATATAGCCACTCTACTTAAAGATTTCTTTAAATTTCCTTTGGTATCAATTTTCGGTTTCATCTTTCTACAAGATTTCGCAAAAAATACCAGAGCTACCAATGAAATTTTACAGAGAAGTTTGGTCCTGAGGTGAAAATCCGTTAACCGGAAGTAACCAAAATGGCAGCTTTTTAAAAACTACGATTTCGTTTTTTTCGATTTATTCCGAAACTAACCATTTTCCACTATCCTTAAACTTGGAGACAATACAATTTACTACATTTATGTCTTTTATTAGAACTCCGTATCTCAAGCCGTTATGAAGATATGGCGGTATCGCAAAAAAATTAGTTTTTTGTGAATATCTCGAAAACTAACAAGTTTTTGGTGGTTCAACGTATAAGAAGAATTAAAACCGTGTTAATTCTATCTGGGTGCACTCCATCCACAGTAGAGCATCCGCCAGGTGGCTAAATTATTTATTAAATTTAACTTTTTCAAAACATTGGGAAAACATCGAGGTATCGATATTTTCAGGACGATGTTTTTTGACATCGATATTGCCTTAAAAAAACATCGATTTTCGATATATCAAGGTTTTATTAACGATGTTGCATCCCTACTACCGCGTGATGGGTGATTTTGATGTTGCCACCTACTGAGTTGGCAAAAAATGGTTTTTCATTAGGGAGTGGATTTCTTATTAGTCGGGGTTGGATGTAATTTTTGTTAGAGCCTGTGTCGATTAAAAATTTAAGTATTTCTCCGTTCTTCATTACTTTCTCGACGTAAGGTAATGAAGAACTATTTAATCTAAAAAATGGATATCATCTAGAAATTCTGGTGGATCCAATGAGGAATCAATTTGGTGGTCAACGTAATCAGTTAAAGTTTGCTCGTGGTTATTATCTTCCTGCTCCATTTGATTGGTATATTCCGTTATTCCTTCTACAGATTCTTCTGTATTTTCGTTTTGTTCAACGTTGAACAATCTTTGGTATTTGTTAGGGTTATGAATCTGTTGGGAATTTGAGGGAAGGTTCCTCTTTCTTTGAAAATCTTGGTGTTTTGGTCTATTCTGGTAGTTCACCATCCCGCTGTGGATAGATTGATCTACGTCGATGGGCTCTGGCCTTGGTGCTGGTCTAGGTGGGGGTTGAGGTCTATAATTGTTCGTAAATTGTCTTTGTGGGTATCGATGTACAGGGATTGAAATCTTGTGGTGGTTGTCTAAAAGGTACTTGGATTTTTTGTGGTTCGTAGAAAAGTTCTGGATAGAAGTTTCGTCTAGGAGCTGGTGTCGGTATTGTTTGGTTTTGATGAGGAGTGATTCGTCTAGGTGGAACGGGTGGTGGTAGTGAAAGTTTGCGATTTATCGCGCTATGATTCGCGTATTGCGCGCGGAAGTCTATGTTTTGCAACTTAAGGCACAAATGGAGTGCCTGAGGGAGATCTATCGGTTCTTTTATACTCAAAAGACGAGGAAGGTCTCCTTTAAGACCTCTTACAAAAGTATCAAGAGCTTTATCTCTATACGCTTGTGTTAGGTTATTCATGCTTTCATTACTGATCTCCATCGATGAAAGCTTATTAAGAATCAATGATAAGTGCTGATAAACAGCTTGATAAAATTCAGGAATCGTTTGATTCCCTTGAATGAGAGTTGTCATTTGATACTCGAGCGTTCCTAGGTCTCGTTTATCAGCGTAGTGAAGTGTGAGACACTTCGAAATTCGGTCCCAATTAAGAGGTGTGTTGTAGGACTCCAGCACGACGTCGGCCTGTCCTGCAATCTTATTCCGAATTACGCTAAGGATGCCATAGTACTTGGGCGATCCTTTGGATGTGTCGTAGATTTTTAAAATCCGTTCAACGCTTTTGCGCCATGAACTGAATTCTCCGGCTTGCCCAGAAAATTCTCGTAGGCTTTTTACCACATCTGGAATTTTATCCATTGATGAGAGATCATTAGCGTATGATGCTTCGATCATTTGGTCAGTATCATTTTGTACTGGGGGTTTAGAATTTATTATAGAATTTATAACTTGTCTACCGTCCCTTTGTAATACGTCCGTAACTATTTGAGTAATTATTTGTATTAATTCGTTTGGGTTGTTTGTATTTTGTATGGGAATTTGGGATGATTCGCTTGGTTCGTTAGCTGTACCAAATACTGATGGTTTCAGAATACTGTTGTTACTACTAGTTGTCATTTTTCCTTTTTTTTCAAAAATCTAAACTTTAATTTCTCAGTTTCCGTTTTATTTATATTTCTTTATTGATTGATTGTAAGGTAATTGAGAATTACTATCTTTATTTTAATTTGAATTCAATTTCTATAATATTTTTGATTTACTTTTGCTGATTTTTTTTTGTACGATTCTTCTTTCAACGGAAGAAAAGGAGTTCAATGTAATGTGCAAAATCAACTTAGTAATAGACTTACATTAATAGGTAATAAATTTTTAACATATTTTTTCCTTTGGACGCGGGAAAGTCGGGGCGAAGTGAAGAAAATGATGATCAGGCGGCTGCAGACTGGTTACTGCTCCTGTTTGTCCCAAACTGGGTCTACTGAGGGGCCTCTTTTCCTAGATACGGTCACTTTCTGGAGATACACGGTGATGTGTCCCTCGATGAGTGCGTTGAACTGGATGTTAGCGTGGTTAGCTAACTCCTTGTGTGAGATTCACTATTAGCAGTTGCGTGAGTGTGGTTAACTTAGCTTCGCTGCGCTGGATGTTAGCGTGGTTAGCTGACTCCTTGCGTGAGATTCACTATTAGCGGTTGCGTGAGTGTGGTTAACTTAGCTTCGCTTTGCACTATCGAACACTTCTTTTACGTAAGTGAAAGCAGAACAGTCAGAACTTATTCACCACTACGTATTATGTTGCACCTTTTTTTTTAGCTGTCTAAAGTTTATTTTAGTATTTGATTCACTTTGGATTTGTTTTAGTGTTTAATTCACTTTGGATTTGTTTTAGTATTTAATTCACTTTGGATTTGTTTTAGTATTTAATTCACTTTGGATTTGTTTTAGTATTTAGATCACTTTAGATTAAGCTTCAGACTAAAAATTTTACAACACTTGACACCCGGTCCCTGCTCGGGCGCCAGTTAAAAGATTTATTGAATATTAAAAAAAAACAATTTTTGTTTTTTATTATTTATTATTCTGAGATCTTTACACTTTATATTTTACATTGGATTATTTATTATTCTTGATTTTTACACCTTGATTGAATTATTAATTAATTAATTATGGTTTTACATTTCTTACATTGAACTGACTTAATCTAACATGAAACAATTACTTGTGGGCCATGAATCGTGGTGCAACGTGATCGGAATTTTCAGGTATCGCACATGTCCAGACGACTTTAATTTGACACCCACTTGGGTGCATCGTGAGGTTGGTTCGTGGGAAATGCTGCTTCAGCATTATTGATGGGAACTATGTTGTTAACTTATACAATGGAAGTATAATCTCCCATAATACGCTAAGAAATCAAATAGCGCGAAACACAGCTAGATTCTCTTTCGCACATTTTGACTCTCTCTTTTGAAATGGATCCCCTGATACCATTACCAACCTTGACGAGTAAATAGGGATGTGTTAGCAACCTTATTTGAACAAATAGGGTTGACAACTAAACAAAACATGTGTTGATGTTTGAGGTTATGTTGAATGGTTCCTGAAGTATTCTTCATTCAAAATGCCAAATGGAGTGTATAAAACAAACGTGTCTATATCAAAGGACATGTTTGATTGATTCTAATCAAAAAATTAAAATTGCACTTCAAACTTATTATTATACTTTTCACATCGCGATACATTCAAATACATTCGCGCCAAAATACTATCAGATGTCATTCATATAAAACACGAGTTCGCAATCTTTTATTATCATGTGATAAACAAGGCGATCGGTAAGAGAAAGAAAGATCAAGATATGTGTTTGGCATAAATGACAGCTGGCTGCTGCATAAATGAGACTTTCAACTTTAACTTTGAAGTGAAAAAGTGTAACATTTGCGTTTTGCACTGATTTTTTTTCGGATTTTTGAAGAACCAAATGTGCATACTAGATTTAGCAAGTAAAGCCTAGTACGCAGTTCGAGTAAAATGAAATTTTCCATACAAATTTAACACTGCGCTTAAATTTAACCTCAGAAATTTTACCAAGCGGTACGCAGTTCGCTGGTAAAATGATGTGAAAAACTCATGTTGCAATGTTGCCTCACTAGATGGTGTAGAAAGTCTCCACTTGATTTTACCAGCATTTTAACTGTTCGGTACATTAAATTCGAGGTAAAAATTTGACAGATGAAAATAATAGAGGTTCTGTTTCCAGTTTTCTTAACGAGTGTGGTTTTTTAATTGTGTGTGCTCGGCTGTCAATGTTTTTTCTCCACAAACAGTTTTTACTTCGGTTTTAATGTGCCAATTGGGAGACCGCGTTAAAATTTCATTTTACTCGAACTGCGTACTAGGCTTAAAGACTAACTATCTGTGTAATTTTCATCTAATTTGAACATGACTGCAGGTGAATGGACATGAAATTTGTATAACGCAAAATGTTTACGAGTACAATTAGGTTGGCGACTACTGAATCCCGAAGTCAAATCTGCTGCCGTGCCATTTTTCGGCTCGGATGCTATGTCCGTTGTATATAAGTCAGTGCATACAAGTAACTCAAACATTTACGGAATCGGAGAAAGTTTGTCTGTAAGTTTCTACAGAGTTTTTGGACCCCTTTTACATAGGGGTAATAAAAAAATGTTTGGAAACTCTTCAGTTGACAAAGATAAATTAAATAGGTGCGTTAACGGATCAGCTGTAGTTTTACGATTTAACACAAAACCTGATGACAACCCATCAGGTACATCAGAAAAGTCATAGTAAAGTTTTGATAAATAATCCAAAACATTTTCGGAACTAAGTGTCATGTTATTAATAAGGCAGCTAGGGCTATTTGTCAAGGATTTAAAATAATAATGGTCAATATTGTAGTTTCATGAGTTAAAAGATTCTAAAAAAAAGTCACTAAATATATTGTATGTGATATCCCAAAGCGATTTTCACTATTTAATTTTTTATAACTTAGTACGGACGGATGCTGATTAGATTTGCGTTTTGTGTTTACAAAGTTGCAAAAATGTTTAGGATTGTTAATAATATTGCGTTTAAATAGCATTGATAACAATGCTTGTAATAAATATTAAATTGTTTTCTGAGCTCGGTGTAAATTACATCACATAGTCGTCATTACTTTTTGTCAAATTAAATTTCTTCCAGGCGGAATTCCGTTTATTTCATAGATCACGAAGTGTATCATTGTACCAACACGGAGATGGAAAGCGGTCCCTTTTTCTAACAACCGGCACATACACCCATCCCTGGATTTACACGGCACTTGATTTTCATGATTTCGCTTTTACACGGTTTTTAAATTTGCAAAAAAAAATTTTTTTTAATGATTTGAACGCATTTTTTTCACATACTCGTGTTATTGAACGCACCTCTTTTGTCACAAATATCAAAGTAAATTTAAATAAAAAATGTAAACAAGAGGAAATGTAAAGCTATTTTTAAGAAATTTATAAAGATATGCGCCAAGACAAGCAAATGTTGATTAATGATTTCGTAACCAAAAGTAAATCTAGTAACATTACTGATGTTGCAAATACAGCCAGCAATTCAATTCGTTAAGTGGTAATGACAATACAGAACGGTTCGATTGATCAAATTTCTAGTAACGATTCTAATCTATACTATAATACTATATACTATATTATTAATTAATCATCAATTATATAAAAAGGTAAAGTTTGTTTGTTTGTTTGTTCAGGGTAATCTCTGGAACCACTGATCCGATTCTGAAAATTCTTTTACTGATAGAAAGCTACACTATTCCCGAGTGATATAGGCTACTTTTTATTGACCTCCCCCTCTCCTTCGGTACCCCTTCCCTGATAACTTTCGAACCGTTCAACCGATTGGGGTGCGGCTTTCCCTAATAGAGAAGTCATTTTCAAAAGAATTTTTTTTTGCACTAATATCTACCCCCCCAGGGGAAGGGGTAGAGGAAGGAGAAGGGGTAGAGGTAGGGGAAGGAGAAGAGGTAAGGGAAGGGGCAGGGGAAGGGGAAGGGGAAGGGGGAGGGAGCAGTGGTAGGAGGGGGGTAGGTGGAGGGAGGAAGTGGAGAGAGGAGGGGATAAATTACTGATGTTTCGTCATATATTGCAATATATACATATCTATATATATATATATAAAAATGGATGTTTGTCTGTTGGTTTGTTGGTTTGTCTGTCCGTTTGAGATTACAAAACTTAAAAACTACTGGACCGATTTTGACGCGGTTTTTTGCAAAATGATCTGCGTTGCCAGGAGCAGGTTTTTAGCTATGTTAGATTTTAAAATTCGAAACCGAAGGTCCTTTAAGGATAACGGAAGTATCCTTTTTCCCATTTTTCTCCGGAAAAATTGCCATTATAGGGTTTTTGGGGTCGCTGATCACGAATCCGGTGTTGGAATTCTAAAATTCGAAACGGAAGGTCCTGTAAGGATAACGCCAATATCCTTTTTACCAATTTTCCCCGGAAAAATTGCCATTATGGGGTTTTTGGGGTCACTGATCACGAATCTGGTATTGGAATTCCAAAACTCGAAACGAAAGGTCCTGTAAGGATAACGCGAATATTGGAATTCCAAAACTCGAAACGAAAGGTCCTGTAAGGATAACGCAAATATCCTTTTTCCCATTTCTCCGTGGAAAAATTGACATTATGGGGTTTTTGGCGTCGCTGATCACGAATCCGGTGTTTCAGTTTCAATAAATCTAGCGAAAGGTCCTGTAAGGATTACGCTAATTTTCGAGTTTTTTTTAAAGTTGGTTTTTTGGATGTTGGTATATATGAATGTATGAGATTAATAGACTCAAAAACTACTGGACCGATTTTTAGGCGGTTTTTCCCAAAATGATCCGCGTTCTGAGGAGCAGGTTTTTCGTTATCGAAATAGAGCGTAAAGATCACGCACAACATTGGAAAAAAATAAAGTGAATTATACGGGAAAAAAATAACAAAAAGCCAAACTTAAAAATATTCATATGGCCAAAAAGTACTCCAGAGGGTTGCTAGAACCCAGTAAGGAAATACTCAAGCAGGAAAACGACCGAATTTGCAAATAACAGACGGCACTAGGTGCCGGTAAAAAGATTAGAAATGGACTGAGTAGAGAAGGCAAAAATTAATCGGTAAATTTTTTAAATTGACTAGAATTACACTGCTCTAGAATATTAAAAGCATCTTCGTTTCACTTTATCTTCTCCATTTTGGAAAAAAAATTATCACTAAAAACTTATACAAGCCGTCAAAACTATAAGTTTAACTTTGTACTGATTTCAATTTAAAAATGACGGTCTGTAATTCCAATAGTCCTAGACCCAAAATGATAAAGGTTCTTACCTGAAGATAAGTGTTTACGTGAATCACCCCCAGTCAGTACTGATCCCTAATTAATTACTTATTACTGATCACTAATTGGGGCGTAATTGCACCCATAATTCCTAGGACTTAATTTATTGTGTTAATTACCAATAGGGTTTACCCAAAAATATCCTTGATTAACCATTTTATAATCGCCATATGTTGCAGGTAAATTTTTAAGTCGTAGCAATAAAATAATGGTCTTAATCTGGGTTCATAATTTCCCTTATCTAAAAATACCAATTAAATTTTTTTTATTGGTTTCTCTTAATAAGTTTTTACCAAAATAAAAAACAATTTTTAGTCCTCAAATATATTTAAAATAAATAAAACTATAATTTACAAATCAGTCAAAATCAGTTTTGTCAGGTAAAAAAAATAACTCCAACCATGATTTTAATATTGTTTACTGTATTTTCCGCGCACATTTCCACAACATCCCATATGGTTTTCTAGGTGTCAAAATGTGTCTTCTATCAGGTAAAAAAAATTTCAGCTTAACGTCGCTTAGCGGCCATTGTTTATTTTCAATATTTATACAAATTTTTTATGAAAATTTATGTACTTTACAAAATATATCACAATTAAGCCCAAGGTCAACACATCTGGTTCCTTTTTTCCCCATTTTAAAGCTAATTCTAACAGTTTGTAAGTTTAGGTGGAAAGATAAGGAAATGGTAGCTTTTTAAAGTTCATAAAAAATATTGAAAATCAATAAATCTATTTCGAGTTTGCATAGTGCCCCGTTTTCCCAAAAAAAATTATAAAAATAACGTTTGTGTTATCCTTACAGGACCTTTCGTTTCGAATTTTTAAAATCTCACATAGCTAAAAATCTGCACCTGGCAGTGCGCGGATCATCAAAAACCGCATAAAAATCGGTCGAGTTTTTGAGTTTATTAATCTGATATACCTACATACATACCAACATCCATTTTATTATAATATAGAAAAAATACTTTCTTTTAATAAAAACTAGGTACAATTTTTGGAATTTTTGTTGTCCATGCGTTGTTTTTGTCGAATACCATCCATACGCTTAGGACTTTTTATAAGCTTCATTTCCATCTGGGGTATTATCAAACATGTGTTGATCGATTAATCGATTATTAATGACGATTAAATCGAAAGTCGATTGCAGCTTGCTTGGTTTTTCCAGATTATTTTTTCAACTTTTCGGCAGAAATGGGCGGAGCCACAAACAACATAGGTTACTAATATAAATACTAGAGAACCAAGGAGTAATAAATCAGTTGTTAAAAGTCAGTCGACTAGGTTACAACAAAAAGTAGAAAATTTTGAAAGTGATTTTTGAAGGTGAAGGAAATTACCTGTAAAAATTGTAGAAGTGAGAAAAGTAACATTGAGCACGGAGAAAAGCAGACAAATAAAAAAAGGTTATAGTGAGGAAGTGAATAAGAGTAAAAACAGAAATTGGAACATCAAGGAAATCAGAAAATCAAAGGAAAAAGTAAATAATAAAGATTTTAGTTTTTCATGACAATTAAGGCATCGTCAACGAACATTAAGCACTGGAAATTAAGTACCGGAAATTATTTGAAATGCCATTCAAAAAATCAAACATTGGAAGATCAACCAGACATACGCGGCAATTGTCAGCCAATAGATCTGCTGAAACATCTGAAGAGCGAGAGACACGCCAAGAAACTGAGCGGATCAGAGCCTCTACTTCAAGAGCTGCTGAAACTACTGAAGAGCGGGACGCGCGCCGGGAAACTGAGCGGATTAGAGCCTCTACTTAAAGGGCTGCTCAAACATCTGAAGAACGAGACGCACGTCGGGAAAGTGACCGGATTAGAGCCTCTACTTCAAGAGCTGCTCAAACATCTGAAGAGCGAAACGCACGTCAGGAGACTGACGGGATCAGAGCCTCTACTTCAAGAGCTGCTGAAATATCTGAAAAGCAAGACGCACGCCAAAAAACTGAGCGGATTAGAGCCTCTACTTCAAGAGCTGCTCAAACATCTGAAGAACGAAACGCACGTCAGGAGACTGACCGGATCAGAGCCTCTACTTCAAGAGCTGCTCAAACATCTGAAGAGCGGAACGCACGTTGGGAAACTGACCGGATCAGAGCCTCTGCTTCAAGAACTGCTCAAACATCTGAAGAACGAGACGCACGTCGGGAAACTGACCGGATCAGAGCCTCTACTTCAAGAGCTGTTGAAACATCTGAAGAGCGAGACGCACGTCGGGAAACTGACCGGATTAGAGCCTCTACTTCAAGAGCTGCTCAAACATCGGAAGAACGAGACGCACGTCGGGAAACTGACCGGATCAGAGCCTCTACTTCAAGAGCTGTTGAAACATCTGAAGAGCGGGACGCGCGCCGGGAAACTGAACGCTCACGGCGCAATCAATCAAGAACGAGAATCGATCTCAAGAAAGCGGCGTTCAATTACGATAAAGACTACGATTACAGTAGTAATCGCCATGTTGTCATTGGTAAAATGACTAATTTGTGCTCTCATTGTGGCGCTAAGAAATTTCAAAGAGAAACGCCTGGCATGTGTTGCTCCAATGGCAAAGTCAATTTACCACCACTGGCTGAGCCACCAGACACACTTTTAACTTATGTGGATGGAGGTAATCGGGAGTCCAAACACTTTCTACAGCATATTCGGAAATACAACTCATGCTTTCAAATGACATCGTTTGGAGCGACGAATATTGTGAAATATGGTAATTTCATGCCTACATTCAAAGTCCAAGGACAAGTGTATCATCAGATTGGTTCACTTCTTCCTGCGCCCGAAGAAGATGCACAGTTTTTGCAAATATATTTCATGGACAATGTCGAGGAAGAGATTGATCGACGATATGCATTTAGTGTAACAACAGATCGGAAAATTATTGCTGAATTGCGAGCATTATTCCACGAGCACCGAGATTTCAAATCCGCATTAGAGAATGTAAGAGCAGATGACTTTAAAGTCATTATCAGGGCAGATAAAACGCCGTTGAATGAGCATGAAAGACGCTTCAATGCTCCAACGGTCCCTGAAGTAGCAGCTGTAATTGTCGGAACAGAGATTAACCGGCGAGATATTGTTATAAGCAGATGAGATCAAACCAAGCAACGTGTTGCTGAAACACACCGATCGTACGATGCACTTCAATATCCAATACTGTTTCCGCGTGGAGAAGACGGATATCATCTCGAATTGTATCAAACTCATCCCGTCACAGGTGCTACGACAACGAAAAAAATCAGTTGTATGGATTTTTATGCATATCGTATCATGATTCGAGAACAACAATCTAACCACATCCTGAAGTGTCGTCAACTTTTCCAACAATTCATCGTTGATATGTACGCTAAAGTCGAAAGCGAACGACTGAATTACATTCGTTACAATCAATCGAAACTTCGAGTCGAACAGTATATTCATTTACGAGATGCTATTGCGAATGATGGAACAGTTACTGACATTGGACAAAAGGTTATACTTCCGGCTTCGTATACTGGAAGTCCAAGACACATGCACGAATATGCTCAGGATGCTCTGACATATGTTCGCAAGTATGGACGTCCAGATCTTTTCATCACGTTCACATGCAATCCATCTTGGACCGAAATCAAAGATTTACTTCTGCCTGGCCAGCAACCATCCCATCGGCATGACCTCACAGCGAGAGTTTTCAAACAAAAATTGATACATTTTATCGATCTCATCACTAACAGCCATATATACGGAGAAACTCGCTGCTGGATGTATTCGATTGAATGGCAGAAAAGAGGTTTACCACATGCACATATCTTAATTTGGTTGGTTGAAAAAATTCTTCCTACTCAAATTGACGATATCATTACTGCTGAGCTGCCCGATCCGGAAGAAGATCCAGAATTATTTAAAATCGTGAAAAAACATATGATTCACGGACCATGTGGACCACACAACCCTCATTCGCCATGCATGAAAGATGGAAGATGATGGGGGACACACAGCAACTATAAAAATCAATAACGTTGATTTTGAAATTGATAATCAATGGATTGTGCCATACTCTCCTATTCTTTCCAAATCATTCAATGCGCATATTAACGTGGAGGCCTGCAATTCGGTTAAATCTATTAAATACATATGTAAATATGTTAATAAAGGCAGCGATATGGCAGTTTTCGGACTTGCGAATCCCAACGCACCCGTCAATGAAGTCGAACAATTTCAAATGGGACGTTATATTAGCAGTAATGAAGCTGTATGGAGAATCCTAGGTTTCGACATTCATGAACGCTTTCCTGCTGGGGAAGGGGAAGGGGAAGGGGAGGGGTGGAGTGGGGTGAGGGGGAGGGGTGGAGGGGGGTGAGGGGGAGGGGATAAATTATCGATGTTTCGTCACACACACACACACACACACACACACACACACACACACACACACACATATATATATATATATATATATATATGTATATGTATACATATGTATATGTATAGGTATTCGGGCGCCCGAATTTGTAAAAATAATATTCCTTACGACAAAATGTTTACGATAAATTGTCTTACGATAAATTGTTTTACGATAAATTGTCTTACGATAAATTGTTTTACGATAAATTGTTTTACGATAAATTGTTCTTACGATAAATTGTTCTTACGATAAATTGTTCTTACGATAAATTGTTTTACGATAAATTGTTCACGATAAATTGTTTTACGATAAATTGTTCACGATAAATTGTCCGCGAATCCAAATCATTATTTGGGATGAATGTACCATGGCCCATAAAAAAGGGCTTGAAGCACTTGATCGTACTCTGCGAGATTTTCGAAGCGATCAACGTCAAATGGGCGGAGCTCTGATATTGCTCGCCGGTGATTTCCGTCAAACTTTGCCCGTCATTCCAAGATCAACTCCAGCAGACGAGCTGAACGCATGTCTGAAGAATTCGGCTCTCTGGCGACATGTGAAGAAAATTACACTGTCGACCAATATGCGTGTGCATTTATTTGGAGATGTTTCTGCACAAACATTTGCCAAGCAACTTTTGGATATGGGCGACGGCAAACTTCCAGTTATTTCTGAAACACAGGAGATATCGTTCCCACTGAATTTCTGTCAACTTCAGTCATCAATTGAAGATCTTGAAAATAAGGTTTTTCCGAACATCGCCAACAATTTCAGGAATCACGATTGGCTATGCGAGCGAGCTATCTTAGCTCCAAAAAATGATGACGTCAACCGAATTAATAATAACATTCAATTAAAAATTCCTGGTACGGTTACGAAATACAAATCCATTGACACAGTTACAGAAGAGGATCAAGCTGTTAATTATCCAATAGAATTTCTTAATTCATTGGAGCCTGCTGGAATGCCACCGCACATATTGACATTGAAAGTTGGCTCACCAATACTGCTCCTTCGGAATCTCAACACGCCAAAGTTGTGCAACGGAACTAGACTTTCCGTTAAAAAACTGATGCCGAATGTAATTGAAGCAACAATTATTAACGGCAAATGTAAAGGAGAAGATGTGCTGATTCCGCGCATTCCAATGATTCCCACTGATTTGCCCTTCTCATTTAAACGACTACAGTTTCCTGTGCGTCTTGCTTTCACGATGACAATCAACAAAGCTCAAGGGCAGTCACTGCGCGTTGCCGGATTAAATTTAGAAAAACCATTTTTTTCGCATGGTCAACTATATGTTGCTTGCTCCAGAGTAGGAACTCCAAAAACTCTGTACATCTATGCACCAAATCAGAAAACCAAAAATATTGTTTATCCCCTCGCGTTACGCTAAATGTTAGCATTAGTTAAAATTATTTTAAGTTGGTACAATTATATAGCGTCTGGAATAGTCAAAAATATTGTTAATTCAAGTTAATTATTTAAAAAATGTATGTAGTTCATCATCAATTTATACCAATAAAAATAATAGATTCTCATCTGTATGAGCCATCTTTCATTCTCCCACATTTTCCTACAACGAATTATAGATTCTAGATTACATACAAATCATTCATGTTTATTTTTATATACAAATCATTCATGTTTATTTTTAGGACAATCTATCTATATATAAAAATGGATGTTTGTTTGTCTGTCTGTCTGTCCGTTTGAGATTACAAAACTCAAAAACTACTGGACCGATTTTGACACGGTTTTTTGCAAAATGATCTGCGTTGCCAGGAGCTACGTTAGATCTTAAAATTCGGAACGGAAGGTCCTGTAAGGATAACATTTTTTCCCAAAACTTTTTAAGTTATTTATGGTTTTTTGGCATTCTAAAATTTATACAAAAAACTTTTAGCTGCCAACGTAGGGTCTGCTAGTACATATATAAAAATGGATGTTTGTCTGTTTGTCTGTCTGTCTGAGATTACAAAACTCAAAAACTACTGGACCGATTTTTACGCGGCTTTTTGCAAAATGATCTGTGTTGCCAGGAGCAGGTTTTTAGCTATGTAGATTTTCAAAATTCGAAACGGAAGGTCCTGCGAAGGCAATGATTAAAAATTTACTTGTTGTTAATGATATAGCAGAGCATTGAGTAGCTTTGATGACTCGATATAATACTGTTCTAACGCACTAGGAGCAACAAAAACAGTATATCCTGCATGCGTTGGAACAGCATTATAAACAAATATCAATGCAAAGCTATTCGAAAGCAAAATTCATTGAATATTTAACAAAAAATTATGAACAATTTCAAGAAAAAAATTTAAAAAAAATTCCATTAAATTTTGTATTATAACCCTTAATTGATGAGGTGGGTCCAGTGGACCCACATTGACTTTTCTCTCTTTGCTATTTCTCATGTTTTCAGCACAGTGACTCTGAAATCTTCAGTACCTTCATATAGTATGGTGTTGTGTGCCGAGTTAAAAGCACGGATTTGGTATGTGATTAGAACAAGTCCATTGGAAACCACCTCATCATTTACGCATATGATTTTCACCTCACAAATTAAGGGTTAAAATGTTTTATAACAAATAAGAATATCGGAAAAACTTAAAAAAAAATATACTTTTCAATACTTCTGACCAGTACAAAATCCGTTTCAGACAAAAAATTTAGGATCTGTCTGTTTGTCGGTCTGTATGTATGTCGTATAACTTTAGATCGGCTTAATTTTTTTTTTTAAATAAATCTACATTTCATTCTCTAGAACATAGGCTTACCAGAAGAAATATTCCACCCATTAGAAAGTGCAAAAAATACATTTAAAGAAAATAATTCATGAAAATGTTCTTAAAAAATCGCTGTTTTGGGACCAAAAAAGCATTAAATTTCAACCGTAGGTTAAAACTTCATGAGAATTAGATGTTCGTCTAGTTATCCTCTACAAAAGTTGTCTTTAGACCATCAACGAAAAATTAAATATTATAGGAGTTACGGACAGTTAAAGCGATTCACCATTTTAAAGTCTATTTTTGAAACTTCAATGAAAAACCGGCTGGGTTTTTTCCCCTACAGATTCCTACTTTTTTTTTAAATCTTATTTTTTTGACCTAAACTTCACGAAAATGGACGGGGAGCAACAGAAATTACAACTTTGCACATATGGGCAATCTACTAGACAGTAATCGATGAGGAAAGGAAGAAGCGAATATATATGACCTGTTGCCATCAATACTTCGCTGTTCGTCGTTTTTTAATGTATTTACACTTGCGATGTGTTGCCACTGTTTTGTGTTGCCACTGACGTTTTGCATTGCTATTAATAAATTTGAATTTCGAAACGTTAAAGAATTAAAGTTTTCTGAGTATTTAAATACAGTATTTTGGGGAAAAAAGCAGTAATGCAGTATTGGATTCTGAAAAACAATATAATACTGCGAAAAACAGTATAGATACCATCGTTATGTATAGCCCTCACCTGCTATTTTCTGCAATTCTAAAGGGATTTGGCGCATGAATTAAAAAGAATAACATTTCCCACAATATTGTCTTTCCCCGTGTGGATAACCACCTTTTACCGTTATTGAATATAGTGTAAGTAAACAGTACGATTTTGTAATACACCGTTGGGTCACAAAGAAAAATGTCTCTAAAAAAATTTCCCTTTTTCGGGTTAACTATGCATTTGAGAGGATTTTGACGTAACATCTCCATACATCAAATTCCAACAATTCAAGCGTGAGGGGCGAGGCCGTAGGCCGACGGGGGCAGGGAGGCCGAAGGCCGACCTGCGGAAGTGGGATGAACCGCGAAGCGGTTCGGGGCGCAGCCCCTAGTAGTGATATTATACCACAACCAAAGAAAACCCAAATCCGAAGTTTAGACACCTTTTTTATTTATTTTTTATATGTATGTAATATTATTATTTTATGTTTATAATTTTATTAAATGGATTTATTTAGAACCAAATTTTATTAAATGGATTTATTTAGAACCAAGTTTCTTAAATGTTGAACATATCTTAAATGTTGAACATATCTATGACTTTGTTGTGCATTTACTATTGCAAATGCGAATGGTTTTCGACTGTGATTCAAATGAATGGACATTTGTTTTGTTTTTTTGATTTTGCCTTTATCAGTCGTGAAAGTTTTTCTGTTAAACCTGAATTAGGTCCAGTACAACTGTGGCACTGTGTTATCACCGTGAAGGTTCATGTTTCGGGCTCAGGGGAGTGACGAAGCCCTCGTCAGATAGAGTTGTGTCAACTCCTCCTGCTCTCTATTACAGAAATTGTTTATTGGATGGATCATAGAAACTTACAAGAAGTTTATATTTATATTCACCATCTGATTTAATTCGGCTATGCGAATTATTTAGAAAATCTCCGGCTCGAGAATTATTGTTGTGCATTTACTATTGCAAATGCGAATGCAAAAAAAAAAACATATCTATGACTTTTCTTCACATTCCTTGATTCGATTTATCTATATATATAAAAATGGAAGTTTGTTGGTTGGTTGGTTTGAGATTACAAAACTCAAGAACTACTGGACCGATTTTTACGCGGTTTTTTGCAAAATGATCTGTGTTGCCAGGAGCAGGTTTTTAGCTATGTAGATTTTTAAAATTCGAAACGGAAGGTCCTGTAAGGATAACGCAAATATCCTTTTTCTCATTTTTCTCCGGAAAAATTGCCATTATGGGGTTTTTGGGGTCGCTGATCACGAATCTTGTGTTGGAATTTCAAAATTCGAAACGGAAGGACCTGTGAGGATAACGCAAATATACTTTTTCCCATTTTTTCCCTGAAAAATTGCCATTATGGGGTTTTTGGGGTCGCTGATCACGAATCCGGTATTAGATTTTCAAAATTCGAAACGGAAGGTCCTGTAAGGATAATGAAAATATCCTTTTTCCCATTTTTCCCCGGAAAAATTTGCATTATAGGGTTTTTGGGGTCGCTGATCACGAATCCGGTATTAGATTTTCAAAATTCGAAACGGAAGGTCCTGTAAGGATAATGAAAATATCCTTTTTCCCATTTTTCCCCGGAAAAATTTGCATTATAGGGTTTTTGGGGTCGCTGATCACGAATCCGGTATTAGATTTTCAAAATTCGAAACGGAAGGTCCTGAAAGGATAACACATTTCCTTTTTCCCGGCAAAAACTCCATTAGGGGGTTTCCGGGTACGCTGATCACGGATCTGGCGTTCCAGTTTCAATAACTCTAAAGAAAGGTCCCGGAAGGATTACGTTGATTTTTAAGTTTCTTTAAGTTGGTTTTTTGGCATTCTAAATCTATAAGTAAAAAATTGATGTTGGCATATATGTATGTATGACCTTAATATACTCAAAAGCTACTGGACCGATTTTTATATGGTTTTTCCCAAAATGATCCGCGTTATCAGGGGCAGATTTTTCGCTATTAAATAACAGCGTAAAGATCAGGCGTAAACATGGAGGAAAAAAAATAACAAAAAGCCAAACTTAAAAATTGAATTGTGAATTATAAGGAAAAAAAAGAGAAAAAAGCACTAAAAAGAAAAAAATAATTTCAAACTATGTCCATTAATAGCGTATTTAAAATTCGGCTTTTTTGGAGTGGCGTTAAATTTACACTAAATAAAATCGTTGTAAAATTTCTATTGTCAAGTTTCGCACAAAATCAGTTTGTACATGGAGACAAAAAATAGGATAGATTTCTACAAAAAATAGTAACATATGAGACAGTGGGCTCTTTTATAGCGATTGCTTAAAAATAGGGAATCCAATTTGGGACATAAAAGAACTTAGTTTTGGTGCTTCTAAGAGCCGTGTCTATAGTTAATCTGTTTGACAACAAAATTTTTGGAGTCGATCTTAGTTCTTAGTTAGCCTTAAGGGTTAGAAAGTATGTAAACGATTAGCCTTAAGGGTTAGAAAGTATGTAATTTATTTTAGTTGCAAATTTAACGCCACTCCAAAAAAGCCGAATTTTAAATACGCTATTAATGGACATAGTTTGAAATTATTATTTTCTTTTTAGTGCTTTTTTCTCTTTTCAGTTTTTTTTAAAGTCGGTTTTATTTTTTTTAGAATTTTTTTATTTTATTTCGAACGTTTTTAGTTTCAATTTTTAATATAGGTAAAATTACAAAGGGTTTGAGGGGATAAGTCCGCAGATGAGAAATATATAAAAGAATCTTCCAGATATTGTACTGAACACAATACAAAGAATTTTACTCGATATCTCAAGCTAGAAGGGAGGGGTTTGAAGGGGTAGGTTAACACGGGGGAAATATATAAAAGAACCTTCCTTGTGTTGTACTGAACACAACGTAAAAACATAACAAAAGCTATAATTGCCAATCTGGCAATTATTGAAAACCTGTATGGTGATATTGGTATCTTAATTTGAGCATTTGTACCAAAATTACACTTTGAAGTCGAACTTTCCAATAAGATTTTTTAAAATTTATTCCAATCGGATTTTGATGTATGGGAGTTTTATGTAGAATCATATCCTAAATAATTTTTGTTCTTGGACTTTTTTGATAAGATGCACCGTTTTTGAGATATTCGCAAAAAACGTTTTCGTTTGTATGGGGGGTACCCCCCCTAATGGTCCATTTTTGCCCATGAATGAACCGGGGTCCAACCAGGAACTTTCTCTACAACTTTCTCTTTGGGATGACCAAAATCGGTCAACCCAGTAAAAAGTTAGGCGTGAACATACATAAAAAAAAATATTCAGGTGGAATTGAGAACCTTTTCCTTTTTGGAAATCGGTTAAAAAGTAACAAAAAGCCAAACTTAAAAATTTTCAAAATATTTTTCGTCTATTTGCAAAGAATAGACGCCACAAATCGAAGTGGCACTAGGTGCCGGTAAAAATATTGGAAATGAACTGAGAAGAGATTGCAAAAATTAATCGATTAATTTTTGTAATTTACTAAAATCGCATTGCTCTAAAATATTGAAAACATCTTCGTTACACATTATCTACTTCATTTTGGAAAAAAAAATCTCACTAAAAAGTTATACGATTCGTCAACACTAACAATAAGTTTAAGTTCGTACTAATTTTAATTTAAAAATCACGGTCTGTAATTCCAACAGTCCTAGACCAAAAATTATAAAGGTTCTTACCTGAAAATAAGTGATTACGTGAATCACCCCCAGTCAGTACCAATCCCTAATTAATGATTTTAAATTGACCACTAATTGGGGCTTAATTGCACCCATACTTCCTAGGACTTACTTTATTGTGTTAATTACCAAAAATATCTTTGATTAACCATTTTATAATCGCCATATGTTGCAGGTAAATTTTTAAGTCCGAGCAATAAAATAATGGTCTTAATCTGGGTTCATAATTTCCCTTATCTAAAAATACCAATTAAATTTTTTTTATTGGTTTCTCTTAATAAGTTTTTACCAAAATAAAAAACAATTTTTAGTCCTCAAATATATTTAAAATAAATAAAACTATAATTTACAAATCAGTCAAAATCAGTTTTGTCAGGTAAAAAAAATAACTCCAACCATGATTTTAATATTGTTTACTGTATTTTCCGCGCACATTTCCACAACATCCCATATGGTTTTCTAGGTGTCAAAATGTGTCTTCTATCAGGTAAAAAAAATTTCAGCTTAACGTCGCTTAGCGGCCATTGTTTATTTTCAATATTTATACAAATTTTTTATGAAAATTTATGTACTTTACAAAATATATCACAATTAAGCCCAAGGTCAACACATCTGGTTCCTTTTTTCCCCATTTTAAAGCTAATTCTAACAGTTTGTAAGTTTAGGTGGAAAGATAAGGAAATGGTAGCTTTTTAAAGTTCATAAAAAATATTGAAAATCAATAAATCTATTTCGAGTTTGCATAGTGCCCCGTTTTCCCAAAAAAAATTATAAAAATAACGTTTGTGTTATCCTTACAGGACCTTTCGTTTCGAATTTTTAAAATCTAACATAGCTAAAAATCTGCACCTGGCAGTGCGCGGATCATCAAAAACCGCATAAAAATCGGTCGAGTTTTTGAGTTTATTAATCTGATATACCTACATATATACCAACATCCATTTTATTATAATATAGAAAAAATACTTTCTTTTAATAAAAACTAGGTACAATTTTTGGAATTTTTGTTGTCCATGCGTTGTTTTTGTCGAATACCATCCATACGCTTAGGACTTTTTATAAGCTTCATTTCCATCTGGGGTATAATCAAACATGTGTTGATCGATTAATCGATTATTAATGACGATTAAATCGAAAGTCGATTGCAGCTTGCTTGGTTTTTCCAGATTACTTTTTCAACTTTTCGGCAGAAATGGGCGGAGCCACAAACAACATAGGTTACTAATATACCGATTGTGAAATAACAAAGGCGCTAGGAGGATATAAATACTAGAGAACCAAGGAGTAATAAATCAGTTGTTAAAAGTCAGTCGACTAGGTTACAACAAAAAGTAGAAAATTTTGAAAGTGATTTTTGAAGGTGAAGGAAATTACCTGTAAAAATTGTAGAAGTGAGAAAAGTAACATTGAGCAATTGTAGAAGTGAGAAAAGTAACATTGTAGAAGTGAGAAAAGTAAGCAGACAAATAAAAAAAGGTTATAGTGAGGAGGTGAATAAGAGTAAAAGCAGAAATTGGAACATCAAGGAAATCAGAAAATCAAAGGAAAAAGTAAATAATAAAGATTTTAGTTTTTCATGACAATTAAGGCATCGTCAACGAACATTAAGCACTGGAAATTAAGTACCGGAAATTTTTTGAAATGCCATTCAAAAAATCAAACATTGGAAGATCAACCAGACATACGCGGCAATTGTCAGCTAATAGATCTGCTGAAACATCTGAAGAGCGAGACGCACGCCGGGAAACTGAGCGGAGCAGAGCCTCTACTTCAAGAGCTGCTCAAACATCTGAAGAGCGAGACGCACGCCGGGAAACTGAGCGAATCAGAGCCTCTACTTTAAGAGCTGCTCAAACATCTGAAGAGCGAGACGCACGCCGGGAAACTGAGCGGAGCAGAGCCTCTACTTCAAGAGCTGCTCAAACATCTGAAGAGCGAGACGCACGCCGGGAAACTGAGCGGAGCAGAGCCTCTACTTCAAGAGCTGCTGAAACATCTGAAGAGCGAGACGCACGCCAGGAAACTGAGCGGAGCAGAGCATCTACTTCAAGAGCTTCTGAAACATCTGAAGAGCGGGACGCACGCCGGGAAACTGAACGCTCACGGCGTAGTCAATCAAGAACGAGAATCGATCTCAAGAAAGCGGCGTTCAATTACGATATAGACTACGATTACAGTAGTAATCGCCATGTTGTCATTGGTAAAATGACTAATTTGTGCTCTCATTGTGGCGCTAAGAAATTTCAAAGAGAAACGCCTGGTATGTGTTGCTCCAATGGCAAAGTCAATTTGCCACCACTGGCTGAGCCACCAGGTACACTTTTAACTTATATGGCTGGAGCTAATCGGGAGTCGAAACACTTTCTACAGCATATTCGGAAATACAATTCATGCTTTCAAATGACATCGTTTGGAGCGACGAATATTGTGAAATATGGTAATTTCATGCCTACATTCAAAGTCCAAGGACAAGTGTATCATCAGATTGGGTCACTTCTTCCTGCGCCCGAAGAAGATGCACAATTTTTGCAAATATATTTCATGGACAATGTCGAAGAAGAGATTGATCGACGATGTGCATTTAGTGTAACCACAGATCGGAAAATTATTGCTGAATTGCGAGCATTATTCCACGAGCACCGAGATTTCAAATCCGCATTAGAGAATGTAAGAGCAGATGACTTTAAAGTAATTATCAGGGCCAGTGACGTGGCGTGCTGCTTTCAGTAGGGTGTTCAATATTAAGTTTCTGTTAAATGATAAGACGTCTACTCTTAGTTTTATCCAGGATCACGTCCGGGACGTGATAGACGAAGAGAAAATGGTTTCTCAAACAATTTTTCGATTGCGCATCCGCATTCACAAGCCATAATATTAAATTAATTATTTCTCATACACAAAAGCCAACTGAACACCTGTAAAATCAGAAACCGACTGAGCTGATGAGCAAGCAATATTGCTGTTTTGCTTGGCACACACACCCACACGCATCAGCACGTCAGCCGAACGGCCATGCGATGGTCGGTTTTCTATTGTCGGGTTTCGCAGCATCGCGGCAAGCAGCAACCAACATCGCATCGGTTCGCCGTGCGGCTTTTTCTGGAGCACCCAAATTCATCGTTGTGTGCGGTTACTTCTTGTGAACTTTGTGTGCGGTGAAACGTTTTTTATTACAGACTTTTACTTAGTCATATGTGTTTTTACTTTGCTTTGGTGCGCTGTAAATTGGAGAACACTCGAGTTGGTCGAACGACCGAAAGAGTCGGTATTGCGTTTCGAGTGTGTTTCGCTAAGGGGCGAGTAGGAAAGAAGGCCACAAGCAATTTTTACTTTGGTTCGCTGTAAAGTGGAGAACACTTGGTTGGTCGAAAGATAAAGAAACAGGTTGGTAATGTAGGGTGCGGGTGCTTTAGGCAACCATTGCCATTGGTAAATTGTCGAAAGAATTGGCACAAAAAAAAGAAATTAATTAACAATAGATTTCCGATACATATTGGATTTCAGTAGGGTGTGCAGTGAACACCCTCGCACCTTAGAAGAAACGTCACTGATCAGGGCAGATAAAACGCCATTGAATGAGCATGAAAGACGCTTCAATGCTCCAACGGCTCCTGAAGTAGCAGCTGTAATTGTCGGAACAGAGATTAACCGGCGAGATGTTGTTATAAGCAGACGAGATCAAACCAAGCAACGTGTTGCTGAAACCCACCGATCGTACGATGCACTTCAATATCCAATACTGTTTCCGCGTGGAGAAGACGGATATCATCTCGAATTGTATCAAACTCATCCCGTCACAGGTACTACGACAACGAAAAAAATCAGTTGTATGGATTTTTATGCATATCGTATCATGATTCGAGAACAACAATCTAACCACATCCTGAAGTGTCGTCAACTTTTCCAACAATTCATCGTAGATATGTACGAAAAAGTCGAAAGCGAACGACTGAATTACATTCGTTACAATCAATCGAAGCTTCGAGTCGAACAGTATATTCATTTACGAGATGCAATTGCGAATGATGGAACAGTTACTGACATTGGACAAAAGGTTATACTTCCGGCTTCATATACTGGAAGTCCAAGACACATGCACGAATATGCTCAGGATGCTCTGACATATGTTCGCAAGTATGGACGTCCAGATCTTTTCATCACGTTCACATGGAATCCATCTTGGACCGAAATCAAAGATTTACTTCTGCCTGGCCAGCAACCATCCCATCGGCATGACCTCACAGCGAGAATTTTCAAACAAAAATTGATACGCTTTATCGATCTCATCACTAACAGCCATATATACGGAGAAACTCGCTGCTGGATGTATTCGATTGAATGGCAGAAAAGAGGTTTACCACATGCCCATATCTTAATTTGGTTGGTTGAAAAAATTCTTCCTACTCAAATTGACGATATCATTACTGCTGAGCTGCCCGATCCGGAAGAAGATCCAGAATTATTTAAAATCGTGAAAAAACATATGATTCACGGACCATGTGGACCACACAACCCTCATTCGCCATGCATGAAAGATGGAAAATGCACCAAAAATTATCCACGTCAGATGCTCCAAGAAACGCAAACTGGTGGCGATGGTTATCCGCTGTACAGACGACGAAAACCAGATGATGGGGGACACACAGCAACTATAAAAATCAATAACGTTGATTTTGGAATTGATAATCAATGGATTGTGCCATACTCTCCTATTCTTTCCAAATCATTCAATGCACATATTAACGTGGAGGCTTGCAATTCGGTTAAATCTATTAAATACATATGTAAATATGTTAATAAAGGCAGCGATATGGCAGTTTTCGGACTTGCGAATCCCAACGCACCCGTCAATGAAGTGGAACAATTCCAAATGGGACGTTATATTAGCAGTAATGAAGCTGTATGGAGAATCCTAGGTTTCGACATTCATGAACGTTTTCCTGCTGTCATCCATCTCAGTGTTCATTTGGAAAACGGTCAACGAGTCTACTTCACGGAAGAGAATGCACCACAGAGAGCTGCAGATCCACCAAACACAACATTGACCGCTTTTTTCCAATTGTGTGCAACTGACCGAATTCGCAAAAACCTTACTATATCACGAAGTTCCCAACTATTACACTTGGAATCAATCGAGGAAGAAATTTTGCAGAAGAAAACGAGGCGCCAGGCATTCTTCGATAGCTGGGATATTTTCTACTGCCACATTGGGACGAGTATATACTGTTCATCCGAATAATGCTACTATTTGCGAATGCTGCTTCACGTGGTCAAAGGACCAACATCGTTTCAAGCAATCAAAACCATTGATGGTCAAGTGTGTCAGACATACAGAGAAGCATGTTTCAAACTTGGTTTGCTTGAAAATGATCAACATTGGGACAATACATTAACAGAAGCATCTGAAACACGTAATGCTAACCAGATACGAACTCTGTTCTACATAATTTTGACAACCTGTGCGCCTTCTGGTCCCAAAGATCTATGGGAAAAACACAAAGAGAGTATGAGCGAAGACATACTTCTCCGAGAACGCAGAAACAACCCCGGCCTGGATGTACAGTATTCGGAAGACATTTTCAATGAAGCACTGATATCACTTGAGGATAGGTGTATGTCGATTAACAACAAAATCCTCAATCAGCTTGGGCTATTTTCACCGGTACGTAACAGAAACGATGTTGTCGATAGAGACATATTGCGGGAAAAACAATATGACGTTGATGCGCTACAAGTTTATGTTGAGGCTCAGAAAAGGTGCTTAACAAACGATCAACGACTCGCATACGACACAGTTATGGAGCATGTACGAAGTGGAAATGGTGGACTTCTTTTTCTTGATGCACCAGGAGGCACAGAAAAAATTTTTCTACTCAATTTGATACTCGCCGAAATTCGAATGAAGCATGAGATTGCTCTGGCTGTGGCATCATCTGGGATTGCAGCAACGTTACTTGATGGAGGACGCACGGCGCATTCGGCTCTCAAGCTGCCATTGAATTTACATGTAGCTGCAGATCCTCTTTGCAACATTGGAAAAACATCTGGAATGGCAACTGTATTGAAAACATGCCAAATCATTATTTGGGATGAGTGTACCATGGCCCATAAGAAAGGACTTGAGGCACTTGATCGTACTCTGCGAGATTTTCGAAGCGATCAACGTCAAATGGGCGGAGCTCTGATATTGCTCGCCGGTGATTTCCGTCAAACTTTGCCCGTCATTCCAAGATCAACACCAGCAGACGAGCTGAACGCATGCCTCAAGAATTCGGCACTCTGGCGACATGTGAAGAAAATTACATTGTCGACTAATATGCGTGTGCATTTATTTGGAGATGTTTCTGCACAAACATTTGCCAAACAACTTTTGGATATGGGCGACGGCAAACTTCCAGTCATTCCTGAAACGCAGGAGATATCGTTCCCACTGAACTTCTGTCAACTTCAGTCATCAATTGAAGATCTTGAAAATAAGGTTTTCCCGAACATCGCCAACAATTTCAGGAATCACGATTGGCTATGCGAGCGTGCTATCTTAGCTCCAAAGAATGATGACGTCAATCGAGTTAATAATAACATTCAATTAAAAATCCCTGGAGCGGTTACAAAATACAAATCCATTGACACAGTTACAGAAGAGGATCAAGCTGTTAATTATCCAGTAGAATTTCTCAACTCATTGGAGCCTGCTGGGATGCCACCGCACATATTGACATTGAAAGTTGGCTCACCAATATTGCTCCTTCGGAATCTCAACACGCCAAAGTTGTGCAACGGAACTAGACTTTCCGTTAAAAAACTGATGCCGAATGTAATTGAAGCAACAATTATTAACGGCAAATGTAAAGGAGAAGATGTGCTGATTCCGCGCATTCCAATGATTCCCACTGATTTGCCCTTCTCATTTAAACGACTACAGTTTCCTGTGCGTCTTGCTTTCGCGATGACAATCAACAAAGCTCAAGGGCAGTCACTGCGCGTTGCCGGATTAAATTTAGAAAAACCATGTTTTTCGCATGGTCAACTATATGTTGCTTGCTCCAGAGTAGGAACTCCAAAAACTCTGTACATCTATGCACCAAATCAGAAAACCAAAAATATTGTTTATCCCCTCGCGTTACGCTAAATGTTAGCATTAGTTAAAATTATTTTAAGTTGGTACAATTATATAGCGTCTGGAATAGTCAAAAATATTGTTAATTCAAGTTAATTATTTAAAAAAATGTATGTAGTTCATCATCAATTTATACCAATAAAAATAATAGATTCTCATCTGTATGAGCCATCTTTCATTCTCCCACATTTTCCTACAACGAATTATAGATTCTAGATTACATACAAATCATTCATGTTTATTTTTATATACAAATCATTCATGTTTATTTTTAGGACAATCTATCTATATATAAAAATGGATGTTTGTTTGTCTGTCTGTCTGTCCGTTTGAGATTACAAAACTCAAAAACTACTGGACCGATTTTGACACGGTTTTTTGCAAAATGATCCGCGTTGCCAGGAGCTATGTTAGATCTTAAAATTCGGAACGGAAGGTCCTGTAAGGATAACATTTTTTCCCAAAACTTTTTAAGTTATTTATGGTTTTTTGGCATTCTAAAATTTATACAAAAAACTTTTAGCTGCCAACGTAGGGTCTGCTAGTACATATATAAAAATGGATGTTTGTCTGTTTGTCTGTCTGTCTGAGATTACAAAACTCAAAAACTACTGGACCGATTTTTACGCGGCTTTTTGCAAAATGATCTGTGTTGCCAGGAGCAGGTTTTTAGCTATGTAGATTTTCAAAATTCGAAACGGAAGGTCCTGCGAAGGCAATGATTAAAAATTTACTTGTTGTTAATGATATAGCAGAGCATGGAGTAGCTTTGATGACTCGATATAATACTGTTCTAACGCACTAGGAGCAACAAAAACAGTATATCCTGCATGCGTTGGAACAGCATTATAAACAAATATCAATGCAAAGCTATTCGAAAGCAAAATTCATTGAATATTTAACAAAAAATTATGAACAATTTCAAGAAAAAAATTTAAAAAAAATTCCATTAAATTTTGTATTATAACCCTTAATTGATGAGGTGGGTCCAGTGGACCCACATTGACTTTTCTCTCTTTGCTATTTCTCATGTTTTCAGCACAGTGACTCTGAAATCTTCAGTACCTTCATATAGTATGGTGTTGTGTGCCGAGTTAAAAGCACGGATTTGGTATGTGATTAGAACAAGTCCATTGGAAACCACCTCATCATTTACGCATATGATTTTCACCTCACAAATTAAGGGTTAAAATGTTTTATAACAAATAAGAATATCGGAAAAACTTAAAAAAAAATATACTTTTCAATACTTCTGACCAGTACAAAATCCGTTTCAGACAAAAAATTTAGGATCTGTCTGTTTGTCGGTCTGTATGTATGTCGTATAACTTTAGATCGGCTTAATTTTTTTTTTTTTAAATAAATCTACATTTCATTCTCTAGAACATAGGCTTACCAGAAGAAATATTCCACCCATTAGAAAGTGCAAAAAATACATTTAAAGAAAATAATTCATGAAAATGTTCTTAAAAAATCGCTGTTTTGGGACCAAAAAAGCATTAAATTTCAACCGTAGGTTAAAACTTCATGAGAATTAGATGTTCGTCTAGTTATCCTCTACAAAAGTTGTCTTTAGACCATCAACGAAAAATTAAATATTATAGGAGTTACGGACAGTTAAAGCGATTCACCATTTTAAAGTCTATTTTTGAAACTTCAATGAAAAACCGGCTGGGTTTTTTCCACTACAGATTCCTACTTTTTTTTAAATCTTATTTTTTTGACCTAAACTTCACGAAAATGGACGGGGAGCAACAGAAATTACAACTTTGCACATATGGGCAATCTACTAGACAGTAATCGATGAGGAAAGGAAGAAGCGAATATATATGACCTGTTGCCATCAATACTTCGCTGTTCGTCGTTTTTTAATGTATTTACACTTGCGATGTGTTGCCACTGTTTTGTGTTGCCACTGACGTTTTGCATTGCTATTAATAAATTTGAATTTCGAAACGTTAAAGAATTAAAGTTTTCTGAGTATTTAAATACAGTATTTTGGGGAAAAAAGCAGTAATGCAGTATTGGAGTCTGAAAAACAATATAATACTGCGAAAAACAGTATAGATACCATCGTTATGTATAGCCCTCACCTGCTATTTTCTGCAATTCTAAAGGGATTTGGCGCATGAATTAAAAAGAATAACATTTCCCACAATATTGTCTTTCCCCGTGTGGATAACCACCTTTTACCGTTATTGAATATATTGTAAGTAAACAGTACGATTTTGTAATACACCGTTGGGTCACAAAGAAAAATGTCTCTAAAAAAATTTCCCTTTTTCGGGTTAACTATGCATTTGAGAGGATTTTGACGTAACATCTCCATACATCAAATTCCAACAATTCAAGCGTGAGGGGCGAGGCCGTAGGCCGACGGGGGCAGGGAGGCCGAAGGCCGACCTGCGGAAGTGGGATGAACCGCGAAGCGGTTCGGGGCGCAGCCCCTAGTAGTGATATTATACCACAACCAAAGAAAACCCAAATCCGAAGTTTAGACACCTTTTTTATTTATTTTTTATATGTATGTAATATTATTATTTTATGTTTATAATTTTATTAAATGGATTTATTTAGAACCAAATTTTATTAAATGGATTTATTTAGAACCAAGTTTCTTAAATGTTGAACATATCTTAAATGTTGAACATATCTATGACTTTGTTGTGCATTTACTATTGCAAATGCGAATGGTTTTCGACTGTGATTCAAATGAATGGACATTTGTTTTGTTTTTTTGATTTTGCCTTTATCAGTCGTGAAAGTTTTTCTGTTAAACCTGAATTAGGTCCAGTACAACTGTGGCACTGTGTTATCACCGTGAAGGTTCATGTTTCGGGCTCAGGGGAGTGACGAAGCCCTCGTCAGATAGAGTTGTGTCAACTCCTCCTGCTCTCTATTACAGAAATTGTTTATTGGATGGATCATAGGAACTTACAAGAAGCTTATATTTATATTCACCATCTGATTTAATTCGGCTATGCGAATTATTTAGAAAATCTTCGGCTCGAGAATTATTGTTGTGCATTTACTATTGCAAATGCGAATGCAAAAAAAAAACATATCTATGACTTTTCTTCACATTCCTTGATTCGATTTATACGGTCTAAAAGTAAGTTGAACCAATCGCCCTTTTTCATATGCATTCTGTATCTTGTTTTACACGGTTTCGATTTACACGGATTTTCATGGAACGTATCTACCGTGTAAATCGAGGGACGGGTGTATTTCTAAATGGCTTCGGAAATAGTATTGTAAGACGAAAGCATAGCGGAGTTTATATTTTTGTCATTATAAATCAATGTTTACCAATTTATACTGTTAAGAAAGGAATTTAAAGAATAAAAATCTACTTTTTTAAAATTATGATGGTTAGGACTAAAAGTATGTAATGTAAAGATTTCTTATAATGCTGAGTGGTCTGGAACTTCTTTCAGTGATGGATGCATGATTTACATTGATGTCGTCGATATTGGAGCGAAATATTTATAAGGTCTAGCATTATATTGCGAGCGTTGCTGATGAAATGGACTTGTTTCAAATCTAGTGAGAAGACATTGTCCAAGAAAGTAGTCTCAATAGGTGCTGAAGCATAACATATAAACGATGAGTCCTCATTAGATAAGGTCAATATAAGTTTTGAAAGAGTCACCGAGAAGGATAACTTCGTCTATCGCAGAACAGTTCGAGGTAAATTTTTTTTATCGCCGATAGCACACTGCTATAAGTTTCAACCGGGCTACCAAAGTAATGTAAACAATCATGATAACCTTTCTGTTTGACATATTAATTTTGACGCTAATAACTCCAGTGGCAGACAATGATTTATATCTGCAGATGCTAAGTTTGACCTGACTCCAAATAGAACTACTCCGCCCACAAAAGCATTATGTCAGTATGATGATCTTGTAGAAAAACACAAAAACTATCGTCAAAGAGTTAGGCATTAAAAATCCCTGCATGTAACCAGGTTTGTTTCAAGCACACAATATTGTAGTCAGAAAGGTTAACATTTAAACAAAATTTGTTGATTTTAGTTTTAGTCCATTCACATTTTGACAAAACAGCCTTATACTATGTTCACACCGACGCAAAATTACGTAATTTTGAAGATTTTCGTAATTTTTAACGAAATCACGCTCGAAATCACGAGATTTCCAGTACATTAGCCTGTTTTCAAAATCACTAAAAGTATGTAATTTCCACAAAATTAGGAATGAAATCAAGCAAAAACAGTGGATACAACCCTGCATCACTTATTCAGCTCTCTTCAGCACATCAGTTTTGACATTTGTGCTGCATTGGAAAAACGGAAATATAAGAAAAAGAAGCCGTGTTCCGCACGCGAAGAGGATATATTAGTAAACCTGTGGTCTGAAAAAATAAATAAATGGACATGTTTATGATGCAGTTAAATATGAAATGGAAAATAATTGTTTATTTTCATTACTTAATTATCTCATTTTCTTCTAAAGTGTCTAATTCTGTTTGCACATATTTCATCGATGTTTTGAATTGTATTATTCATCATTAGGGCTAGGATAGTTATGCACGAAAAATGTCTAAAATAAGCAAGCAAATATGCACGAAAAATGTGGAAAATAAGCCCAAAAATATGCACGAACTTTGGAGCAATTGAACTTTGTTTTTTTCTTTCACTAGCATTTTCATGTCTCAAAATTGCTATATGTTGTTTTACTGAAAATTATTTAGTTGCTGTTACATCTGTTTCACACATTTTACAAAAAAGGACAGATTCATCAGTACTGAAACATTTATACGTTTTCGTTACTCTACGGTAAAAAGCATTTGCACTCTCTTTAGGCATGTCAATTAAAACCTTTTAAGTAAATCAAACTTTTTACGACAAATAAAATTTAAATAATGTTTTGAGTTCTAAAAGAGTAAACAGTAAAAAATAGTAAAGTTGCTCTGGCTTGATGGAGCTAATTTTGCCTTCCCTCATAATTCGTGTGGGGTCTGTGGCAATCGGGGTATAAGACTCGAGTTGAGTCTTTCCCCACCAAAATCCTGTAAGCCTGCGTGGAAGCTGGTAAAGCAGGCTCTGATGACGGTGAGCCAGCTTCCATACTAGAAACAGGCTCCTGATGGGTTTCAGGGCAGACATGCCCGACCTGTTGGGGGGAATTTATCGGATGTGAAAACATCCACAAAAATAATATAACTTTTTGTTATATTTTTTGACCTGTAAGCCGAGAAATTCCAAAACAGAATTCAATGCTAATAAGGTCGAGTAAAAGCCATGAATCAGAAATGTTTCAATGGTTAAAACAAAATAGTAAACAGTAAAGTTTCTGGAAATTTAACGGTAAATTCCACACTTATTGACTCCATACTAGGGATGTCAAAAAAGAACCGGTTACCCGGTGTTTTTGCTTCGGTTAACCGGTTTTTTTCGGTGTTTTTATTTGCACGGTTATACCCGGTGTTTTTTTTAAAGCCAAAAACCGTTCAAAAAAACCGATCATTTTTTTTGTACGGAAAAATAATTGTAAACCAATTTTCGTGCAACTGATTTGTTAGAAACACTTCTTTTTAGGCACTCTAGACCAAATACAATATTATATTGTGCCATTTATGGCCTCTTAATGGATTAACATATATGGCACTTCACGTCTTTTGTTTGTATTATAGTGTATTTGTTGCGTCTAAGACCTAACCTACCCAATTTGAACAAAACGGTTTTTCGGTGTTTTAATAACCGGTTTTTTGGACCCGGTTAAACGAAGTCTTAAAAACCGGTTTAACCGAAAACCGGTGTTTTTCAAAAATTCGACATCCCTACTCCATACCATTGATGTGAATAGCTCGATTACAAACACAAAAAAACGCAAAAAGAATTCAAGCATACGATGCCAATACTTAGTTCAATTATGATAGGTCCTACGAGAGTCATTTTATCTGTTGTTGTTTGTGTTTTTCTACAAACACATCTAAAATGACTTGTGGAAGTGACACGCTATCACAACTCAAATCTATATTAAATTGCTAGGGGTGCGTTTGTTTATTAACAGAGAGCTGAGCTGTGAAGTTAACTTCACTTCAGCATTTAAAAACAACCGAGGTTACAATGGTCAAAATATGGAATTGTGACAAAAGTTAATTTTATTAAAAATTTGCAAGTGGCAAAAAGGCTAAAATAATCATTTGTTTATTAAAAATATGCAAATGCATATATACAGGGTTGTGCAAAAGTTCCCGTACATTTTTTGGTACAAATAAATGCGAGAATGTTTCAAAATGTCATGTTAAAAATTGCTTTTCTCGGCAAATTATGTTTTATTATTATCAAATAACATAAATGAAATAATTTTTATTACAGTAAATGCTCAAAATTTGAGCCATTTGCTTTTATGCACGCTCGCACCCGTTTTCGAAAATTTTGAACAATGGTCGCTAATTGTTCAACAGAAATTTCGTCCCAAGCGCGTATTAAAGCTCTTTTTAAAGCATCAACATTACAGTAACTTTTTCCTGACACTTTTTGCTCCAATAAAGACCAGACTGAATAGTCCATTGGGTTCAAATCTGGTGAGTTTGGCGGCCAAACGTCCTTGTTCCAAAATCCTGGAAACAACTCATTACAGAGCTCAATTATTTTTTTCGCTAAATGGGATGGGGCCCAGTCTTGCTGCAGCGTCCAGGCATCGTTTCCGAAGTGATTCTTTGCCCATGAATGCAGAACATCTCGAAGAATAGCTTGTTGATACACTGTTGCATTGATTTTCAAGTTTCTCTCAATGAAAACCAATGGCGTCTTTCCCGATGCACAGATTCCAGCCCAAACCATAACAGATTATGGAAAATGGCGGCGAGTGATGATATTTGCCTCCACTGACTTCTTTTGGCATTTTTTAAGTAGTTGTCTATCGTTCTGGCGGTTATGGTTGCGCTCAACAGTAAATATTTTTTCATCTGTAAACAGTACTCTTTGAAGTCGACCAGCACCAACCAGACGAAGCATGCATCGCGCCTTTGTGAGCCGTTTCGCTGGTTATTTTTAGACCTCATAACGTGGTTAAAGGGTTTAAACTGGTCGTAAAATCACTTAATTTTAAATAAACAAGTTGGACTGATTGGAAAAAATGGCAACGAAGGCAGACAAACCATTTTTTGGTGAAAAAGACTGATATTTTAAAATGTACGGGAACTTTTGCACAACCCTGTATATGCTCGAATCCAAAAAATCCTTAAAATATGCATTTGCATATGTAAATATGCAAATGCATAACTATCCGAGCCCTATTCATCATATTACTAAAATTCATAGTAATCCTACACGAACTTCCTCGGTCCATTTTTGAACTAACGTAGTTGAAATGTCAAACAATTTTTTTTTTTTTTTTAATTTATTAGATTTAAAAAGTTTACACTTGTGTAGAATCTAGCTTATAACTAATTTAAGTAGAGTAGAGGCTCTTTACAATATAAGCTCTAAATAAATATTTAAAGTTAAAAAAATTCAAGTCTTTAACAATCACAGTTAGATAATTCACATCTTTAATTAATTAAATCAAAAAAAAAAATAATCAGAAAAAAGAGAAATAGATAAATAATATTAAATGAAAAAAAAAAGAAAAGCAAAATAATATGATTATAATTAAATTTAATGGTTGATCATGAGATATTTCCGAAGGTTTAACTTGAAATTTACAAACGAATCAGTTGCTTTAATGTCCGGTGGAAGCGAGTTATAATAACTAACACCAATGTATAAGATACTAAAAGGCGGAAGGCCAATAGTCGATAGATCGTTTATACGCCGGGTTTCATACGAGTGCACATCAGAAATTTTGATAAGGATAAATGAGCTTTTTAGTTGGTTATTAGCAATTTTATACATAAGCTTCGCCAATTCAAATAGTTTTATTTTATTAATAGGAAGTATTTTTTCGTTGTATAACAAAGCTGATGGTGTTAGGCGAGGCAAGTTATTGATTGCCTTTAGTCAGGGCCGTACCGACTGGGGGGGGATGGGGGGGGAGGCTCCCCCCCCAATAAGTCTTCAGTTGGGAATTTGACCCTTAGGAGTTGGGAAATCTCACTTCTTGAAGATGTGAGATTTCCCAAGTTGGGAAATCTCTTTTGTCGATTTTCCAAAATCCCAACTTGTCTTTTTCTACCTCAAATTTTCTATTAGTGAACAAAGGCGTGTTTTATGACTTGTTTGTGTTTCCACATGCCATTCTGCTTTGGCGACAGCGTCACAGCGAGTTGGGAGAGAATGAATAAAAGGCTTTGAAAGAGTAGAGTAGACACTCGACCATGGGGGGAGTATAATGTTCTCATCAGTTTATGGCACAGAACTATATAACATAGTATGGTGACACAAAGCTCTGCTGAAAAATGGTCCCAAAAGTATTTCCCTCTTTATCATACTTAAACGCATCCACTGAACTGTATAATATCGCGAAATTCAAATTTCGTCCGCCGCGAAATTCAAATTTCACAAGTTTGAGACTAACTTTATGCGCCAACACCATTCCGAAAGTCTATTTTCCTTTGACAGCTCACGGTTTAAACGAAAGGACTATATTTATAGTCATACGGTTATCTCGCTCTTACTTAACTCGTTTTGATTCATTGAACTGTATTGAAATGGGACCATTTGAGACAGCAAATCGAGCGATCTAGTATATTCGTGCTGAAACAGTGAGTTTTGAAAATATAGTGTAATTGTTGTACCATCGGTGTTCGGATTTTTTAAACAAATGAATAGGTAAGAACTGTTTCAAGTAATATGTATTTAATTTCTTATAAGTTTGTGTCAACACTGGATTCGGATAAAATCTGAATACAAAAGAAAGTGCCAAAAATAAGCGATATAAAGTCAAATGTACTTCTTGTGGTCACAAGTCGCATAAGATTATTAGTGTTTACCCTTTATTTAATTGTGAAAAATAAATAAAATTTACTTTCTTCTACGGAGTGCAATAAAGTATTGTATTCATGAAAAATTTCGACCTCTTAATTTTGCCTAAAAAAAATTTCCCGATCACTCCTGAGTCGATTGGAGTCATATTAAAAAAATGTCGTTCTGTCTGTCAGTCTGTCAGTTTGTCTGTCAGTCTGTGTACAAGATTTCTCAAAAACTAATAAAGCTAGAGCCATGAAATTTTATAGGCATGTTGGGTCCTGAAATGGGACGATCCTATCAACTTTTGGTGGAAATCCGTTAACCGGAAGTATCCAAAATGGCGGTTTTTCAAAAATCGCAATTTCGTTTTTCTCGATTTACTCCCAAACTACGCGTTTTTTAGTGGCCTTAAGTACGACGAAACTTTTAGAAAATAAAATTTCCCACACTTTTGTCTTTAGATATAACTCGATATCTCAACCTGTTATTGAGATAAAACGTTATTTCCAAAAAAAAAAAAACAGTTTTTGCGATTATCTTGAAAACTAATGGGGTTTTGCTGACTGAATGTATGAAGTGAAATAATGAGAATGACATTCTGCACAATTTTGTTTCTTACCGTTATTGAGATATTTAGATTAAAATATAAAAAAATATGTTTTTGCAAATTACTGGCAAACTAACGATTTTTCGACAAATTAATTTAAGGAAAACTTGGAGATGTTAAAATTTTCTACCTTTTTGCCATTTACCGTAAATTGATATCTTTTACAGTTCTCAAGCTATCTCAAATTTTGTACGTTTTTGATATTTTTGAATAAACCAAGAATTTATTGGGATGTCGTCTTAGGTTGACAACGCGACAGGGCTCTAGCGTAAATTGCGCAGGATCGTAGATTTTGTAGAAGTAAGTTTTGTGTTGACCACAACTGATATTTCATTATATCAGTTGTTTCTTGTCAGAGATTCTGGGCAAGGAAAAGGAATTTTTATTATGTACATCCCAGTTGGGAAAAATTAGATGTTCGAGTTGGGAAAATTGAGACGTCTCCCCCCCCAATCCAGAACCTTCGATACGGCCCTGCCTTTAGTGCCTTATTTTGGAGGACTTTAATTTCCTGCAAATGGTACGCTGGTATGTCAGACCAAATCGGGTGAAGAGAAGTCAGATGCGTATGTAGATTTTGTAGAGGGTCTGTGTTGGCAAAATACTCCGCAATCTCCAAAGACAAGCAATGTAAGGGTTAATTTTGGATTTGATTTTTTGAACTTGCTTATCCCATTTCAAGTTCTTTTGAATGTTTAGCCCAAGATATATCAATATTTCTGTTTCAAGGATGGCTTGGTTTCCTATCAGAAGTTGGAAAGAGCTGGGTACGCGAGATTTAAAGGTCATGAATTTAGTTTTACTGATATTAATACTCAACTTATTATTATTGAAATATACTTCCAACTTGTCTAAGTCAGATTGCATAGCACTATTGAGATCAACAATAGAGTTTTCACTGTATATGAGTAAGGCATCATCCGCGTAAAGGATGAGAGTACCGCTTAAGTTTATTTCAAGAATATCATTCATATACAAGTTAAAAATGAGAGACCCTAAAATGGATCCCTGCGGGACCCCTCGCGTGATTAGTATTTCCGAACTTAGTTGATTCTTGAAGTTGACATGTTGGTGTCTATTAGATAAGTAGGTAAGTATAAGTTCAATACTGGAATAATCAAAAAGCATCTTTTTCAACTTGAAGGGCAATAATTCATGGTCAATAGAATCAAAGGCTTTGTGTAAATCAATTGAAATCAATCGAAACTTGTATTGTATTAATGACTTCTACACATGCCGAGAGAGTATTCGAATTAGGTGTAAAGCCAAACTGGTTAGAATTAAGGATTTTATGCTTGGACAAGTGTTCCCAAATTTGATCGGCCAGGGCCTTCTCAAAGGGCTTGGATAAGGCAGGTAAAATAGATATAGGTCGGTAGTTGTTTGGTAGGGTTTTGTCGCCTCCTTTATATATTGGGATCACTTTAGCCGTTTTTAGTTCACTAGGAATAGTTGAAGTGTTAATAAACTCATTGTAGTACTTGGTTAATAAAGCTATCTTAGAAGAGTTTAATGCCTTTACTTGTGAAACCGTGATGTTATCTAGTCCAGTACTAGCTGTGTTTTTTAGATTTTTTATGTATCTCGATACCTGAATATTGGTGATTTGCTTGAATTTGAAAAAAGGTACTGTGAAAAGGAGGTCAAGATCTAGTGCAACAATATTTGCGCCACTCATTAAGTTGCTGGGACAAGACCCCACCGAATTTATAAAGAAGTTATTTAGACCATCTGCAATATCAATTGGAGAGCATATTGTCGAATTATTGATGCTCATTGAATCTGGAAGACAATCATTCGTAGAATGAAATCTATTATAGAGGGTAAAGTTGATTATCTTCCATAGTTTACGAGGGTTTCTGATATGTTCATTATGTTTATCGAAGATATACTTTTTTTTAGCGAGATTCTTTTTCTTTTCAAACGGGTTCTTAGTTACAGTAAATTGGGTTGCTAAGAAAGGGTTGTTCGGATAGCGTTTCCTCAGCTTATAGAGCCGTTCCTTTTCCCGTGAAAGTTCGAGCAATTCTGAGTTCATGAAGGGTTTTATAATACGGTGTTTCGATCTAATGAGCTTGATTTTCGTATTCTTGTTAATAATTTCAGATAATTTATTGCGAAAGTCTGAGTATATACTCTTAGGTACAATGACCTCGGCATTAAACTCATCCATAGCTTTGGAGGTGTCAGTAACATTGAAACAATTGATTTTTGGAAGCGCTGTTGACTTATTGATGTTAACTTCAAGCATTATTGCGTTATGATCACTTAGTGATAATTCAAAAATTGATAGATTGTAGTTATATTGAAGCAAATCTGTAGCAAAGTGATTAATGATGGTACGAGAAGATTGTGTCGTTCTGGTGGGCATTTCAGCTGAGATAGAGTTTAAGATTGTGTAACCATTTAGATTTAGATAATTATTATATGACTGAATGGACGTATCTGAGGTATCAAGTAAATTAATGTTGAAGTCGCCAGCAATAATGCAATTGCAGAAATTATCAGTGATTTGTTTAATCTGTTCTAAGAAGTCAGGTAACAAATTATTGTAGTGCGGAGAACGATATACACCCATAATATCGACCCATAATTACCTTAATCTCTGTGTGAACACTTTGGTTTAAGATCTAAATCATTTCGCAAAATTACGTGATTTTGCGTCGGTGTGAACATAGTATTAAACCAAAGTGTTCACACAGAGGTTAAGGTAATTTTGTTTGACATTTCAACGACGTTGATTCAAAAATAAATCGAGGAAGTTTGTGTAGGATTACTATGAATTTTAGTAATATGATGAATAATATAATTCAAAACATCGATGAAATATGTGCAAACAGAATTAGACAGTTTAGAGGAAAATGAGATAATTAAGTAATGAAAATAAACAATTATTTTCCATTTCATATTTAACTGCATCATAAACATGTCCATTTATTTATTTTTTCAGACCACAGGTTTACTAATATATCCTCTTCGCGTGCGGAACACGGCTTCTTTTTCTTATATTTCCGTTTTTCCAATGCAGCACAAATGTCAAAACTGATGTGCTGAAGAGAGCTGAATAAGTGATGCAGGGTTGTATCCACTGTTTTTGCTTGATTTCATTCCTAATTTTGTGGAAATTACATACTTTTAGTGATTTTGAAAACAGGCTAATGTACTGGAAATCTCGTGATTTCGAGCGTAACTTCGTTAAAAATTACGAAAATCTTCAAAATTACGTAATTTTGCGTCGGTTTGAACATAGTATTAGTGTCTCCTGTTCTTTTCGAAACCTCGATGATTTGCGAGGTGTGAACTTCTTAATGAGACAGATGTCTCATGATGTTGTGTCTCGTGCGAAGTTTGATACAAACAACATTTTAAACCGTTGTCTCCTAATTGACGTTAATGAGACCGAAATGACAACACCATCAGGTGAGATCGAGGAAAGTGTGATCGGTGTATTAGTACACAGGACCCATGCTCTCTTTGTTTATGCGGTTGATTTTCCCTTGCTATGCCTTTGAAGATCTTGAGTCATTTTTCGCATTCTTGGTTCATGCAGTTGATTTTCCCTTGTTCATCTATGCCAGACGTGGGCAAGAGAAAATTAAAACGGGCCAAACATATACCAACAAGCCAAAATAGACTTCAGAAAATCGAGTACACTGTGAGAAAATGTCTTTTATAAAGTCCCGTCGCTAAAACATTTATTGTGCTGTGCGATTTTTAAACTGACTACAAACGAAGCTTTTTTTATTGCTTTCAAATTACATGACTTAGTTTTCTGCTCTGGTATAACATTAGCAGTGCATGTAGTTTTCTTTAGAAAGTCTTCTTTTAATTTTGCAAAAATTAATTTTCTCCTTTCACCATCAAAATCAAAATCCCTTTTGTGCTTGGCTACATAATGCCTTTGCATTGCATATTTTTTGATGTGGGAAAGCTTAAGAAAACAAACCAAGCATTGTACGGCCTGTCGAGGGATTTCTACAAAAAAAAAATCCTCCTCCCATTGATCTTTGAAGTTTCTATTATTATAGAAACGCTTCATATTTATTTCAGTGTATATGCGCAAATAACAAGCACAACCTACTCAGTGGAGTTCCTGATGGCGAATGACATGAAAACAACTCAGAGCGGCCGATGGCTGTGATGTGTTTTCGCTCATCGCTGTGAAAGTAGAGAGTTACAAGCACTGTGTAAGCATGATACTAAATTTGGCCCAGTTGCAATTGTATTTGGCCCAGTTGCAATTGTATTATTTCGGTTCTCTCAAACTGGGCCAAATGGGCCAAAAAGGCCACACTTTGCCCATATCTGATCTATGCCTTCGAGCATCCTGGGTCATTCTTTCCTCTTTTTGTGCATTCGATTGATTTTCTCTTGTTTGTGTATGCCTTCCTGAGTGATTCTTTCTTCTCTTTGTTCATTCGGTAGATTAAAAAAACTAAAAAAAAAATTTACGTAACTATTTCTCTTATCTGAGACAATGACAAAATCCGTTCCAGCTTATAAAATCCGTTCCAGCTTATAAAATCCGTTCCAGCTATAATTTTCTAAAAAACTTAAGTAGTTTTTTTTCATTTTCTTCAAATTTCTAAATTTCTTGCTTTGTTTTTCTTGCTTCTGGTTTTTCTTGCTTTTTCTTTTTTCAATTTCTAAAAGCACTTATTTCTTCTAGTCTTTTTTCAATATATACAGGTATCCCTCGAGTTACGCGGTTAATTGGTTCCGAGTAAGTCGAAACCGCGTAAGTGGAGACTCAAGGTTAGTGCAAAACAATACATACCTATTATCGTTTTTATATAAAAAACATTCATTTACAATTACAATACTTTCTTTACAAATAAAAATTACTCCAAAACCGTACCGCGTAACTCGAGCACTGCCGCAATTTTTTTCCGCGTTTGAATCAAACTGTTTATTTTTTTTCTATTTGACGCGTAGTAATATTAACCCATTCGGTATTTTGATGCCATATGGCAACGTAGTTAAAAATTTTAATTGACTTCTTATTTATTTATTTTCAACACTCTATTCTCATTCAGTGCACCTTTATTTTTTGAGTAAAAAGCTGGACTACAGTGGACGTATTTGTAAAAAATAAAATTTTTTTTTGTTTTAAATGAATACTAATAGCTTAAACATCATTAATTTGTATAGAGAGAATCTTTAACCTCCATAGAAAAAAACATGTACCGAACGGGTTAAACGCAATTATGCCTACTTAAAATTTATTATTTTTTTTAATGTTTTTATTATTCTTTCATTCATTAATTACAAACATTACATATAATTTTCATTCTTAGAAATAGCAAAAAAAAATATATTTAAAATTACACTTCAAATGCTGAGCTTCACCCCACTATGTGAGAGGCTCAACTATCCTCAGTATACTTTCCAACCTTTTTATACCCGTATGGTGAAACCAAAGGGTATATTATATTTGCCTTACCGTTTGTAACGCCAAGATCCCGTCATCACACAAAAAAATGAATTACACCAGTGTGTTTAGAATGATAAAAAAAGTTGAATTTAGCATGTCCGTCCGTCTGTCCGTCCGTTTGTGGCGCGGATTGCGGGCGCATGGATTGAGCTAGAGACCTGAAATATTGCGCGGATTGCGGGCGCACGGATTGAGCTAGAGGCGCAGATTCGTTTTTCGTAATATGCAAGGCTAAGTTCGTTAATGGGCAAAAATGGACCATTAAAACGATTTTTGCGAATATCTCAAAAACGGTGCATCTTATCAAAAAAAGTCCAAGAACAAAAGTTATTTAGGATATGATTCTACATAAAACTCCCATACATCAAAATCCGATTGGAGTAAATTTTAATTTTTTTTTGGCAAGTTTGACTTCAAAGTGGAATTTTGATACAACTGTTCGCTGTTCACTTAAATCACCATACGGGTTTTCAATTATTGCCGGATTGGCAATTATAGCTTTTGTTATGTTTTTATTTTATAATTATAAAATTGATTCTTATATATCTATATATATAAAAATGGAAGTTTGTTTGTTGGTTGGTTTGAGATTACAAAACTCAAGAACTACTGGACCGATTTTTACGCGGTTTTTTGCAAAATGATCTGCGTTGCCAGGAGCAGGTTTTTAGCTATGCAGATTTTCAAAATTCGAAACGGAAGGTCCTGTAAGGATAATGAAAATATCCTTTTTCCCATTTTTCCCCGGAAAAATTTGCATTATAGGGTTTTTGGGGTCGCTGATCACGAATCCGGTATTAGATTTTCAAAATTCGAAACGGAAGGTCCTGTAAGGATAATGAAAATATCCTTTTTCCCATTTTTCCCCAGAAAAATTTGCATTATAGGGTTTTTGGGGTCGCTGATCACGAATCCGGTATTAGATTTTCAAAATTCGAAACGGAAGGTCCTGTAAGGATAATGAAAATATCCTTTTTCCCATTTTTCCCCGGAAAAATTGCCATTATGGGGTTTTTGGGGTCGCTGATCACGAATTCGATATTAGATTTTCAAAGTTCGAAACGGAAGGTCCTGTAAGGATAATACAAATATCCTTTTTCCGATTTTTCGCCGGAAAAATTGGTATTATGGGGTTTTTGGGGTTGCTGATCACGAATCCGATATTAGATTTTCAAAATTCGAAACGAAAGGTCCTGTAAGGATAAATATCCTTTTTCCCGTTTTTCCTCGGAAAATCGGTATAAGGGGGTTTTTGGCGCGCTGATCACGAATCCGATATTAGATTTTCAAAATTCGAAACGAAAAGTCCTGTAAGGATAAATATCCTGTTTCCCGTTCTTCCTCGGAAAAATCTGTATAAGGGGGTTTTTGGAACGCTGATCACGAATCCGGTATTATATTTTCAAAATTCGAAACGGAAGGTCCTGTAAATATAACGCAAATATCCTTTTTCCCATTTTTCTCCGGAAAAATTGCCATTATGGGGTTTTTGGGGTCGCTAATCACGAATCCGGTGTTGGAATTTCAAAATTCGAAACGGAGGGTCCTGTAAGGATAAATATCCTTTTTCCCGTTCTTCCTCGGAAAAATCGGTATAAGGGGGTTTTTGGGGCGCTGATCACGAATCCGGTATTAGATTTTCAAAATTCTAAACGGAAGGTCCTGTAAGGATAACGCAAATATCCTTTTTCCCGTTTTCCCTGGGAAAAATCGGCATAAGGTTTCCGGGGTCGCTGACCGCGAATCCGGTGTTAGATTTTTAAAATTCGAAACGGAAAGTCCTTTAAGGATAACGCAAATATCCTTTTTCGCGTTTTTCCTGGGAACAATCGGCATAAGGTTTCCGGGGTCGCTGACCGCGAATCCGGTGTTAGATTTTTAAAATTCTAAATGGAAGGTCCTGAAAGGATAACGGAAATATCCTTTTTCCCGTTATTCCCCGGGAAAATTGGCTTTATGTTTGGGATCGCTGATCACGAATCCGATATAAGATTTTCAAATTTCGAAACGAAAAGTCCTGTAAGGATAAATATCCTCTTTCCGTTCTTCCTCGGAAAAATCTGTATAAGGGGGTTTTTGGGGGCGCTGATCACGAATCCGGTATTATATTTTCAAAATTCGAAAAGGAAGGTCCTGTAAGGATAATGAAAATATCCTTTTTCCCATTTTTCCCCGGAAAATGATCACGAATCCGGTGTTGGAATTTCAAAATTCTAACCGAAAAGTCCTGCAAGATTAACGCAAATGTCTTTTTTCCAATTTTTCTTGATGCAATTGCCACTAAGGGATTTTCGAGGTCTATGATCGCGAATCCGGTGTTCGATTTTTCAAATGCTAAAGGGAAGGTCCTGTAAGGATAACGCAAATATCCTTTTTCCCATTTTTCCCCGGGAAAATTGCCATTATGGGGTTTTTGGGGTCGCTGATCACGAATCCGGTGTTGGAATTTCAAAATTCGAAACGGAAGGTCCTATAAGGATAACGCAAATATCCTTTTTCCATATTTTTCCCCGGAAAAATTGCCATTATGGGGTTCTTGGGGTCGCTGATCACGAATCCGGTGTTGGAATTTCAAAGTTCGAAACGGAAAGACCTGTAAGGATAACGAAGTATCCTTCTCATTTTATCCGAGAAAAAAATTGCATTATGGGGTTTTTGGGTTCGCTGATGACGGATCCGGTGTTAGATTTTCAAAACTTGAAACGGAAGGTCCTGTAAGGGTAACGGAAGTATCTTTTTCCCATTTGTTCCAGGAAATATTGCATTAGGGGGTTTCTGAGCTCGCTGATCACAGCTCTGCAGTGGGATTTTTAAAAATCGAAACGGAAGGTCCTGTCAGGATAACGAAAATATTCTTTTTCCAAAATTTCCCCGGAAAAATTGGCATTATGGGATTTTCGGGGTCGCTGATCACGCATCTGTTGTTGAAATTTCAAAATTCGAAACGCAAGGTCCTGTAAGAATAATATTTTTTCCCAAAAGTTTTTAAATTATTTATGGTTTTTTTGCATTCTAAAATTTATACAAAAAACTTTAAGCTGGCATTCGTAGGGTCTGCTAGTTATACAATAAATCAATACCATTTTACTATTTATTATGTATATCTACACCCAACTCAGACAGCTAATTAGCTGGTATAAGAGTAAGTTCTAACAAGCTATAATAATCTAGAAAAATTAGGATTTAACCTCTTAAAAATTCCTAGTTAACTGGGTTTTTGCACAGACCTTTATTTTGACATAACAAACAACGTCCCAAAAGTCCATTCCAGAATTGCGCCGGCGTCGTGAGTTATTCAAGGTCAAATGTCAACAACACCATCTGTATCGTATATATTATCAGGTGCAAACTTGGCTTGGAAAAGACTTAGATCCTCAACAGTGGGGATGGACATTTAACAACAATTTCTTGCAGCCAGTTAGTACATTACTTTCACCAACACCGAAAGAACTCCTGAATTCCGTTTTTTGCAACTGCACAAAAGGTTGTGGTTCTAATTGTGTATGCAATCATGTTTAAATCCTGCTTCTTGTGATCTCACTGAATCCTTTGACAATTTAAACGATGTCGATGATGAAGTCGATCTTATTGGTGCCTTAACATCAAATGTAAGTGAAGATGATACCTATATCGAAGATGAAGAGCAACAAGAGGAAGAAGAAGCAGAAGGAGAAGAAGAATAAATGAATGAAGGTGGAAAAAATATGGATTAGGCCTAATGGGGAAACTATGTAAAAAACGCGCCTTGCATGCTACCTCAATGGTGGTGGGGAAACGAATATACAGTTCACAGTTTCTCGACTTCTATCTCGAAAACCATTCGCCCTACAAAAAAAAATTTATTTAACCTTTTTTGTAGAAAATTTTCGGAGGAGCAATTCATCTGAACACAAAAAATGCGTACAGGCTACACAAAGCGAGATATTTACGATTTTTTTGACTTTTGACCTTGAATAATAGCAATTTCTCTGTGCGACGCATAGTTTGACGACTTATATCTCGAAAACTGTTTGTCCTACAAGAAAAATGTATTTAACCTTTTTTGTAGAGAATTTTATTGTGATTAATTCATCTGAACCTCAAAAAGACGTACAACCCGTAGAAAGTGAGATAAACGTAAAAAACTGATTTTTGGGACATTTGACCTTGAATAACTCACGACGCGCCGGCGCAATTCTGGAATGGACTTTTGGGACGTTGTTTGTTATGTCAAAATAAAGGTCTGTGCAAAAATCCAGTTAACTAGGATTTTTTAAGAGGTTCATGCTTTTTTTCGCCTAATTTTCCTGTATTATAAATAATTTAATAATTTGCACATAATTTTTTTTCTACTTTTATGTTTATAGTTCTTTCATAATATGTTTTTAATTTTTTTTTTTGAAAAGTACATATGAATTGCACTTTGTTATGTCAGTCGGTAGATCGTTGAATAATTTTGTCGCTGATAAGACCATTTCTTATCCGATTCGTCCTGGGTTTTTTTAGAACAATGTTTCCTGCGGTTCTTAAATTGTGAGCATTGATTTTTTTTATGAAGAATTACGTTAGTTTCAATTATCCCATGTGTTATTTTGTAAATGAGGTTGATTTTAGCAAAAGTTTCCATTTGAATTACATTCATTTTCCTCGAAACGTGATATACATGTTCAGTTGGAGTTGTCAAGCGAAGTTCATATGCAATTTTTATACCTTTAGCGCAGAATCTATCGATGATTTTTTTAATACCCTTTGAACAATGTGACCAGGCTGAGATGTTATGCCTTATTCTAGAAAAGCCATTCCCCTCGAGTATCAACATTTTCGCATGTGTATCAAGCTCATAGCATCTTTTCATGGCACCAAGTAGAGGCACCACTTGTTTTCTGATGTGATCAGCATGTTCCGTCCAACTCAATTTTCCATCTATTATCATACCCAAGTACTTAATTTTTTTACTCGTTCCAGAATGATGTAATCAATTTTGATGTTTAGAGATATATCTAACTTGTTTTTCTGTTTAAAGATGATATAATTGGTTTTGCTTTCATTGATGGTTAATCTATTTGACAGTGCTCACATTTTAAATTTCTTTAAATCACGATTAATCTGATCTTCTAATAGTTCCTGCGTATTGGCTTTGTATATCAGAGCTGTGTCATTAGCATAAATCACGTAATCAGCTTCCAGTTGAGCCTCTTTCGTGAAAGTTTTTTCTGTTAAACCTGAATTAGGTCCAGTGCAACTATGGCACTGTGCTATCACCGTGATATTCACCATCTGATTTAATTCGGCTATTCGGCTATTTTAATAGAAAATGCACAACAAAATTCTCGAGCCAGAGATTTCTAAAATAATTATACTCGCGCTGGCGTTCATTGGATACATAATCAAGCACAAAAAAACATTTAAAATGTTAAAATTTTGTGTTGAGAACTGAGCGATGGGGTCTTTTGGTTATATTCAAAATACTTTAATAAAAAAGAGCCATATCCAGCCATAAGGGTCAGTTGATGACAGTCACTGAGACATGATTGATCTTATCAATTGCCGTGTGCCTGACGATTAGACTTGCGCGACTAAAAATATGAGTTTTGTGTACTTAACATTCGTTTTATAAATTTGTACATTTACGAGCCTCAAAGCTTTCAACAATCCACTCTACAGACTTTTTGGTTTCTTATATGAAGTACGTAGTATCAAAAGTATTGTACGTACAGGAAATTTTAAGCTTTTTATTTAACAGAGTATTTATTCTCAAAAAGTCTAGTTTATCCTTAGATGCTTACGCATCCTTGGACAATTTTTATGTGACAAATTTAAGAAATATTAAGAGGTATTCATTTCGAATTGCGGTCAAATTAAAAATGCTTGATTGCATCCTAAAATGTGGCCTTTAGGCAATCGCCATAAAAAAAGGCAGATTTATAGGCGTGAGAAGGAGTGGTCAAATCTAATTAAGTTGGATGGAAGAGTTGTGTAAGAGTTTTTCTTGCATTTATAATTTTTTGACCTTACTCACCGTTTTCCAGAGAATCTCAAAAATATTTTCATTTGAACGAGAGTTTCTGGAAGGGTTGGATTAATTTTGCTCATCATCGAACTTAGTTTTCATTTTTTGAGAAAAGCTCTTTGTCAAATTTAAAGTTCCTAGCCAAACCTAGCACCCGGAATCGTACCCCTCAGAAAGCGTAATAAGGTCTCTAGTATATAGATGAACATTTCAACTAACAGTTGTTTTTGGGTCAAGGAATCGTGAAATGAGTTTTGATTCGGTAATCTTTGTACAAATTTATGAAACGAATGTTAAGTACACAAAACTCATATTTTTAGTCGCGCAAGTCTAATCGTCAGGCACACGGCAATTGATAAGATCAATCATGTCTCAGTGACTGTCATCAACTGACCCTTATGGCTGGATATGGCTCTTTTTTATTAAAGTATTTTGAATATAACCAAAAGACCCCATCGCTCAGTTCTCAACACAAAATTTTAACATTTTAAATGTTTTTTTGTGCGATATGGATTTTTTTTGCTCCTTTATAATTTATGAAAGTAATGACATCTCACTCTCTCTTTCGGCGCTACTAATGTCTCTCACCAGAGACAGAGATCCCTACACAGTCTTATCAATTTATTTGGGATACCGAGATCTCTCATGACTTTATAAAGTTCTACCCTGACTAGGCTATCATAGGAGGTTTTAAAGTCTATGAATATGTGTATTACTTACCTCGCATGCGTAGAGTGCATAGTCTATCTGATACAGCTTGAAATCCGATAACAGTAAATAAGAATCGGTTTTATCAACTGCTTATATAAGAGCATCCTTGTCATTGGAGAAAGCATGCTTTTCGGGTGCATTAACGAGGCGATAGACATATAAGCTTTATTTGCTTTTCTTAGGGATTCCTTAACATGGTCATTGAACTTTAAGAGCTTATTAAAATTGACACCCAGATATCTAATCTTATCTTTGGGCCGAAGTTCTCGACCACCCAGAGAGATAGAGAGGTTAGAACATATTTTGGCAGTACCCGATGGACCCCTTCCAGACGCGTTTCTAAAGTGAATTAGCTTTGACCTCTTACTATTAATTGCAATGCCCCATGAGTCAAAATACTCCTTGATCTCATCCAGATGGAGCTGCACAAAACGGGCAGCGACTTTTGGATCTCTGTTTGACGAAAAAATATCAATTGTTGCCTAATATAGCGTAGAGTTGTTGAAATTTTATGAGTACTAAACGAATTTAACACTCGTATTTTTTTTAAAGTTGTTCAATTTAACATGCTTTTGACTGAAATGTAAGATTCGAACAAAAAAAATAAAAAAAAAATTTTTAAAAAAGGCTTTTATTTTATTTTGTTCTTTTTAGTCTTCGAATATATAGCTTTACATTTGAGATGTCCTTACAGGCTTTTTAACTTGAGAATCGTATTCAGCGAACCCCAAAACCCGCAGAATATATTTTTTCCCGGAACAATTGAGAAAAAGGATAATCACGTTATCCTTATAGGACCTTCCGTCGTCATTACAGACTTTTCAGCTTGAGAATCGTATTCAGCGAGCCCAAAAACCCCAGAATAGATTTTTTTCCGGAAAATTTGGAGAAAAGGATAATCTCGTTATCCTTACAGGACATTCCGTTATCCTTACAGACTTTTTAATGACAGATTCGGATTCAGCGACCCCAAAAACCCCCAGAATAGATTTTTTTCCGGAAAATTTGGAGAAAAGGATAATCACGTTATCCTTACAGGACCTTCCGTTATCCTTACAAACTTTTTGATGACAGATTCGGATTCAGCGACCCCGAAAACCCAAGAATAGATTTTTTTCCGGAAAATTTGGAGAAAAGGATAATCTCGTTATCCTTACAGGACCTTCCGTTATCCTTATAGACTTTTTAATGACATATTCGGATTCAGCGACCCCAAAGGACGCTAGGATAGATTTTTTTCCGGAAAATTTGGAGAAAAGGATAATCACGTTATCCTTACAGGACCTTCTCTTATCCTTACAAGGACGAAGTAGAGAAAATATTGTATTGTCATCGGACTTATATAAGTGTACAAAATTTCAAGTGAATCGGATGAGTGGAAGTGGGTCAAAATTTGATTGCAAGATTTGACCCCGACAAACAAAAAAACAAACAAACAAACAAACAAACTGACAGACAAGATAGCGAGCTAAATAAAAGCTTTTAAAAATAATTTCTACACATTGTTTGAAAATTTCATGGTTATGGTCAGGAAATAAGATTCAAATCCTTATGCTAGTTTTCCTAGAAAAGTACCGTGTCCGCATTCTGTCTTTCCCACTGAAAAATAATATATTTGTCTCTTTCTAGTTTTCTGCAAAAATTTATGACGTCTGTTACCAAATTTTTTTTCGTGTAAAAATTGGAAGAAAAAGAACCATTTACCATATAAATTTTTTCCAATAATAAATTTTTTTTCCAATAATACAAATTCTTGATTTTGGAAATCTTATAGCAAATTTTATTAATATTTCTAATAGCAAATTTTATTATTTCATACAAATGTTTCAAAATTACCCGCTTATAAAATCAAAATTGCATGCCAGACACACACATAACATGTCATGCCTTAATAAGATTTCACTGGGTTTTTTTTTATTAATAATCATGCCTTAAAAGGTTTCACTGGAATATCTTAGGAAAAAAATATTGATGAAATCGGGCGAAAAGTGAAATCGGGTTTTCAAAAGTGGTACTTAGAAAAAGTGTACGCGTTTTAAAAGTGGTTTTTGTGAAAGAAGGGCATTAAAGTAATACCCTCGTGTGATTTTGAAATCGGATTAAAGTGTTAAACGCAAATAAAGTGCAAAAACGTCCAACGTTTGACGTTTCTCAACTAGTGTTCCACAAAGTAATGCTTTTGTAGTTTGGTCCTCAACACATGCCAACTACCGTCAGCATTGATATGTGGCTGTGTCATCTGTTTTGTGTTCTGCTGAGTTCATTCGACGTAATTCTTTCGTTGAGTGAATTGGCTTGAACAAGTGCACTACAAAAATAATGAAACGTTTAAATTTGAATAAATATTTTAAGAAATGGGAAGGGTTTTTTTTTGCAGAAATTACTGGTTAGGAAGTTTAATGTATGATTTGTTTTATGAACCTATCCCAGATGAAAAAAGCTCTATGGATCAGTATTAAGTTACAAAGCATAAAAAAGATTTTGATTTTGAGGGCGAAGCGAAGAAAAATACTTCAGCGAATTTGAAAGAAGCTTTTTTTAACCAAAACTTAATCAAAACTAACAAGAATTATTCTGGTATTATGTATATATAAAAAAATTCATACGAAATATTAAAAAACCAAATTAATTTTTTAACAGTGCTTTTGAGTTTAAAGCTTGTCGGCTTCTTTTTAGTTATAAATGTATAGGTTCACACTTTTTAATTTGCTTTTGCACACGTCGGATATAGAGTACAGTAGAGCCTCGCTAGTCCGGACACCCGCTAGTCCGGATACCCCAGTAGTCCGGACACCTTAAAGTCTCGGACAGTTTAAGAATTTTCCCTCTGCAGTTCGGACAGCCTCAGAACACTTTAGACAATTTCAAAAATTTTCTGCTTGTTCTGGAAAGTTTCTCATTCGGATGCGTATTTTGACTATTTATATACTCATTAGTATAGCTCGTAGTACATGTATATGTGCATACCTACACATATACAAAACCTGTGACGCTTTCACTTGTGTTATAGCGCGGCATTGAGTAACGGTACAGTTATGATGTAACCTAAACAAAGTGCGCTTTTTTGTTGACAGTTGTGTGTATCTTGTTCCAGAAGTAATATGTTTAATTTTCTTGAGAATTTGATTTATCGTTTTCAGTTTTTCTTACAATCAGCGTAAAAGCAATCCCGAATTCGGTTTACTATGGCTCCTGCAAGGAAAAGAAAACATGTCACTTTGACACTTTCCGAAAAATGTAAAATATTGGACAGTATTGATTCTGGCAAATCAGTTAGAAATGTAGCAGAAAATTTCCAAGTGGCAAAGTCTACTGTCTCTGACATTAAAAAGAACAAGGAAAAAATTCGAAAATTTGTATCAAGTACATTTCAAGGGCCAGGTAAGCTGCAGAAAGATTTTTAGGTGTTGCATTTTAATACATTTAACATGGTTCAAGGAAAGAAGAAGGTCATCAAACAAGGCGAACATCCAGACGTGGAAAAAGCATTAATGACTTGGTTCATTCAACAAAGAAATCAACATGTGCCGATTTCAACAGATATGATCAAAGCTAAGGCCAAATTTTTTTATATGAAAATGACGGGAAAGGATGATTTTCTAGCAAGTTCAGGTTGGCTAGAAAAATTTAAATTGCGACATGGAATCCGACTTCTGAAGATTTATGGGGAAAAAGTATCTAGCGATGTTGCTTCTGTCAAGCCTTTTCAAAAACAATTTGCAAAAGTCATTGAAGAAATGAACCTCGATGAAGATCAGGTGTATAACGCCGATGAATCAGCAGCCTTTTGGAGAGTTCTTCCTGGAACGACATGGGTTCATGCAGGTGAAAAATCTGCTCCGGGGAGAAAAATCTCCAAAGATCGGGTTACATTTATGCCTTGTTCCAACGCCGCAGGAACGCATAAGTTGCCCCTTTTAGTTATTGGGAAGTCAGTCAGGCCAAGAGCATTTAAAAATACTGATCTTCCAGTTGTTTACAAAGCTACTAAGAAAGGCTGGATGTCGACATATACTTTTCTGGACTGGTTTAAAAAGGATTTTATTCCCAAAGTGACATTTTTTTTGACGAGTATAAACAAACCAGTGAAGGCCCTTTTGGTGTTAGATAACGCTCCATCTCATCCAAAAGAAGATGAAATCAATTTTGATCTTAATTTCAGAGTTTTGTTTTTGCCTCCTAATTGTACGCCAATATTGCAGCCAATGGATCAAAATGTTATCCAAATCATAAAGGTAGCATATAGAAAGCAGCTATTAGCCCACATTTTACTAGAAGATGACAAAGATATTGCTGGAGTATTAAAAAAGTTTAGCTTGCGAGATGCAGTTGTCTTTTTAGATGCAGCATGGAAAGGCATTGGAAAGAATAACATTAAGAAGAGCTGGTTTCCTTTATGGAAAGAATTATCAGTGCAATGGGACGATGAAGATATGATACCACTTTCCCGGTTGGGCCAACAAATACATCTGGATCCTTTGCATGCAGACTTAAATAGAATTCAGGAAATAATGACTATCCTTGATCCAAATGGCAACACATCTGCTAGTGAAATTAACGAGTGGGCCACAGGCCAAAATGAACATTCTTATGGCTTCTCTGATCAAGACATTATTCAATCTGTGCTGCAAGATGATCAAAATGTCGATCATTAACATGAAGAGGGCGATGACAGTGACCCAAAAGATGCTGAGAGGATTTCGCACACTGAAGCGAGGAAAATGTTTGATAGAAGCATCCTGTGGGCGGAACAAAATGACGAGTCTCTATCAAACATCCTTTGTCTTAAAAGGCTTCGGGACAAAGCTGAAAAATTGGTTTTCGAAAAAACGTTTCAGCCAAAAATTAATACGTACTTTGCCGCTCTTTAAAATGGATATATTTAACAAATATATGTAAAATAATAAAAAAAAAATCTATTATATAATCTATTATTATATAATCTTTTATTATAAATTTACATATATGAACAAAATATGTATTTGGAAGGGGGAGAAATACGTATTGGAGGTATTGTTTTTTTTTCTCCATAGTCCGGATATTTCGCCAATCCGGACAACGCTAAAACTTTATGTGTCCGGACTAGCGAGGCTCTACTGTATTTGAAGAATGACACTGGCAATTGTAGCTTTTCTCATGTTTTTTATATTTGACTAGCAGACCCTACGTTGGCAGCTAAAAGTTTTTTGTATGAATTTTAGAATGCCAAAAAATCATAAATAACTTAAAAAGTTTGGGGAAAAAATGTTGTACTTACAGGAGCTTCCGTTTAGAATTTTGAAAATTTAACATAGCTAAAACCTTGCTCCTGACAACGCAGATCATTTTGCAAAGAATCGCGTAAAAATCGGTCCAGTAGTTTTTGAGTTTAGTAATATCGTACAGACATACAGACAGACATGAAGACACTCATACAGACAGACAGACATACAGACAGACATACATACATACATACAGACAGACAGACAGACAGACAGACAGACAGACAGACAGACATACAGACAGATATACAGGCAGACATACAGACAGACAAACATCAATTTTTATATAACGTATGTGGAATGAAATCTGGACAAATTTTCTCGCCCAGCTTAATGATGCAAAATCCTAGTCAAATCCAATGTAGGTGGTCAAGGTTATAGCGTGTGGCTTTCTAATCAGTATTGTATTTAAGTTTTAAAACAGTTTGTAGTGTTTTCCAAAACATGGCGAATAAGGAACAAAGGCGTCGCAAAATTATTTGTAATTTTTTCGATTCTCATCCCGATTGGCCAAAATCGATGATTGTAAAACATTTTGTGGAAATGGGAGAAAGCCGATGTATTGTCTATAGCATTCTGTCAACATATTCAGACAAAAAAACTTTCTTCAGAAAACCTGGCTCTGGGAAAAGCTGCTCGTTAACTGCCCCACAGCAGAGGATGAAATTAAAGAAAATTACAGTTGGTCGCTCAAGAGATCACCCAAAAGCAACGCCTCAACCGTGTGGTACAAAAAAATTTTCATGCTAAAAACGACGTACTTTGTATAATGGATGATGAGACATATTTCACGTTGGATGGAAATGAGTGGCAGGGCAAATATTTTTTTTGAAAAAAACAGTGTTCCAGTTGACCAAAAAGTAAAATATATTGAGCATACGAAATTTCCCAAGAAAGTTTTGCTGTGGCTTTCCATCAGTCCTCGCGGTATGTCAAATCCTGTCTTTTTTGAGTCCGGTTTAGCACTTACTGGAGATAGATTTGTTCGGCATTGCTTACCAAAAGTGGCTGATTTTATAAAGAAATACCATAAAAACAGAAAAGTGGTCTTTTGGCCGGATTTGGCATCCAGTCATTATTCAAATAAATCGTTGGAAGCAATGGATGCACTAAAAATTCCATACATCACAAAGACGGAAAATCCACCAAACGTCCCCCAGTTGCGCCCAATCGAAGATTTTTGGGCCAATTTAAAAAGACTAGTATACGCAAATAATTTTCGACCTAAAAACATCAGCACCTTGAAACGCAAAATTAAATTGGAGTTGCGTAAAATACCAGCATCGTAATTTTACAACCGCGATGAATAAAGTTCCACAAAACTGTCGAAAAGCCGCTCGGAAAGGGCCAACTTTTTTTCTTCATTAAATTCAACTATCAAGCTGTCAGAAAAATCTTTGTTCAAAGAAATATAATTTCAAATAAGAAAACGGCATTAGTTTTTATTTTGTCCAGATTTCATTCCCCATACGTTATATAGATTGTCCTGTCTGTGCATATTTATTTACCGATGTAAAAATAGACATGGATGATTTGTATGTAATCTAGAATCTATAATTCGTTGTAGGAAATTGTGGGAGAATGAAAGCTTGCTCATACAGATGAGATTCTATTATTTTTATTGGTATAAATTGATGATGAACTACATACATTTTTTTAAATAATTAACTTGAACAAACAATATTTTTTACTATTCCAGACGCTATATAATTGTACCAACCCAAAATAATTTAAACTAATGCTAACATTTAGCGTAACGCGAGCGGATAAACAATATTTTTGGTTTTCTGATTTGGTGCATAGATGTACAGAGTTTTTGGAGTTCCTACTCTGGAGCAAGCAACATATAGTTGACCATGCGAAAAACATGGTTTTTCTAAATTTAATCCGGCAACGCGCAGTGACTGCCCTTGAGCTTTGTTGATTGTCATCGCGAAAGCAAGACGCACAGGAAACTGTAGTCGTTTAAATGTGAAGGGCAAATCAGTGGGAATCATTGGAATGCGCGGAATCAGCACATCTTCTCCTTTACATTTTCCGTTAATAATTGTTGCTTCAATTACATTCGGCATCAGTTTTTTAACGGAAAGTCTAGTTCCGTTGCACAACTTTGGTGTGTTGAGATTCCGAAGGAGCAGTATTGGTGAGCCAACTTTCAATGTCAATATGTGCGGTGGCATTCCAGCAGGCTCCAATGAATTGAGAAATTCTACGGGATAATTAACAGCTTAATCCTCTTCTGTAACTGTGTCAATGGATTTGTATTTCGTAACCGTACCAGGAATTTTTAATTGAATGTTATTATTAATTCGATTGACGTCATCATTCTTTGGAGCTAAGATAGCTCGCTCGCATAGCCAATCGTGATTCCTGAAATTGTTGGCGATGTTCGGGAAAACCTTATTTTCAAGATCTTCAATTGATGACTGAAGTTGACAGAAGTTCAGTGGGAACGATATCTCCTGTGTTTCAGGAATAACTGGAAGTTTGCCGACGCCCATATCCAAAAGTTGCTTGGCAAATGTTTTTGCAGAAACATCTCCAAATAAATGCACACGCATATTGGTCGACAGTGTAATTTTCTTCACATGTCGCCAGAGAGCCGAATTCTTCAGGCATGCGTCCAGCTCGTCTGCTGGTGTTGATCTTGGAATGATGAGCAAAGTTTGACGGAAATCACCGGCGAGCAATACCAGAGCTCCGCCCATTTGACGTTGATCGCTTCGAAAATCTTGCAGAGTACGATCAAGTGCCTCAAGCCCTTTTTTATGGGCTATGGCACATTCATCCCAAATAATGATTTGGCATGTTTTCAATACAGTTGCCATCCCAGATGTTTTTCCAATGTTGCAAAGAGGATCTGCAGCTAGATTTAAATTCAATGGTAGCTTGAGAGCCGAATGCGCCGTGCGTCCTCCATCAAGTAGCGTTGCTGCAATCCCAGATGATGCCACAGCCAGAGCAATCTCATGCTTTATTCGAATTTCGGCGAGTATCAAATTGAGAAGAAATGTTTTTCCTGTGCCTCCTGGTGCATCAAGAAAAAGAAGTCCACCATTTCTGCCTCGTACATGGTCCATAACCATGGACCAGGGTGTCGTACGCGAGTCGTTGATCGTTTGTTAAGCGCCTTTTCTGAGCCTCAACATAAACTTGTAGCGCATCGACGTCATATTGTTTTTCTCGCAATACGTCTCTATCGACAACATCGTTTCTGTCACGTACCGGTGAAAATAGCTCAAGCTGATTGAGAATTTTGTTGTTAATCGACATACACATATCCTCAAGTGATATCAGTGCTTCATTGAAAATGTCTTCCGAATACTGTACATCCAGACCGGGGTTGTTTCTGCGTGCTCGGAGAAGTATGTCTTCGCTCATACTCTCTTTGTGTTTTTCCCACAGATCTTTGGGACCAGAAGGCGCACAGGTTGTCAAAATTATGGAGAACAGAGTTCGTATTTGATGAGCATTACGTGTTTCAGATGCTTCTGTCAATGTATTGTCCCAATGTTGATCATTTTCAAGCAAACCAAGTTTGAAACATGCTTCTCTGTATGTCTGACATACTTGACCATCAATGGTTTTGATTGCTTGAAACGATGTTGGTCCTTTGACCACGTGAAGCAGCATTCGCAAATAGTAGCATTCAGCATTATTCGGATGAACAGTTTATACTCGTCCCAATGTGGCAGTAGAAAATATGCCAGCTATCGAAGAATGCCTGGCGCCTCGTTTTCTTCTGCAAAATATCTTCGATTGATTCCAAGTGTAATAGTTGGGAACTTCGTGATATAGCAACGTTTTTGCGAATTCGTCAGTTGCATACAATTGGAAAAAAGCGGTCAATGTTGTGTTTGGTGGATCTGCAGCTCTCTCAGGTGCATTCTCTACTGTGAAGTAGACTCGTGGAAGTGAATACTGTAGAACAAAGCAAATAAAAGAGCGACTGGTTCGGACAACAGTTTATTATCGAGTGACTAAATCATACAGATCGATATCGATAAAACCGATCGTTATCAGAAGATCGTTCTGAGCCTTTGTCCTTTGACGCCTACAATTCGGCCATACCTGACTCTTGATCGACCCGATTAAGATTAAAGCTTTGCAATATCTTATCATTCAATAAATGTCTTTCTATTAAAAGGCTTAAGAACGATATTCCCTTAACGAGGGCTTTTTACATTTTCACTTTTTAATTAATTTCTTTATATATACGAATGTATATGTAAATAATTTGATAAAAGTTAATAAACATTAATTATTAACGTTCTACAAAAGAGCTCGAACGCTCAAGTAAAATCAAACATACTCGTACATGACTTACAATTTATAGTCAGCTAATATTAATTTTTACAAAAATGTTTAAGTATTATACTATCCTACTATATGCAATATTATCCTATATATGTAACTTAACCAATATGCGTATTCATTATTTTCTTTATCATTATGGGATCATGTGATCATCTTGTGACTTGGCCATACACAATTTCATATTAGCTGGCGTAGAGATTCCTTTGTAAGGAATTCTAGATCATTGCATGCCTTCGATATCTCTTATCACGTACACCCGTTCCTGTATCCACATTTTTAATCATGACGTAATCTACACAATTATATTTACGGGGCACCTTGTGTCTTGAATCGGGATACTGCTTATTATATTGTTGATTTTTTATAATCGTGTCAGAAGCTTTAGAACGTATTGTTAATAAATCTAACCTTTGTTTATTTCTTTCGTCTAAATGTTCCTTAATCTTATCGCACACTGTACCTTTCTGATCTATTCCGCACAATAAATTGCTTGGTGTAAATCCAGTGCTCCTATTCACCGTATTGTTAAGGGCGAACTCTGCCTTGACTAAATATTTGTGCCAAACGTCCGTTATGTTAGGAGCAGTCTGTTTTGACAACATTGGCGGCAATATTCGGTTAAGCCTTTCGACTTGACCATTCGATTGAGGCGAATGAGTTGCAACTTTCGTGTGTTTAACATTATTGTTGGATGGAAAAACTGAAAATGCGTTTGATACATCTATCGGAAACCACTCTATTTGGCGTGCTAAATGTATCAAAATAGTTCTGAAGCCAAGAGATAGATTCTTTAGAGGTGGTGATTTTGACAGTGTATAGCTTGCAGAATTTAGTAAACGCGTCTACAATTAGAAAAACGTGTTTATGCTTCGTTGGGGCGGGAGATAAAGGACCGTAATGATCTATATGGATTATGTCGAAATGCACTTCACCCTTAGGGATGTTGTGCAAAATACCTTCAACCTTTCCGGATCGATGTGAAAACCGAATACATTTCAGACAACTTTCAATAAATTCTTTTATTTTGAGTTTCATATTAGGAGACCAGTAAGTTTTTTTGATGTATTTGAAACATTTCTCCACCCCGAAATGACACAGAGATTCATGGTGTGTTTGTATGACTGTATTTTCCATAGTTTTTGGTACGTAGAATTTAGTATCACCTTGATATTTTCTATACACTAATCCGTTTATTAATGTAGAATATTTGTCCTCGGATTTTTCTAAACTAGCGGCTATTTTCTTAATTTCCATTTTAACCGCGTTATCCTTTCTTAGCTCTTTTTCTCCCGATTTCTTTTTTAAAACTTCTGTCACGATTTTGTTAATTTCTAATTTACAGACACTACTTAATTTTTCGTTAATTTTAAGAGACACCGAAGGCTCACATTTATCAATACTTATATTTAAAATTTGATGCTCAAAATTATCATTGTCATTACTAGTAAGTGGTTGTGTTGATTTTGGAAACATACCTTCTGCAGCAACATGACCACATGACCTTTTAATTTTCTTAACGTTGTCCTCTTGCATATTAATTAGTTTAAGATTGGCGACTTTCATAAAATTTCGACCTAAAATTATAGAGTAACTAATAGAAAAATTTTTTACTACAAAAATATTTGATAATTGAAATTTGTGGTTTTTGAAAAAAATGTTACTTGACACCTGTCCTATGATCATCAACGGGCTGCTATTAAGTCCTTGAAAAAAATTTTGCCTTTGGTCGACTTTGTTGATTATTGCAGGGGGAATAAACCTCTGTTGTACGAAACTAATCGGGCTGCCGGAATCCAACAGCGTCGTCAATGATGTAAAAAAATTTCTCCCCTCATCACCATCTTCGTAGAACTCGTAATTAATCTGCTGTTCAAATTCATTGTGGATAGGATATACGTACAGTTGATCCTGATTTTCTTGATGTAGCTGGTGTTCGTCAAATTCGCTGATATCTTCTTCGCTTCCATCTTCCACCACCATGGTAGGTTTTACAGGACAATTAGATGCAAAGTGGCCGGGTTTGCCGCACTTGAAGCAAACATTTTGCTGGCGTGTTGGTTTAGGGCAATTGGATCTAAAATGTCCGGTCTCATTACAGTTGAAGCATTTCAATTTTCGTTCATTTTTCTGGAATTGGGCTCGATGAATAGTCGGCTTTAATGGTCCAGCAGTTATGGTACAGCTTTTTTTCATCTTCTCAGAGCGATCCTCAGTTGAACCATGTTTTGAGCCCCATAGAGGAGAAGTTTATTACCTGGATTATCTTGTATACCGTTGATGATGGAGTGTACGACATCAGCTTCTTCAACGATCGAGGTTGCGGAAATCTCCTGCATAGCTAAAACATATTGCTGAAGGGTCTCGTCACGGCGTTTTTTTCTGTTGCGCAGCTCACTGTGGATTTCAGCAGCAGAGACAATTTTCTGGAATTCTTTCAGCAATGCATTTTTCAATTTCGTCCATGATTTCGCATTAATTGTTCGCAAGAACAATTTCGCTGTTCCAATAAGCAGGCGTTTTGAATAAATGAACCGTAAACGATCGTCCCATTGTAAAGTTTCCGCTGTCTCTTCAAAATCGACAAGCCATTTTTCGATTCTATAGTAATCGTCGCCGCTAAATTTACACAAAGAGTCCTCAATGTCTCTAAAATGAAAAGGCATCGGCTTGCGATTGGAACTAGATGCCGTATCACTGACCGTTAATTCGTGAAGTTGCTTTTTTAGATCCATTATTTGTCGCTTTTTTTCAATTTTTTCACGAAGACGTAAAATTTTACTGTCTAGGTCGACATCCCTATAATCCTCAATCGAATTATTATGAGCCGTACTTACGTTGGGCTCCTCCTCTACTACCTGATCGTCCTCGACAATTTCGTCCATGTGGCTTGGCAAGTGTAACAGTAGCTGGTCGCTCGAGAGATTGCTCCACGCCTCTTCCAGGCGTAACTTCAAGGCGGCCTTGATACCACCTGTTGACATCTCCAAACTTTGGAGTTTCAGTTTTAAGTCGTTGGTCTTGGCCCTCTCCAAGAACACATGAGCACGTGAACGCACCTCCGCACTATCAGCCATTTCGTATAAATGTGACGGAAGGAAAAAATTGGCAAATTTTAAAAACTATATTTTAAAATTCTATATTTTGCACTACACGGCACGAAAAACTTCAAACAATTTCAATTCTTCCGACTTAAACTTTCCGGTTCATACCACTTCTGAGATTGTAGAACAAAGCAAATAAAAGAGCGACTGGTTCGGACAACAGTTTATTATCGAGTGACTAAATCATACAGATCGATATCGATAAAACCGATCGTTATCAGAAGATCGTTCTGAGCCTTTGTCCTTTGACGCCTACAATACTGAGATGGATGACAGCAGGAAAGCGTTCATGAATGTCGAAACCAAGGATTCTCCATACAGCTTCATTACTGCTAATATAATGTCCCATTTGAAATTGTTCGACTTCATTGACGGGTGCGTTGGGATTCGCAAGTCCGAAAACTGCCATATCGCTGCCTTTATTAACATATTTACATATGTATTTGATAGATTTAACCGAATTGCAGGCCTCCACGTTAATATGCGCATTGAATGATTTCGAAAGAATAGGAGAGTAGGGCACAATCCACTGATTATCAATTTCAAAATCAACGTTATTGATTTTTATAGTTGCTGTGTGTCCCCCATCATCTGGTTTTCGTCGTCTGTACAGCGGATAACCATCGCCACCAGTTTGTGTTTCTTGGAGCATCTGACGTGGATACTTTTTGGTGCATTTTCCATCTTTCATGCATGGCGAATGAGGGTTGTGTGGTCCACATGGTCCGTGAATCATATGTTTTTTCACAATTTTAAATAATTCTGGATCTTCTTCTGGATCGGGCAGCTCAGCAGTAATGATATCGTCAATTTGAGTAGGAAGAATTTTTTCAACCAACCAAATTAATATATGGGCATGTCATTCAATCGAATACATCCAGCAGCGAGTTTCTCCGTATATATGGCTGTTAGTGATGAGATCGATAAAATGTATCAATTTTTGTTTGAAAACTCTCGCTGTGAGGTCATGCCGATGGGATGGTTGCTGGCCAGTCAGAAGTAAATTTTTGATTTCTGTTCAAGATGGATTGCATGTGAACGTGATGAAAAGATCTGGACGTCCATACTTGCGAACATATGTCAGAGCATCCTGAGCATATTCGTGCATGTGTCTTGGACTTCGAGTATACGAAGCCGGAAGTATAACCTTTTGTCCAAGATCAGTAACTGTTCCATCATTCGCAATTGCATCTCGCAAATGAATATACTGTTCGACTCGAAGCTTCGATTGATTGTAACGAATGTAATTCAGTCGTTCGCTTTAGACTTTAGCGTACATATCTACGATGAATTGTTGGAAAAGTTGACGACACTTCAGGATGTGGTTAGATTGTTGTTCTCGAATCATGATACGATATGCATAAAAATCCATACAACTGATTTTTACTTTCTTCTACGGAGTATAATAAAGTATTGTATTCATGAAAAATTTCGACCTCTTAATTTTGCCTAAAAAACATTTCCCGATCACTCCTGAGTCGATTGGAGTCATATTTAAAAAATGTCTTTCTGTCTGTCAGTCTGTCAGTCTGTCAGTCTGTCAGTCTGCCAGTCTGCCAGTCTGCCAGTCTGCCAGTCTGCCAGTCTGCCAGTCTGCCAGTCTGCCAGTCTGCCAGTCTGCCAGTCTGCCAGTCTGCCAGTCTGCCAGTCTGCCAGTCTGCCAGTCTGCCAGTCTGCCAGTCTGCCAGTCTGCCAGTCTGCCAGTCTGCCAGTCTGCCAGTCTGCCAGTCTGCCAGTCTGCCAGTCTGCCAGTCTGCCAGTCTGCCAGTCTGCCAGTCTGCCAGTCTGCCAGTCTGCCAGTCTGCCAGTCTGCCAGTCTGCCAGTCTGCCAGTCTGCCAGTCTGCCAGTCTGCCAGTCTGCCAGTCTGCCAGTCTGCCAGTCTGCCAGTCTGCCAGTCTGCCAGTCTGCCAGTCTGCCAGTCTGCCAGTCTGCCAGTCTGCCAGTCTGCCAGTCTGCCAGTCTGCCAGTCTGCCAGTCTGTCAGTCTGTCAGTCTGTCAGTCTGCCAGTCTGTCAGTCTGTCAGTCTGTCAGTCTGTCAGTCTGTCAGTCTGTCAGTCTGTCAGTCTGTCAGTCTGTCAGTCTGTCAGTCTGTCAGTCTGTCAGTCTGTCAGTCTGTCAGTCTGTCAGTCTGTCAGTCTGTCAGTCTGTCAGTCTGTCAGTCTGTCAGTCTGTCAGTCTGTCAGTCTGTCAGTCTGTCAGTCTGTCAGTCTGTCAGTCTGTCAGTCTGTCAGTCTGTCAGTCTGTCAGTCTGTCAGTCTGTCAGTCTGTCAGTCTGTCAGTCTGTCAGTCTGTCAGTCTGTCAGTCTGTCAGTCTGTCAGTCTGTCAGTCTGTCAGTCTGTCAGTCTGTCAGTCTGTCAGTCTGTCAGTCTGTCAGTCTGTCAGTCTGTCAGTCTGTCAGTCTGTCAGTCTGTCAGTCTGTCAGTCTGTCAGTCTGTCAGTCTGTCAGTCTGTCAGTCTGTCAGTCTGTCAGTCTGTCAGTCTGTCAGTCTGTCAGTCTGTCAGTCTGTCAGTCTGTCAGTCTGTCAGTCTGTCAGTCTGTCAGTCTGTCAGTCTGTCAGTCTGTCAGTCTGTCAGTCTGTCAGTCTGTCAGTCTGTCAGTCTGTCAGTCTGTCAGTCTGTCAGTCTGTCAGTCTGTCAGTCTGTCAGTCTGTCAGTCTGTCAGTCTGTCAGTCTGTCAGTCTGTCAGTCTGTCAGTCTGTCAGTCTGTCAGTCTGTCAGTCTGTCAGTCTGTCAGTCTGTCAGTCTGTCAGTCTGTCAGTCTGTCAGTCTGTCAGTCTGTCAGTCTGTCAGTCTGTCAGTCTGTCAGTCTGTCAGTCTGTCAGTCTGTCAGTCTGTCAGTCTGTCAGTCTGTCAGTCTGTCAGTCTGTCAGTCTGTCAGTCTGTCAGTCTGTCAGTCTGTCAGTCTGTCAGTCTGTCAGTCTGTCAGTCTGTCAGTCTGTCAGTCTGTCAGTCTGTCAGTCTGTCAGTCTGTCAGTCTGTCAGTCTGTCAGTCTGTCAGTCTGTCAGTCTGTCAGTCTGTCAGTCTGTCAGTCTGTCAGTCTGTCAGTCTGTCAGTCTGTCAGTCTGTCAGTCTGTCAGTCTGTCAGTCTGTCAGTCTGTCAGTCTGTCAGTCTGTCAGTCTGTCAGTCTGTCAGTCTGTCAGTCTGTCAGTCTGTCAGTCTGTCAGTCTGTCAGTCTGTCAGTCTGTCAGTCTGTCAGTCTGTCAGTCTGTCAGTCTGTCAGTCTGTCAGTCTGTCAGTCTGTCAGTCTGTCAGTCTGTCAGTCTGTCAGTCTGTCAGTCTGTCAGTCTGTCAGTCTGTCAGTCTGTCAGTCTGTCAGTCTGTCAGTCTGTCAGTCTGTCAGTCTGTCAGTCTGTCAGTCTGTCAGTCTGTCAGTCTGTCAGTCTGTCAGTCTGTCAGTCTGTCAGTCTGTCAGTCTGTCAGTCTGTCAGTCTGTCAGTCTGTCAGTCTGTCAGTCTGTCAGTCTGTCAGTCTGTCAGTCTGTCAGTCTGTCAGTCTGTCAGTCTGTCAGTCTGTCAGTCTGTCAGTCTGTCAGTCTGTCAGTCTGTCAGTCTGTCAGTCTGTCAGTCTGTCAGTCTGTCAGTCTGTCAGTCTGTCAGTCTGTCAGTCTGTCAGTCTGTCAGTCTGTCAGTCTGTCAGTCTGTCAGTCTGTCAGTCTGTCAGTCTGTCAGTCTGTCAGTCTGTCAGTCTGTCAGTCTGTCAGTCTGTCAGTCTGTCAGTCTGTCAGTCTGTCAGTCTGTCAGTCTGTCAGTCTGTCAGTCTGTCAGTCTGTCAGTCTGTCAGTCTGTCAGTCTGTCAGTCTGTCAGTCTGTCAGTCTGTCAGTCTGTCAGTCTGTCAGTCTGTCAGTCTGTCAGTCTGTCAGTCTGTCAGTCTGTCAGTCTGTCAGTCTGTCAGTCTGTCAGTCTGTCAGTCTGTCAGTCTGTCAGTCTGTCAGTCTGTCAGTCTGTCAGTCTGTCAGTCTGTCAGTCTGTCAGTCTGTCAGTCTGTCAGTCTGTCAGTCTGTCAGTCTGTCAGTCTGTCAGTCTGTCAGTCTGTCAGTCTGTCAGTCTGTCAGTCTGTCAGTCTGTCAGTCTGTCAGTCTGTCAGTCTGTCAGTCTGTCAGTCTGTCAGTCTGTCAGTCTGTCAGTCTGTCAGTCTGTCAGTCTGTCAGTCTGTCAGTCTGTCAGTCTGTCAGTCTGTCAGTCTGTCAGTCTGTCAGTCTGTCAGTCTGTCAGTCTGTCAGTCTGTCAGTCTGTCAGTCTGTCAGTCTGTCAGTCTGTCAGTCTGTCAGTCTGTCAGTCTGTCAGTCTGTCAGTCTGTCAGTCTGTCAGTCTGTCAGTCTGTCAGTCTGTCAGTCTGTCAGTCTGTCAGTCTGTCAGTCTGTCAGTCTGTCAGTCTGTCAGTCTGTCAGTCTGTCAGTCTGTCAGTCTGTCAGTCTGTCAGTCTGTCAGTCTGTCAGTCTGTCAGTCTGTCAGTCTGTCAGTCTGTCAGTCTGTCAGTCTGTCAGTCTGTCAGTCTGTCAGTCTGTCAGTCTGTCAGTCTGTCAGTCTGTCAGTCTGTCAGTCTGTCAGTCTGTCAGTCTGTCAGTCTGTCAGTCTGTCAGTCTGTCAGTCTGTCAGTCTGTCAGTCTGTCAGTCTGTCAGTCTGTCAGTCTGTCAGTCTGTCAGTCTGTCAGTCTGTCAGTCTGTCAGTCTGTCAGTCTGTCAGTCTGTCAGTCTGTCAGTCTGTCAGTCTGTCAGTCTGTCAGTCTGTCAGTCTGTCAGTCTGTCAGTCTGTCAGTCTGTCAGTCTGTCAGTCTGTCAGTCTGTCAGTCTGTCAGTCTGTCAGTCTGTCAGTCTGTCAGTCTGTCAGTCTGTCAGTCTGTCAGTCTGTCAGTCTGTCAGTCTGTCAGTCTGTCAGTCTGTCAGTCTGTCAGTCTGTCAGTCTGTCAGTCTGTCAGTCTGTCAGTCTGTCAGTCTGTCAGTCTGTCAGTCTGTCAGTCTGTCAGTCTGTCAGTCTGTCAGTCTGTCAGTCTGTCAGTCTGTCAGTCTGTCAGTCTGTCAGTCTGTCAGTCTGTCAGTCTGTCAGTCTGTCAGTCTGTCAGTCTGTCAGTCTGTCAGTCTGTCAGTCTGTCAGTCTGTCAGTCTGTCAGTCTGTCAGTCTGTCAGTCTGTCAGTCTGTCAGTCTGTCAGTCTGTCAGTCTGTCAGTCTGTCAGTCTGTCAGTCTGTCAGTCTGTCAGTCTGTCAGTCTGTCAGTCTGTCAGTCTGTCAGTCTGTCAGTCTGTCAGTCTGTCAGTCTGTCAGTCTGTCAGTCTGTCAGTCTGTCAGTCTGTCAGTCTGTCAGTCTGTCAGTCTGTCAGTCTGTCAGTCTGTCAGTCTGTCAGTCTGTCAGTCTGTCAGTCTGTCAGTCTGTCAGTCTGTCAGTCTGTCAGTCTGTCAGTCTGTCAGTCTGTCAGTCTGTCAGTCTGTCAGTCTGTCAGTCTGTCAGTCTGTCAGTCTGTCAGTCTGTCAGTCTGTCAGTCTGTCAGTCTGTCAGTCTGTCAGTCTGTCAGTCTGTCAGTCTGTCAGTCTGTCAGTCTGTCAGTCTGTCAGTCTGTCAGTCTGTCAGTCTGTCAGTCTGTCAGTCTGTCAGTCTGTCAGTCTGTCAGTCTGTCAGTCTGTCAGTCTGTCAGTCTGTCAGTCTGTCAGTCTGTCAGTCTGTCAGTCTGTCAGTCTGTCAGTCTGTCAGTCTGTCAGTCTGTCAGTCTGTCAGTCTGTCAGTCTGTCAGTCTGTCAGTCTGTCAGTCTGTCAGTCTGTCAGTCTGTCAGTCTGTCAGTCTGTCAGTCTGTCAGTCTGTCAGTCTGTCAGTCTGTCAGTCTGTCAGTCTGTCAGTCTGTCAGTCTGTCAGTCTGTCAGTCTGTCAGTCTGTCAGTCTGTCAGTCTGTCAGTCTGTCAGTCTGTCAGTCTGTCAGTCTGTCAGTCTGTCAGTCTGTCAGTCTGTCAGTCTGTCAGTCTGTCAGTCTGTCAGTCTGTCAGTCTGTCAGTCTGTCAGTCTGTCAGTCTGTCAGTCTGTCAGTCTGTCAGTCTGTCAGTCTGTCAGTCTGTCAGTCTGTCAGTCTGTCAGTCTGTCAGTCTGTCAGTCTGTCAGTCTGTCAGTCTGTCAGTCTGTCAGTCTGTCAGTCTGTCAGTCTGTCAGTCTGTCAGTCTGTCAGTCTGTCAGTCTGTCAGTCTGTCAGTCTGTCAGTCTGTCAGTCTGTCAGTCTGTCAGTCTGTCAGTCTGTCAGTCTGTCAGTCTGTCAGTCTGTCAGTCTGTCAGTCTGTCAGTCTGTCAGTCTGTCAGTCTGTCAGTCTGTCAGTCTGTCAGTCTGTCAGTCTGTCAGTCTGTCAGTCTGTCAGTCTGTCAGTCTGTCAGTCTGTCAGTCTGTCAGTCTGTCAGTCTGTCAGTCTGTCAGTCTGTCAGTCTGTCAGTCTGTCAGTCTGTCAGTCTGTCAGTCTGTCAGTCTGTCAGTCTGTCAGTCTGTCAGTCTGTCAGTCTGTCAGTCTGTCAGTCTGTCAGTCTGTCAGTCTGTCAGTCTGTCAGTCTGTCAGTCTGTCAGTCTGTCAGTCTGTCAGTCTGTCAGTCTGTCAGTCTGTCAGTCTGTCAGTCTGTCAGTCTGTCAGTCTGTCAGTCTGTCAGTCTGTCAGTCTGTCAGTCTGTCAGTCTGTCAGTCTGTCAGTCTGTCAGTCTGTCAGTCTGTCAGTCTGTCAGTCTGTCAGTCTGTCAGTCTGTCAGTCTGTCAGTCTGTCAGTCTGTCAGTCTGTCAGTCTGTCAGTCTGTCAGTCTGTCAGTCTGTCAGTCTGTCAGTCTGTCAGTCTGTCAGTCTGTCAGTCTGTCAGTCTGTCAGTCTGTCAGTCTGTCAGTCTGTCAGTCTGTCAGTCTGTCAGTCTGTCAGTCTGTCAGTCTGTCAGTCTGTCAGTCTGTCAGTCTGTCAGTCTGTCAGTCTGTCAGTCTGTCAGTCTGTCAGTCTGTCAGTCTGTCAGTCTGTCAGTCTGTCAGTCTGTCAGTCTGTCAGTCTGTCAGTCTGTCAGTCTGTCAGTCTGTCAGTCTGTCAGTCTGTCAGTCTGTCAGTCTGTCAGTCTGTCAGTCTGTCAGTCTGTCAGTCTGTCAGTCTGTCAGTCTGTCAGTCTGTCAGTCTGTCAGTCTGTCAGTCTGTCAGTCTGTCAGTCTGTCAGTCTGTCAGTCTGTCAGTCTGTCAGTCTGTCAGTCTGTCAGTCTGTCAGTCTGTCAGTCTGTCAGTCTGTCAGTCTGTCAGTCTGTCAGTCTGTCAGTCTGTCAGTCTGTCAGTCTGTCAGTCTGTCAGTCTGTCAGTCTGTCAGTCTGTCAGTCTGTCAGTCTGTCAGTCTGTCAGTCTGTCAGTCTGTCAGTCTGTCAGTCTGTCAGTCTGTCAGTCTGTCAGTCTGTCAGTCTGTCAGTCTGTCAGTCTGTCAGTCTGTCAGTCTGTCAGTCTGTCAGTCTGTCAGTCTGTCAGTCTGTCAGTCTGTCAGTCTGTCAGTCTGTCAGTCTGTCAGTCTGTCAGTCTGTCAGTCTGTCAGTCTGTCAGTCTGTCAGTCTGTCAGTCTGTCAGTCTGTCAGTCTGTCAGTCTGTCAGTCTGTCAGTCTGTCAGTCTGTCAGTCTGTCAGTCTGTCAGTCTGTCAGTCTGTCAGTCTGTCAGTCTGTCAGTCTGTCAGTCTGTCAGTCTGTCAGTCTGTCAGTCTGTCAGTCTGTCAGTCTGTCAGTCTGTCAGTCTGTCAGTCTGTCAGTCTGTCAGTCTGTCAGTCTGTCAGTCTGTCAGTCTGTCAGTCTGTCAGTCTGTCAGTCTGTCAGTCTGTCAGTCTGTCAGTCTGTCAGTCTGTCAGTCTGTCAGTCTGTCAGTCTGTCAGTCTGTCAGTCTGTCAGTCTGTCAGTCTGTCAGTCTGTCAGTCTGTCAGTCTGTCAGTCTGTCAGTCTGTCAGTCTGTCAGTCTGTCAGTCTGTCAGTCTGTCAGTCTGTCAGTCTGTCAGTCTGTCAGTCTGTCAGTCTGTCAGTCTGTCAGTCTGTCAGTCTGTCAGTCTGTCAGTCTGTCAGTCTGTCAGTCTGTCAGTCTGTCAGTCTGTCAGTCTGTCAGTCTGTCAGTCTGTCAGTCTGTCAGTCTGTCAGTCTGTCAGTCTGTCAGTCTGTCAGTCTGTCAGTCTGTCAGTCTGTCAGTCTGTCAGTCTGTCAGTCTGTCAGTCTGTCAGTCTGTCAGTCTGTCAGTCTGTCAGTCTGTCAGTCTGTCAGTCTGTCAGTCTGTCAGTCTGTCAGTCTGTCAGTCTGTCAGTCTGTCAGTCTGTCAGTCTGTCAGTCTGTCAGTCTGTCAGTCTGTCAGTCTGTCAGTCTGTCAGTCTGTCAGTCTGTCAGTCTGTCAGTCTGTCAGTCTGTCAGTCTGTCAGTCTGTCAGTCTGTCAGTCTGTCAGTCTGTCAGTCTGTCAGTCTGTCAGTCTGTCAGTCTGTCAGTCTGTCAGTCTGTCAGTCTGTCAGTCTGTCAGTCTGTCAGTCTGTCAGTCTGTCAGTCTGTCAGTCTGTCAGTCTGTCAGTCTGTCAGTCTGTCAGTCTGTCAGTCTGTCAGTCTGTCAGTCTGTCAGTCTGTCAGTCTGTCAGTCTGTCAGTCTGTCAGTCTGTCAGTCTGTCAGTCTGTCAGTCTGTCAGTCTGTCAGTCTGTCAGTCTGTCAGTCTGTCAGTCTGTCAGTCTGTCAGTCTGTCAGTCTGTCAGTCTGTCAGTCTGTCAGTCTGTCAGTCTGTCAGTCTGTCAGTCTGTCAGTCTGTCAGTCTGTCAGTCTGTCAGTCTGTCAGTCTGTCAGTCTGTCAGTCTGTCAGTCTGTCAGTCTGTCAGTCTGTCAGTCTGTCAGTCTGTCAGTCTGTCAGTCTGTCAGTCTGTCAGTCTGTCAGTCTGTCAGTCTGTCAGTCTGTCAGTCTGTCAGTCTGTCAGTCTGTCAGTCTGTCAGTCTGTCAGTCTGTCAGTCTGTCAGTCTGTCAGTCTGTCAGTCTGTCAGTCTGTCAGTCTGTCAGTCTGTCAGTCTGTCAGTCTGTCAGTCTGTCAGTCTGTCAGTCTGTCAGTCTGTCAGTCTGTCAGTCTGTCAGTCTGTCAGTCTGTCAGTCTGTCAGTCTGTCAGTCTGTCAGTCTGTCAGTCTGTCAGTCTGTCAGTCTGTCAGTCTGTCAGTCTGTCAGTCTGTCAGTCTGTCAGTCTGTCAGTCTGTCAGTCTGTCAGTCTGTCAGTCTGTCAGTCTGTCAGTCTGTCAGTCTGTCAGTCTGTCAGTCTGTCAGTCTGTCAGTCTGTCAGTCTGTCAGTCTGTCAGTCTGTCAGTCTGTCAGTCTGTCAGTCTGTCAGTCTGTCAGTCTGTCAGTCTGTCAGTCTGTCAGTCTGTCAGTCTGTCAGTCTGTCAGTCTGTCAGTCTGTCAGTCTGTCAGTCTGTCAGTCTGTCAGTCTGTCAGTCTGTCAGTCTGTCAGTCTGTCAGTCTGTCAGTCTGTCAGTCTGTCAGTCTGTCAGTCTGTCAGTCTGTCAGTCTGTCAGTCTGTCAGTCTGTCAGTCTGTCAGTCTGTCAGTCTGTCAGTCTGTCAGTCTGTCAGTCTGTCAGTCTGTCAGTCTGTCAGTCTGTCAGTCTGTCAGTCTGTCAGTCTGTCAGTCTGTCAGTCTGTCAGTCTGTCAGTCTGTCAGTCTGTCAGTCTGTCAGTCTGTCAGTCTGTCAGTCTGTCAGTCTGTCAGTCTGTCAGTCTGTCAGTCTGTCAGTCTGTCAGTCTGTCAGTCTGTCAGTCTGTCAGTCTGTCAGTCTGTCAGTCTGTCAGTCTGTCAGTCTGTCAGTCTGTCAGTCTGTCAGTCTGTCAGTCTGTCAGTCTGTCAGTCTGTCAGTCTGTCAGTCTGTCAGTCTGTCAGTCTGTCAGTCTGTCAGTCTGTCAGTCTGTCAGTCTGTCAGTCTGTCAGTCTGTCAGTCTGTCAGTCTGTCAGTCTGTCAGTCTGTCAGTCTGTCAGTCTGTCAGTCTGTCAGTCTGTCAGTCTGTCAGTCTGTCAGTCTGTCAGTCTGTCAGTCTGTCAGTCTGTCAGTCTGTCAGTCTGTCAGTCTGTCAGTCTGTCAGTCTGTCAGTCTGTCAGTCTGTCAGTCTGTCAGTCTGTCAGTCTGTCAGTCTGTCAGTCTGTCAGTCTGTCAGTCTGTCAGTCTGTCAGTCTGTCAGTCTGTCAGTCTGTCAGTCTGTCAGTCTGTCAGTCTGTCAGTCTGTCAGTCTGTCAGTCTGTCAGTCTGTCAGTCTGTCAGTCTGTCAGTCTGTCAGTCTGTCAGTCTGTCAGTCTGTCAGTCTGTCAGTCTGTCAGTCTGTCAGTCTGTCAGTCTGTCAGTCTGTCAGTCTGTCAGTCTGTCAGTCTGTCAGTCTGTCAGTCTGTCAGTCTGTCAGTCTGTCAGTCTGTCAGTCTGTCAGTCTGTCAGTCTGTCAGTCTGTCAGTCTGTCAGTCTGTCAGTCTGTCAGTCTGTCAGTCTGTCAGTCTGTCAGTCTGTCAGTCTGTCAGTCTGTCAGTCTGTCAGTCTGTCAGTCTGTCAGTCTGTCAGTCTGTCAGTCTGTCAGTCTGTCAGTCTGTCAGTCTGTCAGTCTGTCAGTCTGTCAGTCTGTCAGTCTGTCAGTCTGTCAGTCTGTCAGTCTGTCAGTCTGTCAGTCTGTCAGTCTGTCAGTCTGTCAGTCTGTCAGTCTGTCAGTCTGTCAGTCTGTCAGTCTGTCAGTCTGTCAGTCTGTCAGTCTGTCAGTCTGTCAGTCTGTCAGTCTGTCAGTCTGTCAGTCTGTCAGTCTGTCAGTCTGTCAGTCTGTCAGTCTGTCAGTCTGTCAGTCTGTCAGTCTGTCAGTCTGTCAGTCTGTCAGTCTGTCAGTCTGTCAGTCTGTCAGTCTGTCAGTCTGTCAGTCTGTCAGTCTGTCAGTCTGTCAGTCTGTCAGTCTGTCAGTCTGTCAGTCTGTCAGTCTGTCAGTCTGTCAGTCTGTCAGTCTGTCAGTCTGTCAGTCTGTCAGTCTGTCAGTCTGTCAGTCTGTCAGTCTGTCAGTCTGTCAGTCTGTCAGTCTGTCAGTCTGTCAGTCTGTCAGTCTGTCAGTCTGTCAGTCTGTCAGTCTGTCAGTCTGTCAGTCTGTCAGTCTGTCAGTCTGTCAGTCTGTCAGTCTGTCAGTCTGTCAGTCTGTCAGTCTGTCAGTCTGTCAGTCTGTCAGTCTGTCAGTCTGTCAGTCTGTCAGTCTGTCAGTCTGTCAGTCTGTCAGTCTGTCAGTCTGTCAGTCTGTCAGTCTGTCAGTCTGTCAGTCTGTCAGTCTGTCAGTCTGTCAGTCTGTCAGTCTGTCAGTCTGTCAGTCTGTCAGTCTGTCAGTCTGTCAGTCTGTCAGTCTGTCAGTCTGTCAGTCTGTCAGTCTGTCAGTCTGTCAGTCTGTCAGTCTGTCAGTCTGTCAGTCTGTCAGTCTGTCAGTCTGTCAGTCTGTCAGTCTGTCAGTCTGTCAGTCTGTCAGTCTGTCAGTCTGTCAGTCTGTCAGTCTGTCAGTCTGTCAGTCTGTCAGTCTGTCAGTCTGTCAGTCTGTCAGTCTGTCAGTCTGTCAGTCTGTCAGTCTGTCAGTCTGTCAGTCTGTCAGTCTGTCAGTCTGTCAGTCTGTCAGTCTGTCAGTCTGTCAGTCTGTCAGTCTGTCAGTCTGTCAGTCTGTCAGTCTGTCAGTCTGTCAGTCTGTCAGTCTGTCAGTCTGTCAGTCTGTCAGTCTGTCAGTCTGTCAGTCTGTCAGTCTGTCAGTCTGTCAGTCTGTCAGTCTGTCAGTCTGTCAGTCTGTCAGTCTGTCAGTCTGTCAGTCTGTCAGTCTGTCAGTCTGTCAGTCTGTCAGTCTGTCAGTCTGTCAGTCTGTCAGTCTGTCAGTCTGTCAGTCTGTCAGTCTGTCAGTCTGTCAGTCTGTCAGTCTGTCAGTCTGTCAGTCTGTCAGTCTGTCAGTCTGTCAGTCTGTCAGTCTGTCAGTCTGTCAGTCTGTCAGTCTGTCAGTCTGTCAGTCTGTCAGTCTGTCAGTCTGTCAGTCTGTCAGTCTGTCAGTCTGTCAGTCTGTCAGTCTGTCAGTCTGTCAGTCTGTCAGTCTGTCAGTCTGTCAGTCTGTCAGTCTGTCAGTCTGTCAGTCTGTCAGTCTGTCAGTCTGTCAGTCTGTCAGTCTGTCAGTCTGTCAGTCTGTCAGTCTGTCAGTCTGTCAGTCTGTCAGTCTGTCAGTCTGTCAGTCTGTCAGTCTGTCAGTCTGTCAGTCTGTCAGTCTGTCAGTCTGTCAGTCTGTCAGTCTGTCAGTCTGTCAGTCTGTCAGTCTGTCAGTCTGTCAGTCTGTCAGTCTGTCAGTCTGTCAGTCTGTCAGTCTGTCAGTCTGTCAGTCTGTCAGTCTGTCAGTCTGTCAGTCTGTCAGTCTGTCAGTCTGTCAGTCTGTCAGTCTGTCAGTCTGTCAGTCTGTCAGTCTGTCAGTCTGTCAGTCTGTCAGTCTGTCAGTCTGTCAGTCTGTCAGTCTGTCAGTCTGTCAGTCTGTCAGTCTGTCAGTCTGTCAGTCTGTCAGTCTGTCAGTCTGTCAGTCTGTCAGTCTGTCAGTCTGTCAGTCTGTCAGTCTGTCAGTCTGTCAGTCTGTCAGTCTGTCAGTCTGTCAGTCTGTCAGTCTGTCAGTCTGTCAGTCTGTCAGTCTGTCAGTCTGTCAGTCTGTCAGTCTGTCAGTCTGTCAGTCTGTCAGTCTGTCAGTCTGTCAGTCTGTCAGTCTGTCAGTCTGTCAGTCTGTCAGTCTGTCAGTCTGTCAGTCTGTCAGTCTGTCAGTCTGTCAGTCTGTCAGTCTGTCAGTCTGTCAGTCTGTCAGTCTGTCAGTCTGTCAGTCTGTCAGTCTGTCAGTCTGTCAGTCTGTCAGTCTGTCAGTCTGTCAGTCTGTCAGTCTGTCAGTCTGTCAGTCTGTCAGTCTGTCAGTCTGTCAGTCTGTCAGTCTGTCAGTCTGTCAGTCTGTCAGTCTGTCAGTCTGTCAGTCTGTCAGTCTGTCAGTCTGTCAGTCTGTCAGTCTGTCAGTCTGTCAGTCTGTCAGTCTGTCAGTCTGTCAGTCTGTCAGTCTGTCAGTCTGTCAGTCTGTCAGTCTGTCAGTCTGTCAGTCTGTCAGTCTGTCAGTCTGTCAGTCTGTCAGTCTGTCAGTCTGTCAGTCTGTCAGTCTGTCAGTCTGTCAGTCTGTCAGTCTGTCAGTCTGTCAGTCTGTCAGTCTGTCAGTCTGTCAGTCTGTCAGTCTGTCAGTCTGTCAGTCTGTCAGTCTGTCAGTCTGTCAGTCTGTCAGTCTGTCAGTCTGTCAGTCTGTCAGTCTGTCAGTCTGTCAGTCTGTCAGTCTGTCAGTCTGTCAGTCTGTCAGTCTGTCAGTCTGTCAGTCTGTCAGTCTGTCAGTCTGTCAGTCTGTCAGTCTGTCAGTCTGTCAGTCTGTCAGTCTGTCAGTCTGTCAGTCTGTCAGTCTGTCAGTCTGTCAGTCTGTCAGTCTGTCAGTCTGTCAGTCTGTCAGTCTGTCAGTCTGTCAGTCTGTCAGTCTGTCAGTCTGTCAGTCTGTCAGTCTGTCAGTCTGTCAGTCTGTCAGTCTGTCAGTCTGTCAGTCTGTCAGTCTGTCAGTCTGTCAGTCTGTCAGTCTGTCAGTCTGTCAGTCTGTCAGTCTGTCAGTCTGTCAGTCTGTCAGTCTGTCAGTCTGTCAGTCTGTCAGTCTGTCAGTCTGTCAGTCTGTCAGTCTGTCAGTCTGTCAGTCTGTCAGTCTGTCAGTCTGTCAGTCTGTCAGTCTGTCAGTCTGTCAGTCTGTCAGTCTGTCAGTCTGTCAGTCTGTCAGTCTGTCAGTCTGTCAGTCTGTCAGTCTGTCAGTCTGTCAGTCTGTCAGTCTGTCAGTCTGTCAGTCTGTCAGTCTGTCAGTCTGTCAGTCTGTCAGTCTGTCAGTCTGTCAGTCTGTCAGTCTGTCAGTCTGTCAGTCTGTCAGTCTGTCAGTCTGTCAGTCTGTCAGTCTGTCAGTCTGTCAGTCTGTCAGTCTGTCAGTCTGTCAGTCTGTCAGTCTGTCAGTCTGTCAGTCTGTCAGTCTGTCAGTCTGTCAGTCTGTCAGTCTGTCAGTCTGTCAGTCTGTCAGTCTGTCAGTCTGTCAGTCTGTCAGTCTGTCAGTCTGTCAGTCTGTCAGTCTGTCAGTCTGTCAGTCTGTCAGTCTGTCAGTCTGTCAGTCTGTCAGTCTGTCAGTCTGTCAGTCTGTCAGTCTGTCAGTCTGTCAGTCTGTCAGTCTGTCAGTCTGTCAGTCTGTCAGTCTGTCAGTCTGTCAGTCTGTCAGTCTGTCAGTCTGTCAGTCTGTCAGTCTGTCAGTCTGTCAGTCTGTCAGTCTGTCAGTCTGTCAGTCTGTCAGTCTGTCAGTCTGTCAGTCTGTCAGTCTGTCAGTCTGTCAGTCTGTCAGTCTGTCAGTCTGTCAGTCTGTCAGTCTGTCAGTCTGTCAGTCTGTCAGTCTGTCAGTCTGTCAGTCTGTCAGTCTGTCAGTCTGTCAGTCTGTCAGTCTGTCAGTCTGTCAGTCTGTCAGTCTGTCAGTCTGTCAGTCTGTCAGTCTGTCAGTCTGTCAGTCTGTCAGTCTGTCAGTCTGTCAGTCTGTCAGTCTGTCAGTCTGTCAGTCTGTCAGTCTGTCAGTCTGTCAGTCTGTCAGTCTGTCAGTCTGTCAGTCTGTCAGTCTGTCAGTCTGTCAGTCTGTCAGTCTGTCAGTCTGTCAGTCTGTCAGTCTGTCAGTCTGTCAGTCTGTCAGTCTGTCAGTCTGTCAGTCTGTCAGTCTGTCAGTCTGTCAGTCTGTCAGTCTGTCAGTCTGTCAGTCTGTCAGTCTGTCAGTCTGTCAGTCTGTCAGTCTGTCAGTCTGTCAGTCTGTCAGTCTGTCAGTCTGTCAGTCTGTCAGTCTGTCAGTCTGTCAGTCTGTCAGTCTGTCAGTCTGTCAGTCTGTCAGTCTGTCAGTCTGTCAGTCTGTCAGTCTGTCAGTCTGTCAGTCTGTCAGTCTGTCAGTCTGTCAGTCTGTCAGTCTGTCAGTCTGTCAGTCTGTCAGTCTGTCAGTCTGTCAGTCTGTCAGTCTGTCAGTCTGTCAGTCTGTCAGTCTGTCAGTCTGTCAGTCTGTCAGTCTGTCAGTCTGTCAGTCTGTCAGTCTGTCAGTCTGTCAGTCTGTCAGTCTGTCAGTCTGTCAGTCTGTCAGTCTGTCAGTCTGTCAGTCTGTCAGTCTGTCAGTCTGTCAGTCTGTCAGTCTGTCAGTCTGTCAGTCTGTCAGTCTGTCAGTCTGTCAGTCTGTCAGTCTGTCAGTCTGTCAGTCTGTCAGTCTGTCAGTCTGTCAGTCTGTCAGTCTGTCAGTCTGTCAGTCTGTCAGTCTGTCAGTCTGTCAGTCTGTCAGTCTGTCAGTCTGTCAGTCTGTCAGTCTGTCAGTCTGTCAGTCTGTCAGTCTGTCAGTCTGTCAGTCTGTCAGTCTGTCAGTCTGTCAGTCTGTCAGTCTGTCAGTCTGTCAGTCTGTCAGTCTGTCAGTCTGTCAGTCTGTCAGTCTGTCAGTCTGTCAGTCTGTCAGTCTGTCAGTCTGTCAGTCTGTCAGTCTGTCAGTCTGTCAGTCTGTCAGTCTGTCAGTCTGTCAGTCTGTCAGTCTGTCAGTCTGTCAGTCTGTCAGTCTGTCAGTCTGTCAGTCTGTCAGTCTGTCAGTCTGTCAGTCTGTCAGTCTGTCAGTCTGTCAGTCTGTCAGTCTGTCAGTCTGTCAGTCTGTCAGTCTGTCAGTCTGTCAGTCTGTCAGTCTGTCAGTCTGTCAGTCTGTCAGTCTGTCAGTCTGTCAGTCTGTCAGTCTGTCAGTCTGTCAGTCTGTCAGTCTGTCAGTCTGTCAGTCTGTCAGTCTGTCAGTCTGTCAGTCTGTCAGTCTGTCAGTCTGTCAGTCTGTCAGTCTGTCAGTCTGTCAGTCTGTCAGTCTGTCAGTCTGTCAGTCTGTCAGTCTGTCAGTCTGTCAGTCTGTCAGTCTGTCAGTCTGTCAGTCTGTCAGTCTGTCAGTCTGTCAGTCTGTCAGTCTGTCAGTCTGTCAGTCTGTCAGTCTGTCAGTCTGTCAGTCTGTCAGTCTGTCAGTCTGTCAGTCTGTCAGTCTGTCAGTCTGTCAGTCTGTCAGTCTGTCAGTCTGTCAGTCTGTCAGTCTGTCAGTCTGTCAGTCTGTCAGTCTGTCAGTCTGTCAGTCTGTCAGTCTGTCAGTCTGTCAGTCTGTCAGTCTGTCAGTCTGTCAGTCTGTCAGTCTGTCAGTCTGTCAGTCTGTCAGTCTGTCAGTCTGTCAGTCTGTCAGTCTGTCAGTCTGTCAGTCTGTCAGTCTGTCAGTCTGTCAGTCTGTCAGTCTGTCAGTCTGTCAGTCTGTCAGTCTGTCAGTCTGTCAGTCTGTCAGTCTGTCAGTCTGTCAGTCTGTCAGTCTGTCAGTCTGTCAGTCTGTCAGTCTGTCAGTCTGTCAGTCTGTCAGTCTGTCAGTCTGTCAGTCTGTCAGTCTGTCAGTCTGTCAGTCTGTCAGTCTGTCAGTCTGTCAGTCTGTCAGTCTGTCAGTCTGTCAGTCTGTCAGTCTGTCAGTCTGTCAGTCTGTCAGTCTGTCAGTCTGTCAGTCTGTCAGTCTGTCAGTCTGTCAGTCTGTCAGTCTGTCAGTCTGTCAGTCTGTCAGTCTGTCAGTCTGTCAGTCTGTCAGTCTGTCAGTCTGTCAGTCTGTCAGTCTGTCAGTCTGTCAGTCTGTCAGTCTGTCAGTCTGTCAGTCTGTCAGTCTGTCAGTCTGTCAGTCTGTCAGTCTGTCAGTCTGTCAGTCTGTCAGTCTGTCAGTCTGTCAGTCTGTCAGTCTGTCAGTCTGTCAGTCTGTCAGTCTGTCAGTCTGTCAGTCTGTCAGTCTGTCAGTCTGTCAGTCTGTCAGTCTGTCAGTCTGTCAGTCTGTCAGTCTGTCAGTCTGTCAGTCTGTCAGTCTGTCAGTCTGTCAGTCTGTCAGTCTGTCAGTCTGTCAGTCTGTCAGTCTGTCAGTCTGTCAGTCTGTCAGTCTGTCAGTCTGTCAGTCTGTCAGTCTGTCAGTCTGTCAGTCTGTCAGTCTGTCAGTCTGTCAGTCTGTCAGTCTGTCAGTCTGTCAGTCTGTCAGTCTGTCAGTCTGTCAGTCTGTCAGTCTGTCAGTCTGTCAGTCTGTCAGTCTGTCAGTCTGTCAGTCTGTCAGTCTGTCAGTCTGTCAGTCTGTCAGTCTGTCAGTCTGTCAGTCTGTCAGTCTGTCAGTCTGTCAGTCTGTCAGTCTGTCAGTCTGTCAGTCTGTCAGTCTGTCAGTCTGTCAGTCTGTCAGTCTGTCAGTCTGTCAGTCTGTCAGTCTGTCAGTCTGTCAGTCTGTCAGTCTGTCAGTCTGTCAGTCTGTCAGTCTGTCAGTCTGTCAGTCTGTCAGTCTGTCAGTCTGTCAGTCTGTCAGTCTGTCAGTCTGTCAGTCTGTCAGTCTGTCAGTCTGTCAGTCTGTCAGTCTGTCAGTCTGTCAGTCTGTCAGTCTGTCAGTCTGTCAGTCTGTCAGTCTGTCAGTCTGTCAGTCTGTCAGTCTGTCAGTCTGTCAGTCTGTCAGTCTGTCAGTCTGTCAGTCTGTCAGTCTGTCAGTCTGTCAGTCTGTCAGTCTGTCAGTCTGTCAGTCTGTCAGTCTGTCAGTCTGTCAGTCTGTCAGTCTGTCAGTCTGTCAGTCTGTCAGTCTGTCAGTCTGTCAGTCTGTCAGTCTGTCAGTCAGTCTGTCAGTCTGTCAGTCTGTGTACAAGATTTTTCAAAAACTAATAGAGCTAGCGCCATGAAATTTTATAGGCATGTTGGGTCCTGAAATGGGACGATCCTATCAACTTTTGGTGGAAATCCGTTAACCGGAAGTATCCAAAATGGCGGTTTTTCAAAAATCGCAACTTCGTTTTTCTCGATTTACTCCCAAACTACGCGTTTTTTAGTGGCCTTAAGTATGACAAAACTTGGAGAAAATAAAATTTCCCACACTTTTGTCTTTAACTATAACTCGATATCTCCACCTGTTATCGAGATAAACCGTTGTTTCCAAAAAAACAGTTTTTTGCGATTATCTCGAAAACTAACTGGTTTTTGCTGACTGAATGTATGAAGTGAATTAATGAGAATGTCATTCTGCATAATTTTGTCTTTTAACGTTATCCGTTATCTTTTACCGTTATTGAGATATTTTCATTAATATGTAAAAAATCATATGTTTGCGAATAATTTGCAAACTAACGGTTTTTCGACAAATCAGTTAAAAGAATAATTAAAGATATTAACATTTTCTACATTTTTGCCATTTACCGTAAATTGATATCTTTTACAGTTCTCAAGTTATCTCAAATTTTGTACGTTTTTAATATTTTTGAATAAACCAAGAATTTATTGGGAGGTCGTCTTAGGTTAACAACGCGACAGGGCTCTAGCGTAAATTGCGCAGTGTCGTAGATTTTGTAGAAGAAAGTTTTGTGTTGACCACAACTGATATTTTTATTTGTGGTAGCACCTGTGACGGGATGAGTTTGATACAATTCGAGATTATATCCGTCTTCTCCACGCGGAAACAGTATTGGATATTGAAGTGCATCGTACGATCGGTGTGTTTCAGCAACACGTTGCTTGGCTTGATCTCGTCTGCTTATAACAATATCTCGTCGGTTAATTTCTGTTCCGACAATTACAGCTGCTACTTCAGGGGCAGTTGGAGCATTGAAGCGTCTTTCATGCTCATTCAACGGCGTTTTATCTTTCTAATGCGGATTTGAAATCTCGGACCAAACAGTTGCGCTCGTGGAATAATGCTCGCAATTCAGCAATAATTTTCCGATCTGTTGTTACACTAAATGCACATCGTCGATCAATCTCTTCCTCGACATTGTCCATGAAATATATTTGCAAAAACTGTGCATCTTCTTCGGGTGTAGGAAGAAGTGAACCAATCTGATGATACACTTGTCCTTGGACTTTGAATGTAGGCATGAAATTATCATATTTCACAATATTCGTCGCTCCAAACGATGTCATTTGAAAGCATGAGTTGTATTTCCGAATATGCTGTAGAAAGTGTTTGGACTCCCGATTATCTCCATCCACATAAGTGAAAAGTGTGCCTGGTGGCTCAGCCAGTGGTGGCAAATTGACTTTGCCATTGGAGCAACACATGCCAGGCGTTTCTCTTTGAAATTTCTTAGCGCCACAATGAGAGCACAAATTAGTCATTTTACCAATGACAACATGGCGATTACTACTGTAATCGTAGTCTTTATCGTAATTGAACGCCGCTTTCTTGAGATCGATTTTCGTTCTTGATTGACTGCGCCGTGAGCGTTCAGTTTCCCGGCGCGCGTCTCGCTCTTCAGGTGTTTCAGTAGCTCTTGAAGTAGAGGCTCTGATCCGGCCAGTTTCCCGACGTGTGTCTCGCTCTTCAGATGTTTGAGCAGCTCTTGAAGTAGAGGCTCTAATCCGGTCAGTTTCCCGACGTGCGTCTCGCTCTTCAGATGTTTGAGCAGCTCTCGAAGTAGAGGCTCTAATCCACTCAGCTTCTTGGCGTGCGTCTCGCTCTTCAGATGTTTGAGCAGCTCTTGAAGTAGAGGCCCGGATCCGCTCAGTTTCTTGGCGTGTGTCTCGCTCTTCAGATGTTTCAGCAGATCTATTTGCTCACAATTGGCGCCTATGTCTGGTTGATCTTCCAATGTTTGATTTTTTGAATGGCATTTCAAATAATTTCCGGTACTTAATTTCCAGTGCTTAATATTCGTTTACGATGCCTTAATTTCATGAAAAACTAAAATCTTTATTATTTACTTTTACCTTTGATTTTCTGATTTCCTTGATGTTCCAATTTCTGATTTTACTGTTATTTACTTACTTGCTATAACCTTTTTACTTACTTGCTATAACCTTTTTACTTACTTGCTATAACCTTTTTACTTTCTTCTACGGAGTATAATAAAGTATTGTATTCATGAAAAATTTCGACCTCTTAATTTTGCCTAAACAACATTTCCCGATCAGTCCTGAGTCGATTGGAGTCATATTAAAAACATAACAAAAGCTATAATTGCCAATCTGGCAATCATTGGAGACCCGTATGGTGATATTCGTATCAAAATTCGAACAGTTGTACCAAAATTCCACTTTGAAGTCAAACTTTCCAATAAGATTTTTTAAAATTTATTCCAATCAGATTTTGATGTATGGGAGTTTTATGTAGAATCATATCCTAAATAACTTTTGTTCTTGCACTTTTTTGATAAGATGCAACGTTTTTGAGATATTCGCATAAAACGTTTTCGTTCGTATGAGGGGTACCCCCCCTAATGGTCCATTTTTGCCCATTAACGAACTTAGCCTCGCATTTTACGAAAAACGGATCTGTGCAAACTTTCAAGTCTCTAGCTCCATCCGTGCGCCCGCAATCCGCGCCACAGACAGACAGACAGACAGACAGACAGACGGACGGACAGACGGACGGACATGCAAAAATTAAATATTTTTATCATTCTAAACACACTGGTGTAATTCATTTTTTTGTGCGATGACGGGATATTGGCGTTACAAACGGTAAGGCAAAGTTAATATACCCTTTGGTTTCACCATACGGGTATAAAAATGTCTTTCTGTCTGTCAGTCTGTGTACAAGATCTCTCAAAAACGGATAGAGCTAGCGCCATGAAATTTTATAGGCATGTTGGGTCCTGAAATGGGACGATCCTATCAACTTTTGGTGGAAATCCGTTAACCGGAAGTATCCAAAATGGCGGTTTTTCAAAAATCGCAATTTCGTTTTTCTCGATTTACTCCCAAACTACGCGTTTTTTAGTGGCCTTAAGTATGACAAAACTTGGAGAAAATAAAATTTCCCACACTTTTGTCTTTAACTATAACTCGATATCTCAACCTGTTATCGAGATAAACCGTTATTTCCAAAAAAACAGTTTTTTACGATTATCTCGAAAACTAACTGGTTTTTGCTGACTGAATGTATGATGTGAATTAATGAGAATGGCATTCTGCACAATTTTGTCTTTTACCGTTATCCGTTATCTTTTGCCGTTATTGAGATATTTTCATTAATATGTAAAAAATCATATTTTTGCGAATAATTTGCAAACTAACAGTTTTTCGACAAATCAGTTAAAAGAATAATTAAAAATGTTAACATTTTCTACATTTTTGCCATTTACCGTAAATTGATATCTTTTACCGTTCTCAAGTTATCTCAAATTTTGTACGTTTTTGATATTTTTGGATGAACCAACAATTTATTGGGAGGTCGTCTTAGGTTGACAACGCGACAGTGCTCTAGCGTAAATTGCGCAGGGTCGTAGATTTTGTAGAAGAAAGTTTTGTGTTGACCACAACTGATATTTTTATTTGTCTACTTTTCTCCGTCCTCAATCTCCGTCCTCAATGTTACTTTTCTCACTTCTATAATTTTTACAGTAATTTCCTTCACCTTCAAAAATCACTTTCAAAATTTTCTACTTTTTGTTGTAACTTAGTCGACTGACTTTAAACTAATTTATTACTCCTTGGTTCTCTAGTATTTATATCCTCCTAGCGTTTTCATTATTTCACAATCGGTGTACAAACAACATAGGTGTTTGTAGTTGTTTATATCTGGCTCCACCCATTCTGCTTGCTTGGTTTTTCCAGATTACTTTTTCAACTAATTGACTTTGGACAAACCTCAGTTTTAGAGATGGCAATAAAATTAATAAATCGAATATTCGAAATATTTTTAATAGATTTTCGATTTAATCGTCATTAATAATCGATTAATCGATCAACACATGTTTTATAATACCCCAGACGGAAATTAAACTTCTAAAAAGTCCTAAACTGCACTGTCGGATGGTGTATGGATGGTTTTCGACAAAAACAACGCATTGACAACAAAAATTCCAAAAATTGTGCCTAGTTTTTAGTAAAAGAAAGTACTTTTTCTATCTATATATAAAAAAATGAATGTTGGTATGTATGTAGGTATATGAGATTAATAAACCCAAAAACTACTCGAGCAGATTTTTGGCTATGTTAGATTTTAAAAATTCGAAACGAAAGGTCCTGTAAGGATAACACAAACGTTATTTTTATAATTTTTTGTTGGGAAAACGGGGCACTATGCGGCCAATACGTCTTGTGAGCGGACATAATTTAAAAAATGTGACTTTTGAATTTGTCAAAACGATAAATTGTAGGTGCTGTAGATCCGTTTGAAGTTATTGGATATTTTATCAAATAATGGTACTCCAAATGTCCAAACACAATGTTTTGACGTGGATACGTCTTGGATTTTGGTAATGGGGGTATAAATTTGAAAATCGGCTTGCTGCCATGATAACAAATTTGCAATCGATGAAACTCGATAGTTTGTGGTGATATCTGAACAAAACCTGTGTTATAAGATGAGGGCTACATTAAAGCATTGTATAGGGTATTTTGTTATGTTAAACTATGTTGAATTATGTTTTTAAAAAGCAAAATCAAAATTTTTACTCCGCTGTTATGCTGTGTCTGCTGCTTGCAGTACAGATTTCACATGTATACTCTTTTTATGCTTTCTTTGTGTGTATTGAATCTCATATAGAACTTGATTGTTTCTCTTCTCTAAATGGGTTGTTCTGATTCTGGCTATTCATATTATTTCGGTTCAATTCGCTTTGGAGGAATTGAAAAAAATTGAAAATAAAAATCACTCTCGAGAAAACGAAATTCAGAATTTCAGTAAAACGCTCCAAAGAACGAGAAAAAATTATGGTTTTAATTTGCTTTGAGAACACAACTTTAATGCTGGGACCGAGATATCGCTCTCTTACTAATGAAATGCATAGTTATATGTGTGTGTGCATCATACCCAACAGCAGCCATCGCTCGAACCTTTCATTCATTTTTATGCAAAGCATACAAACCGCTTTGAACAAGAGCGGAAAACTTAAAGAGAAACAATTTCGATCTTAACTTGGGGGGAGAAAGAAAAATGTGCATCGATCGCATGGCCGAATTAAACACAGGTCTGCTGGTTGCTTTTTAACCCGGTATTTTGATGCCATATGGCATCATGCTAAAAAATCTGAATTTACTTATTACGTATTTATTTTCAACACTCTATTCTCATTCAGTGCACCATTAAGTGCATTTGGGACCCAATTTTGATTTTTTGAGTAAAAAGCTGGACCACAGTGGACGTATTTGAAAAAAATTAAAAATTTTAATTTTTTTTTTCAAATTTTTTTTTTGTTTTAAATGAATACTAATAGCTTAAACATCATTAATTTGTATATAGAGTATTTTTAACCGCCATAGAAAAAAACATGTACCGAACGGGTTAACAGCCACCATTTTGCTACGTCATCGGCAAGAAATATCGGTGCATTCTTTCTAATGTTGATTGTGTGTGCGCTAATTTCAATAATGTTTCATATAAAAAGGGAAAATTCCCATTGAATCGTATAAGAATTTCTTGTCGATGACGTCAGAGCCAGAAGCAACTGAGCTGTCAAACAGACCTTGTATAATTCGGCCATGGTTTTGAACACTGTTTTTAGTTGCTCTAAATTGAAATTGCTTCGTTGCTTTTATCGTGTAATTTTATTTTATTTTTATTTGTTTTTTATCTATGGGCGTTTGCATAAATTCAAGTTCTGCAAATAACACAAAAGATTTTTCTTAATAAATAACCTAGTTTATGTTATTCGTTTAGTTTACTTGTTATTCGTTTAGTTTACGAAGAAAATGTTTTGTGCAATTTGCGTAAGTTCCGAGTACATTTATGAAAATGCCCTATTAAACATTGTTCGTTGTGTTGCAAGTGAAATTTGATTTTTAGGTACAAGATGCCAAAATTCACCAAACGGAAAGTCAAATCCCGTAACATTACGGTCAATCAAATTGTTTCTTTAGTTTCCTTTTCACTAAAATTTCTTACTTAAAGATCTATTGGCGATCGTTGTAGGCGGATCCACGTCTTCTGGCCGTCTCTACGAGACAGACAGCTTGCTTTTTTTTTTAAAAACTCGAAGTAGATTTATTGATTTTCAATAGTTTTTTATGAACTTTAAAAAGCTACCATTTCCTTATCTTTCCACCTAAACTTACAAACTGTTAGAATTAGCTTTAAAATGGGGAAAAAGGAACCAGATGTGTTGATTTTGGGCTTAGTTGTGATATATTTTGTAAAGTACATAATTTTTCATAAAAAATTTGTATAAATGTTGAAAATCAACAATGGCCGCTAAGCGACGTTAAACATTTTAACACGTTGGATACCAGTTAAAAAACGCTTACTCCGCTTGTATACACTGGGAAAAAACGCAAAAATCATTTCTGTACTTTGTGAGTCACCAGTGAACACAAGATCAATACAGACAAAAACGAACGAATCGAATAAAATATAACGGACAAAAAAACCCCTTTGTACCACACGAGCGACTGCACTCAACCATGGAACTTGAGAAACTGACGGTAATGACAATAGTGTGTGTACACCGGTGACTCACATGGTAGCCAACGTGTTAATTGGTATTTTTAGATAAGGAAAATTTTGAACCCAGATTAATTATTTTATTGCTCCGACTTAAAAAGTAAGAACCTTTATCATTTTTGGTCTAGGACTATCGGAATTACAGACCGTCATTTTTATACCCGTATGGTGAAACCAAAGGGTATATTAACTTTGCCTTACTGTTTGTAACGCCAAGATTCCGGCATCGCACAAAAAAATGAATTACACCAGTGTGTTTAGAATGATAAAAATATTTAATTTCTGCATGTCAGTCCGTCTGTCCGTCTGTCTGTCCGTCTGTCCGTCTGTCCGTCTGTCTGTGGCGCGGATTGCGGGCGCACGAATTGAGCTAGAGACTCGAAAGTTTGCACAGATCTGTTTTTCGTAAAATGCGAGGCTAAGTTCGTTAATGGGTAAAAATGGACCATTAGGGGGGGTACCCCCCATACGAACGAAATCGTTTTTTGTGAATATCTCAAAAACGGTGCATCTTATCAAAAAAGTCCAAGAACAAAAGTTATTTAGGATATTATTCTACATAAAACTCCCATGAAATCTGTGTGGGTTACATAAATCAACAAACATAAAACTCCCATACATCAAAATCCGATTGGAATAAATTTTAAAAAATCTTATTGGAAAGTTTGACTTCAAAGTGGAATTTTGGTATAACTGTTCGAATTTTGATACGAATATCACCATACGGGTCTCCAATGATTGCCAGATTGGCAATTATAGCTTTTGTTATGTTTTTTAAATTGAAATCAGTATGAATTTAAACTTATGCTACATTTACACGAATGACAAATTTGTCATTTTTTTCTTGTCATTATGTTAATTCCCGTGTAAATGGCATAATTTTTGTAATTTTTTCTGTCAGAAAATGTCAATCTCTCATAAAAGAATGAACTTGTCCATTCTTTTATGCCAGATTGTCATTCGTGCAAACGCAATATTAGTTATGACAAAAGTTGAATACTAAAGTTGTCATAACTAATGACAACTCTCTAATCCAGCCCTTCCAGAATCTCCCGTTCAAATGAAAATATTTTTGAGATTCTCTGGAAAACGGAAAAGTCAAAAAATTATAAATGCTAGAAAAACTCTTAAACAACTCTTTCATCCAACTGAATTTAATTTGACCACTCCTTCTCACGCCTAGAATTATACCTTTTTCTTATGGCGACTGCCTAAAGGCCACATTTTAGTATGTAATCAAGCATTTCTAATTTGACCGCAATTCGAAGTGAATACCTCTTAATATTTCTTAAATTTGTCACATAAAAATTGTCCAAGAATGCGTAAGCATCTAAGGATAAGCCAGACTGTTTGAGAATAAATACTCTGTTAAAAATTTAAAATTTCCAGCTTAAAATTTCCTGCATATAATCGCGAGTGTACGGGGGTCAATCCCCTCCCCCTCCCTAAGAACCCAAAAGGGGTCATGAGGGGTATTGATCCCCCCTGGACGACCATAGCCTTTTATTTATTTTTTGTTGATGGGTATATATTCTTATACCACAGATTATTTTTTCTTTTACCCATCCTATTTAGTTGCAGTATGACCCTATAACGCTAATTTCACCGATAACTTGCCAACTACCGGCCTTCTTATCTAACGGTGCGACAACTCAAAACTCAAAGACACAATCAGCAATTTCGAACAAAAATATATGAATGTTCCTACGAGCGGAAATGCATATGGACTGGAGTAACATATTGTGTACGCGACACTTTTGCTCCGCAGCAATGTTTATTAACACGCACAATACGTACCCTCCTCCTTTTCCAGCCGGGCTTGGGACCGTCCTAGCTGGAGTTAAGAACAGGTTTTTCTTTAAAGTTAAACTGTGTTTACAAAATGGGAAAAAGTGATCTACTCTTTCCCACTCTTTGTAAAAATAGAAAAAAATTTGGAATCTTTTTATAAACGGTTCATTCTTTAAAACTGTGCCAAAACGGAGTGTCGACGAACGGACAAAGTAATTCACTTTAAAAAAAAATATGTAAAATTTATTCATAGTAACTTTTGAATTGTAATTTGTCATTATATACAGTTTTTTATTCATTGTACTTTCAACAGTCTAATAGATTGCATATCAAAATAAATATTTGTCCGTAAAATCATATATAATAGAAATAATAGTAAAATAAATGTTAATAAATAATTAATACGTGTTTTTCGTTAATACGGAGTGTTTAGAATATTTTCCCATACAAATGGGATACATACATATAAACATGTTTGCACATTCATAAAATTGATTTTTAAAGTAATTTAAATTTTTTAAAAGAAATAAGGCTTCCTAGATAAAATTTTCATTTGTTTTCAATTAGCTAAAATTTTCTATTTTTTAAAGGTTGTTTTGCGTGCTGCAACGGTGATACATGGGCCAGTGAATTGGGAACTGTGTTAAGCAAGGGTGATCCTTTTTTAATAACAACACGACAAAAAGTACCAAGAGGGACTAATGGCGCTATTTCCTGGATTGGATGTATATTGAGCTTTGCAGGGGGACTGGTTGTTGGCATATCTTACTACATCACTATTATTGTGTTAACGGATTCATCATATATCATAAAAAGTCCTCAATGGCCAATTATAATATGTGGCGGTTTTGCTGGGTTTGTGGGCTCCATTTTTGATTCACTTTTAGGTGCAACTTTGCAATTTTCGGGCATCACTAGAGATGGAAAAATTGTAGAAATACCAGGAAAAAATATTACACACTTAAGCGGTTTTAAGGTTTTAGATAACCATAGTGTTAACTTAATCTCAAGTATATTGATAGGAATAGTTATGCCACAAATCGCTTTTAGATTTTGGCCTGAAACGTTATGAAGAAAAACTGTATTCAAAAAAGAGAGTTCTGTTAGTGTAAGAAAAGAGAATAATTCGTACTATGTTCTACTTTCTTTTTAATGTTAACATTTGGATACAGAAAACAATTTTAGTTGTAAGAAAAAAAAATCAGCTTTTATTGAAATGTACTATAAAGAAAAAATAATACAATAACTTTTGGACATTCTTCATATCATACTTTATATTTACTAATACAGTACGCCCTCGGTAATCGCAACTAATAAAAATCGGAGCAGTTGCATTAACCGAGGTTGTTGCATTTATCGAATCACAAAAATTTGCGTTTAAATGCTAGAAAAAGAGTTATAAAACACATTACATAGTTAAAAACTAGTAATTTTTTTTCGAATAAATCAGATAACTTAGAAAAAAAACTTCTAACAAAAAAGTAAAAAAAATAAAATTTTTTTTAAAAAAAAAGCTTTTATTAAAAAAAATGCACTAAAAAGAAAAAAATAATTTTCTGGACGCTGTGTATCACAAATATAAAAGCTTTTAAAAAGCGAGATAAATGTTTATTTTATTGTTTTATGCTTTATCTCGCTTTTTAAAAGCTTTTATATTTGTGATACACAGCGTCCAGAAAATTATTTTTTTCTTTTTAGTGCATTTTTTTTAATAAAAGCTTTTTTTAAATTTTTTTTTTTATTTTTTTTTTATTTTGTTCTTTTTAGTCTTCGAATATATAGCTTTACATTTGAGATGTCCTTACAGGCTTTTTAACTTGAGAATCGTATTCAGCGAACCCCAAAACCTGCAGAATATATTTTTTCCCGGAACAATTGAGAAAAAGGATAATCACGTTATCCTTACAGGACCTTCCGTTATCCTTACTGACTTTTTAATGACAGATTCGGATTGAGCGACCCCAAAAACCCCCAGAATAGATTTTTTCCGGAAAATTTGGAGAAAAGGATAATCACGTTATCCTTACAGGACCTTCCGTTATCCTTACAGACTTTTTGATGACAGATTCGGATTCAGCGAGCCCAAAAACCCCAGAATAGATTTTTTCCGGAAAATTTGGAGAAAAGGATAATCACGTTATCCTTACAGGACCTTCCGTTATCCTTACAGACTTTTTGATGACAGATTCGGATTCAGCGACCCCAAAAACCCCAGAATAGATTTTTTTTCCGGAAAATTTGGAGAAAAGGATAATCACGTTATCCTTACAGGACCTTCTCTTATCCTTACAAGGACGAAGTAGAGAAAATATTGTATTGTCATCGGACTTATATAAGTGTACAAAATTTCAAGTGAATCGGATGAGTGGAAGTGGGTCAAAATTGGGTTGCAAGATTTGATCTGACAGACAGACAGACAGACAAACAGACACGAAGGCAAGCTAAATAAAAGCTTTTAAAAAATCAGTCTAATCTACTTTTAAGTTCAGGTATGGAAAAAGTTTGAGCACAAGTGTAATTTTAACACATACAATATTGAGCATATTTTGGATTAAAAAATCGACTAAGGTGTCCATTGTGATTATCGTCAAATGGTCGATCGAATGTCAAATCGAAAGTTTGGTATTGTGAATATCGATTGCGAACCATGTCTTTCGATTGTGAACGATTGTGCTTTCGATCAAATTGGAGGTCTCGAATATCAGCCTTGCGGTTTTGTTTGCAGTGTCATTTCGGCAAATATTACTTAAAGAATAATGTAAGTGGCTAAATGCTTTATTTATATAGAGTTTAATTCAATGTAATGAGAGTAAAATAAAAATATGGGTTTTTAGGGAAAAGACAAGCAAAGATAAAACGCAGAAATTGGCCAAAATTAGGAAGCTGACCAACAAAAATCAGATGGAACTATTAGTAGACATAATGAGAAAAAATCCTGAAATCGCGAAAGGAATTTATAAAAAGTCTCAAATTAAAAATTGCTGGGCGAAATATGAAGAAGAACTGAATAGTTTAGGTCCTCCCTTCAGAAGTGGTGACAATTGGTTGAAAGTACATATTTTAAATATATAAATGTTAGAATATTTATGTAACTAGTTTTTAGGTGTGGACAGACTTTAAATATAATACTAAAAAAAAGTTAATCCATAACAAAAAAGAGGTTAAAGCTACTGGTGGCGGCCCCAATACACTTCACACATTTACTTCACTGGAAGAGGATGTAATTGGTTTTTTAAATCTAGAAACCTGTGTAAATCCCCCAGGGAAAGAATTTGGTCTAAATAATAGCAATCACACCAAAGAAGCGACAGTGAGCAACCGGAATATAACTCTTTCACCGTCTCCAGAACCATTAGCAATTGAAAATACAACTGATGAAAATGATTTAAATATTAATACCTGTGATGATGGTGGTAGTATTATTAATGGTTCTAATGAAAATATTTCAAACTCGAGAAGCGCGAGGGTAAGGATTAGATCGAGGAATGCTGAAAAAGAATTTTTAAAAAGTGACTCCCATTGCGAGCGCATGAAGCTATTAGACCGGCAAACACAATGTCAGGAAGAATTTTACGAGGACTTGAAAACAGAATTAAAAGAAATAAAAGAGCATATGAAAGAAATTAAGGAATACGAAAAAAAGTCATATTATTTAAAAAAAGACTTTAATCGTGAGTTAATAAAACTAAAACGGGAAAAATTAGAAATATATAAAAAAGACGTACAACATAAAAGGGAGGATAGAATTACAAAATTGCGGTTGAAAACACAAATATTAGAATTAAAGAAAAGACAAAAAGAACTGTTTTCTGACAGAATGTGATTCAGTAAAAAAAAAGTCTGACAAAAAAATACCAAAATTAAAATTAAGATGTTTGAACTGTAAAAGCCGAGAAGGCAAACTGTTTTTGTTTTTAATGTTTTTTTTTATAGAAAGAGTGAATAAAACTATTTTTTTACACAAAAATTTCATTTTTATTTAAATACATATGTATTTTGTTATTGTATATAAGAAATTCGAAGGAAATATTCGATTCTTTAGTGCTTTATTAATTGGTTTATAAGACCGGCTTATCTATAAGACTAAAGAATTCAAAATTCTTTGTCTCACATTTTCATAATTTTGGTTATCGTCCGCACCTATAATTTCACTGTCAGGAATTTCATTGTCATCATCAATATTATTTTCAAAATTTTCATTGAAGTCAATTTTATTTGTTACACAAATATTATGTAAAGCTGCACATATATTTATAATTTGTGTAGCTTTTTTCGGTGTGTAGTGCAGTTCTCTAGCACCCAACAGACATCTAAATCTGTTTTTTAAAATTCCGATCGTCCTTTCGACAATAATTCTGGCCTGAGAATGTTTTTTGTTGAAAAGGGCCTCCACTGAATTTTGTTCAACGTTACGGAAAGGTGTTATTAAATACGGGGCCAAGGGATAGCCGGCATCTCCTGCAAACAAAATTGTATATTTTTTATATTGAACTCGGATTATACGATTATACTTATAAGCCACGTATTCCTTTCTCCATTTCGATGATCTTCCTCGAACTTTGCTTTTAAAGTTGATGTGTTCCATATCATGGAATCATGACTTGATCCTGGATATCTTCCGTTTATGTATCGGATAATTTGTTTATGGTCACAAACCTTTAAAGAGAATGTATGTAACATAAATAAATTCAAACATAACATAAAAATCATTTTTCTGGTGGTTACATACAATCATGGTATTTAGGCTGAAAACCCCTTTTCTATTATAATATAGATGTTGATTAATTTTGTGAGGTGCTCTAATTTTAATGTGAGTTCCATCAATCGCACCTATGATCCCCGGAAATCCAGATTTCCCATAAAAATGTTGTTTCGCTTCACGTTTCTCTTCCGTAGTGTAATTAAAATTGATCCATTTGGGACAAACAATCTCTTCGAGAATATCTATCATTTCTTTAAATACCAATGATACAGTTGGCTGGGCAAGACCAACGTTGAAATCATTCCCTACACTAGTTTGATAGGACCCTTGAGCAAAAAACCTTAAAATACTTGCTAATTTCACAATATTTGGTATCGATGAAGATCTCATCGCAAGTTTTAGGTTAGGTTCGATTTCTTTTAATAAATCCGTAAACGCGACTTTTGTAAGCCGAAAATGTCCAATGAAACTATCAAAAAGTACAAACATATCACAGTATACATAATATACAACATATTACACTATCTAAATGTATTTAATTCAAAAACAAAATATTTACCAAAATTCGTCCAGCTCAAGAGGGTTACACGAGTCCCGTATTCGTCTCCTTTGCCGTTTCAAATATAAAATTTCCTCGCGGTTGTCTTCACTATCGCTATCTTCGAAAAATAATACCACAGAAATCATTTTGCCTCTAAATTTCAAGATTTTAATTTAAACTGAATTATTATTTGCAGCTGTCAAACGCATAACATTCACAATAGTTAACAACTATAAGAATTTCAGCTAAATGAAATATGGCAATGCTTTTGTGTGCCTTCGATTATGATACGCAATACTGAAATTATTTTCAATCGAAAGACGAATCGTTCATTTATCGATAGACGAATCGATAATCACAATGGACACCTAATTTTGGTTTGTAGCTGAAACACTTTCGGATTGTATTTTCCTGCCTTTTGATCCTAGTTATATGGTCGATTTGTGCACTTTGTATCACTGACACAATAATTTAGCAGATACCCCTTTGCGCAGTTTTTCCAAAATTTCAATTTTACTGTTAATTGACAACTTTACAACTTTTTTCACAACCGGCATCATTACTGCTCGACACAAACATCGAAATAAATGCTCACAAATAGATCACACAGATCACAAAGTGACAATAAAATAGAAGGAATGAGAAATAATTCTAACTGTAAAATAACTACCAGAATGACACATTTAAGTAGGGACCACATCTATCATTTTTCCATCAGTCGCTAACAGTTTTTTACATTTAGTTAAGCGTTCACATCTATCAGTTGCGACTGACAGTATTTTATAAAAAATATCCATTTATTTTGATTCTAGAGTTCAAAATATAACGGTAGATAATAAAGAGAGAGCGTGTGTATGCATTATTATTGGATTAAGTTCAAAACATAACAAAAGCTATAATTGCCAATCTGGCAATTATTGAAAACCCGTATGGCGATTTAATTGAACGGCGTATCAAAATTTCATTTGAATTCAAATTTTCCAATAAGATTTTTTTAAAACTTGTTCCAATCGGATTTTGATGTATGGGAGTTTTATGTAGAATCATATTCTAAATAACTTTTGTTCTTAGACTTTTTTGATAGGATGTACCGTTTTTTAGATATTCGCAAAAAACGTTTTCGTTCGTATGGGGGGTACCCCCCCTAATGGTCCATTTTTGCCCATTAACGAACTTAGCCTCACATTTTACGAAAAACGAATCTGTGCAAACTTTCAAGTCTCTAGCTCAATCCGTGCGCCCGCAATCCGCGCCACAGACAGACAGACAGACAGACAGACAGACGGACGGACGGACGGACATGCAAAATTCAATTTTTTTTATCATTTTAAACATACTGGTGTAATTCATTTTTGTGTGTGATGACGGGATCTTGGCGTTACAAACGGTAAGGCAAAGTTAATATACCCTTTGGTTTCACCATACGGGTATAAAAATAATATTTGGTTCTATTCTAATGCGATACGACTGACGCGACTGACACGAACATTCACACCAATCAGTTGGGTATCAGTTTGTTAGAAAAACTGATCTGCCCACGAATTTTTTCGTGGTTGCCCATCAGTTGTCTGATTTTACGTTCACACCAATCAGTTTCCCATTAGTTTCCCAAAAACTGATGGAAACTTGATAGATGTGGCCCCTAGTGTAGACGAAGTGAAAAAATAAAAACGTAAGCTTTAATCCACCCCCTCCCTCCTCCCTGAGACCCCAGAAGGGGTTATGGGGGAGCATGATCCCCCTGGACGACCAAAGCCTTTTATTTTTTTGTTGATGGATATCTATTTTTATACCATACATTATTTTTTCTTTTACCAATCCTATTTAGTTGCAGTATGACCCTATAACGCTAATTTCACCGATAACTTGCCGATACCCAACTACTGGCCTTTTTATCTAACGGTATGACTTGATACTGCTAAAAGTGGAGGACCCGATGGACTACCCAACAGCTTTGTGAAGTCCTTGTGTAGTGAACTAACTGTACCTTTATGTTATTTATTTAATAAATGCGCAAGCGAAGGAATTTTTCCTGAAATCTGGAAGAAGGGTGTAGTAATTCCAATATTTAAACATAACAAAAGCTATAATTGCCAATCTGGCAATTATTGAAAACCCGTATGGTGATTTAAGTGAACGGCGAACAGTTGTATCAATATTCCACTTTGAAGTCAAACTTGACGGAGACGTGGCTTCATGTCGGAATTTTTGACGCCGAGCTTTTCGATAGAAACTTCAATATTTTTCGCCGCGACCGCCACTCTACTTTAAATGCCCCAGTTGGCGGTGGCATCATTATTGCAGTTCGTTCTAATTTAATGTGTTCGACTGTAGCCCTAGATAACATCACACCCTTCGAAATATTATGTGTGAAAATAACCTATGCTTCAATGTCTATATACGTAATTGCTGTGTACATCGTGCCTGGTACTCCGGTAGCAACTTTCATTCAACTGACTGACATAATCGAAGGAATTGTTTCAAAGTGCACCCCCGAGGACGAAATCATCCTTTTGGGTGATTTTAATTTACCACACTTGACTTGGATGCCTTCTGATGATGAATCTTTTTTCACCTGTCATCCTACATCTTCCAGTGAAATCATTATGGTCGACAACTTTACCTCGTTTGGCTTAAAACAACTTAATCCTATCACAAATGGACGTGGTCGCATGCTTGATCTCGCGTTCTGCTCCAACGTCACCGATGTCACCGTGGATAAGGCAGTTTTCCCATTACTCAACGAAGTTCCAGATCACCCAGCGCTCCAAGTTCAACTGAATATAAATCATCCATTCATTTCAAATAAGATCATTAAATATGTTTATAATTTTTCGAAAGCCAATTTTAGTTTAGTAAATAACTATTTGTACAATATTGACTGGGAGGGTACAGTTCTAAACGACCGTGATATAGAATCGGCAACCAATACATTTTACCGTTTAATCTTGACTGCCATTGATAAATTTGTACCTAGAGTAATAAAAAAGGATATTTCTGTCTCCCCTTGTTGGTACGATGATGAGTTACGATATTTACGAAATCGTCGCAACTCCGCTTGGAGAACTTATAAAAATTCAAACTGTGTTAAAGACTATGAAACATACGCTAACGCACGAAAACTTTTTAATTCTTATTATAAGTATATTTATTATTGTTATTTGGAAGAAACTAAAGTGAAGATAAAAAATAATCCAAAACAATTCTGGAATTTTGTTAACTCTAAGCGTAAATCTAGTCAATATCCACCTACTTTAAGTTATAATAATGTTCCCAGTGATATACTTGCTGTGATATCGAACTTTTTTAGTGAATATTTTTTAAATTCTTACAATTCTTTACCATGTGATATTGACTATAACTATTTTAGCTATTTGACTGGTACCATTAGTACGTCCATCGGGAATGTTGTTATTAACGAAGACATTGTTTCGGATTATTTATCTAAACTTGACAACGATTTCCCTCAGGATTCCTGCTTAATTGTATGACGTCACTTGTCCGTCCCATAACTTATTTATTTCGTTTGTCGTTTTCGTCCGGGGTTTTCCCGTCAATGTGGAAACTTTTTTTCGTGATACCGGTCCACAAAAAGGGTAAAAAAGAATTAATTGAAAATTACAGGCCGATAGCAAAACTTGCTCCTGTATCAAAAGTTTTTGAGTCTATTGTTTGTGAATCTATTACATTCCAATGCAAGTCATTACTTAGTGATAAGCAGCACGGGTTTATTAAAGGCCGTTCCACAGTAACCAATCTTTTAGAATTTACTAATAAATGCTTGACTGATATGGAAAAAGGTAGACAAGTAGATTGCATTTATACAGACTTCAGCAAAGCGTTTGATAAATTGCCTCATAATATTCTCCTTTTCAAGTTAGAAAAAATCGGGTTCTCTCAACTTTTTTTGCGCTGGATTGAATCCTACCTAAAGCAACGATCCTTAAAAGTCATTTTTAAGTCAGCTCTCTCTGACACCATAGTGGTAACATCTGGAGTACCCCAAGGTAGCCATCTCGGCCCTCTATTATTTAACATTTTTATTAATGACATATTTCTTGTTTTAAAAGCAGTGTCAATCCTTGGGTTCGCTGATGACTTGAAATTGTTTCAAACTATTAATAATAATATTGACTGCTTTGCATTACAAGATAGCATAAATATTTTCTCTATTTGGTGTAAAAAAAATGGTCTAGTCTTAAATGTAAATAAATGTATAATTGTTTCATTCAGCCATAAAAATAAACCTCTTTTGCATGATTATGTAATTGATGGTTTTAAGGTTGAGAGATCTGATAATATACTCGATTTGGGTGTTTTATTCGATGAAAAACTAAACTTTCTCTTGCACATTAATGCAGTTATTAATCGCGCAAATGCACTACTAGGATTCGTTAGACGGTATGCTCGCGAAATATCAGATCCCTATATCTTGAAAGTTTTATATTGCTCTCTTGTACGTCCTATTTTAGAGTACGCATGTATAGTTTGGATGCCTAGTTACCAAACCCATATCTCCCGTATTGAAGCCATCCAAAAGCGTTTCCTGAGACTCGCTTTACATAGGTTACCTTGGAACGACTCTAAAATTTTACCCTCTTACGAACAACGTCTGAATCTAATTGACTTATCTTCACTTCGTAAACGTAGAGAAAATTTTTGTGTGTTATTTGTTTATGATTTATTATCCAGCAGAATTAACTCAACACATCTGCTTGATTTAGTCAGTATCGATTCTCATCTTCGTACCAATAGAAACAAACGCTTTATTTATATCGATTACCATAGGACAAATTACGGTCGTTTTGAACCTATAGGCCCCTATTGTGAGCTTCGTCAATCGATCGTTGAAATGTCAAATCGAAAAATCGGTATTGTGATCATCGATTTTATCGTTCGTGAACGATAAAATCGTTCAGTTGGGAACGATGACATTTGTTTGATCGTTCGGTGAAGTTTATGTCAAGTGAGCGATCGGTGAAGTATTGCAATTACTTTTTTTTTATCAAAATTAGAGGCTAATAATAAAATGGAAGTATTTGTACACATTAGGAAATTATTAATGAGGAATATCCTGATCAAAACCTCGATCAAAAATCCAATATAAAAATTGGTTGAAAAAATGAAGACAAATAAGACCAAAGTGGTATAAAAATAATTTAAATAAAAAATGAACTTAAAAACTGTTTTATTCACATAGATTTGAAATATTGGTCAATTCAAAGAACAACATTCGCAGCCTTATTAATAAACGTTAGTTAACTTTTATCAATGGTTTACGCAGTGGATAACTCGAAATTCTTATTAATAAAAATTTTTAAGATTTAACTGACGTTAACTCTCTGTTAGCTAACATACCGATTCCCTCGAGTTAACGAGTTGATAACTCTTGACGGCACATAACTCTTGCAATAATGACTATAAGAAACAATGATCCATTAAAAAAAATGCAATTTATGTTATTATATTATATTATCTTATCACTTGAACACCACTTTTCTGATCGCTTTCCTTCAATTTTTAAATTTTCCACTTTTAATTACTTTGCAGTGAATCACAATTAAAATAAAAACATTAATTTCACTCCTATTTTTATATTGTCTCCAAGGAAACGGATTTAAAAAACCAAAATATGACTAATTTTAATATCGTCTCCAAGGAAACGGATTTAAAAAACTAAAATACATATGACTTAAATGTAAAAGATTTTCGTATTTTTTGGTACAATTCAGCACAAGGGTTGCCTTATTCAAAGTAAATTTTTAAATAAAATACGAGTTAGCTATTATATGAAGGAAAAATTTTTATTAATAAGAATAGTTAACTAATGTATAAGTTTGCTATCTCGGAGTTAGTTAGCACATGAGTTATCTCCGTGTTAGGGATTTTTTATTAATAAGGCTGTCGGTGTTTAATATTTTCGCCTTGACGTTGGTTTGTAAAACCGTCTTCTGGTGTAATTTCGCTCATATCGCCATTGTCATCCACCTCCTCTATGTTTTAAGGGAGCTTAATATTGTATTTTCTGCGTTGAAGTCATTTTTAAACATTGAAATAACTTCAACAATGTGAATTCCCAAACGTCAAACACTAAAAAATTCACAATAGCGATTGCTTAAACGATGAACCTTACGCAATACCAAATTGTTTTTCGATCGTTCCGGCCAACGATGGTCGATCGAATAGATATCGATAACCGCAATAGGCCCCATAGCTAACATGTCAAGGGTTTTTAACGACAATTTTCATAAAGTTGACTTTAATATAGATCGTAATGTTTTACGCAATCGCTTATTGTAAAATCTACTGTAATTTTAAATTGTCAAATAGTATTCTAATGTAATTTTTTTTTATCAGTTGGTAAATTGTTACCTGTTGATGTATAAGATAATAATAAACTTTCCAATAAGAATTTTTAAAATTTATTCCAATCGGATTTTGATGTATGGGAGTTTTATGTTTGTTGATTTATGTAACCCACACAGATTTCATGGGAGTTTTATGTAGAATCATATCCTAAATAACTTTTGTTCTTGGGCTTTTTTGATAAGATGCACCGTTTTGGAGATATTCGCAAAAATCGTTTTCATTCGTATGGGGGGTACCCCCCTAATGCTCCATTTTTGCCCATGAACGAACTTAGCCTCGCATTTGACGGAAAACGGATCTGTGCAAAATTTCACGTCTCTATTTCTAGCTCAATCCGTGGGCCCGCAATCCGCGCCACAGACGGTCAGACGGACAGACGGACAGACGGACAGACAGACGGACAGACGGACGGACGGACATGCTAAATTCAACTTTTTTTTTTATCATTCTAAACACACTAGTGTAATTCGTTTTTTTGTGTGATGACGGGATCTTGGCGTTACAAACGGTAAGGCAAATCTAATATACCCTTTGGGTTCACCATACGGGTATAAAAAGGGTAATAAACAAATGGTTGAAAATTACAGACCGATCACCATTCTTAATTGTTCTTCCAAAATATTTGAAAAATTGATTTTTACATGTCTTGACGAAAAGTTGTCAACATCGATTTGCGTTAATCAACATGGTTTTCGTAAAAATAAATCCACAATAACTAACCTCCTGGAATTTACAAATACCGTAGCCGAAACTCTTGAAGCACATGGCCAAATTGATACCATTTACACCGATTTCTTTAAAGCTTTTGATTTAGTAAATCACAAGATCTTATTATCAAAGCTAGAGAAATACGGTGTAAAAGGTAACCTATTGTCTTCGCTTGCATCCTACTTGACGAATAGAGAAAACTGTGTAGTAGTCAACAATAGTATGTCTAAATGTTTCAGTCCATGTAGTGGTGTACCGCAAGGTTCTGTATTGGGTCCTTTTTTGTTTTTAATTTTTATAAATGACTTACCACAATTTTTATCATCTAACTCTCTTTTATTTGCGGACGATATTAAGATTTTCAAAGATTAGACTGCGAAACTTTACAACTTGACCTTAATTCTTTATGTATGTTGTGCAAAAACAATGACCTTAATTTAAATATATCTAAGTGCAATAAAATGACCTATTCCTTACTCAAAATTGTGACGAAATTTAAATATAAGATTGACAACAAATTTTTGACTGAAATTTACACTGTTTCTGATCTTGGTGTGATATTCGATCCAAAGCTAAAATTTGACCACCATATACTAGTATATTACGCAACAAGGGGCGAAAGTCAAAGATTTTACCAGTGTGAAGTTAGCTGCACGAGCGAAGCGAAGCCCCCTGACTTCAACAGAAGTAAATTTTTAAAAGAAACAAAACAACTATCTATATATAAAGGGTGGTTAAATTTTAAGGGCCGATGTTGATTTTGAATAAAACACGAATTATTTAGGAAATTATTGTCATTTCTTTTTATTATGATAATATTGCTATGGTTCAATTATGTATGGAACAAAATATCGGCCAAATGGCCGCCGCGACCTCGGCGGCACACCTCCATCCGATGGTCCAAATTTTCGATGACGCTGAGGCATAATTGAGGTTCTATGCCGTTAATGTGCCGAATTATCTCATCCTTTAGCTCTTGAATTGTTGCTGGCTTATCGACGTACACCTTTTCTTTCAAATAACCCCAAAGAAAGAAGTCCAACGGTGTCAAATCACATGATCTTGGCGGCCAATTGACATCGCCACCACGTGAGATAACACGGCCATTAAATTTGTCGCGCAAAAGAGCGATTGTTTCGGTAGCTGTGTGGCAAGTGGCACCGTCCTGTTGAAACCACATATCGTCCACATCCATATCTTCCAATTCGGGCCATAACAAGTTCGTTATCATCTCACGATAGCGAACACCATTCACAGTAACTGCCTGACCGGCCTCATTTTGGAAAAAATACGGCCCGATGATGCCGCCAGCCCATAAACCGCACCAAACAGTCACTCTTTGTGGGTGCATTGGTTTTTCGACAATCACTCTTGGATTATCATTCGCCCAAATGCGGCTGTTCTGCTTATTGACGAATCCACTGAGGTGAAAATGTGCCTCATCACTGAAGATGATTTTCTTCGAAAATTGATTATCCACTGTTGCCATTTCTTGCCACCATTCTGACCATTGACGACGCTTGAAATGGTCAAGAGGCTTTAGTTCTTGAGTCAATTGCACCTTGTAAGCGTGTAAATGCAAGTATTTATGCATAATGTTCATCAACGACGAGCGTGGGAGGTGCAATTGTTGGGCACGACGACGAGTTGAGGTTCACGGCTCTTCAGCCACACTATCGCGAACAGCAGCAATATTTTCTGCAGTACGAGCTGTACGAGCATGCACTGGTGTTTTCACATCTCCTACAGACCCGGTTTGCTCAAATTTTTGCACGATTTTTCCGATTGTACGCACATTTGGACGATTAAATTGACCGAAAAAATCACGAAGTGCACGATATGCATTTTGATTTGAACGCCCATTTTCATAATAAGCCTGAATAACTTTAACGCGTTGCTCGATTGTGTATCTTTCCATGGTTCAAATTGAGTTAGTCTGAAATTGAGAAATGTCAAATGAAATGCAGAAAAAAACTTGACGTTTAGGTGTGGTTCACATTCAACATCGGCCCTTAAAATTTAACCACCCTTTATATAATCGTTTAACCTGATTGACTGACTGACTCATCAACGCCCAGCCCAAACCCCTGAAGCTAGAGACTTGAAACTTTCACAGTATGTCCCAACCATCACGTAGGAACTCTCTAAGGCGGGGTTTTCCGAAATTTTACCGCTAAGGGGGTTAACTGTGGGTGAAGGGGGTTTGGGTGTTTTTAAACCGTGATTTTCGCCATGAATCCTGCTCAATAGGAGGTTGAAAAGTTTCACTCGGGGGTTTTCGGGGTCGCTGATCACGAATCCGGTGTTAGATTTTTGAAATTGGAAACGGAAGGTCTTGTAAGGATAACGCAAATATCCTTTTTTCCATTTTTTCGGGAAAGAATTACCATGTGTTGATAAACAAGAAAAAATTACGTCGTTATGACTCAAGTTTTTCTATTATCATTTAAAATATTGAAAATGTAAAATCCTGTCATGAAAGAGTTGAAAAATATGTTTTGGATAAAAAACTTCTTTAAATATGTATATCATAATAGGTTAATTTAAAATTAAGTACAAAGTAGTAAATATTTGTGCTGTTTTTATTTATTGCAACATTTAACAACGCAGGTGGAAGAATACCAAAAATATATCTGCAATTTGATTTTTCATAATAATATATAAATTTTATAATAACTTAAAACTTCTCTTATAAAAAATTATTCTTCTGTGATGACCATAAATATTTTAGACGCTATGTTGTACATTGAGTAGCATAAAGACACACTTTTAGTGATTTCACAGTTCATTCTCTACTTTACTGAGTGGCGATGTGATTTCAACCACCGATATTTTTGATCTGTGTTTGTTACGTTTAGATATCAGTGAAAAAATCACCGGGTGTGATTTTACTGTTCATTCCTAGACTACTTCCTACTTTCTTTAGCCAGTGATCGCGGAGAGCTCTGTGATTGTGTTTTTCAGTGTTCGCAGATCATCTATTCTAAATTTTTGTTTATTGAGCTTGAGTCTTTTTGCTTATATATACGCAAGTTAACTAATTTTTGTATTAAAAATGTGCGCGCGAGTACGTTCCCATACTTTAGCCATGACAAAGAGACACCTGATATGAACATCCGGCCAAGTATATTAAATTTTCTACAAAACATGGGAACTAACGACTCAGCGTCTGAAATAAATGCATCCATTGAATTGCCGACTCAGCGTCTGCAATAAATGCATCAATATGCGATAACGAAGCCACTGAAGATAAAACTCGAAAGATTTTAATTAGAATTAAGAAGAGCAGTTGAAGCCGAAGTTTCAACCAGTTAACATCATTAAATAAATTTGATTCAAACTAAAGTTTGTTTTATTTCTAAATATACTTTTTTTTATCAACCTAAGTTGCTAAAAGTAAATTACTGGCGCAGTTGGTAGGATCACCACTCTAAAGAGAAGGGATCCAGTGAAAAATTTAAGAACCAAAGTAATGTGAAGATCGTAGAAAAACAAGTAAAAACGGAAATAAAGTTTTAAAAATTTAAAATTGTAAAGTTACATGGATAAATAGAAGCAGACGAAATAGAAGTTACATAACAGAATAAAAGAAAAAAAAGGGGTGAAAACAAAAACAAAGTTTAAATAACATACAGTGTTAAAATCATAAAAGTGAAAATTTAAAAATTGTGAAATTTTATGAATAATAGAATCAATCGTAACAGAAATTTTGACCTCAATCGATTCCACGGAAACGAAATTCAACGAAACATGGCCAACGAACAAGAATTAAACGTCCTCATGCAGTCAATACAACGACAACAGCTAGAAATACAGCAACTACGAGAACACCTAAATCAACAGATAAATGCAGCACAACTTCAACCCGCTAACCCCCGAAATGCAAACCCGTTTCAGTTAACACCTGAACAAGTGCTTACTCATTTTCGACACTTAAAACCGTTCAACGGCAAAGACGAATACAGTTTGATGGAGTTTGTGAAAACAGTGGAAAATGCTGCAGAATTGTGTCATGACGAAGGCTTACAACAATATGCTCTCAGGATGGTTCTAAGTGAAAAAATTCTAGGCGAAGCTAAAAGGTGTATCCAACGACTCGGAGATGGATTAACATGGGAAACTGCAAAGGCCGAGCTGAAATTACATTTTCGCCCTCGTAAGGACCACATTGACCTCATCAACGAATGCAGAAACGCCAAGGTAGGAAATCTTAGAGAACTTTTTGAAATAGTTAAATCCGCAAATTATAAGTTAAATGAATTATACAATTTTGAAGAGATAGAAAATAGATCAGTAATTTACTCGCCTGAAAATAACGACAGGCATCTTGTAGGGATAGTTGTTGAAAAAATTGATAGTCTAGTTCGCGGTAATATAGAAAGGAATTCTACCTTAATCGAAATTCATAATAAATTTGCTGAACTTAAATTGCTAGACGACGAAAGAGCAATTAACATTGCCCACAGAAAATTCAAAAATGTTTTCAAAAACAATAACCGTGAGACTAACAGATCACATAAAGAACAGAGTAATTACAATCAAACGTATCAGGGTAGACAAAATAACAACAATCGTAATAACAATACCAATAATTTCAATCAAACTAATCCGAACCGTAATTACAACAATTCTTCCAATAAAAATCCGAACCATAATGGAAATTATCACAACCAAAATATAAACAGACCGAATATCAATCATAGACTGTTTAATAATAGCAACAATTCCGGAAGATTAAATTCTTCCAATTCAAACATGTTTCAATTAAACCGTTCAAATAATCAATCCGCAGAACCAATGGAAATTGACAATGTCCAACGATCAAATTTTCCAATCGAGCCTCGGGATCAAAATTACCAATAGTAACTCTTACGATAGGTCACCAAAAGTTCAAATGCCTTATTGATACTGGCTCCGAAACTAGTATAATAAAACCTCAATTTATAGAAAACTTCCCTCAAATAAAACTCGAAAACCCTTTATTTTACTCAACAATCAATGGTATAAATTCAGTAGATCACGAAATAATAACCCCAATTCCAAAAGATTTTTTTTCAAAAGGCACTATTTCATGGAAAGTAATTCCTTTAAACAGGAAATACGATGCAATAATTGGCCAAAATGTTCTGACAGTTTTGAAAGCAACAATAAATATCGGAAAAAGACAATTAGAAATCAACAATAACCCAATATTATTCGAAGATAATTATCCGTATGAAATAAACGAGATATCGATGCCAAACATCCGTACAGGAAACCTAATGTCAAACGTTAAACTAAACAATTTGAATGAAGAAGAATACAAGTTGATTTCACAATTATTAAAAAACTACCAGGATCTATTTTTCAAAGAAGGAAATCAACTCTCTTTCACTCATGAAATACAGCATGAAATTATTACGACTACAAACAACCCTGTATATTCAAAAATTTATCGATACCCCCAAATACATGAGAAAGAAATAAAAAACCAGATAGCCGAAATGCTTTCCCAAGGAATCATTAAAGAAAGTAATTCCCCTTATAACTCACCCCTTTGGATAAACCCAAAAAAGCCTGATAATTCCGGTGAACAAAAGTGGAGAATAGTAATTGACTACCGCAAATTAAACGAAATCACTTGAAAAATGCACCTTCGACCTTTCAGAGACTAATGAATGCGATTCTCAGGGACTACATAAACAAAATATGTGTAGTTTACCTAGACGATATCCTCATATTTAGTACCTCTCTTGAGGAACACCTATTGAGCATAAAAAAAATACTTGATAGATTGCAAGAAACAAAATTAAAAATCCAAGTCGATAAATGTAACTTTCTTTTAAAAGAAACTGAATACCTTGGACACATTTTGACTACAGATGGCATACGGCCAAACCCCACAAAAATTGAAGTTATTCAAAATTTAAAACTTCCTAGAAACCCAAAGCAAATCAAATCCTTCTTAGGAATCACCGGATATTACAGAAAATTTATAAAAGATTATGCCAAAATCGCCCAACCAATGACAAAATATCTGAAAAAAGATTCTAAGATCAACATAAATGATCCGTGTTTTATTTCTGCCTTCGAAAAATTAAAGGAACTCATTACCAATCACCCAATTCTCCGTTACCCCAACTATAACAAACCATTTAAACTTATCACAGATGCTAGTAACTTTGCGATAGGGGCAGTACTGACACAAGATAGTCATCCTGTTTGCTATGCCTCCCGAACCCTTAACAATCATGAAAAAAACTATTCAACGATAGAAAAAGAATTACTAGCTATAGTCTGGGGAGTAAGATACTTTAGACTCTATTTATTTGGAAGGGAATTCGAATTACAAACAGATCATCAGCCAATAAAATGGTTACACACAAAATACACTGGTAAGGATATCAGTCCAAGATTGCAACGATGGTTAATTCAATTGGGAGAATACAATATCAAAATAGAATATATCAAAGGTAAAGAGAACAAAATAGCAGACTTTCTGGGCAGAATCAATAATGATACTCAAGAAATTAATTCAATTAATAAGACCGACAGGAAACCTGATAAAAATATTTCTGATCCTACAGAAAATATATTGGTAAACGAAGATTTAGGAAAGTTACTAAATGAAATATTCTCAGAGGATGTCGAAAATTTGGACATCAGTACCGATAATTTGGGTACAAATTCTAACTCTGAGAGTTGCAACATTTTAATTGATATTCTAAACAAAAAAATAGAAGACATTAACAATTGCGAAGAAGACAATAATGCAAGAGAATCAATAGAAGTACAAACTATACACTCCATATGTTGGGGTTCTTCTTCAAACGGATGATGACTCTGATTCCAAAGAATAACTCACTCGCTTGGTTTTGCTTCACTTTATTTTATCTTTATTTTACACTAACTGTTACAACTAACTTAACAAACTGATTGCTGTGCGATTGCCTTTACTATTACTTTGCGTGTGTCCTACGAGTGTTTTTTACTAATTACTTTACTTTTAACTTAATCCTTTTTTACAACTCTCCTTTTACAAATCTCTTTTAAACTCTTTTTAACCAACGAACTGTACAAAACTTTCTATTGCGTTCTACGCTTAACTTTCTACTCCGTTCTAGGCTTAACTTTTTTCTGAACTCAACTGAACTCGTGCCTTACTTTCTATTGGACTTTTATATGTTATCTATGCGGAAGATGAATTCTTCCGCTTAGATATATATTACATATTTCCTAAAACATTTCATTCATAAGCATCTTAAAGTTTTTCCGAGTTCAATGGTTTATTCCCGGTCAGCAGTTCTACATTTCATGGCCGTGAATTCTTCCATTGAATCCGACCTTGTGCTGTGTCAACAAAACATAAGTGCATTGGATTTCCTCACTGAGTTGCATTAGTGACTTAATTGTGCAAACGATACGACAATTGTTTATGTTTACATATTTTTGTTTGTGCATTTAAACATCTGTCGTTCCATGTTTGGAAATTTGACCGATATTTTAAATAGCTCATAGTCAACGTAGAAAATCCAATTACTCATATTTCCAAACTGCTGACCGTATTATAAATATTCTTAATTAGATCAATGTTCCAATAACTGATTACATTCCTATCATTACATTGAATGATCAGTAGAATCATCCTAACACATATCCCAATATTAGATACAGTAGTCAATCGATTTAAAACACAAATAATCTTTTTAGAAAACAAAGAAAAAGAATTCGAAACCATTTTTAAAAACCGAAGAATTTATATCGATAAAAATGATTTACATAACGATAACGTTAGTGACATTTTACGGAGATATTTGAATCATAAATCCAAAATAGGAATTTATACAAATCTAAATGATCATGAATATAACCAACTCCAGCTGAAACTAATTACACTATATCCAAGTCGTAATATCATGCATTTCGTTAAATGTAGTAATTTTGTTACAGATAACAAATAGCGTTATTCCACAAAAAAGAAATAGGTCATTCAGGAATCATTCCCACTTATGAAGGAATGAAAAAGAAGATTTACCACCCAAATCTAAAAATTGAGATTTGGAAAATAGTAAACAATGGCGAAATCTGTTCATCAGCCAAGTTTGATAGAAATCCTATCAAAAACAAATTCTCCTTAACGGAAACCCCCTCAGAAATCAATGAAATTGTTCATGTTGACGTCTACGTTAATAGTAAACATTCATTTATAAGTTTTATAGACAAATTTTCCAAATTTGCAACATGTCTTTACCTGGAAGATAGAAATAGCCGAACAATAGTAGAAAAATTGAAACAATTTATTTCCATCCACGGAAAATGCAAAAAATTTGTCTTTGACAATGAATTTGGTTCTAAAAACGTACAAGATTTTTGCAAGAATGAGAATATCGAATTCCATTTAACAAAACCAAATAACCATACCGGAAACTCCGACATTGAACGACTAAACAATACCGTGACTGAAAAAATTAGAGCCCTAAATCTCGAAGACAAACAACCAATAAAAACTCAAATTCTGAACGCAATCACGTTTTATAATAACTCATATCACTCTACCATAAAATGTACCCCAATTCAAGTACAATACCACAAAATTAATTTTGAAATCATAAACCAAAGACTAAGAGAAAAGAAAAATCAAATAATAAACAAAATAAATAAAAATCGGGAAAATTACGTTGAAACTAGAACGACAGGTTTTATAAAGAATTATAAGTCACTCCGCCATAAAGAGGAACCAAAATTTAGAAAACACAAGCTACATAATATTCATGTTAACAATATAAAACGTCCTTTTAAATTCACAGGTCAAACTGATGAAAATCATATGGATAATAATTCGAATTCTAATCCCACCAATTCAATCAACATTAACCATTGAAGAAATTCATTCAGAGCTCGGATTCTCAGAAATCAAAATAAACCAAGTTGAAATAATTGACAGATACGACATCATTTTACATATAATACACCCAAATGACATTATAGATATCATAACTAGGGGCTGCAATACCGGAAACCGGTTTACCGGTTTACCGGTTTTACCGGCCAATTTCACTACCGAAATTACCGGTAAATTTTTTTAAAAAATACCGGTATTTCGGTATTTTTTTGTATTAGTTTGGCGGGCTTAGCGGTCCAATTTTAAGAAATAAAAGCAAAAGTTGTGTTTTAATTTTCCAGCCTGACGTTTCGAGCCTTATTTTGGTTCATCTTCAAAGGCGTTAAACGATCATTTAAATTCAATATGTTATAACTGTTAATATTTAGCCGTAAAAACTTTGTGGAAATGTTACATTGAGGGTATTCACAATCCTCTTCGGTATTCGGTATTTTCGGTAATATTAAAAGACTGAAAATATTCTGCTGTGAACATCCCACAGGACAGATTTGAGAACAGCGCTTTTATTTGATACGTGACCAAATCATGAACTGCGAATTTGATTGTAAAATATATCACATACCTTTAAATCCATGTTTGATGTATTCTTTTGAATTTTTATTGTGGCAACGGCTATCAAAATCGAAAAAAATTGCAGTCCGATGAGATAACCAGCGAAAAAATTTGACAACTAAAAACATTACTAGCGCCACCCGCGGTTGATTCTTGATACCGAATACCGAGGCTGAAAAACACGACTCGAGGCATGTATACAATTACCGAATTCGGTAATTCATTTTTACATGAACCAAGTTACCGTCTCGGTAAAAATCTGTTAAATTTGACTGAATTACCGAGCGGTAAATTTACCCGCATTTTCAAAGACGACTGTGAATTCCCTGATTAAAAATGAGCCAAAACAAGGCTCGAAACGTCAGGCTGAAAATTAAAACACAACTTCTGGTAATTTTTTTTCTATAAAGACCTCGGTGCAAAAAGCGGTCATCCCCACTTTTTCAAATTTTTCAGGAGAGACAAAAAAGATATTAGCGTGAAGTTTTTGCTCTGGGACAAAGTTAAAAAATTACAATTTAAATCAAACATGTATTCTTACATCGTTTTAATTTGAGATAAATCTATATCTTTTTTTTTCGAAAAAGTTATAGACATTTTAAATTTTGGAGATAGCTGTTTCTGGCACCCAAGAGGATATTAGCGGTTTTCAAAATGCATTATTGGCTACAAAATACAGTCCAAAATATGTTCAAAAGCGTTTAAAAATAAACAAATAAAAAAATATTCAATTTCACAAAACAAAACTCTCAGAAAAAATAAAGATTTTTTGAAAAAAAATTCTGCGTCAAATTATATGAAACAATGCTTTCAGTCATCTCCTTTTCTTTAATAACTTTTTACACAGTCCTCAAACGAGTCCGGAGTTTGCAGCCAAATATGCGCATTCTTTTATTCTTGCGCCAACTGCAATAACTCATTTTCGTCAAAAAGTGGAGATGACCGCTTTTTGCACCGAGGTCTTCAAATGTTTTAATGAAATAACTTATGATAATGGGCTTTTCTGATAATTCAGAAATGTCAAAATCGTAAATTTTTTTGTAAAACCTTAATTATCGAAAAAGCCCAATATTTACAAGCTTTCCGAATGTAAGAGCAAACTGAAGTATACTTCTAGTACATGTACATAAGTAAATGATAAAATATGTAATATGCAATATACATATCGTCGGCTAAAAGTGAAATTGTGCTAAGTCCATTATACCAAATTTGACAGAAGAGCAATAAAAACCCTTGTTAAATCATTTTAATTTTCATTTAAAGAAAACAGAGTCTCATTTGAAGAAAACTTAGCCCAATTTTTTCCATTTAAAGAAAACTCAGTGTTTTATTGAAAGAGAATTAAAACGATTTAACAAGGTTTTCATTGCTCTTCTGGAAAATTATACCAAATGGACTTAGCACAATTTCACTTTTAGCCGACGATATTACATTAGAGAAAAAAAATCAAAACAAAACAGAAAAGAAAAAACAACCATATTTGGCATTTGTAGCCGTAATTAACGTATTTTGGTTTTATTATTGAATTGTTATAATTATGTGTTCTTGTTTTCTTGATTTTATGATTTACACTATAAATATTATAAAATTATTGTTACTTATTTCTTCGTACGTTTTTTTTCCTCTCACTGTCACTAATATGCTATACCTGATTTGTTTTATCTAAATAGCGATTTACCGGTAAATACCGGTAAACCGGTTTTTACTAAAAATATTTACCGTTTACCGGTAAATCCGAAACCCGGTATTTTTGCAGGCCCTAATCATAACAGACCTCGAACATAATGTAGAACAACTAAATATTACTAATAAAGACGTACTGATTAAACAAATTACTTCAATCAAAAGTAAGACGTTTACGCTACTTCCTAACCGAAGCAAAAGAGGTTTAATTAATCTCGTCGGAAAAGGATTGAAATGGCTTTTTGGAACATTGGACGAAGACGACAAACGAGACATAGAATCACATCTTACAGTAACAGACAAAAACAACCACAACGTAATCAGTCTCTCAACGAACAAATTAAAATTAATGACAATTTTAGTAATTCTTTTACATTATTAAAAAACATTATTGAAGCTGATAGAAATAAAATTATTAAAGAATTAGAAAATATTAAAGTCTTTGAAAGACAAATACTAGAAAAAGAAATCTATCTTGAGCAACAATTAAGAATAAATTCACTAAAAGAACAAATAGAACAAATTCAAGACAATATAATCTCAGCCAAGGTAGGAATTATTCATCCAAATATCCTAAGTGAACAAGAAATAAAAGAACATAAAATTCACATAAAAAAATTAAGTAATATTAGAACAGGAATTGCTAAATTTAAAGAAAATTCGATAGTATTTGCCATTAAAATTCCAATTAGAATGTTTAAAACAAATAAAAGATTGTTAATCCCAATAGCGAATACAAATAACAAACAAATTGACGAAGAATTAGAATATGTAATCAGATATGAAGACAAAATTTTATCATTTAAACCCGATTTAAGAATTAAATTAAGAATTAAGGCCGAGTAAACATTGTATGGTTAAGAAAATTTGTAAATTGGTCGATAGCGAAAAAAATGAAATAATAGACATAGAGAATAACCTCATAATACTAAACAATGTAAAAAATATAAATTTTAAGAGTTCTTGTGACGAAAGGAAACTTAGTTTAAGTGGAAATTTTATAATAAATTTCTTTAATTGCTCAATAAACATAAATAATATAACGTTTAGTAACAATGTATTTGAATTTACAGAAAGATTTGTAATACCAATAAACGAAAATTTGACATTACATGATGAAAGATTAGTTTTTCAAAACATATCTTTACATCAAGAAAAGAATTTGAAAGAAATTAAAGAATTGAATTTTCATAAAATTGTAAATTACAGCCTAGGAACAGGAAGTATTGTCCTAATTGTAATACAGTAGAATCCCGATAATTCGTATTTTAAGGGACCAGCAAATTCATACGAATTAGCGGGATATACGAATTATCGGGGTACGAATTATCGGGATTTTTTTCAAGGGACCAGCAAATTCATACGAATTAGCGGGATATACGAATTATCGGGGTACGAATTATCGGGATTCTACTGTAATAATATTAATACTTTTTTGTAAACAAATTTTTTTTAAAATAAAGCTAATTCAGGAGAATCAGCAATCTAAGATGGGAGGAGTTACGTTCCCATACTTTAGCCATAACAAAGAGACACCTGATATGAACATCCGGCCAAGTATATTAAATTTTCTACAAAACATGGGAACTGCCGACTCAGCGTCTGAAATAAATGCATCCATTGAATTGCCGACTCAGCGTCTGCAATAAATGCATCAATATGCATCAATATATAAAACTCGAAAGATTTTAATTAGAATTAAGAAGAGCAGTTGAAGCCGAAGTTTCAACCAGTTAACATCATTAAATAAATTTGATTCAAACTAAAGTTTGTTTTATTTCTAAATATACTTTTTTTATCAACCTAAGTTGCTAAAAGTAAATTACTCGCGCTCCTAAAAACATGTGATTCAAGTCATCGATATTTTGCACAGGTATTGGAAAATCGCAATCACAATCTATGATTGAAAAATAGCAACTTTTAGCATCCCTACTTACTACTTACTTCTTAGCTAGCCCAAAAACCCCCAGATGAGATATTTTCCGGAAAATTTGAGGAAAAGTATAATCACGTTATCCTTACAGGACGTACCCTTACCTATACAAAGACGAAGTAGTGAAAATATTCTATTTTCATCGGACTCACGTATGTGTGCAAAATTTCAAGTCAATGGGATGAGTGGAAAAGGTTTAAAATTAGATTGTAAGATTTAATCCTGACAGCACAGGCATAACTACCTATAGGCAAAGTGAGCAAATGCTCAGGGCGCAAGATGTTAAACGGCGCACAAAAAAAATTGGATTTTACTAAAAATTTGAAAAAAAGATTTTCTTAAAGATTTTAGCTACATTTAATTTTATAATTACTACATTTTTAACTACAGTTCGAATCAAATTTCAAACGTCCAATTTATTGAATTTCGTTTCTAGCACAGTTCACTTTGAGTTGTTGAAGCTAACATTTTTATCTAGGTAGCTTTTTTGTAATTGTAATTCAGAAATCTCACCATTAATTAAAGTGTTTTTGTAAAGGCCTATGACTTCTAAACCAAGTGGAGCTTTTTATAGGAAAAAAAAGAAAATTCCAGAGAGACAAATTTCAAAAACTCATAAACAAATATCAAGTTTTTTCACCACAAAAACGAAAATTTTATGCGAACAATAACAAAACATCACCTGCATTTCGATCGCATCTAAATTATCCAGATCTGAGCCCCGGCACCAGTTCTGAGCACCCCTGTTAATTTTCCGGGTAAAACAAGAATTGTGCGCGATTGAGCCGATTAAACCACATTTTACAACGTGATGAAACCAATTATTCTTCGAATTCAATTCTTATTTCTATAAGTTACTAGGCGTACTTAATTTAATATGGGGGACTCAGAACTGGATTTTGGGATAATTTCCACATTTCCACATAATTCTTTTTTTTATCCAAATTGTTGAGGAATATGTATGTTAATTTAATTTAAACATTCCATATTTTCGACCAGTAAGTATAAGTTTCTCAGAAAGTATACGGAAGACAAAGAAAATATGGTATGAAGTGAAAAAAGGCTTAAGGGGGCTCAGATCTGGGTATTTTACCCTATTCCAAATAGTCAACCACAGCAACAAGATGGGGCAAAAAAGTTTGTCCGCTCTGGGGGGTCTGTGCCAGCGGAAAATGGTACCTACTTTTTTACAACATTTTTTAACACTAGATTGCCCAAGGAAGTCATTTTGACTGCTTTTTAATTTCAATTAGAAAAACAATCTATATATATAAAAATGAATCGTGGTCAGTTTGACTATCCATAACTCGGTTGAATATAATCCGATTTGCATGGGGATTTGTTTGTTGGATTCGTATTGGACCAGGTAAAAACACTACGGAGCCAAAAATTGGAAGTTTTTACCGGAAAAGTCGGAAAATCTTGAAAACCCGAAATTGCATACTTTCAGGGGAGCGGTTTTCTGGTTTGCACTTTCAGTCATTCCAAATCAAAAATCCCGAATCCTTTTTCGTTTTGTTGGAAAAGTCGAGAAAAATTTTGGGAAAAAGCAGGAATATCGCAAAAATTGAAATTTGCATATTGTATGAGATTATGGTATGGAAGGAGAAAAAATTGTATTTGGAACTGAAAAACAGATAATTTTGTCCTTCACGATAAATTTATCGCCAACACATGGTGTTATGCTCTCAGACTCACATTTGACAGCTGAGAAATATATTCGCTCTTTCCTCATTGATGATCGATGCGAAGCGGTTGTTTATCCATATAGTGCGCAAATTATCGCTGTTTTTCCCACTTTTAAATCGTCGAAAGTATTTTATTTTGTGACGAACGAAGTGAATCAAGGTATTTACTCAGTGACCAAGTGAAATTAAATGGATTGGTGTTGAACGATTTGATAATTTAAATTATTCATTTTGTGGAGAACGAATTTAAATAAGGTATTTTGTCAACGACCAATTCGTTTATTTAAAAAAAATCTATTTGTATGGGAGAGGTAGGTAGGAGTGGTCCAACTGAATAGATAAGTTGTATAAAATCATATTCTAAACAAATTTCGTCTTTATAAACTTTTCGATACGATGCACAGTTTTCGAGAAAATAAAGAAAAAGTATTCAATTTGTATCGGGGAGGGGTAAGAGGTAGTCTAACTAAATTTTGATGTATAGATAAGTTATGTAAAATCATATTCAAAAGACATTTTAGCTTTATAAATTTTTCAATGCGATTCACCTTTTTTGAGAAAATTGCGAAAAAAGTTTCATTTGTATGCAGAAGGGAATGGTCCGATTTTGCCAGTTCAAGAACTTAGCATTGCCATTTACGAGAAACGCAACTGTAAATATTTCAAATCTGTAGCTCAATCCTTCCGAAAGTTATGATATTCACGGATATATAGACGGACAGACGACAGATAGACAGACGATCGGACATGCTAAAATCGAAATCTTTTGTCATCCCAAACACCCTGGTGTAGTTCATTTTTGTGTCCAGCGATTGGTTTGATACGTTACAACTAAATCTAATATACTTCAATATGATTCTCACATAGTGTGGAGGTCCCCAATCTGGAGTGCAGTAACAAACTTATTGGGGTGCGGAAGCGTTTTTTTTTTGATTTGTGAGATAGTTATAATTTTTTTTGATTTGTGAGATGGAGTAACGTATAAACTCAAGAACTACTGCACCAACATAGACTATGTATCATGACCACGGTTTATAGTTAGGTGTGGTCGCGGTATCGGCTCCCCTTTCACCCCCTCACCTGTTATCTTCTGAACCACTGAAGGGATTTGAATACGGTTTTCAGTGTTGGGCAGGTCAATCATAAAATAAATTTTCAACCACTCAAACTACTCCGCTCTACATGGTGCGAGCCCCCTCTCCTGCTATCTACTAAACTACAGAACGGATTTTTCTACAATTTTTAGTGTTCGATAGACAGTAGAATCCCGATAATTCGTATTTCAAGGGACCGACGTAAAAATACGAAGTATCGGGATATTCGAATTAGCGGGATTACGAATTATCGAGGGTAAAAAAAGAAAAAATATGAATTAACAAGTTTTTTTTTTAAAATGTATGTATAGTACATGTGTGTGACACCGAAAATTTAATTTTGAAAAAAACTGTTATTTTTTGTTGACGTAGGCCTTGTGTGCGGATTTTATCGATCGCGTTTTCAAGCATATTCAATGCAGGATATACGTCATCTGTAACGTATGATGTCGCTAAGAAATGGCGTACGCTGTTGATGTATTGTTTAGCCACTTTAGGAGTAATCATCGGCACAGCCTCTTCTTCCACGTCGCCTTCATCTTCAACGTCTTCTGTGTGGGCCAAAATTTCATCATCAGTTAGAATACCTGATACGGCTACGCCATCGTCAAATTACACGAAGTCCTCAAAAGTCATGGGATAGTCTTTATTTTGGGAAAGACGATTCCATTCCATTGGAGATTCTAACTCTAGTGCGGTATCTATTGCCGAAACGTCGTTCGTAAAACCGCAAGAACGAAAACAATTTTTTATCGTGTTTTCACTAACATTTTGCCAGGCTTTGTCAGCAATATTCATTGCTGAAAATAAAGTGATTTTATGCTCCTTTCCATCGTCTAAGCTGTCCAGAAGTTGCATTACGACTTCCTTGCGATAGAATGTTTTGAAAGTTTTTATTATACCCTGATCTAAAGGTTGGAGCTTAGAAGTTGTATTGGCAGGCAAGAACACTACTTTAACATGACTGAGTTGTGGGGTACTGTTGTGGGCCGTACAGTTGTCTATGAAAAGAAGGATTTTTCGCTGGCTTTTCTCCATATCTGTATTCAATGAGTTTATCCATTCATTAAATAACTCACCAGTCATCCACGCCTTCTTGTTCGCACGATACGTCATCGGAAAAGATTTGATGTTTTTAAAACACTTGGGTTTGGCTGACTTGCCAATCATTAGTGGTTTCAATTTCTGCGATTCATCCATGTTAGCGGCCAACAATATGGTAACTCGCTCTTTGCTGTTTTTTCCACCGTGACATTTTTCTTCCTTAAAACACATGGAACGATCTGGGAGGCACTTATGAAATAACCCAGTTTCATCTGCGTTGAAAATATTTTTAGGTTCATAGTCCGATTATTTTCCATAATTCTTCTTTCCACTCGCAACAAATGACGGAAGAAACACTCCCGCTTTCCCCACAAAGCTTCCTAAGTTTTAAGCTGTGTCTTTTTTTAAATCTATCAAACCATCCCTCGCTAGCACGAAAGCTTATTCCCATTTTTTCTGCGAAAACTTTAGCTTTTTCACGCAAAAGGTTTCCTTCAACCGGTATGTTCGCACTTCGCGCTTGATCAAACCACTTTAACAATGCTTTTTCCAATTCTGGGTACTCACAATTCTTGAAGCGCTTTGTTTTGCTTTGTGATGATAGGGACACGATTTTGTCTCTGTTCTTTAGAATTGAGGTTATGGTCAACGGAGCAACCTCAAAACGTTTTGCCACTTCGATTTGTTTTTCCCCGTTTGCCACGGCTTTAATAATCTCCTGTTTTTCTTATACTGAAACAGATTTATAAACTTTTCTTGGAGGCATGGTTGAAACAAAACTGCCAGATGTCGACTTAACCACAAACAAAAACAAACGAATTTTGCAAGAGAAAGAGTCATACGAATTAACGAGAGTTTTCAACAGATAATACGAATTATAAAACGTTTTGTCGACACCGAACACAAAAATAAATACGAATTATCCAAGGGACCGAAATGCATAGACTTTATACGAATTATAGGGATTTTTTCAAGGGACCAGCAAATTCATACGAATTAGCGGGATATACGAATTATCGGGGTACGAATTATCGGGATTCTACTGTATTAGAAATATTGAAGTATATTAGAAATATAATTACTGCATAATTTTTCTATACATCAATATACTTTTGAAAAAAAAGGATTTTTTCATATTCAAAAATTCATTACTACCCGGGCAACGCCGGGTTCTTTCAAGCTAGTTATGTATAAAATGACATAATTTCTTAGAATTTTGTGACTTTTCCAAGTGAAGTTACTAATAACTTGTTGTATAACTGTAAATTATATAAAAAATATTAAAAATTAATTTTAAACAAATTTCTTTACACATTAGTTATTCTTTCACAATGCAGCCATTTTGACTGCTTTTGGGCAATATAGGTATATACTAAGTTTCAGTCTTTCTAGTGTTAAAAGAATACCTAATGTCCTACCTTATACCGCAAAGTATGCGATCAGACTGGATACGAATTCGGCTCATATCTCTCTGTCAATTTTTAAAAACACACTGAGATATCTACAGACAATCTTGGAAATGTCTAATGATAGGTACCTGAAAATTTGCTTCAATAACCTTGAAAAAATTGCAAACCTAAACGTAAACCCTAAATATAATTGGTGTCTTCAATTAAAACGTTATTTTTACAATTGTAATCTCCACGTGGAGCAATTTAACTCCTGAAAACCTAAAAAACAACCTTAATAAAATTTGTGAGAGGTATCGTTAAACCACGGAACTATTATGATTTCGGTTTAAATCTTATACAAAACTAGCAGACCCTTCGTTGGCAGCTAAAAGTTTTTTGTATAAATTTTAGAATGCCAAAAAACCATAAATAACTTAAAAAGTTTTGGGAAAAAATGGTTTCCTTACAGGACCTTCTGTTTCGAATTTTGAAACTCCAACTCCAGATTCGTGATATCCCAAAGCCTATTGTTGCGAGAAACATTAGAGAAAGGACATTTCCGTTATCCTTACAGGACCTTCCGTTTAGCATTTGAAAAATCGAACACCGGATTCGCGATTAGCGATCTCGAAAACCCCTTAGTGTAAATTGTTTCAAGAAAAATTCGAAAAAGGACATTTTCGTTATCCTTACAGAATTTTGAAAACCTGATACCGGATTCGTGATCAGCGACCCCAAAAACCGTATAATACCAATTTGTCCGGGGAAAAATGGGAAAAAGGATATTTGCGTTATCCTTACAGGACCTTCCGTTTCGAATTTTGAAAATCCAACACCGGATTCGTGATCAGCGACCCCAAAAAACCTCTTATGCAGATTTTTCTCGGGGAAAAGGATATTTATCCTTACAGGATCTTTCGTTTCGAATTTTGAAAATCTAATATCGGATTCGTGATCAGCGATCCCAAACATGATGCCAATTTTTTCGGGAAAAAATGGGAAAAGGATATTTGTGTTATCGTTTCAGGAACTTCCGTTTCGAATTTTGCAAATTTAATACCGGATTCGTGATCAGCGACCCCAAAAACCCTATAATGCTAATTTTTCTGGGGAAAAATGGAAAAAAGGATATTTGCGTTATCCTTTCAGAACCTTCCGTTTCGAATTTTGAAAATCTAGTAGCGGATTCGTGATCAGCGACCCCAAAAACCCACTTATGCCGATTTTTCCGGGGAAAAAGGATATTTGCGTTATCCTTTAACGCAAACGACAGGACCTTTCGAAACGACAGGATCTTTCGTTTCGAATTTTGAAAATCTAATACCGGATTCGTGATCAGCGACCCCAATAACCCTATAATGCTAATTTTTCTGGGGAAAAATGGAAAAAAGGATATTTGCGTTATCCTTTCAGAACCTTCCGTTTCGAATTTTGAAAATCTAGTAGCGGATTCGTGATCAGCGACCCCAAAAACCTCCTTATGCCGATTTTTCCGGGGAAAAAGGATATTTGCGTTATCCTTTAACGCAAACGACAGGATCTTTCGAAACGACAGGATCTTTCGTTTCGAATTTTGAAAATCTAATACCGGATTCGTGATCAGCGACCCCAATAACCCTATAATGCTAATTTTTCTGGGGAAAAATGGAAAAAAGGATATTTGCGTTATCCTTTCAGAACCTTCCGTTTAGAATTTTGAAAATGTAGTAACGGATTGGGGTGATCAGCGACCCCAAAAACCCCCTTATGCCGATTTTTCCGCGGAAAAAGATATTTGCGTTATCCTTACAGGGCCTTCCGTTTCGAATTTTGAAAATCTAATACCGGATTCGTAATCAGCGACCCCAATAACCCTATAATGCTAATTTTCTGGGGAAAAATGGAAAAAAGGATATTTGCGTTATCCTTTCAGAACCTTTCGTTTCGAATTTTGAAAATCTAGTAGCGGATTCGTGATCAGCGACCCCAAAAACCCCCTTATGCCGATTTTTCCGGGGAAAAAGGATATTTGCGTTATCCTTTAACGCAAACGACAGGATCTTTCGAAACGACAGGATCTTTCGTTTCGAATTTTGAAAATCTAATATCGGTGTTCAGACCCGACTGAACAACATAGAATAATGAATCTAAAATGAAAACATTACTAAACAAGCTAAATTAGAAAACATTACCTGTCCCGACATATCGCCGCTCCACGACGATGGGACTCCATTCCGCTACATCCAATCATCACTAGATTGTTTATCTGAAAATAAAAAACATTAACTTAACAAATCATACGAATTTAACATGCGTAACTTACCCAATTATCAATAATAAACATTGATTCACAATAATCAACCTGAGTTGACATTTCCCAAACCTCAACTCAGCAACTTAACAGCGCATAACAACCAGCGCCCCCAATAAGCAAAAAGGACAGAGAGGTACTCTATTCATTCTCCCCACCAAAACTAGAGGATCCAAACGAGGATCAATGGAGTCGAGGCGATAAGCGGAAGCTCGAAACATTCAAAGGACACTTTCGAATCAGTCTCGCAGTCAAGCAGACCTACCTCAAGGAACAGAAGCCAAGTGGACGAATTCAGGAAATTTTAGCGAAGTCAACAGAAGCAGTAAAGGTAAAACCAAGAACATCTCAGCACATGGATAAAGTGCATAATTTGTATAAGTATTTCCCACCAAACTTTCCACCTTCCTAAATATTCCATGTCCATAAGGTATTGACCGAAGTTTTTTCGTTGGTCCTTATGGGTTCCTCCTAAACTTATTAACATTAACAACAACTTCATCAACATCAATAAATTTAATACGAAGCAATTAATATTACATATAACATATTAATTGCTTCTATTAAATTTCGCGTTTAGGAAAGAAGATTAATATCGTACATATTAATCGAACCCATTTGTTTGTTCAACACTCCTTTCACATAGGAGTTGTTATCTAACTTTCAATCAAGGAAATCATATCGTATTTCCACCTTTTGGTACACATTTTTATTCGAAGTAATTAATGTTACGCATTAATTACTCCAATTAAAATCTGTACTTGTAATCTTTTCATATCGGAAGAGAAACATATCAACAAACGTTAATATTCGCTATATTAACTCCTTATCTCAACTCACCTTGTTGAATACTCTATCAACAAGGAGAAATCAATTCAAGCACCCTCAATTTATTCACTAGGAGTTAAATCGCCTTAACTCCCTTAACTCACCTTTAACATGGAAAATAACGTTAGCTAACTCCCTTAACTCACTAACTCGGCTTAACTCCTAGTGAATAAATTAGGGGTAACCAGCCACGGTTACCCGACTACGGGAACCAAAATCTTGGAAGCGGCTTTAGCTCCAAAGGTAACGAGGCGGTTTAGCATCTCCAAGACCCGAGTTCGAATCGCGGTCGCTACGATTTATTTTTCCAATTAAAGGAATTTAAAATTTTCATTTTTCCATTTTTTTTATATAAATCCTTTACTACCTTATCCATAAATCGGTGGCCGAAGCATCTTCACTGCCGTTTATGGGATCCTCCTAAGCCATCTCCTCGCGAATCATCTTTTACCCAGTCATTTAGTATTACGCAGCTAATACTTTATTGGTCGCTTTTCTTAAATGACTTTACCAAAGAGTTAACATCATATATGTCATCTTAAAGACCCATTACCTCAACTGTCGTTTCGATTCGAAACAACCATCAATCAAAAATAAAACTCTATCAAAGTTTTCAAATTTAGGAATATCAATCGACCGAATTCATATCAAATATTCGTTAGTTCCATTGAATTCAAATTTAATCAGTTTAATATCTGCATATCGATGAAGCGAAATTCATTTTGAATTTCCAAATATCGACATAAAATCATTACAAGAAAATAATATATCGCATTCCAACATCAATCCAATTTCATATGTGTTGGTTTCCTACTCTGAAATTCGATCTACCTAACGAAAGGAAATCATCGCCATTCCAATAGCCATCGGTCGTATTCCATTGCTACTTATTATCCCTAACGCAAATCACCGATTTTTACTGATAACAATATCAAATCACGTATCCCTTCCATCTGCGTTTTAGCCACTTGCATTCGACTGCAATTGTAGCCCAGCGGTTGAGAAGAAGTTTAGCGTATCTAAGACCGGGGTTCAAATCTCGCGGTAAATTATTTTTGAATTATAAAAATTTTTTTATTTTAGTTATTTATCAAATCAATTCCTTTAAATTAATTTTTCCCTGAATTATTTATTGGACGAAAGAATTTCGCCAATCTACGAATTCCAAAGAAATCATCGTTCTTGGCCGAAGAATCTTCGCCAATTTTTCATACTCTTTATTATTTTGTCATTAATCGGTTTTTCCATTACAGAATAAGTTCCATAAACATCAATCAACATTCATTTATAGTTTAAATAATATTATGTTAGACAATAAGAATTCTTAGGTTAAGTTTGTAGTTAAGAATTGAATATAATTTTACGAACAAAAAACAACTTGTTATCAATCCTTGTCCCGGCACCCCTTTTTGACGTGGATACGTCTTGGATTTTGGTAATGGGGGTATAAATTAGAAAATCGGCTTGCTGCCATGATAACAAATTTGCAATCGATGAAACTCGATAGTTTGTGGTGATATCTGAACAAAACCTGTGTTATAAGATGAGGGCTACATTAAAGCATTGTATAGGGTATTTTGTTATGTTAAACTATGTTGAATTATGTTTTTAAAAAGCAAAATCAAAATTTTTATTCCGCTGTTATGCTGTGTCTGCTGCTTGCAGTACAGATTTCACATGTATACTCTTTTTATGCTTTCTTTGTGTGTATTGAATCTCATATAGAACTTGATTGTTTCTCTTCTCTAAATGGGTTGTTCTGATTCTGGCTATTCATATTATTTCGGTTCAATTCGCTTTGGAGGAATTGAAAAAAATTGAAAATAAAAATCACTCTCGAGAAAACGAAATTCAGAATTTCAGTAAAACGCTCCAAAGAACGAGAAAAAATTATGGTTTTAATTTGCTTTGAGAACACAACTTTAATGCTGGGACCGAGATATCGCTCTCTTACTAATGAAATTCATACTTATATGTGTGTGTGCATCATACCCAACAGCAGCCATCGCTCGAACCTTTCATTCATTTTTATGCAAAGCATACAAACCGCTTTGAACAAGAGCGGAAAACAATTTCGATCTTAACTTGGGGGGAGAAGGAAAAATGTGCATCGATCGCATGGCCAAATTAAACAAAGGTCTGCTGGTTGCTTTTTAACAGCCACCATTTTGCTACGTCATCGGCAAGAAATATCGGTGCATTCTTTCTAATGTTGATTGTGTGTGCGCTAATTTCAATAATATTTCGTATAAAAAGGGAAAATTCCCATTGAATCGTATAAGAATTTCTTTCCGATGACGTCAGAGCCAGAAGCAACTGAGCCAGAGAACAAATAATCTAGAGAATAAACTCTTAGAACAAATTTTTAGAGAAAATTTTTCCACTGTGAGATGAAGCAAGAGGATCCGATGTAACACGGAAAAAATTATCCATTCGATTCCTCCATCTCATTGAATAGATACGACGAAAATGATTAGAAAATGTTCTCTCTGCTTCGTGCTCCCTAGTCTAAAAGTAATTAACTTTTAGGCCGTAGCTAGTGAATGATAGGGACATTTTCCCCCCCTTCGAAGGGGAAATTTGTCAAAAATTTGTTCGGCAGAGTTTTTTCTATATATTCCTTATTCTATGACTGAGCTGTCAAACAGACCTTGTATAATTCGGCCATGGTTTTGAACACTGTTTTTAGTTGCTCTAAATTGAAATTGCTTCGTTGCTTTTATCGTGTAATTTTATTTTATTTTTATTTGTTTTTTATCTATGGGCGTTTTCATAAATTCAAGTTCTGCAAAAAAAGATTTTTGATTAAAAAATAACAAAAGATTTTTCTTAATAAATTACCCAGTTTATGTTATTCGTTTAGTTTACGAAGAAAATGTTTTGTGCAATTTGCGTAAGTTCCGAGTACATTTATGAAAATGCCCTATTAAACATTGTTCGTTGTGTTCCAAGAAAAATTTGATTTTTAGGTACAAGATGCCAAAATTCACCAAACGGAAAGTCAAATCCCGTAACATTACGGTCAATCAAATTGTTTCTTTAGTTTCCTTTTCACTAAAATTTCTTACTTAAAGATCTATTGGCGATCGTTGTAGGCGGATCCACGTCTTCTGGCCGTCTCTACGAGACAGACACTTTGCTTTTTCAGGTTAACGATTGGTCCAGCATGCGAGTTATAAGAGACTCCAGGTAAGCTACCAAACGTTCTAACCCGTGCTGCGACATTCTATAGTGGTCGCAACAATCGGATTTGTGATCAGCGATCCCAAACATAATGCCAATTTTTCCGGGGAAAAATGGAAAAAAGGATATTTGTGTTATCGTTTCAGGAACTTCCGCTTCGAATTTTGCAAATTTAATACCGGATTCCCGATCAGCGACCTCGGAAACCCCCTTATGCCGATTTTCCGGGGAAAAACGAAAAAAAGGATATTTGAGTTATCCTTACAGGACCTTCCGTTTCGAATTTAGAAAATTTAATACCGGATTCGTGATCAGCGACCCCAAAAACCCTATAATGCAAATTTTTCCAGGGAAAAATGGGAAAAAGGATATTTTCGTTATCCTTGCAGGACTTTTCGTTTTGAATTTTGAAAATCTAATACCGGATTCGTGATCAGCGACCCCAAAAAACCCCATAATGCCAATTTTTTCGGGGAAAATGGGAAAAAATATATTTTCATTATCCTTACAGGACCTTCCGTTTCGAATTTTGAAAATCTAATACCGGATTCGTGATCAGCGACCCCAAAAACCCCATAATGCAAATTTTTCCTGGGCAAAATGGAAAAAAGGATATTTATGTTATCCTTCCATTTCGAATTTTGAAAATCTACATAGCTAAAAACCTGTTCTTGGCAACACAGATCATTTTGCAAAAACCGCGTAAAAATCGGTCAAGTAGTTCTTGAGTTTTGTAATCTCAAACCAACAAACCAACAAACCAACCAACCAACCAACCAACAAACTTCCATTTTAAAAGCTTTTATTTAGCTCGCTATCTTGTTTGTTTGTTTGTTTGTTTGTTTGTTTGTTTGTCGGGGTCAAATCTTGCAATCAAATTTTGACCCACTTCCACTCATCCGATTCACTTGAAATTTTGTACACTTATATAAGTCCGATGACAATACAATATTTTCTCTACTTCGTCCTTGTAAGGATAAGAGAAGGTCCTGTAAGGATAACGTGATTATCCTTTTCTCCAAATTTTCCAGAAAAAAATCTATTCTGGGGTTTTTTGGGGTCGCTGAATCCGAATCTGTCATTAAAAAGTCTGTAAGGATAACGGAAGGTCCTGTAAGGATAACGTGATTATCCTTTTCTCCAAATTTTCCGGAAAAAAATCTATTCTGGGTGTTTTTGGGGTCGCTGAATCCGAATCTGTCATTAAAAAGTCAGTAAGGATAACGGAAGGTCCTGTAAGGATAACGTGATTATCCTTTTCTCCAAATTTTCCGGAAAAAAATCTATTCTGGGTGTTTTTGGGGTCGCTGAATCCGAATCTGTTATTAAAAAGTCAGTAAGGATAACGGAAGGTCCTGTAAGGATAACGTGATTATCCTTTTCTCCAAATTTTCCGGAAAAAATCTATTCTGGGGGTTTTTGGGGTCGCTGAATCCGAATCTGTCATTAAAAAGTCTGTAAGGATAACGGAAGGTCCTGTAAGGATAACGTGATTATCCTTTTCTCCAAATTTTCCGGAAAAAAATCTATTCTGGGGGTTTTTGGGGTCGCTGAATCCGAATCTGTCATTAAAAAGTCAGTAAGGATAACGGAAGGTCCTGTAAGGATAACGTGATTATCCCTTTCTCCAAATTTTCCGGAAAAAAATCTATTCTGGGGGTTTTTGGGGTCGCTGAATACGATTCTCAAGTTAAAAAGCCTGTAAGGACATCTCAAATGTAAGGATATATATTCGAAGACTAAAAAGAACAAAATAAAAAAAATAAAAAAAATTTTTTAAAAAAAGCTTTTATTAAAAAAGAATGCACTAAAAAGAAAAAAATAATTTTCTGGACGCTGTGTATCACAAATATAAAAGCTTTTAAAAAGCGAGATAAAGCATAAAACAATAAAATAAAAATTTATCTCGCTTTTAAAAAGCTTTTATATTTGTGATACACAGCGTCCAGAAAATTATTTTTTTCTTTTTAGTGCATTCTTTTTTAAAAAAAGCTTTTTTTAAAATTTTTTTTTAATTTTTTTTATATATATATTTAGATTACAAAATGTCAAACGCGAAATGTACTTTTTATTTGGATTTATTGGTAAATAAGTCAAAATAAAACTTTTTGGTATGCATGAAAACCTGCGGATTGGAAGGAATTTACTTTTTATGTTTAGTTGTGATTGAAATTTCATGAACGTTTAAAGTGGAAAAGACAATTTTTGTCGAATTATCCTGTTTACAATGATCAGCTGATCATTTGAAATTCAAGTTTCATATGGTCAACCATTGTTTTGCTTTAGCTTTGCCTTTATCAGTCTTGAGTTTTATTTCTGTTAAACATGCATTAGGTCCAGTACAACTGTGGTACAGCGTTATCGCCGTGACGGTTCATGGTGGTTTCGGGCTAAGGGGACTGACGAAGCCCTGGTCAAACAGAGTAGTGTCAAGTCTTCCTGCTCTCTTTTACAGAAATTGTTTATTTATTAGATGCATCATAGGAACTTACAAGAAGTATATATATTCACCATCCGAATTAATTCGGGTGTGCGAATATTTTCAGAAATCTCCGGCTCGGGAATTTTTAAAAGACCAGAAAAGTAAAATAATAAAATTAGTAATAATATGTGAGTAAACGTTGTAACATCCTAAGTCGGGCTGGTGATCGAAGGGGTCGTGGGTAACTAGTAGGAGGCCGGGTAGCACGCTTGATGTTAACGGCTTAGCGCGCCGCACGGGAAGGGTTTTTGCTCATCGTTAGCTACTACCTCGACGCTTCAAAAAATACTCGTGCCTTTACCTAATAGTGCTGCGACATCGACATCGATGTTTTGAAAACATCGATGTTTTTTGACGTGGATACGTCTTGGATTTTGGTAATGGGGGTACAAATTAGAAAATCGGCTTGCTGCCATGATAACAAATTTGCAATCGATGAAACTCGATAGTTTGTGGTGATATCTGAACAAAACCTGTGTTATAAGATGTGGGCTACATTAAAGCATTGTATAGGGTATTTTGTTTTGTTAAACTATGTTCAATTATGTTTTTAAAAAGCAAAATCAAAATTTTTACTCCGCTGTTATGCTGTGTCTGCTGCTTGCAGTACAGATTTCACATGGATACTCTTTTTATGCTTTCTTTCTGTGTATTGAATCTCATATAGAACTTGATTGTTTCTCTTCTCTAAATGGGTTGTTCTGATTCTGGCTATTCATATTATTTCGGTTCAATTCGCTTTGGAGGAATTGAAAAAAATTGAAAATAAAAATCACTCTCGAGAAAACGAAATTCAGAATTTCAGTAAAACGCTCCAAAGAACGAGAAAAAATTATGCTTTTAATTTGCTTTGAGAACACAACTTTAATGCTGGGACCGAGATATCGCTCTCTTACTAATGAAATGCATACTTATATGTGTGTGTGCATCATACCCAACAGCAGCCATCGCTCGAACCTTTCATTCATTTTTATGCAAAGCATACAAACTGCTTTGAACAAGAGCGGAAAACTTAAAGAGAAACAATTTCGATCTTAACTTGGGAGGAGAAGGAAAAATGTGCATCGATCGCATGGCCGAATTAAACACTGCTGGTTGCTTTTTAATAGCCACCGTTTTGCTACGTCATCGGCAAGAAATATCGGTGCATTCTTTCTAATGTTGATTGTGTGTGCGCTAATTTCAATAATATTTCATATAAAAAGGGAAAATTCCCATTGAATCGTATAAGAATTTCTTGCCGATGACGTCAGAGCCAGAAGCAACTGAGCTGTCAAACAGACCTTGTATAATTTGGCCATGGTTTTGAACACTGTTTTTAGTTGCTCTAAATTGAAATTGCTTCGTTGCTTTTATCGTGTAATTTTATTTTATTTTTATTTGTTTTTTATCTATGGGCGTTTTCATAAATTCAAGTTCTGCAAAAAAAGATTTTTGATTAAAAAATAACACAAAAGATTTTTCTTAATAAATAACCCAGTTTATGTTATTCGTTTAGTTTACTTGTTATTCGTTTAGTTTACGAAGAAAACGTTTTGTGCAATTTGCGTAAGTTCCGAGTACATTTATGAAAATGCCCTATTAAACATTGTTCGTTGTGTTGCAAGTGAAATTTGATTTTTAGGTACAAGATGCCAAAATTCACAAAACGGAAAGTCAAATCCCGTAACATTACGGTCAATCAAATTGTTTCTTTAGTTTCCTTTTCACTAAAATTTCTTACTTAAAGATCTATTGGCGATCGTTGTATGCGGATCCACGTCTTCTGTCCGTCTCTACGAGACAGACACCTTGCTTTTTTTACGATGTTTTTATAACATCGATGTTTCGTGTCCGATGTTTAGTATACATCCACATCTTAAGCCAGGAATACACGCTGCGATTGCATCCCACGGTTGTTCCGTGTGTGTTAAAAACTCATTGCTGGGGCGATATCGCCCAGTCGTATGCCCAGGCCCAAAGTAAAAACCTGCGGTCCGCATTGTATTGTGGTTAGGTTAGATTTATACTCTGTTTCGGTTTGTAGTCTGTCACACACGTCGCACTTGTTTCAGATAAGTGATTGTGTTGTGTTGTGTGTGACAAAATTTTTACTTTTTAGTTAGAAGTTTATTGTAGTTTTTTTTAAATTATCTACTTCTGTGCCATCTGAAAGGCTATTTTCCGCGACAGGAAATATTGTGAGCAATAAGCGAAGTTGCCTGTCAGGGGACCACAGGGCGCATAATAAATATTGGACTTTGGACTAGGTTGCGGTAGTTTTTTTTTACAAAATGTTGCTAATACATTTAATACAGAGTCAAGATTTTCTTTAAAATTACTTTTATTAATTCACTTTTATTAATTCACTTTTAAAATTTCTTTATTTATTGAAAAAAACATCGATGTTTTTGGTTCGATGTTTTTGTTGCAACGATGTTTTGAGTTTTAAAACATCGATGTATTGAACATCGATGTTTTTCTTTCGATGTTACAGCACTATTACCTAATAATTCTTCATCTTCCAAAAAAAATTCAAAGGATGGGGAAGGGAAAAGGATAACTAAAAGATGTTTTTGATAACCAGTACCCAATTCAACATCGTCAGGTATTGCGCTTCTGCCCCAAACTATAGACCTAAGCGCAATTAAACATAGTTACAGAAGAAAAAAATCAAAAATAAAATCATTTAATGTCCAAAAGATAATTTTTTATTTAAATGAAATTAAATGAAAAGAAAAATATTAGTTGTGGTCAACACAAAACTTTCTTCTACAAAATCTACGACCCTGCGCAATTTACGCTAGAGCCCTGTCACGTTGTCAACCTAAGACGACCTCCCAATAAATTCTTGGTTTATTCAAAAATATCAAAAACGTACAAAATTTGAGATAACTTGAGAACTGTAAAATATATCAATTTACGGTAAATGGCAAAAAGGTAGAAAATTTTTACATCTCCCATTCTTCCTTAAATTAATTTGTCGAAAAATCGTTAGTTTGCAAGTAATTTGCAAAAATATTTTTTTTTATATTTTAATCTAAATATCTCAATAACGGTAAAATATAACGAATAACAGTAAGAAACAAAACTGTGCAGAATGCCATTCTTATTAATTCACTTCATACATTCAGTCAGAAAAAACCCGTTAATTTTCGAGATAATCGAAAAAAACTGTTTTTTTTGGAAATAACGGTTTATCTCGATAACAGGTTGAGATATCGAGTTTTAGCTAAAGACAAAAGTGTGGGAAATTTTATTTTGTCCAAGTTTTGTCATACTTAAGGCCACTAAAAAACGCGTAGTTTGGGAGTAAATCGAGAAAAACGAAATTGCGATTTTTGAAAAACCGCCATTTTGGATACTTCCGGTTAACGGATTTCCACCCAAAAGTTGATAGGATCGTCCCATTTCAGGACCCAACATGCCTATAAAATTTCATGGCGCTAGCTCTATTAGTTTTTGAGAAATCTTGACAGACTGACAGACTTGACAGACTGACAGAAGACTGACAGACTGACAGACTGACAGACTGACAGACTGACAGACTGACAGACTGACAGACTGACAGACTGACAGACTGACAGACTGACAGACTGACAGACTGACAGACTGACAGACTGACAGACTGACAGACTGACAGACTGACAGACTGACAGACTGACAGACTGACAGACTGACAGACTGACAGACTGACAGACTGACAGACTGACAGACTGACAGACTGACAGACTGACAGACTGACAGACTGACAGACTGACAGACTGACAGACTGACAGACTGACAGACTGACAGACTGACAGACTGACAGACTGACAGACTGACAGACTGACAGACTGACAGACTGACAGACTGACAGACTGACAGACTGACAGACTGACAGACTGACAGACTGACAGACTGACAGACTGACAGACTGACAGACTGACAGACTGACAGACTGACAGACTGACAGACTGACAGACTGACAGACTGACAGACTGACAGACTGACAGACTGACAGACTGACAGACTGACAGACTGACAGACTGACAGACTGACAGACTGACAGACTGACAGACTGACAGACTGACAGACTGACAGACTGACAGACTGACAGACTGACAGACTGACAGACTGACAGACTGACAGACTGACAGACTGACAGACTGACAGACTGACAGACTGACAGACTGACAGACTGACAGACTGACAGACTGACAGACTGACAGACTGACAGACTGACAGACTGACAGACTGACAGACTGACAGACTGACAGACTGACAGACTGACAGACTGACAGACTGACAGACTGACAGACTGACAGACTGACAGACTGACAGACTGACAGACTGACAGACTGACAGACTGACAGACTGACAGACTGACAGACTGACAGACTGACAGACTGACAGACTGACAGACTGACAGACTGACAGACTGACAGACTGACAGACTGACAGACTGACAGACTGACAGACTGACAGACTGACAGACTGACAGACTGACAGACTGACAGACTGACAGACTGACAGACTGACAGACTGACAGACTGACAGACTGACAGACTGACAGACTGACAGACTGACAGACTGACAGACTGACAGACTGACAGACTGACAGACTGACAGACTGACAGACTGACAGACTGACAGACTGACAGACTGACAGACTGACAGACTGACAGACTGACAGACTGACAGACTGACAGACTGACAGACTGACAGACTGACAGACTGACAGACTGACAGACTGACAGACTGACAGACTGACAGACTGACAGACTGACAGACTGACAGACTGACAGACTGACAGACTGACAGACTGACAGACTGACAGACTGACAGACTGACAGACTGACAGACTGACAGACTGACAGACTGACAGACTGACAGACTGACAGACTGACAGACTGACAGACTGACAGACTGACAGACTGACAGACTGACAGACTGACAGACTGACAGACTGACAGACTGACAGACTGACAGACTGACAGACTGACAGACTGACAGACTGACAGACTGACAGACTGACAGACTGACAGACTGACAGACTGACAGACTGACAGACTGACAGACTGACAGACTGACAGACTGACAGACTGACAGACTGACAGACTGACAGACTGACAGACTGACAGACTGACAGACTGACAGACTGACAGACTGACAGACTGACAGACTGACAGACTGACAGACTGACAGACTGACAGACTGACAGACTGACAGACTGACAGACTGACAGACTGACAGACTGACAGACTGACAGACTGACAGACTGACAGACTGACAGACTGACAGACTGACAGACTGACAGACTGACAGACTGACAGACTGACAGACTGACAGACTGACAGACTGACAGACTGACAGACTGACAGACTGACAGACTGACAGACTGACAGACTGACAGACTGACAGACTGACAGACTGACAGACTGACAGACTGACAGACTGACAGACTGACAGACTGACAGACTGACAGACTGACAGACTGACAGACTGACAGACTGACAGACTGACAGACTGACAGACTGACAGACTGACAGACTGACAGACTGACAGACTGACAGACTGACAGACTGACAGACTGACAGACTGACAGACTGACAGACTGACAGACTGACAGACTGACAGACTGACAGACTGACAGACTGACAGACTGACAGACTGACAGACTGACAGACTGACAGACTGACAGACTGACAGACTGACAGACTGACAGACTGACAGACTGACAGACTGACAGACTGACAGACTGACAGACTGACAGACTGACAGACTGACAGACTGACAGACTGACAGACTGACAGACTGACAGACTGACAGACTGACAGACTGACAGACTGACAGACTGACAGACTGACAGACTGACAGACTGACAGACTGACAGACTGACAGACTGACAGACTGACAGACTGACAGACTGACAGACTGACAGACTGACAGACTGACAGACTGACAGACTGACAGACTGACAGACTGACAGACTGACAGACTGACAGACTGACAGACTGACAGACTGACAGACTGACAGACTGACAGACTGACAGACTGACAGACTGACAGACTGACAGACTGACAGACTGACAGACTGACAGACTGACAGACTGACAGACTGACAGACTGACAGACTGACAGACTGACAGACTGACAGACTGACAGACTGACAGACTGACAGACTGACAGACTGACAGACTGACAGACTGACAGACTGACAGACTGACAGACTGACAGACTGACAGACTGACAGACTGACAGACTGACAGACTGACAGACTGACAGACTGACAGACTGACAGACTGACAGACTGACAGACTGACAGACTGACAGACTGACAGACTGACAGACTGACAGACTGACAGACTGACAGACTGACAGACTGACAGACTGACAGACTGACAGACTGACAGACTGACAGACTGACAGACTGACAGACTGACAGACTGACAGACTGACAGACTGACAGACTGACAGACTGACAGACTGACAGACTGACAGACTGACAGACTGACAGACTGACAGACTGACAGACTGACAGACTGACAGACTGACAGACTGACAGACTGACAGACTGACAGACTGACAGACTGACAGACTGACAGACTGACAGACTGACAGACTGACAGACTGACAGACTGACAGACTGACAGACTGACAGACTGACAGACTGACAGACTGACAGACTGACAGACTGACAGACTGACAGACTGACAGACTGACAGACTGACAGACTGACAGACTGACAGACTGACAGACTGACAGACTGACAGACTGACAGACTGACAGACTGACAGACTGACAGACTGACAGACTGACAGACTGACAGACTGACAGACTGACAGACTGACAGACTGACAGACTGACAGACTGACAGACTGACAGACTGACAGACTGACAGACTGACAGACTGACAGACTGACAGACTGACAGACTGACAGACTGACAGACTGACAGACTGACAGACTGACAGACTGACAGACTGACAGACTGACAGACTGACAGACTGACAGACTGACAGACTGACAGACTGACAGACTGACAGACTGACAGACTGACAGACTGACAGACTGACAGACTGACAGACTGACAGACTGACAGACTGACAGACTGACAGACTGACAGACTGACAGACTGACAGACTGACAGACTGACAGACTGACAGACTGACAGACTGACAGACTGACAGACTGACAGACTGACAGACTGACAGACTGACAGACTGACAGACTGACAGACTGACAGACTGACAGACTGACAGACTGACAGACTGACAGACTGACAGACTGACAGACTGACAGACTGACAGACTGACAGACTGACAGACTGACAGACTGACAGACTGACAGACTGACAGACTGACAGACTGACAGACTGACAGACTGACAGACTGACAGACTGACAGACTGACAGACTGACAGACTGACAGACTGACAGACTGACAGACTGACAGACTGACAGACTGACAGACTGACAGACTGACAGACTGACAGACTGACAGACTGACAGACTGACAGACTGACAGACTGACAGACTGACAGACTGACAGACTGACAGACTGACAGACTGACAGACTGACAGACTGACAGACTGACAGACTGACAGACTGACAGACTGACAGACTGACAGACTGACAGACTGACAGACTGACAGACTGACAGACTGACAGACTGACAGACTGACAGACTGACAGACTGACAGACTGACAGACTGACAGACTGACAGACTGACAGACTGACAGACTGACAGACTGACAGACTGACAGACTGACAGACTGACAGACTGACAGACTGACAGACTGACAGACTGACAGACTGACAGACTGACAGACTGACAGACTGACAGACTGACAGACTGACAGACTGACAGACTGACAGACTGACAGACTGACAGACTGACAGACTGACAGACTGACAGACTGACAGACTGACAGACTGACAGACTGACAGACTGACAGACTGACAGACTGACAGACTGACAGACTGACAGACTGACAGACTGACAGACTGACAGACTGACAGACTGACAGACTGACAGACTGACAGACTGACAGACTGACAGACTGACAGACTGACAGACTGACAGACTGACAGACTGACAGACTGACAGACTGACAGACTGACAGACTGACAGACTGACAGACTGACAGACTGACAGACTGACAGACTGACAGACTGACAGACTGACAGACTGACAGACTGACAGACTGACAGACTGACAGACTGACAGACTGACAGACTGACAGACTGACAGACTGACAGACTGACAGACTGACAGACTGACAGACTGACAGACTGACAGACTGACAGACTGACAGACTGACAGACTGACAGACTGACAGACTGACAGACTGACAGACTGACAGACTGACAGACTGACAGACTGACAGACTGACAGACTGACAGACTGACAGACTGACAGACTGACAGACTGACAGACTGACAGACTGACAGACTGACAGACTGACAGACTGACAGACTGACAGACTGACAGACTGACAGACTGACAGACTGACAGACTGACAGACTGACAGACTGACAGACTGACAGACTGACAGACTGACAGACTGACAGACTGACAGACTGACAGACTGACAGACTGACAGACTGACAGACTGACAGACTGACAGACTGACAGACTGACAGACTGACAGACTGACAGACTGACAGACTGACAGACTGACAGACTGACAGACTGACAGACTGACAGACTGACAGACTGACAGACTGACAGACTGACAGACTGACAGACTGACAGACTGACAGACTGACAGACTGACAGACTGACAGACTGACAGACTGACAGACTGACAGACTGACAGACTGACAGACTGACAGACTGACAGACTGACAGACTGACAGACTGACAGACTGACAGACTGACAGACTGACAGACTGACAGACTGACAGACTGACAGACTGACAGACTGACAGACTGACAGACTGACAGACTGACAGACTGACAGACTGACAGACTGACAGACTGACAGACTGACAGACTGAGAGACTGACAGACTGAGAGACTGACAGACTGACAGACTGACAGACTGACAGACTGACAGACTGACAGACTGACAGACTGACAGACTGACAGACTGACAGACTGACAGACTGACAGACTGAACTCCGCCGTAGCCGGTCCCAAGCCCGGTTGAGAAAGGAGGAGGGACGATCGTACAGGGAAGGCACTGATCGTTTGTCCACTCGTGGACATTCCAGTGTCGCAACTGATAAACCGATCACGAGACGTAAAACCCAGAAGCGTCTGACCCACATTGGGCGGCTAACTGGTCGGCGTCTGTCACCATGTTAGGTGCGGCCGAAATTTGAGGAACGATTGCCGCCCCCGCTGTCACACGGGGAGTGCCAGACAAAACACTGCATTTCTTTTCTTTTGATGCGGTGTGAGGAAGGCTGATGTGAGCTTGCTCTTCCGATGTGCTGACGGTGGGAATCGACAGGAACCAGCCACTTCGGGCCCTGATCAGGAAGTGTGCATTGGATGTGGAGTAGTGTCTGCATTGCCACGGGCGAGCGACGATCCGTCCGGAGTCCGGGATCGTTTAAGCGTAGGTCTGAGCCTCAGGGAACTGGGGTAGGAGAAACTCTCCGAGGGTACACCCGTTCTCGACTAATACGGCCCGCCCCCCTGCACACGATGCGCTGGATATACTTATATATAAAAATATGGATAAAAAAGAAAAAACAAACAAAAACAATGACGAAAATATCAGGGAGAAAATAGGAGAAGACTCCGCGAACCCTTTTGGGCGGAGCAACATGGTGCAGAGATCCCCTCCCCCGGGAAGGAGTCCCAAACCCCTCTTGGTGGAAAATAGGAACGCAACGGGAGACCAGGGAATGGAAATGAATCCCTCACAAATTGCAATAGGGCTCTCAACAGGAACACCACGACGATCTTATTCGTTGTCATCCTTCGATATAGAGAGATCAACAGGAGATCCGCTAAATGCGGCCGAAGGAGATAGTGAATGCCACGCAGCAAACAAGAAGCTTCACTTCCTGACTCTGGCTATTGAAAGCCTCGCAGAATTTGTGAAAGATAAGCACAATGTTCACCATGAAATAAAAAAGAAGATTGGTACGATCAAGCACGCCGTTTATGGACTTAAACGGGAATTTGGTAAAGCAGGGCCACAAGGAAACCCAACCCCTCAGAAAGATCAAACAACCCTTGTTAGCCAGGCAACACAAACGGAGACACCCAAATCTCTCACCGAAACATCACAAAGGGCAGAGATACATCCCAAGTCCCAGATGTCAAGAGAACCCAAACTAGCCAGACAAGACTCAGTGAAAAGAAGGAGAGATAACATGGAGAAGGCAGAAAATCGCTCCCCAGATCTAAAGAAGTCAAAACGTGACGGTCCAATAGAAAAGCCAGTAGAAAAAAACTCTAATAAAAATATTGTAACTGAGCTACAGGACGAACATACCCGAAAACAGGGCGACAAAGCAATCACTGCTAACAAAAAAGGCCGGCAAATAGACCAGAAAGGTCATGTAATAAAGCCGAGAAGAAATAAACCAAACGCCATTCTAATCGAAAAACGAGGAGAGATATCCTATGCCGATATCCTCCGTAAGGTGAAAAACGACCCAAAGTTGAAAGAGCTCGGGGAGAATGTCGCACGTATCAGAAGGACTCATAGTGGCGGAATGCTGATCGAACTGAACAAAAGGGCAAACTCGAAAAGCGGAAACTATCAGACGCTGGTCGAAAGTGCACTGGAGAGCGACGCTAGAGTTAAATCTCTACAACAAGAAATAACGATAGAGTGCAAGGATCTGGACGAAATTACAACCAAGGAAGAAATTTGCCAAGCCCTAAAGGACCAATTTATCGTTGAAGATTCGCTGGATTTCGCAGTAAAAAGCATAAGGAAAGCTTTCGGTGGAACCCAAACAGCAGTAATACGAGCACCCATCTATTTAGCTAACCAATTACTGAAGGCAGGGAAAGTCAAAGTTGGTTGGACAATATGTAGACTCAAAGAGATTGTCGAACCTAAAAGATGCTACCGGTGTCTAGAATTTGGACACCTGGCTAAAAGCTGTAATAACACCGACAGGTCAGACTTATGCCGAAGATGCGGCGAAAAAGGGCATATAGCAAAAACCTGTGTACAAGAACCTAAGTGCATGATTTGCACTAGCGCAAATGGTCCATCTGAACGCCATACGACAGGAAGTAGAGTATGCCCAGCATACCGGAAAGCCAAAAGATCGGTTCAATAATGAAGGTTATTCAGATAAATCTAAACCATTGCGAAACAGCCCAAGACCTACTAGGGCAATTCATAAAGGAAATGGAGATCGACGTCGCAATTATTTCTGAGCCATATAAAATCCCTCCCAAAAACAACCACTGGACCGCAGATGGTACAGGAAAAGCAGCAATTTTTACCTGTGGCAAATACCCTTTCCAGGAGCTGAAGCTGCCACAAGAGGATGGATTTGCAGTCGCTAAAATCAACGGTATATACTTATACAGTTGCTACCTTCCGTCAAGTTTACAACTACCGCAGTACGAAACTATACTGGATAAACTAGTAGCAGATACTAGAGGACGCCATCCCATTGTGATTGCAGGAGATTTCAACGCATGGGCAACTGAATGGGGAAGTAAACGGACTAACATCAGAGGATCTACCCTGCTGGAAGCCTTTTCCTCAATAGATATAATCCTGGCCAATAGGGGAAGTAAAAGTACTTTCCGAAAAAATGGGTGCCATTCGGTGATCGATATCACCTTTGTGAGCAAAGAGCTCTCAAGAGGTCTGAATTGGCGCGTTGATGAACAGTATACCCACAGCGACCACCAAGCAGTATTGTATGAGATAGAATCAAATAAGAGGGCTAAAGTATCCCAACCAAAATGGGTACAAAAAGGATGGGTAACCAAGGCTTTTGATAAAGAAGTGTTCTGCGAGATGATGAAAGAACTAGCCACATTACCAGGCGACGCAGATAGCAAAGCACAACAAACAGTCAAACACATGATTAAGGCATGCGATGCTTCTATGCCGAGGAGAAGAGTCAACAATAGTAGAACCCCGGTCTACTGGTGGAACGAAGCTATCAAGCACTTGAGATCTAGCTGCCATCATGCCAGAAGAAAGAGCCAAAGATCTATAGGAAAACCTGAATACGACGAGCTCAACCACGAATATAAGAGACTCCGAAAAGAACTCCGGGACAAAATTAGAGAGAGTAAAAAAGACAGTCTCAAACAGCTGTGTGATGACGCAGATTCAAATCCCTGGGGTAGTGCCTACAGATTAGTAATGACCAGATTAAAAGGCCAAAGAACTCCGCAAGAAAAATGCCCGAAAATGCTATGCGAGATTGTGTCAAAGCTGTTCCCACAACATGCAGAAAGCAGAAATCATCATGAAGAAAAGCAAGAAAAGGAGGAAATACCTGAAGTGACAGCGCAGGAGATTCTGGAGGCTTGCGGGAAAGTGGGTGACAAAAAAGCACCTGGTCCGGATGAGATCCCCAACATAGCACTTAAAGCGGCTTTAAAAAACAAACCAAACTTCTTTGCTAATTTAATGCAGACCTGCTTGGAAGAGGGTACTTTCCCCAGGAAGTGGAAGAGGCAAAGGCTAGTACTTTTGCCAAAAGTGGGCAAACCACCCGGCGAACCATCATCTTACCGACCATTATGTCTACTCGATACTATGGGAAAAATATTGGAGCGTATTATACTAAACAGGATACTTCCGATCACAGAAGGTGAAGAAGGACTTTCCCAACATCAATTTGGTTTTCGCAAAGCGCGTTCAACCTTAGACGCTATCAATTCGGTGTTAGACACGGCAAGGGAAGTGTGGGAAAACAAGTCATGGAAGCGGGGCCCCAAAAAATACTGCGCCATAATCACGCTGGACGTAAAAAATGCGTTTAATACTGCCAACTGGGGACACATTAGGACAGCCTTACGTAAGATGAGGTTGCCTACATATCTACTCAAAATCCTGGACAGTTACTTCGAGGATAGAATTTTGGAATATTCCACTGAAGAAGGACTACAGGAGTATAAGATAACAGCTATGGTCCCACAAGGCTCAGTGCTGGGACCGGTACTCTGGAACATCATGTATGATGGCATCCTAAAACTAAGCACGTTTGAGGGAGTGAAAGTAGTAGGATTCGCCGACGACATCGCGATAGTGGTAGTCGCCAAATTCCTCGACGAATTGGAACGGATCGCCAATGAGGCTATTGCCATAGTCGGAGAATGGTTAGAGTCAGTGGGGTTAGTGCTAGCAGAGCACAAAACAGAAGCAGTTCTGATCAACAGACAACGGGCGAAGGAAAAGGCGAAAATCACGGTCGGAAAGCACACCATAACGTCGAAAGAAGCCATTAAATACTTGGGAATTATGATCGACGAGAAATTGAACTTCAGAGCACATTTAGACTACACGAGTGAGAAGGCAGCGAAAGTCCATTCGGCTCTTTCAATAATGTTACCAAACATTGGAGGTCCAAGAAGCAGTAAGAGACTTCTCTTGTCCAGAGTCGTAAGCTCAGTGCTCCTGTACGGTTCCCCGAATGGGCAGAAGCATTGAGAACAAAGATTAATAAAAGCCGGCTGGATAAGGTGTACAGGCTAAGCGCTCTTAGAGTTATAAGCGCATACAGAACAGTCTCTAGTGAAGCGGCATGGGTGATAGCTGGCATGATGCCAATAGACTTAATAGCAGAAGATGCGAAAAGAAGATTTATCGCCAAAAGGCAGGACGATGAAGGCGAAACAGAGAACCTCGGCAGAGAAAACCACCCCTCTCTGTTATACTGGCAAGAAAGATGGGAAAAATCGGACAAAGCGCGCTGGACGTACAGGTTGATTCCTAATATAGAATTATGGTTAAATCGAAAATACGGAGAGATAAACTACTACTTAACCCAATTCTTAACGGGCCACGGCGGCTATCGTGGCTATCTGCATAGAATCGGGCAGAACGACTCACCATGGTGTCCAGAATGTGAGGGAGAAATTGAAGATCCCGAACATGTATTATTCAAATGCAAACGCTTTGAGGCGGCGAGAACAGAAATGGATAGGTTCACAAAAACGTGCGTAAGCCCAGACACGCTTGTGACGGAGATGTTAAAATCCAAAGATGCATGAGACACAATTTCATGCATAATTGCTAGAATACACAGGGAGTTGCAGGCCGCGGAATTAAGGAGGAAGAGCAGATAGCCTAGAACGTAGAGTGAGGAAAGTACTCAAACCGCCTCCCCGATGTAATACTTAACGGTAGTTCCAGGGAGGAACAGCGGTATGGAGACCGGCAGGAAGGTGGTTTTAGTGGGTAAAAATCCCACACTCCCGGATAATCCGGAGCCTTTTGAAGGTTTCCACCTGCCTAACAAAAAAAAAAAAAAAAAAAAAAAAAAAAAGACTGACAGACTGACAGACTGACAGACTGACAGACTGACAGACTGACAGACTGACAGACTGACAGACTGACAGACTGACAGACTGACAGACTGACAGACTGACAGACTGACAGACTGACAGACTGACAGACTGACAGACTGACAGACTGACAGACTGACAGACTGACAGACTGACAGACTGACAGACTGACAGACTGACAGACTGACAGACTGACAGACTGACAGACTGACAGACTGACAGACTGACAGACTGACAGACTGACAGACTGACAGACTGACAGACTGGCAGACTGACAGACTGACAGACTGACAGACTGACAGACTGACAGACTGACAGACTGACAGACTGACAGACTGACAGACTGACAGACTGACAGACTGACAGACTGACAGACTGACAGACTGACAGACTGACAGACTGACAGACTGACAGACTGACAGACTGACAGACTGACAGACTGACAGACTGACAGACTGACAGACTGACAGACTGACAGACTGACAGACTGACAGACTGACAGACTGACAGACTGACAGACTGACAGACTGACAGACTGACAGACTGACAGACTGACAGACTGACAGACTGACAGACTGACAGACTGACAGACTGACAGACTGACAGACTGACAGACTGACAGACTGACAGACTGACAGACTGACAGACTGACAGACTGACAGACTGACAGACTGACAGACTGACAGACTGACAGACTGACAGACTGACAGACTGACAGACTGACAGACTGACAGACTGACAGACTGACAGACTGACAGACTGACAGACTGACAGACTGACAGACTGACAGACTGACAGACTGACAGACTGACAGACTGACAGACTGACAGACTGACAGACTGACAGACTGACAGACTGACAGACTGACAGACTGACAGACTGACAGACTGACAGACTGACAGACTGACAGACTGACAGACTGACAGACTGACAGACTGACAGACTGACAGACTGACAGACTGACAGACTGACAGACTGACAGACTGACAGACTGACAGACTGACAGACTGACAGACTGACAGACTGACAGACTGACAGACTGACAGACTGACAGACTGACAGACTGACAGACTGACAGACTGACAGACTGACAGACTGACAGACTGACAGACTGACAGACTGACAGACTGACAGACTGACAGACTGACAGACTGACAGACTGACAGACTGACAGACTGACAGACTGACAGACTGACAGACTGACAGACTGACAGACTGACAGACTGACAGACTGACAGACTGACAGACTGACAGACTGACAGACTGACAGACTGACAGACTGACAGACTGACAGACTGACAGACTGACAGACTGACAGACTGACAGACTGACAGACTGACAGACTGACAGACTGACAGACTGACAGACTGACAGACTGACAGACTGACAGACTGACAGACTGACAGACTGACAGACTGACAGACTGACAGACTGACAGACTGACAGACTGACAGACTGACAGACTGACAGACTGACAGACTGACAGACTGACAGACTGACAGACTGACAGACTGACAGACTGACAGACTGACAGACTGACAGACTGACAGACTGACAGACTGACAGACTGACAGACTGACAGACTGACAGACTGACAGACTGACAGACTGACAGACTGACAGACTGACAGACTGACAGACTGACAGACTGACAGACTGACAGACTGACAGACTGACAGACTGACAGACTGACAGACTGACAGACTGACAGACTGACAGACTGACAGACTGACAGACTGACAGACTGACAGACTGACAGACTGACAGACTGACAGACTGACAGACTGACAGACTGACAGACTGACAGACTGACAGACTGACAGACTGACAGACTGACAGACTGACAGACTGACAGACTGACAGACTGACAGACTGACAGACTGACAGACTGACAGACTGACAGACTGACAGACTGACAGACTGACAGACTGACAGACTGACAGACTGACAGACTGACAGACTGACAGACTGACAGACTGACAGACTGACAGACTGACAGACTGACAGACTGACAGACTGACAGACTGACAGACTGACAGACTGACAGACTGACAGACTGACAGACTGACAGACTGACAGACTGACAGACTGACAGACTGACAGACTGACAGACTGACAGACTGACAGACTGACAGACTGACAGACTGACAGACTGACAGACTGACAGACTGACAGACTGACAGACTGACAGACTGACAGACTGACAGACTGACAGACTGACAGACTGACAGACTGACAGACTGACAGACTGACAGACTGACAGACTGACAGACTGACAGACTGACAGACTGACAGACTGACAGACTGACAGACTGACAGACTGACAGACTGACAGACTGACAGACTGACAGACTGACAGACTGACAGACTGACAGACTGACAGACTGACAGACTGACAGACTGACAGACTGACAGACTGACAGACTGACAGACTGACAGACTGACAGACTGACAGACTGACAGACTGACAGACTGACAGACTGACAGACTGACAGACTGACAGACTGACAGACTGACAGACTGACAGACTGACAGACTGACAGACTGACAGACTGACAGACTGACAGACTGACAGACTGACAGACTGACAGACTGACAGACTGACAGACTGACAGACTGACAGACTGACAGACTGACAGACTGACAGACTGACAGACTGACAGACTGACAGACTGACAGACTGACAGACTGACAGACTGACAGACTGACAGACTGACAGACTGACAGACTGACAGACTGACAGACTGACAGACTGACAGACTGACAGACTGACAGACTGACAGACTGACAGACTGACAGACTGACAGACTGACAGACTGACAGACTGACAGACTGACAGACTGACAGACTGACAGACTGACAGACTGACAGACTGACAGACTGACAGACTGACAGACTGACAGACTGACAGACTGACAGACTGACAGACTGACAGACTGACAGACTGACAGACTGACAGACTGACAGACTGACAGACTGACAGACTGACAGACTGACAGACTGACAGACTGACAGACTGACAGACTGACAGACTGACAGACTGACAGACTGACAGACTGACAGACTGACAGACTGACAGACTGACAGACTGACAGACTGACAGACTGACAGACTGACAGACTGACAGACTGACAGACTGACAGACTGACAGACTGACAGACTGACAGACTGACAGACTGACAGACTGACAGACTGACAGACTGACAGACTGACAGACTGACAGACTGACAGACTGACAGACTGACAGACTGACAGACTGACAGACTGACAGACTGACAGACTGACAGACTGACAGACTGACAGACTGACAGACTGACAGACTGACAGACTGACAGACTGACAGACTGACAGACTGACAGACTGACAGACTGACAGACTGACAGACTGACAGACTGACAGACTGACAGACTGACAGACTGACAGACTGACAGACTGACAGACTGACAGACTGACAGACTGACAGACTGACAGACTGACAGACTGACAGACTGACAGACTGACAGACTGACAGACTGACAGACTGACAGACTGACAGACTGACAGACTGACAGACTGACAGACTGACAGACTGACAGACTGACAGACTGACAGACTGACAGACTGACAGACTGACAGACTGACAGACTGACAGACTGACAGACTGACAGACTGACAGACTGACAGACTGACAGACTGACAGACTGACAGACTGACAGACTGACAGACTGACAGACTGACAGACTGACAGACTGACAGACTGACAGACTGACAGACTGACAGACTGACAGACTGACAGACTGACAGACTGACAGACTGACAGACTGACAGACTGACAGACTGACAGACTGACAGACTGACAGACTGACAGACTGACAGACTGACAGACTGACAGACTGACAGACTGACAGACTGACAGACTGACAGACTGACAGACTGACAGACTGACAGACTGACAGACTGACAGACTGACAGACTGACAGACTGACAGACTGACAGACTGACAGACTGACAGACTGACAGACTGACAGACTGACAGACTGACAGACTGACAGACTGACAGACTGACAGACTGACAGACTGACAGACTGACAGACTGACAGACTGACAGACTGACAGACTGACAGACTGACAGACTGACAGACTGACAGACTGACAGACTGACAGACTGACAGACTGACAGACTGACAGACTGACAGACTGACAGACTGACAGACTGACAGACTGACAGACTGACAGACTGACAGACTGACAGACTGACAGACTGACAGACTGACAGACTGACAGACTGACAGACTGACAGACTGACAGACTGACAGACTGACAGACTGACAGACTGACAGACTGACAGACTGACAGACTGACAGACTGACAGACTGACAGACTGACAGACTGACAGACTGACAGACTGACAGACTGACAGACTGACAGACTGACAGACTGACAGACTGACAGACTGACAGACTGACAGACTGACAGACTGACAGACTGACAGACTGACAGACTGACAGACTGACAGACTGACAGACTGACAGACTGACAGACTGACAGACTGACAGACTGACAGACTGACAGACTGACAGACTGACAGACTGACAGACTGACAGACTGACAGACTGACAGACTGACAGACTGACAGACTGACAGACTGACAGACTGACAGACTGACAGACTGACAGACTGACAGACTGACAGACTGACAGACTGACAGACTGACAGACTGACAGACTGACAGACTGACAGACTGACAGACTGACAGACTGACAGACTGACAGACTGACAGACTGACAGACTGACAGACTGACAGACTGACAGACTGACAGACTGACAGACTGACAGACTGACAGACTGACAGACTGACAGACTGACAGACTGACAGACTGACAGACTGACAGACTGACAGACTGACAGACTGACAGACTGACAGACTGACAGACTGACAGACTGACAGACTGACAGACTGACAGACTGACAGACTGACAGACTGACAGACTGACAGACTGACAGACTGACAGACTGACAGACTGACAGACTGACAGACTGACAGACTGACAGACTGACAGACTGACAGACTGACAGACTGACAGACTGACAGACTGACAGACTGACAGACTGACAGACTGACAGACTGACAGACTGACAGACTGACAGACTGACAGACTGACAGACTGACAGACTGACAGACTGACAGACTGACAGACTGACAGACTGACAGACTGACAGACTGACAGACTGACAGACTGACAGACTGACAGACTGACAGACTGACAGACTGACAGACTGACAGACTGACAGACTGACAGACTGACAGACTGACAGACTGACAGACTGACAGACTGACAGACTGACAGACTGACAGACTGACAGACTGACAGACTGACAGACTGACAGACTGACAGACTGACAGACTGACAGACTGACAGACTGACAGACTGACAGACTGACAGACTGACAGACTGACAGACTGACAGACTGACAGACTGACAGACTGACAGACTGACAGACTGACAGACTGACAGACTGACAGACTGACAGACTGACAGACTGACAGACTGACAGACTGACAGACTGACAGACTGACAGACTGACAGACTGACAGACTGACAGACTGACAGACTGACAGACTGACAGACTGACAGACTGACAGACTGACAGACTGACAGACTGACAGACTGACAGACTGACAGACTGACAGACTGACAGACTGACAGACTGACAGACTGACAGACTGACAGACTGACAGACTGACAGACTGACAGACTGACAGACTGACAGACTGACAGACTGACAGACTGACAGACTGACAGACTGACAGACTGACAGACTGACAGACTGACAGACTGACAGACTGACAGACTGACAGACTGACAGACTGACAGACTGACAGACTGACAGACTGACAGACTGACAGACTGACAGACTGACAGACTGACAGACTGACAGACTGACAGACTGACAGACTGACAGACTGACAGACTGACAGACTGACAGACTGACAGACTGACAGACTGACAGACTGACAGACTGACAGACTGACAGACTGACAGACTGACAGACTGACAGACTGACAGACTGACAGACTGACAGACTGACAGACTGACAGACTGACAGACTGACAGACTGACAGACTGACAGACTGACAGACTGACAGACTGACAGACTGACAGACTGACAGACTGACAGACTGACAGACTGACAGACTGACAGACTGACAGACTGACAGACTGACAGACTGACAGACTGACAGACTGACAGACTGACAGACTGACAGACTGACAGACTGACAGACTGACAGACTGACAGACTGACAGACTGACAGACTGACAGACTGACAGACTGACAGACTGACAGACTGACAGACTGACAGACTGACAGACTGACAGACTGACAGACTGACAGACTGACAGACTGACAGACTGACAGACTGACAGACTGACAGACTGACAGACTGACAGACTGACAGACTGACAGACTGACAGACTGACAGACTGACAGACTGACAGACTGACAGACTGACAGACTGACAGACTGACAGACTGACAGACTGACAGACTGACAGACTGACAGACTGACAGACTGACAGACTGACAGACTGACAGACTGACAGACTGACAGACTGACTGACTGACTGACAGACTGACAGACTGACAGACTGACAGACTGACAGACTGACAGACTGACAGACTGACAGACTGACAGACTGACAGACTGACAGACTGACAGACTGACAGACTGACAGACTGACAGACTGACAGACTGACAGACTGACAGACTGACAGACTGACAGACTGACAGACTGACAGACTGACAGACTGACAGACTGACAGACTGACAGACTGACAGACTGACAGACTGACAGACTGACAGACTGACAGACTGACAGACTGACAGACTGACAGACTGACAGACTGACAGACTGACAGACTGACAGACTGACAGACTGACAGACTGACAGACTGACAGACTGACAGACTGACAGACTGACAGACTGACAGACTGACAGACTGACAGACTGACAGACTGACAGACTGACAGACTGACAGACTGACAGACTGACAGACTGACAGACTGACAGACTGACAGACTGACAGACTGACAGACTGACAGACTGACAGACTGACAGACTGACAGACTGACAGACTGACAGACTGACAGACTGACAGACTGACAGACTGACAGACTGACAGACTGACAGACTGACAGACTGACAGACTGACAGACTGACAGACTGACAGACTGACAGACTGACAGACTGACAGACTGACAGACTGACAGACTGACAGACTGACAGACTGACAGACTGACAGACTGACAGACTGACAGACTGACAGACTGACAGACTGACAGACTGACAGACTGACAGACTGACAGACTGACAGACTGACAGACTGACAGACTGACAGACTGACAGACTGACAGACTGACAGACTGACAGACTGACAGACTGACAGACTGACAGACTGACAGACTGACAGACTGACAGACTGACAGACTGACAGACTGACAGACTGACAGACTGACAGACTGACAGACTGACAGACTGACAGACTGACAGACTGACAGACTGACAGACTGACAGACTGACAGACTGACAGACTGACAGACTGACAGACTGACAGACTGACAGACTGACAGACTGACAGACTGACAGACTGACAGACTGACAGACTGACAGACTGACAGACTGACAGACTGACAGACTGACAGACTGACAGACTGACAGACTGACAGACTGACAGACTGACAGACTGACAGACTGACAGACTGACAGACTGACAGACTGACAGACTGACAGACTGACAGACTGACAGACTGACAGACTGACAGACTGACAGACTGACAGACTGACAGACTGACAGACTGACAGACTGACAGACTGACAGACTGACAGACTGACAGACTGACAGACTGACAGACTGACAGACTGACAGACTGACAGACTGACAGACTGACAGACTGACAGACTGACAGACTGACAGACTGACAGACTGACAGACTGACAGACTGACAGACTGACAGACTGACAGACTGACAGACTGACAGACTGACAGACTGACAGACTGACAGACTGACAGACTGACAGACTGACAGACTGACAGACTGACAGACTGACAGACTGACAGACTGACAGACTGACAGACTGACAGACTGACAGACTGACAGACTGACAGACTGACAGACTGACAGACTGACAGACTGACAGACTGACAGACTGACAGACTGACAGACTGACAGACTGACAGACTGACAGACTGACAGACTGACAGACTGACAGACTGACAGACTGACAGACTGACAGACTGACAGACTGACAGACTGACAGACTGACAGACTGACAGACTGACAGACTGACAGACTGACAGACTGACAGACTGACAGACTGACAGACTGACAGACTGACAGACTGACAGACTGACAGACTGACAGACTGACAGACTGACAGACTGACAGACTGACAGACTGACAGACTGACAGACTGACAGACTGACAGACTGACAGACTGACAGACTGACAGACTGACAGACTGACAGACTGACAGACTGACAGACTGACAGACTGACAGACTGACAGACTGACAGACTGACAGACTGACAGACTGACAGACTGACAGACTGACAGACTGACAGACTGACAGACTGACAGACTGACAGACTGACAGACTGACAGACTGACAGACTGACAGACTGACAGACTGACAGACTGACAGACTGACAGACTGACAGACTGACAGACTGACAGACTGACAGACTGACAGACTGACAGACTGACAGACTGACAGACTGACAGACTGACAGACTGACAGACTGACAGACTGACAGACTGACAGACTGACAGACTGACAGACTGACAGACTGACAGACTGACAGACTGACAGACTGACAGACTGACAGACTGACAGACTGACAGACTGACAGACTGACAGACTGACAGACTGACAGACTGACAGACTGACAGACTGACAGACTGACAGACTGACAGACTGACAGACTGACAGACTGACAGACTGACAGACTGACAGACTGACAGACTGACAGACTGACAGACTGACAGACTGACAGACTGACAGACTGACAGACTGACAGACTGACAGACTGACAGACTGACAGACTGACAGACTGACAGACTGACAGACTGACAGACTGACAGACTGACAGACTGACAGACTGACAGACTGACAGACTGACAGACTGACAGACTGACAGACTGACAGACTGACAGACTGACAGACTGACAGACTGACAGACTGACAGACTGACAGACTGACAGACTGACAGACTGACAGACTGACAGACTGACAGACTGACAGACTGACAGACTGACAGACTGACAGACTGACAGACTGACAGACTGACAGACTGACAGACTGACAGACTGACAGACTGACAGACTGACAGACTGACAGACTGACAGACTGACAGACTGACAGACTGACAGACTGACAGACTGACAGACTGACAGACTGACAGACTGACAGACTGACAGACTGACAGACTGACAGACTGACAGACTGACAGACTGACAGACTGACAGACTGACAGACTGACAGACTGACAGACTGACAGACTGACAGACTGACAGACTGACAGACTGACAGACTGACAGACTGACAGACTGACAGACTGACAGACTGACAGACTGACAGACTGACAGACTGACAGACTGACAGACTGACAGACTGACAGACTGACAGACTGACAGACTGACAGACTGACAGACTGACAGACTGACAGACTGACAGACTGACAGACTGACAGACTGACAGACTGACAGACTGACAGACTGACAGACTGACAGACTGACAGACTGACAGACTGACAGACTGACAGACTGACAGACTGACAGACTGAGACTGACAGACTGACAGACTGACAGACTGACAGACTGACAGACTGACAGACTGACAGACTGACAGACTGACAGACTGACAGACTGACAGACTGACAGACTGACAGACTGACAGACTGACAGACTGACAGACTGACAGACTGACAGACTGACAGACTGACAGACTGACAGACTGACAGACTGACAGACTGACAGACTGACAGACTGACAGACTGACAGACTGACAGACTGACAGACTGACAGACTGACAGACTGACAGACTGACAGACTGACAGACTGACAGACTGACAGACTGACAGACTGACAGACTGACAGACTGACAGACTGACAGACTGACAGACTGACAGACTGACAGACTGACAGACTGACAGACTGACAGACTGACAGACTGACAGACTGACAGACTGACAGACTGACAGACTGACAGACTGACAGACTGACAGACTGACAGACTGACAGACTGACAGACTGACAGACTGACAGACTGACAGACTGACAGACTGACAGACTGACAGACTGACAGACTGACAGACTGACAGACTGACAGACTGACAGACTGACAGACTGACAGACTGACAGACTGACAGACTGACAGACTGACAGACTGACAGACTGACAGACTGACAGACTGACAGACTGACAGACTGACAGACTGACAGACTGACAGACTGACAGACTGACAGACTGACAGACTGACAGACTGACAGACTGACAGACTGACAGACTGACAGACTGACAGACTGACAGACTGACAGACTGACAGACTGACAGACTGACAGACTGACAGACTGACAGACTGACAGACTGACAGACTGACAGACTGACAGACTGACAGACTGACAGACTGACAGACTGACAGACTGACAGACTGACAGACTGACAGACTGACAGACTGACAGACTGACAGACTGACAGACTGACAGACTGACAGACTGACAGACTGACAGACTGACAGACTGACAGACTGACAGACTGACAGACTGACAGACTGACAGACTGACAGACTGACAGACTGACAGACTGACAGACTGACAGACTGACAGACTGACAGACTGACAGACTGACAGACTGACAGACTGACAGACTGACAGACTGACAGACTGACAGACTGACAGACTGACAGACTGACAGACTGACAGACTGACAGACTGACAGACTGACAGACTGACAGACTGACAGACTGACAGACTGACAGACTGACAGACTGACAGACTGACAGACTGACAGACTGACAGACTGACAGACTGACAGACTGACAGACTGACAGACTGACAGACTGACAGACTGACAGACTGACAGACTGACAGACTGACAGACTGACAGACTGACAGACTGACAGACTGACAGACTGACAGACTGACAGACTGACAGACTGACAGACTGACAGACTGACAGACTGACAGACTGACAGACTGACAGACTGACAGACTGACAGACTGACAGACTGACAGACTGACAGACTGACAGACTGACAGACTGACAGACTGACAGACTGACAGACTGACAGACTGACAGACTGACAGACTGACAGACTGACAGACTGACAGACTGACAGACTGACAGACTGACAGACTGACAGACTGACAGACTGACAGACTGACAGACTGACAGACTGACAGACTGACAGACTGACAGACTGACAGACTGACAGACTGACAGACTGACAGACTGACAGACTGACAGACTGACAGACTGACAGACTGACAGACTGACAGACTGACAGACTGACAGACTGACAGACTGACAGACTGACAGACTGACAGACTGACAGACTGACAGACTGACAGACTGACAGACTGACAGACTGACAGACTGACAGACTGACAGACTGACAGACTGACAGACTGACAGACTGACAGACTGACAGACTGACAGACTGACAGACTGACAGACTGACAGACTGACAGACTGACAGACTGACAGACTGACAGACTGACAGACTGACAGACTGACAGACTGACAGACTGACAGACTGACAGACTGACAGACTGACAGACTGACAGACTGACAGACTGACAGACTGACAGACTGACAGACTGACAGACTGACAGACTGACAGACTGACAGACTGACAGACTGACAGACTGACAGACTGACAGACTGACAGACTGACAGACTGACAGACTGACAGACTGACAGACTGACAGACTGACAGACTGACAGACTGACAGACTGACAGACTGACAGACTGACAGACTGACAGACTGACAGACTGACAGACTGACAGACTGACAGACTGACAGACTGACAGACTGACAGACTGACAGACTGACAGACTGACAGACTGACAGACTGACAGACTGACAGACTGACAGACTGACAGACTGACAGACTGACAGACTGACAGACTGACAGACTGACAGACTGACAGACTGACAGACTGACAGACTGACAGACTGACAGACTGACAGACTGACAGACTGACAGACTGACAGACTGACAGACTGACAGACTGACAGACTGACAGACTGACAGACTGACAGACTGACAGACTGACAGACTGACAGACTGACAGACTGACAGACTGACAGACTGACAGACTGACAGACTGACAGACTGACAGACTGACAGACTGACAGACTGACAGACTGACAGACTGACAGACTGACAGACTGACAGACTGACAGACTGACAGACTGACAGACTGACAGACTGACAGACTGACAGACTGACAGACTGACAGACTGACAGACTGACAGACTGACAGACTGACAGACTGACAGACTGACAGACTGACAGACTGACAGACTGACAGACTGACAGACTGACAGACTGACAGACTGACAGACTGACAGACTGACAGACTGACAGACTGACAGACTGACAGACTGACAGACTGACAGACTGACAGACTGACAGACTGACAGACTGACAGACTGACAGACTGACAGACTGACAGACTGACAGACTGACAGACTGACAGACTGACAGACTGACAGACTGACAGACTGACAGACTGACAGACTGACAGACTGACAGACTGACAGACTGACAGACTGACAGACTGACAGACTGACAGACTGACAGACTGACAGACTGACAGACTGACAGACTGACAGACTGACAGACTGACAGACTGACAGACTGACAGACTGACAGACTGACAGACTGACAGACTGACAGACTGACAGACTGACAGACTGACAGACTGACAGACTGACAGACTGACAGACTGACAGACTGACAGACTGACAGACTGACAGACTGACAGACTGACAGACTGACAGACTGACAGACTGACAGACTGACAGACTGACAGACTGACAGACTGACAGACTGACAGACTGACAGACTGACAGACTGACAGACTGACAGACTGACAGACTGACAGACTGACAGACTGACAGACTGACAGACTGACAGACTGACAGACTGACAGACTGACAGACTGACAGACTGACAGACTGACAGACTGACAGACTGACAGACTGACAGACTGACAGACTGACAGACTGACAGACTGACAGACTGACAGACTGACAGACTGACAGACTGACAGACTGACAGACTGACAGACTGACAGACTGACAGACTGACAGACTGACAGACTGACAGACTGACAGACTGACAGACTGACAGACTGACAGACTGACAGACTGACAGACTGACAGACTGACAGACTGACAGACTGACAGACTGACAGACTGACAGACTGACAGACTGACAGACTGACAGACTGACAGACTGACAGACTGACAGACTGACAGACTGACAGACTGACAGACTGACAGACTGACAGACTGACAGACTGACAGACTGACAGACTGACAGACTGACAGACTGACAGACTGACAGACTGACAGACTGACAGACTGACAGACTGACAGACTGACAGACTGACAGACTGACAGACTGACAGACTGACAGACTGACAGACTGACAGACTGACAGACTGACAGACTGACAGACTGACAGACTGACAGACTGACAGACTGACAGACTGACAGACTGACAGACTGACAGACTGACAGACTGACAGACTGACAGACTGACAGACTGACAGACTGACAGACTGACAGACTGACAGACTGACAGACTGACAGACTGACAGACTGACAGACTGACAGACTGACAGACTGACAGACTGACAGACTGACAGACTGACAGACTGACAGACTGACAGACTGACAGACTGACAGACTGACAGACTGACAGACTGACAGACTGACAGACTGACAGACTGACAGACTGACAGACTGACAGACTGACAGACTGACAGACTGACAGACTGACAGACTGACAGACTGACAGACTGACAGACTGACAGACTGACAGACTGACAGACTGACAGACTGACAGACTGACAGACTGACAGACTGACAGACTGACAGACTGACAGACTGACAGACTGACAGACTGACAGACTGACAGACTGACAGACTGACAGACTGACAGACTGACAGACTGACAGACTGACAGACTGACAGACTGACAGACTGACAGACTGACAGACTGACAGACTGACAGACTGACAGACTGACAGACTGACAGACTGACAGACTGACAGACTGACAGACTGACAGACTGACAGACTGACAGACTGACAGACTGACAGACTGACAGACTGACAGACTGACAGACTGACAGACTGACAGACTGACAGACTGACAGACTGACAGACTGACAGACTGACAGACTGACAGACTGACAGACTGACAGACTGACAGACTGACAGACTGACAGACTGACAGACTGACAGACTGACAGACTGACAGACTGACAGACTGACAGACTGACAGACTGACAGACTGACAGACTGACAGACTGACAGACTGACAGACTGACAGACTGACAGACTGACAGACTGACAGACTGACAGACTGACAGACTGACAGACTGACAGACTGACAGACTGACAGACTGACAGACTGACAGACTGACAGACTGACAGACTGACAGACTGACAGACTGACAGACTGACAGACTGACAGACTGACAGACTGACAGACTGACAGACTGACAGACTGACAGACTGACAGACTGACAGACTGACAGACTGACAGACTGACAGACTGACAGACTGACAGACTGACAGACTGACAGACTGACAGACTGACAGACTGACAGACTGACAGACTGACAGACTGACAGACTGACAGACTGACAGACTGACAGACTGACAGACTGACAGACTGACAGACTGACAGACTGACAGACTGACAGACTGACAGACTGACAGACTGACAGACTGACAGACTGACAGACTGACAGACTGACAGACTGACAGACTGACAGACTGACAGACTGACAGACTGACAGACTGACAGACTGACAGACTGACAGACTGACAGACTGACAGACTGACAGACTGACAGACTGACAGACTGACAGACTGACAGACTGACAGACTGACAGACTGACAGACTGACAGACTGACAGACTGACAGACTGACAGACTGACAGACTGACAGACTGACAGACTGACAGACTGACAGACTGACAGACTGACAGACTGACAGACTGACAGACTGACAGACTGACAGACTGACAGACTGACAGACTGACAGACTGACAGACTGACAGACTGACAGACTGACAGACTGACAGACTGACAGACTGACAGACTGACAGACTGACAGACTGACAGACTGACAGACTGACAGACTGACAGACTGACAGACTGACAGACTGACAGACTGACAGACTGACAGACTGACAGACTGACAGACTGACAGACTGACAGACTGACAGACTGACAGACTGACAGACTGACAGACTGACAGACTGACAGACTGACAGACTGACAGACTGACAGACTGACAGACTGACAGACTGACAGACTGACAGACTGACAGACTGACAGACTGACAGACTGACAGACTGACAGACTGACAGACTGACAGACTGACAGACTGACAGACTGACAGACTGACAGACTGACAGACTGACAGACTGACAGACTGACAGACTGACAGACTGACAGACTGACAGACTGACAGACTGACAGACTGACAGACTGACAGACTGACAGACTGACAGACTGACAGACTGACAGACTGACAGACTGACAGACTGACAGACTGACAGACTGACAGACTGACAGACTGACAGACTGACAGACTGACAGACTGACAGACTGACAGACTGACAGACTGACAGACTGACAGACTGACAGACTGACAGACTGACAGACTGACAGACTGACAGACTGACAGACTGACAGACTGACAGACTGACAGACTGACAGACTGACAGACTGACAGACTGACAGACTGACAGACTGACAGACTGACAGACTGACAGACTGACAGACTGACAGACTGACAGACTGACAGACTGACAGACTGACAGACTGACAGACTGACAGACTGACAGACTGACAGACTGACAGACTGACAGACTGACAGACTGACAGACTGACAGACTGACAGACTGACAGACTGACAGACTGACAGACTGACAGACTGACAGACTGACAGACTGACAGACTGACAGACTGACAGACTGACAGACTGACAGACTGACAGACTGACAGACTGACAGACTGACAGACTGACAGACTGACAGACTGACAGACTGACAGACTGACAGACTGACAGACTGACAGACTGACAGACTGACAGACTGACAGACTGACAGACTGACAGACTGACAGACTGACAGACTGACAGACTGACAGACTGACAGACTGACAGACTGACAGACTGACAGACTGACAGACTGACAGACTGACAGACTGACAGACTGACAGACTGACAGACTGACAGACTGACAGACTGACAGACTGACAGACTGACAGACTGACAGACTGACAGACTGACAGACTGACAGACTGACAGACTGACAGACTGACAGACTGACAGACTGACAGACTGACAGACTGACAGACTGACAGACTGACAGACTGACAGACTGACAGACTGACAGACTGACAGACTGACAGACTGACAGACTGACAGACTGACAGACTGACAGACTGACAGACTGACAGACTGACAGACTGACAGACTGACAGACTGACAGACTGACAGACTGACAGACTGACAGACTGACAGACTGACAGACTGACAGACTGACAGACTGACAGACTGACAGACTGACAGACTGACAGACTGACAGACTGACAGACTGACAGACTGACAGACTGACAGACTGACAGACTGACAGACTGACAGACTGACAGACTGACAGACTGACAGACTGACAGACTGACAGACTGACAGACTGACAGACTGACAGACTGACAGACTGACAGACTGACAGACTGACAGACTGACAGACTGACAGACTGACAGACTGACAGACTGACAGACTGACAGACTGACAGACTGACAGACTGACAGACTGACAGACTGACAGACTGACAGACTGACAGACTGACAGACTGACAGACTGACAGACTGACAGACTGACAGACTGACAGACTGACAGACTGACAGACTGACAGACTGACAGACTGACAGACTGACAGACTGACAGACTGACAGACTGACAGACTGACAGACTGACAGACTGACAGACTGACAGACTGACAGACTGACAGACTGACAGACTGACAGACTGACAGACTGACAGACTGACAGACTGACAGACTGACAGACTGACAGACTGACAGACTGACAGACTGACAGACTGACAGACTGACAGACTGACAGACTGACAGACTGACAGACTGACAGACTGACAGACTGACAGACTGACAGACTGACAGACTGACAGACTGACAGACTGACAGACTGACAGACTGACAGACTGACAGACTGACAGACTGACAGACTGACAGACTGACAGACTGACAGACTGACAGACTGACAGACTGACAGACTGACAGACTGACAGACTGACAGACTGACAGACTGACAGACTGACAGACTGACAGACTGACAGACTGACAGACTGACAGACTGACAGACTGACAGACTGACAGACTGACAGACTGACAGACTGACAGACTGACAGACTGACAGACTGACAGACTGACAGACTGACAGACTGACAGACTGACAGACTGACAGACTGACAGACTGACAGACTGACAGACTGACAGACTGACAGACTGACAGACTGACAGACTGACAGACTGACAGACTGACAGACTGACAGACTGACAGACTGACAGACTGACAGACTGACAGACTGACAGACTGACAGACTGACAGACTGACAGACTGACAGACTGACAGACTGACAGACTGACAGACTGACAGACTGACAGACTGACAGACTGACAGACTGACAGACTGACAGACTGACAGACTGACAGACTGACAGACTGACAGACTGACAGACTGACAGACTGACAGACTGACAGACTGACAGACTGACAGACTGACAGACTGACAGACTGACAGACTGACAGACTGACAGACTGACAGACTGACAGACTGACAGACTGACAGACTGACAGACTGACAGACTGACAGACTGACAGACTGACAGACTGACAGACTGACAGACTGACAGACTGACAGACTGACAGACTGACAGACTGACAGACTGACAGACTGACAGACTGACAGACTGACAGACTGACAGACTGACAGACTGACAGACTGACAGACTGACAGACTGACAGACTGACAGACTGACAGACTGACAGACTGACAGACTGACAGACTGACAGACTGACAGACTGACAGACTGACAGACTGACAGACTGACAGACTGACAGACTGACAGACTGACAGACTGACAGACTGACAGACTGACAGACTGACAGACTGACAGACTGACAGACTGACAGACTGACAGACTGACAGACTGACAGACTGACAGACTGACAGACTGACAGACTGACAGACTGACAGACTGACAGACTGACAGACTGACAGACTGACAGACTGACAGACTGACAGACTGACAGACTGACAGACTGACAGACTGACAGACTGACAGACTGACAGACTGACAGACTGACAGACTGACAGACTGACAGACTGACAGACTGACAGACTGACAGACTGACAGACTGACAGACTGACAGACTGACAGACTGACAGACTGACAGACTGACAGACTGACAGACTGACAGACTGACAGACTGACAGACTGACAGACTGACAGACTGACAGACTGACAGACTGACAGACTGACAGACTGACAGACTGACAGACTGACAGACTGACAGACTGACAGACTGACAGACTGACAGACTGACAGACTGACAGACTGACAGACTGACAGACTGACAGACTGACAGACTGACAGACTGACAGACTGACAGACTGACAGACTGACAGACTGACAGACTGACAGACTGACAGACTGACAGACTGACAGACTGACAGACTGACAGACTGACAGACTGACAGACTGACAGACTGACAGACTGACAGACTGACAGACTGACAGACTGACAGACTGACAGACTGACAGACTGACAGACTGACAGACTGACAGACTGACAGACTGACAGACTGACAGACTGACAGACTGACAGACTGACAGACTGACAGACTGACAGACTGACAGACTGACAGACTGACAGACTGACAGACTGACAGACTGACAGACTGACAGACTGACAGACTGACAGACTGACAGACTGACAGACTGACAGACTGACAGACTGACAGACTGACAGACTGACAGACTGACAGACTGACAGACTGACAGACTGACAGACTGACAGACTGACAGACTGACAGACTGACAGACTGACAGACTGACAGACTGACAGACTGACAGACTGACAGACTGACAGACTGACAGACTGACAGACTGACAGACTGACAGACTGACAGACTGACAGACTGACAGACTGACAGACTGACAGACTGACAGACTGACAGACTGACAGACTGACAGACTGACAGACTGACAGACTGACAGACTGACAGACTGACAGACTGACAGACTGACAGACTGACAGACTGACAGACTGACAGACTGACAGACTGACAGACTGACAGACTGACAGACTGACAGACTGACAGACTGACAGACTGACAGACTGACAGACTGACAGACTGACAGACTGACAGACTGACAGACTGACAGACTGACAGACTGACAGACTGACAGACTGACAGACTGACAGACTGACAGACTGACAGACTGACAGACTGACAGACTGACAGACTGACAGACTGACAGACTGACAGACTGACAGACTGACAGACTGACAGACTGACAGACTGACAGACTGACAGACTGACAGACTGACAGACTGACAGACTGACAGACTGACAGACTGACAGACTGACAGACTGACAGACTGACAGACTGACAGACTGACAGACTGACAGACTGACAGACTGACAGACTGACAGACTGACAGACTGACAGACTGACAGACTGACAGACTGACAGACTGACAGACTGACAGACTGACAGACTGACAGACTGACAGACTGACAGACTGACAGACTGACAGACTGACAGACTGACAGACTGACAGACTGACAGACTGACAGACTGACAGACTGACAGACTGTAATGGTTGGTGTGTGGCGAGGATTTTTGCGCGTAGTTTTACGAAGATCTGTGGTTAACCACCCCTGGGAACTAGCAGTCTTGATCCAAAAATTCGTTGCTAGGCTAGTGATATTTCTTTAGGACAAAAGAAATAGAAGCCTTAGCAACCGATCGACTCAGTTAACTTGGGCTTTAGCTGTAACCAACCAATAAAATCAGACAAATAATATGCAGTGAATATTGACAAAAAAAAACTTCCTTTTTAAATCATTGTCTTTGTTAACCATGGTCAACAAAACTAAGCGGTATCAAATTCTATTGAAATGCAATTGGGAGATTCAAGTAAGAATTTTTTTTGAAAAAAAAAACTTTTTTAAAAAAAGTAAAAAAAACCGACTTAAAAATGCACTAAAAAGGAAAAAATAATTTTTTTGGAAGTTGGTGCCAAAATAGAAACAAACAATTTGCTCTCTTTTATTGTACAATCTATAAAATTAAAAAATTTGTAATAAATAAAATTATTATTTATTGAATTGTACCAAAAGTTTTTGTTTTCTAATAAGTCACAGAGATGAGATTCAAACCATTATTTTTTTACAGCCTACTTACATAATATAAACATAACAAAAGCTATAATTGCCAATCTGGCAATTATTGAAAACCCGTATGGTGATTTAAGTGAACAGTTGTATCAAAATTCCAGTTTGAAGTCAAAGTTTCCAATGAGATTTTTTAAAATTTGTTCCAATCGGATTTTGATGTATGGGAGTTTTATGTAGAATTATATCCTAAACATATTTTGTTCTTGCACTTTTTCGATAAGATGCACCGTTTTTGAGGTATTCGCAAAATACGTTTTCGTTCGTATGGGGGGTACAATAAAATTATTTGTAACACTCAAGAAATATGAATAGAAGTCCTCTTTGAGTTTCTATTTTGGCACCAACTTCCAAAAAAATTATTTTTTCCTTTTTAGTGCATTTTTAAGTCGGTTTTTTTTACTTTTTTTAAAAAAGTTTTTTATTTTATAATTTTTAGTGACTTTTGGTATATACATATTATAGGATATATTTAATGTTAGGAAATGGGTAGAGCAAAACTTTGGTCGTTCCAAACAGCGAATTTTTAGGGATGGCAACAGTAAGTTGTAAACTAAATTTTAGAGGTCGACAGCAAAAATTTTGGGGGTCGTCACCAACATTTTTTAGATCGACAGAAACCTTTCGTTAACCTTACAGACTTCTAAACATTAGAATTGGATTAGGCGACCCTAAAAACCCCCATATGTGTTTGTTTTTTATCTGGAAAATTTGAGGGTTGAAGGATTCGCTGCCCCCCAAAATATACGCATAAAAATTTTCAGATCGATCGGACCATCCGATTAGGGGACAGGGGAGGGGTTAAGAAGCGAAAGGGGTAGGGGAAAATAGATAAGGGGAAAACACTAGCCGTCCCCCAAAATGTACGCATACAAATTTTCAGATCGATCGGACCATCCGATTGGGAGTTGACTGGGGAGGGGTTAAGAAGCGAAAGGGGTAGGGGAAAATAGATAAGGGGAAAACACTAGCCGTCCCCCAAAAAGGTACGCATACAAATTTTCAGACCGATCGGATCATCCGATTGGGAGTTGACAGGGGAGGGGTTAAGAAGCGAAAGGGGTAGGGGAAAATAGATAAGGGAAAACACTAGCCGTCCCCCAAAATGTACGCATACAAATTTTCAGATCGATCGGACCATCCGATTGGGAGTTGATAGGGGAGGGGTTAAGAAGCGAAAGGGGTAGGGGAAAATAGATAAGGGGAAAACACTAGCCGTCCCCCAAAATGTACGCATACAAATTTTCAGATCGATCGGATCATCCGATTGGGAGTTGACTGGGGAGGGGTTAAGAAGCGAAAGGGGTAGGGGAAAATAGATAAGGGGAAAACACTAGCCGTCCCCCAAAAAGGTACGCATACAAATTTTCAGACCGATCGGATCATCCGATTGGGAGTTGACAGGGGAGGGGTTAAGAAGCGAAAGGGGTAGGGGAAAATAGATAAGGGAAAACACTAGCCGTCCCCCAAAATGTACGCATACAAATTTTCAGATCGATCGGACCATCCGATTGGGAGTTGATAGGGGAGGGGTTAAGAAGCGAAAGGGGTAGGGGAAAATAGATAAGGGGAAAACACTAGCCGTCCCCCAAAATGTATGCATACAAATTTTCAGATCGATCGGACCATCCGATTGGGAGTTGACAGGGGAGGGGAAGGCCGGGAAACGTCGGAGAGAGGGGAAATTAAAATGGGACCAACTAGGGAATGAACTCTGTCATCCACCAACGTTTCAACAAAATCCATGCAACGGCACCCAAGTACTGCGTGAACATACAGATATAAAATAAATAAATAAAGTTGGACCAAAACGAATTGATAACCTCCTCCTTTTTTTGGAAGTCGGTTAATAACCTCCTCCTTTTTTTGGAAGTCGGTTAAAAATTGGTCAGTCTCCGTGAAGTTTTTGATCGAAACGATTCGTTCAGCCGTCTCAAATTGACGATTTTAAATATTTTACTGAGTTTTTTTTATTATCGATATGAAATCAAGAACTTTTTAATTTAAACATTAGCCATTTTCGTCGGTTTAATCTGAGAATTTCCTCGTTTTCTATCCATTATCTTAGCGTTATTTTTTTTCTATAGACATGAAGTGTGAAACGCAATCATTTTTTTATATTATAAACTAAAGTCAATTTTTTTGTGGCAAATAAAGAAAAACAAATTTCCTAAAACTAAAATAAAAGTTCTAAGTATAAAATTAGGTGAATGTTAGTTACTATAGGAAAGTAGAATATAAAGGATTAAAATCTGTATAAATAGAGTGTGCATAAATTAATATTAAAACTAACAAAGAATTATTAATTGACCATAAAATAAAATTATCATGCACTGAATTAAATCCATAAAATCAAACAGGCAAATTTTTCTAAACGTGCTAAATTTTCAAAAGAGTGCTAAGAATTTCAAAAAGTGCAACAAATAAAATACAGTAAAACACATACACAAGTGTCTAAATAAAAAGCAAGCTACAAGGTGGTTAAAATCTACAACAATGCGTGAACTACAGATCGTATAATAAAGCATAAATTTTAATCTACGATATTGTGACTAAACTTAAAAACTAATGAGACGGTTGAACTAAATTAAATATATGTATTGACAAATAAACCTGCGATATAAAATATCAAACAACAACGGTGACCAAATCATGCGAACTGTAAATTACAGTTCACCCTTCATTTTTACTTCAACTTCAATTCACGGAGACGCGGCGAAACAAAACAGAGGATATTTTTTTTTCGTGTTAATTTAAAATTCATCGCATCAGATTCTGACGGACGGTCAGACCACCTGAAATTTCCTAAACACTGACGGACATGCAACAGAATTTAAGGATCCCAACGCAACATGAAGCTGTTTCTTCGATCAACAATTTCATCATGCTAAGGTTAGCCCGCAATCATCATTTTGCATAAAAGATTAAGAATTCTACCTAAATAAAAACAAATAACAAAGTTTCAAAGGACATTAAATTAAAATTTTTAAATACTAAACACATTAATTGAAAACAACCTATTAAAATTTTAAGGACGAATTAAATAAAAAAAAAAAAATTATAACTAATAATTCTAAGAATATATAAAAAAGAAGTAGGTTAAGTTAACTGGGCTGGTTAAATATTATATTTGTCTATTTTAGTATAAGGAATTATCTCATAGATTTGAATTATTTTTGATTAGGAAATTAGCCAGTTTAGATTTGGATATTAATATTAATTCAGAAATTACAATTGTTTAGCTTTTCATGTAATATACTCAGAACTTTTTCTTTATCTCAATATAGTGTTTTTCTTATTTCACGTGCATTTCTTTTCATTTGCCATTTTTTTCAGATGATTTGATTTTCAGATTGGGTAATGCTTTTAAGGCAAAAATGATTGATTTTAATTAAGTGGAATTTGTAGAGAGTGAGTGCCCGGAGTAAAGATGGCAGGAGGGACCAGGAGAACGAGGATGTGATCGTGTGAGCGGTATTATGTGATTTTTTATCGGTATTAAGGGGCTCATCGGGTTGGGGTTGCCCGAGGTCTGGGACTTTTGTCTTGGTAAAGGGGTGGGCTCAACTTCCTGTCAGATCTATCCGAAATCATTAAATTTCCTTCTTTTTCGAATCCGTGATTACCTAGAGCGGTGAGTAAGGTAAGACTTTCTCTTCTCCAGCCGTTCTGTCACAATCTATAAGGCATACCGACTTTTATTGTGTGGATTCCTGTAGGAGAAAACCCATGACCCGCCTGAAGAGCTAGCTCAGGTATGCCTCCTCCTTAAAACAGAATCCGCCCGTGCCAGATGCAGAGTGTGAAGAGGCGTCACACTCGAACCATCCAGCACTGTGTCACCACAATAAAATGGCGCCCAACGGTGCACAATTATGTTGCATCCGCAACACTAAGTCCTTCACGGACAGTGCGCCGTCACAACCTTTAAATAAACTCCGTTTATTTAACGACCTTTAGTATGATAGAGATTCAAAATTTCAGATGTTTGATTTTTTTTTTTTTAAATTAATTTGGTCCTGTAAAAATATACAAGATTAAGGAAAGATCGTGTCTTTAGAGAGTTTCTTTTCTGTCAAAGTCCTGGAAACAGACTTTCGCGGCTCAAAGCTAGATTGCTGTCCGTTCCAAGATGGAAACAACTTTTTAAAGTTCACTATAATGGAGACGAATTTTTCAAAGGACGCGTGACATTGTGAAATTTTTAAATTTGCGTTACAACGCAACACAATCCGCTGACCAAGAATTTTTCTGGAAAGTTGTTAAACGTAACTATAACAGTATTTCCCCGTTGATTGACAGTTAATATATCAGTGATTACGACATGACTAATATACGGACAATTTCAAATTGATTAAAATTTCAGTCGAAATTCCGATATTATTCATGTGGTATGATCTGCTTTTTTTTGTGTTGAAAGGAGTAATTATTTAGTAATAATCACATAAATCGGCTCACTTCATTGTTGTCCTGCTCTCTCCGTTGTCTTGATGATGGGTATTCACTCTCTCATTTATAATGATATAGTAGATACATAAATTTATTAAGTTTGCGAATACGGACGATTCGTTTCGATTCTCTCGTTAAAAATCTTAATTTTCGTAAATAAATATAATTAATAGACATAATTAAATATAGTTTTTCCCAGAGAAGCTGTTCCATCAGTTTTTCAGTTTTTCTTTTAAAATATTTAAATTCTAAGTCAATATGCACAGAACTCCACCTGGTCAACGAGGTGGCGCTAAAACGCGAGGCTCTGGTCGGTTGCTAAGGTCCCAAGCGAATGCTCCACCCCCGGGGTTAGCAAATGAGTCAGGTAACAGGAGTTTACATGCGATTCCTGAACGATTAAATACACCTCACAGTACTCCGCGGCAGATGGTGCAACCTATTCAGCCACCCAATCAACCCTCTACAGCAGAAAATATTGTTAACCAAAACCTTCATAGAGTACGCCAACAGCTCCGTTTTGAAGACTCAATGAGAAATACGGCAAATCTAAATAGGGCTGATTCAAATTCAACAGGAGCAAGGTGTCTTGAGCCTCCTGCTAGTGCACCTGATTTGAACTTTTTGGTTCCCCCTCCGTCTTATCCTGCATTAACCCCAGAGAGCGTTAGTAGTAATTTAGTTTGGGATCCTACCTATGATCCTGTGCGTCAGCAAAATCCAAATACTGATGCCACAAATAGATTACGCGAATACGAAAGGCAATTAGAAGAGCAAAGATCCTTGATTAGGCAATTACAGGAAGCGTTAACCATTCAAACCAATAGAATCCCCGGTAGACCTCTTGACTTGCCCTTACCAAACGTATCTAACAATCCAAGAAACAATTTCACCTCTCATAATGTAAATAATGTCGACGAAAATCGGGTAGTCCGAAACCAAGAACCCCGTGAAGTAGCCCGATCGCCATCACCTCCCCATAGAGAACCCGAAAATAGGTTTCGTAATCGAAATCCAATGTCTTATTGGGGGTTAAAATTTGATGGTGCTGAAACAGGCATGTTGGTCGATGAATTTATTTTTAGATTGGAAGTCTTGAGAGAAACTGATAACCTTTCGGCTGATTTTGTTGCCAAAAACTTACACTTGGTCCTTACCGGTGCTGCCGATAGATGGTATTGGCAGTATATCCGAGTTAATCGTAGACCCGACTGGGAAACCTTGAAATCGGCGATCTCAAGACACTTTAAAAGTGCTATTACGGACTGCGAAATAGTTAGATATATAGTCGAGCGTCGACAGGGTCCCCAGGAGAAGTTCGATGAATTTCTTACCCATATGAAAACCTGGTACGCCCAGATGCAGCGGCCTATCCCTGAAAATGAATTTGTAGAATTGATGCGTAGGAATTTACAACCTCGGATAGCAGCCATGATTTTTTCGTCCCAAATCGCGACGATGAACGACTTTCGTGACTTATGTCGAAAAGCTGAGCGTTACTTGGCGAGTTTTAGGTCGTTTAGTGCGAGTCGTCAAGAACCTAGACAAGTGAATCAATTAGATTTTGCAACAAATTATGAAGGGGTCTTTGATGAGCAAGTGGAAGCTATAGAACGTTCTCGTAACGTTGCCCATCCAAAGACTCAAAACATAGCCGCTTGGATATGTTGGAATTGTAACCAACGGGGCCATGGTTATCGAGAATGTGCCATCCCGATTACCAAACCCTTCTGTTTCGGTTGCGGTGCCAAGGATGTAGTGAAACTTAAATGTTCCAAATGTACTCCGGAAAACTTGGGACGGGGCGGGATGAGTTCCGCGGAGTCTCGCCTAACACACTAACTGCTTCCGTGGTACCACAAAACTTACCTAACGAGACAACAAAAACACCAGCTATATCAATTCTCCGTAGAGAGAAAAACCAACCCGATTTTCCTAAATTTACCCTTGATAAAACAAAAACCCTTCACCAAAGAATCTTAGAATATGAGGAAGCAAGGGCGCGAATATTCAATACCTCAGACTTTCCCAACAAAAAAACACGGTCCGCCATAAGGATCAAGAATTGGTACCAGAATCTAAAAATAAAAAAAGAGTTGATTCTCTCTAGTATTGTAACACTAGAGGACGACTTACGACCGCATGCCAAAATACTGCTTCAAGGTTACCCTATAACTGGATTATTAGATTCTGGGGCCACTATAAGTTGCCTCGGCAAAGATGCCATGGAACTCCTTAATACGCTAGGTCTGACCTTACATAAATTGAACTCGTCTGTGAGAACGGCAGATGGGAAATCTCAAGCCATTTTGGGTTACGTTCAGGCAATAACGGAATTTCGTGGAAAAACTAAAACCATTACGTTGTACGTCGTCCCTACCTTGATGCAACGTCTCTATCTGGGAATCGATTTCTGGAATGAGTTTGACATTCTCCCAAAATTCATAGAAGAGGTAGATGAAGGCCATATCGCGGAACCAGCGGAGGAATATCATGCGTTATCTAATGACGAAAAGCTTCAACTCAAAAAGGTAATTGCCCTGTTGCCCTCCTGCGAAGTACATGGCCTCGGAAAGACTTCACTAGAGTGCCATATAATAGACGTCCATGGGGCGACACCGATTAAGCAAAGGCATTACCCGGTATCACCTGTGGTACAGAGGTTGATATACGCAGAGCTGGACCGGATGTTAGCGCTTGGGGTGATCGAGGAGAGCGTCTCTCCCTGGAACTCACCCGTTGTGCTTGTCCGGAAACCAGGCAAAGTTCGTCTTTGCCTGGATTCCCGGAAAGTCAACGGGGTTACAGTGAGAGACGCTTATCCGCTCCCCCACATCGATGGCCTTCTAAGCCGACTCGATGAAACGCGCTACATCTCGAGTCTGGACTTAAAAGATGCATTTTGGCAGATACCTCTCGAGGCTAAATCTCGAGAGGTAACTGCCTTCACCGTGCCTGGTCGACCTCTGTACCAGTATACGGTGATGCCGTTTGGGTTGTGCAATGCGCCACAACGCATGTGTCGCCTCATGGACAAAGTAATAGCTTTCCTTCCGAGCGAGTTGCGTAGATATGTCTTTGTCTATCTCGACGATCTGCTGGTCATCTCTCCAACGTTTGAGCTCCATCTACGGATCATCACGGAACTCGCAAAGTGTTTGCATCGGGCAAACCTGACGATTAACATTCAGAAAAGCTGTTTCTGTAAAAAGGAACTTAAATATTTGGGATACGTGGTAGGCGACGGGAGTCTTAAAACCGATCCAACTAAGGTAGCTGCAGTGGCCGACTTTCCTACTCCAAAATCCGTCAAACAAGTCCGTCGTTTTCTCGGAATGACGGGCTGGTATAGGAAATTCGTGCCAAACTTTTCCACCCTTGCTGCCCCAATAACTGATTGCCTGAAAAAAAAGTACATCCGGTTTTCAATGGACCAATGAAGCACACAGTGCTTTTGAGAACCTGAAAAACGCCCTCATAACAGCGCCTGTGCTGACAACACCAGACTTTTCAAAACCGTTTTTAATACAATGCGACGCCAGTAAGTCGGGAGTCGGTGGGGTGTTGGCGCAGGTCGATGATGATGGTGAGGAGCGACCCATCTCATATGTCTCCCAAAAACTTAACACAGCTCAAAAAAATTATACAATCACCGAGCTAGAGTGTTATGCGGCCATAGTATGTGTTAAAAGGTTTCGAGCATATGTTGAGGGGTTGCCCTTCACCATCATCACCGACCACGCCAGCCTAAAATGGCTCATGAGCCAAAAGGATTTAAGTGGTAGGTTGGCTCGGTGGTCTCTCAAGCTCCAAGCCTTCGACTTCCAAATCCAACATCGTAAAGGAAGCCAAAATGTAGTTCCGGACGTCCTGTCGCGGATGCACTCCGACGAAATCTCTCTAAATTCGGATGACGCTTTCCTGGTGGTGGATTTGAGTTCCCCAGATTTCCGATCCACGGAATACGAGGATCTTATTTCTACCATCACGAAGGAAAAGGACCGATTGCCCGATCTGTGCATTTCCGAGGGATTCGTATACAAGAGAACGGGAATTCGAACAGGTGACCCGGTTGAGGAGGAAGAGGCTTGGAGGTTGTGGATACCATCGAGCTTGACCGAAGCTTTGATCGCATCGGCTCATGACCATCCACACGCGTCTCATGGCGGAATAGGCAAGACGCTCCATCGACTACGACAGCGTTTTTACTGGCCCAACATGGCCGCCCAGGTAAAACGGTATGTAACACAGTGTGAAACATGTAAACAGTCAAAGGCCCCTAATGCAACCCTAAGACCACCCATGGGAAATCAGGTGAAAGTGGAGCAGCCCTGGCAACGAGTCTATATTGACTTTATGGGACCGTTTCCAAGATCCGTTGTAGGCAATACTATGCTATTTGTTGTCTTGGATCAATTTAGCAAATACGTTCTCCTAAAACCAATGAACAAAGCTACTTCAAAATTGGTTATCAAGTTTTTAAAAGAGGAAGTATTCCTAAAGTATGGCGTGCCAGAAAACATAATGAGCGACAACGGATCACAATTTGTCTCTAAGGATTTCCAGTCATTCCTACACAAATATGGCGTAAAACACATGCTAACGGCGGTGTATTCTCCTCAAGTTAATGCATCCGAAAGGGTCAATAGATCCATTTTAACCGGAATTCGCTCGTATTTAAAACAGGATCACCGCCAGTGGGATGCAAAACTACCCGAACTAGCTTGTGCTCTGTGTACATCGGTACACACCGCCACTGGTTATACCCCATATTTTATAAATTTTGGACAGACCATGATTACGGACGCAAGAACATATCCCATCTTGAAACAGTTAAAAGGGTTAGGAAATCCGGACATGCTGGTACTGAGAGAAGATAAATTAGCTTTGATTCGTGATAAGGTAAAGGAGCACTTGGACGAGGCTCATACGCGATACGCCAACAGTTATAATCTCAGATCGAAAAAGCGAACGTTCCATGAAGGCCAAATTGTTTTTCGACGGAATTTCGCTCTAAGCAGTGCAGTAAACAAGTACAGTTCTAAGCTGGCACCTAAATTTTTAAAATGCAAAATCGTCAAACAAATTGGAAATTCGATATATCTGGTAGAAGATATGAAAGGGAAATCGCTCGGAAAAATGCATGCAAAAGATCTCCGCACATAAGATTCTCGCCTTCATAGTAGTATTGATTCCCGCACCCATGCAGTCTAACTTTGCTTATTCGAAATATCTCGTAATTATTATTGAATTATTTTATTAATATTAAGGTAGCCCTAAAAAGGCATCCTCAAGAGCTTATCTATTTAACAATCTTTAGGTGTTCCGCTTACTAAGGTTATTAGTAGCGGTAACCTAGATCTTGTACGGATTTGAATTTTTTTTTTGTTATTATTAGATAACCTACCTTTAGCATTAGCATTACTTGTAGAATAACTATCGTTTATTTGACAAGATCCCTAACTTTATAGATATCATGTCTAGCTAGTTTACCCTATTTGGATGTAAATCACCAAATTACTACCGGACTCGTCAAGTTTCCCAAATGTGTCCTTTTTTCACCCTGTTACGTGACCTAACTTCGAGATCCCCCATTAGTTTTAGGTTCTAATTTCTTTTATTTTTACCCGGCTATCTCGTCTTAGCTTTCCCAGAGCATGAGACATTTCCTCAGGGCAGTGGTTGAGCCACACGTCCGAATTTATTGGTTTAGTCTTCACCTGACACCCCAACACCTTTTTTCAGCTTCTTCGATGTTCTTGACGAGGATCGAAGCTGCTGATGGTGTAATGGTTGGTGTGTGGCGAGGATTTTTGCGCGTAGTTTTACGAAGATCTGTGGTTAACCACCCCTGGGAACTAGCAGTCTTGATCCAAAAATTCGTTGCTAGGCTAGTGATATTTCTTTAGGACAAAAGAAATAGAAGCCTTAGCAACCGATCGACTCAGTTAACTTGGGCTTTAGCTGTAACCAACCAATAAAATCAGACAAATAATATGCAGTGAATATTGACAAAAAAAAAACTTCCTTTTTAAATCATTGTCTTTGTTAACCATGGTCAACAAAACTAAGCGGTATCAAATTCTATTGAAATGCAATTGGGAGATTCAAGTAAGAATTTTTTTTGAAAAAAATTGGTCAGTCTCCGTGAAGTTTTTGATCGAAACGATTCGTTCAGCCGTCTCAAATTGACGATTTTAAATATTTTACTGAGTTTTTTTTATTATCGATATGAAATCAAGAACTTTTTAATTTAAACATTAGCCATTTTCGTCGGTTTAATCTGAGAATTTCCTCGTTTTCTATCCATTATCTTAGCGTTATTTTTTTTCTATAGACATGAAGTGTGAAACGCAATCATTTTTTTATTATTATAAACTAAAGTCAATTTTTTTGTGGCAAATAAAGAAAAACAAATTTCCTAAAACTAAAATAAAAGTTCTAAGTATAAAATTAGGTGAATGTTAGTTACTATAGGAAAGTAGAATATAAAGGATTAAAATCTGTATAAATAGAGTGTGCATAAATTAATATTAAAACTAACAAAGAATTATTAATTGACCATAAAATAAAATTATCATGCACTGAATTAAATCCATAAAATCAAACAGGCAAATTTTTCTAAACGTGCTAAATTTTCAAAAGAGTGCTAAGAATTTCAAAAAGTGCAACAAATAAAATACAGTAAAACACATACACAAGTGTCTAAATAAAAAGCAAGCTACAAGGTGGTTAAAATCTACAACAATGCGTGAACTACAGATCGTATAATAAAGCATAAATTTTAATCTACGATATTGTGACTAAACTTAAAAACTAATGAGACGGTTGAACTAAATTAAATATATGTATTGACAAATAAACCTGCGATATAAAATATCAAACAACAACGGTGACCAAATCATGCGAACTGTAAATTACAGTTCACCCTTCATTTTTACTTCAACTTCAATTCACGGAGACGCGGCGAAACAAAACAGAGGATATTTTTTTTTCGTGTTAATTTAAAATTCATCGCATCAGATTCTGACGGACGGTCAGACCACATGAAATTTCCTAAACACTGACGGACATGCAACAGAATTTAAGGATCCCAACGCAACATGAAGCTGTTTCTTCGATCAACAATTTCATCATGCTAAGGTTAGCCCGCAATCATCATTTTGCATAAAAGATTAAGAATTCTACCTAAATAAAAACAAATAATAAAGTTTCAAAGGACATTAAATTAAAATTTTTAAATACTAAACACATTAATTGAAAACAACCTATTAAAATTTTAAGGACGAATTAAATAAAAAAAAAAAAAATTATAACTAATAATTCTAAGAATATATAAAAAAGAAGTAGGTTAAGTTAACTGGGCTGGTTAAATATTATATTTGTCTATTTTAGTATAAGGAATTATCTCATAGATTTGAATTATTTTTGATTAGGAAATTAGCCAGTTTAGATTTGGATATTAATATTAATTCAGAAATTACAATTGTTTAGCTTTTCATGTAATATACTCAGAACTTTTTCTTTATCTCAATATAGTGTTTTTCTTATTTCACGTGCATTTCTTTTCATTTGCCATTTTTTTCAGATGATTTGATTTTCAGATTGGGTAATGCTTTTAAGGCAAAAATGATTGATTTTAATTAAGTGGAATTTGTAGAGAGTGAGTGCCCGGAGTAAAGATGGCAGGAGGGACCAGGAGAACGAGGATGTGATCGTGTGAGCGGTATTATGTGATTTTTTATCGGTATTAAGGGGCTCATCGGGTTGGGGTTGCCCGAGATGCAATTTTGGTCTGGGACTTTTGTCTTGGTAAAGGGGTGGGCTCAACTTCCTGTCAGATCTATCCGAAATCATTAAATTTCCTTCTTTTTCGAATCCGTGATTACCTAGAGCGGTGAGTAAGGTAAGACTTTCTCTTCTCCAGCCGTTCTGTCACAATCTATAAGGCATACCGACTTTTATTGTGTGGATTCCTGTAGGAGAAAACCCATGACCCGCCTGAAGAGCTAGCTCAGGTATGCCTCCTCCTTAAAACAGAATCCGCCCGTGCCAGATGCAGAGTGTGAAGAGGCGTCACACTCGAACCATCCAGCACTGTGTCACCACAAGACTGACAGACTGACAGACTGACAGACTGACAGACTGACAGACTGACAGACTGACAGACTGACAGACTGACAGACTGACAGACTGACAGACTGACAGACTGACAGACTGACAGACTGACAGACTGACAGACTGACAGACTGACAGACTGACAGACTGACAGACTGACAGACTGACAGACTGACAGACTGACAGACTGACAGACTGACAGACTGACAGACTGACAGACTGACAGACTGACAGACTGACAGACTGACAGACTGACAGACTGACAGACTGACAGACTGACAGACTGACAGACTGACAGACTGACAGACTGACAGACTGACAGACTGACAGACTGACAGACTGACAGACTGACAGACTGACAGACTGACAGACTGACAGACTGACAGACTGACAGACTGACAGACTGACAGACTGACAGACTGACAGACTGACAGACTGACAGACTGACAGACTGACAGACTGACAGACTGACAGACTGACAGACTGACAGACTGACAGACTGACAGACTGACAGACTGACAGACTGACAGACTGACAGACTGACAGACTGACAGACTGACAGACTGACAGACTGACAGACTGACAGACTGACAGACTGACAGACTGACAGACTGACAGACTGACAGACTGACAGACTGACAGACTGACAGACTGACAGACTGACAGACTGACAGACTGACAGACTGACAGACTGACAGACTGACAGACTGACAGACTGACAGACTGACAGACTGACAGACTGACAGACTGACAGACTGACAGACTGACAGACTGACAGACTGACAGACTGACAGACTGACAGACTGACAGACTGACAGACTGACAGACTGACAGACTGACAGACTGACAGACTGACAGACTGACAGACTGACAGACTGACAGACTGACAGACTGACAGACTGACAGACTGACAGACTGACAGACTGACAGACTGACAGACTGACAGACTGACAGACTGACAGACTGACAGACTGACAGACTGACAGACTGACAGACTGACAGACTGACAGACTGACAGACTGACAGACTGACAGACTGACAGACTGACAGACTGACAGACTGACAGACTGACAGACTGACAGACTGACAGACTGACAGACTGACAGACTGACAGACTGACAGACTGACAGACTGACAGACTGACAGACTGACAGACTGACAGACTGACAGACTGACAGACTGACAGACTGACAGACTGACAGACTGACAGACTGACAGACTGACAGACTGACAGACTGACAGACTGACAGACTGACAGACTGACAGACTGACAGACTGACAGACTGACAGACTGACAGACTGACAGACTGACAGACTGACAGACTGACAGACTGACAGACTGACAGACTGACAGACTGACAGACTGACAGACTGACAGACTGACAGACTGACAGACTGACAGACTGACAGACTGACAGACTGACAGACTGACAGACTGACAGACTGACAGACTGACAGACTGACAGACTGACAGACTGACAGACTGACAGACTGACAGACTGACAGACTGACAGACTGACAGACTGACAGACTGACAGACTGACAGACTGACAGACTGACAGACTGACAGACTGACAGACTGACAGACTGACAGACTGACAGACTGACAGACTGACAGACTGACAGACTGACAGACTGACAGACTGACAGACTGACAGACTGACAGACTGACAGACTGACAGACTGACAGACTGACAGACTGACAGACTGACAGACTGACAGACTGACAGACTGACAGACTGACAGACTGACAGACTGACAGACTGACAGACTGACAGACTGACAGACTGACAGACTGACAGACTGACAGACTGACAGACTGACAGACTGACAGACTGACAGACTGACAGACTGACAGACTGACAGACTGACAGACTGACAGACTGACAGACTGACAGACTGACAGACTGACAGACTGACAGACTGACAGACTGACAGACTGACAGACTGACAGACTGACAGACTGACAGACTGACAGACTGACAGACTGACAGACTGACAGACTGACAGACTGACAGACTGACAGACTGACAGACTGACAGACTGACAGACTGACAGACTGACAGACTGACAGACTGACAGACTGACAGACTGACAGACTGACAGACTGACAGACTGACAGACTGACAGACTGACAGACTGACAGACTGACAGACTGACAGACTGACAGACTGACAGACTGACAGACTGACAGACTGACAGACTGACAGACTGACAGACTGACAGACTGACAGACTGACAGACTGACAGACTGACAGACTGACAGACTGACAGACTGACAGACTGACAGACTGACAGACTGACAGACTGACAGACTGACAGACTGACAGACTGACAGACTGACAGACTGACAGACTGACAGACTGACAGACTGACAGACTGACAGACTGACAGACTGACAGACTGACAGACTGACAGACTGACAGACTGACAGACTGACAGACTGACAGACTGACAGACTGACAGACTGACAGACTGACAGACTGACAGACTGACAGACTGACAGACTGACAGACTGACAGACTGACAGACTGACAGACTGACAGACTGACAGACTGACAGACTGACAGACTGACAGACTGACAGACTGACAGACTGACAGACTGACAGACTGACAGACTGACAGACTGACAGACTGACAGACTGACAGACTGACAGACTGACAGACTGACAGACTGACAGACTGACAGACTGACAGACTGACAGACTGACAGACTGACAGACTGACAGACTGACAGACTGACAGACTGACAGACTGACAGACTGACAGACTGACAGACTGACAGACTGACAGACTGACAGACTGACAGACTGACAGACTGACAGACTGACAGACTGACAGACTGACAGACTGACAGACTGACAGACTGACAGACTGACAGACTGACAGACTGACAGACTGACAGACTGACAGACTGACAGACTGACAGACTGACAGACTGACAGACTGACAGACTGACAGACTGACAGACTGACAGACTGACAGACTGACAGACTGACAGACTGACAGACTGACAGACTGACAGACTGACAGACTGACAGACTGACAGACTGACAGACTGACAGACTGACAGACTGACAGACTGACAGACTGACAGACTGACAGACTGACAGACTGACAGACTGACAGACTGACAGACTGACAGACTGACAGACTGACAGACTGACAGACTGACAGACTGACAGACTGACAGACTGACAGACTGACAGACTGACAGACTGACAGACTGACAGACTGACAGACTGACAGACTGACAGACTGACAGACTGACAGACTGACAGACTGACAGACTGACAGACTGACAGACTGACAGACTGACAGACTGACAGACTGACAGACTGACAGACTGACAGACTGACAGACTGACAGACTGACAGACTGACAGACTGACAGACTGACAGACTGACAGACTGACAGACTGACAGACTGACAGACTGACAGACTGACAGACTGACAGACTGACAGACTGACAGACTGACAGACTGACAGACTGACAGACTGACAGACTGACAGACTGACAGACTGACAGACTGACAGACTGACAGACTGACAGACTGACAGACTGACAGACTGACAGACTGACAGACTGACAGACTGACAGACTGACAGACTGACAGACTGACAGACTGACAGACTGACAGACTGACAGACTGACAGACTGACAGACTGACAGACTGACAGACTGACAGACTGACAGACTGACAGACTGACAGACTGACAGACTGACAGACTGACAGACTGACAGACTGACAGACTGACAGACTGACAGACTGACAGACTGACAGACTGACAGACTGACAGACTGACAGACTGACAGACTGACAGACTGACAGACTGACAGACTGACAGACTGACAGACTGACAGACTGACAGACTGACAGACTGACAGACTGACAGACTGACAGACTGACAGACTGACAGACTGACAGACTGACAGACTGACAGACTGACAGACTGACAGACTGACAGACTGACAGACTGACAGACTGACAGACTGACAGACTGACAGACTGACAGACTGACAGACTGACAGACTGACAGACTGACAGACTGACAGACTGACAGACTGACAGACTGACAGACTGACAGACTGACAGACTGACAGACTGACAGACTGACAGACTGACAGACTGACAGACTGACAGACTGACAGACTGACAGACTGACAGACTGACAGACTGACAGACTGACAGACTGACAGACTGACAGACTGACAGACTGACAGACTGACAGACTGACAGACTGACAGACTGACAGACTGACAGACTGACAGACTGACAGACTGACAGACTGACAGACTGACAGACTGACAGACTGACAGACTGACAGACTGACAGACTGACAGACTGACAGACTGACAGACTGACAGACTGACAGACTGACAGACTGACAGACTGACAGACTGACAGACTGACAGACTGACAGACTGACAGACTGACAGACTGACAGACTGACAGACTGACAGACTGACAGACTGACAGACTGACAGACTGACAGACTGACAGACTGACAGACTGACAGACTGACAGACTGACAGACTGACAGACTGACAGACTGACAGACTGACAGACTGACAGACTGACAGACTGACAGACTGACAGACTGACAGACTGACAGACTGACAGACTGACAGACTGACAGACTGACAGACTGACAGACTGACAGACTGACAGACTGACAGACTGACAGACTGACAGACTGACAGACTGACAGACTGACAGACTGACAGACTGACAGACTGACAGACTGACAGACTGACAGACTGACAGACTGACAGACTGACAGACTGACAGACTGACAGACTGACAGACTGACAGACTGACAGACTGACAGACTGACAGACTGACAGACTGACAGACTGACAGACTGACAGACTGACAGACTGACAGACTGACAGACTGACAGACTGACAGACTGACAGACTGACAGACTGACAGACTGACAGACTGACAGACTGACAGACTGACAGACTGACAGACTGACAGACTGACAGACTGACAGACTGACAGACTGACAGACTGACAGACTGACAGACTGACAGACTGACAGACTGACAGACTGACAGACTGACAGACTGACAGACTGACAGACTGACAGACTGACAGACTGACAGACTGACAGACTGACAGACTGACAGACTGACAGACTGACAGACTGACAGACTGACAGACTGACAGACTGACAGACTGACAGACTGACAGACTGACAGACTGACAGACTGACAGACTGACAGACTGACAGACTGACAGACTGACAGACTGACAGACTGACAGACTGACAGACTGACAGACTGACAGACTGACAGACTGACAGACTGACAGACTGACAGACTGACAGACTGACAGACTGACAGACTGACAGACTGACAGACTGACAGACTGACAGACTGACAGACTGACAGACTGACAGACTGACAGACTGACAGACTGACAGACTGACAGACTGACAGACTGACAGACTGACAGACTGACAGACTGACAGACTGACAGACTGACAGACTGACAGACTGACAGACTGACAGACTGACAGACTGACAGACTGACAGACTGACAGACTGACAGACTGACAGACTGACAGACTGACAGACTGACAGACTGACAGACTGACAGACTGACAGACTGACAGACTGACAGACTGACAGACTGACAGACTGACAGACTGACAGACTGACAGACTGACAGACTGACAGACTGACAGACTGATGACAGACTGACAGACTGACAGACTGACAGACTGACAGACTGACAGACTGACAGACTGACAGACTGACAGACTGACAGACTGACAGACTGACAGACTGACAGACTGACAGACTGACAGACTGACAGACTGACAGACTGACAGACTGACAGACTGACAGACTGACAGACTGACAGACTGACAGACTGACAGACTGACAGACTGACAGACTGACAGACTGACAGACTGACAGACTGACAGACTGACAGACTGACAGACTGACAGACTGACAGACTGACAGACTGACAGACTGACAGACTGACAGACTGACAGACTGACAGACTGACAGACTGACAGACTGACAGACTGACAGACTGACAGACTGACAGACTGACAGACTGACAGACTGACAGACTGACAGACTGACAGACTGACAGACTGACAGACTGACAGACTGACAGACTGACAGACTGACAGACTGACAGACTGACAGACTGACAGACTGACAGACTGACAGACTGACAGACTGACAGACTGACAGACTGACAGACTGACAGACTGACAGACTGACAGACTGACAGACTGACAGACTGACAGACTGACAGACTGACAGACTGACAGACTGACAGACTGACAGACTGACAGACTGACAGACTGACAGACTGACAGACTGACAGACTGACAGACTGACAGACTGACAGACTGACAGACTGACAGACTGACAGACTGACAGACTGACAGACTGACAGACTGACAGACTGACAGACTGACAGACTGACAGACTGACAGACTGACAGACTGACAGACTGACAGACTGACAGACTGACAGACTGACAGACTGACAGACTGACAGACTGACAGACTGACAGACTGACAGACTGACAGACTGACAGACTGACAGACTGACAGACTGACAGACTGACAGACTGACAGACTGACAGACTGACAGACTGACAGACTGACAGACTGACAGACTGACAGACTGACAGACTGACAGACTGACAGACTGACAGACTGACAGACTGACAGACTGACAGACTGACAGACTGACAGACTGACAGACTGACAGACTGACAGACTGACAGACTGACAGACTGACAGACTGACAGACTGACAGACTGACAGACTGACAGACTGACAGACTGACAGACTGACAGACTGACAGACTGACAGACTGACAGACTGACAGACTGACAGACTGACAGACTGACAGACTGACAGACTGACAGACTGACAGACTGACAGACTGACAGACTGACAGACTGACAGACTGACAGACTGACAGACTGACAGACTGACAGACTGACAGACTGACAGACTGACAGACTGACAGACTGACAGACTGACAGACTGACAGACTGACAGACTGACAGACTGACAGACTGACAGACTGACAGACTGACAGACTGACAGACTGACAGACTGACAGACTGACAGACTGACAGACTGACAGACTGACAGACTGACAGACTGACAGACTGACAGACTGACAGACTGACAGACTGACAGACTGACAGACTGACAGACTGACAGACTGACAGACTGACAGACTGACAGACTGACAGACTGACAGACTGACAGACTGACAGACTGACAGACTGACAGACTGACAGACTGACAGACTGACAGACTAGACTGACAGACTGACAGACTGACAGACTGACAGACTGACAGACTGACAGACTGACAGACTGACAGACTGACAGACTGACAGACTGACAGACTGACAGACTGACAGACTGACAGACTGACAGACTGACAGACTGACAGACTGACAGACTGACAGACTGACAGACTGACAGACTGACAGACTGACAGACTGACAGACTGACAGACTGACAGACTGACAGACTGACAGACTGACAGACTGACAGACTGACAGACTGACAGACTGACAGACTGACAGACTGACAGACTGACAGACTGACAGACTGACAGACTGACAGACTGACAGACTGACAGACTGACAGACTGACAGACTGACAGACTGACAGACTGACAGACTGACAGACTGACAGACTGACAGACTGACAGACTGACAGACTGACAGACTGACAGACTGACAGACTGACAGACTGACAGACTGACAGACTGACAGACTGACAGACTGACAGACTGACAGACTGACAGACTGACAGACTGACAGACTGACAGACTGACAGACTGACAGACTGACAGACTGACAGACTGACAGACTGACAGACTGACAGACTGACAGACTGACAGACTGACAGACTGACAGACTGACAGACTGACAGACTGACAGACTGACAGACTGACAGACTGACAGACTGACAGACTGACAGACTGACAGACTGACAGACTGATGACAGACTGACAGACTGACAGACTGACAGACTGACAGACTGACAGACTGACAGACTGACAGACTGACAGACTGACAGACTGACAGACTGACAGACTGACAGACTGACAGACTGACAGACTGACAGACTGACAGACTGACAGACTGACAGACTGACAGACTGACAGACTGACAGACTGACAGACTGACAGACTGACAGACTGACAGACTGACAGACTGACAGACTGACAGACTGACAGACTGACAGACTGACAGACTGACAGACTGACAGACTGACAGACTGACAGACTGACAGACTGACAGACTGACAGACTGACAGACTGACAGACTGACAGACTGACAGACTGACAGACTGACAGACTGACAGACTGACAGACTGACAGACTGACAGACTGACAGACTGACAGACTGACAGACTGACAGACTGACAGACTGACAGACTGACAGACTGACAGACTGACAGACTGACAGACTGACAGACTGACAGACTGACAGACTGACAGACTGACAGACTGACAGACTGACAGACTGACAGACTGACAGACTGACAGACTGACAGACTGACAGACTGACAGACTGACAGACTGACAGACTGACAGACTGACAGACTGACAGACTGACAGACTGACAGACTGACAGACTGACAGACTGACAGACTGACAGACTGACAGACTGACAGACTGACAGACTGACAGACTGACAGACTGACAGACTGACAGACTGACAGACTGACAGACTGACAGACTGACAGACTGACAGACTGACAGACTGACAGACTGACAGACTGACAGACTGACAGACTGACAGACTGACAGACTGACAGACTGACAGACTGACAGACTGACAGACTGACAGACTGACAGACTGACAGACTGACAGACTGACAGACTGACAGACTGACAGACTGACAGACTGACAGACTGACAGACTGACAGACTGACAGACTGACAGACTGACAGACTGACAGACTGACAGACTGACAGACTGACAGACTGACAGACTGACAGACTGACAGACTGACAGACTGACAGACTGACAGACTGACAGACTGACAGACTGACAGACTGACAGACTGACAGACTGACAGACTGACAGACTGACAGACTGACAGACTGACAGACTGACAGACTGACAGACTGACAGACTGACAGACTGACAGACTGACAGACTGACAGACTGACAGACTGACAGACTGACAGACTGACAGACTGACAGACTGACAGACTGACAGACTGACAGACTGACAGACTGACAGACTGACAGACTGACAGACTGACAGACTGACAGACTGACAGACTGACAGACTGACAGACTGACAGACTGACAGACTGACAGACTGACAGACTGACAGACTGACAGACTGACAGACTGACAGACTGACAGACTGACAGACTGACAGACTGACAGACTGACAGACTGACAGACTGACAGACTGACAGACTGACAGACTGACAGACTGACAGACTGACAGACTGACAGACTGACAGACTGACAGACTGACAGACTGACAGACTGACAGACTGACAGACTGACAGACTGACAGACTGACAGACTGACAGACTGACAGACTGACAGACTGACAGACTGACAGACTGACAGACTGACAGACTGACAGACTGACAGACTGACAGACTGACAGACTGACAGACTGACAGACTGACAGACTGACAGACTGACAGACTGACAGACTGACAGACTGACAGACTGACAGACTGACAGACTGACAGACTGACAGACTGACAGACTGACAGACTGACAGACTGACAGACTGACAGACTGACAGACTGACAGACTGACAGACTGACAGACTGACAGACTGACAGACTGACAGACTGACAGACTGACAGACTGACAGACTGACAGACTGACAGACTGACAGACTGACAGACTGACAGACTGACAGACTGACAGACTGACAGACTGACAGACTGACAGACTGACAGACTGACAGACTGACAGACTGACAGACTGACAGACTGACAGACTGACAGACTGACAGACTGACAGACTGACAGACTGACAGACTGACAGACTGACAGACTGACAGACTGACAGACTGACAGACTGACAGACTGACAGACTGACAGACTGACAGACTGACAGACTGACAGACTGACAGACTGACAGACTGACAGACTGACAGACTGACAGACTGACAGACTGACAGACTGACAGACTGACAGACTGACAGACTGACAGACTGACAGACTGACAGACTGACAGACTGACAGACTGACAGACTGACAGACTGACAGACTGACAGACTGACAGACTGACAGACTGACAGACTGACAGACTGACAGACTGACAGACTGACAGACTGACAGACTGACAGACTGACAGACTGACAGACTGACAGACTGACAGACTGACAGACTGACAGACTGACAGACTGACAGACTGACAGACTGACAGACTGACAGACTGACAGACTGACAGACTGACAGACTGACAGACTGACAGACTGACAGACTGACAGACTGACAGACTGACAGACTGACAGACTGACAGACTGACAGACTGACAGACTGACAGACTGACAGACTGACAGACTGACAGACTGACAGACTGACAGACTGACAGACTGACAGACTGACAGACTGACAGACTGACAGACTGACAGACTGACAGACTGACAGACTGACAGACTGACAGACTGACAGACTGACAGACTGACAGACTGACAGACTGACAGACTGACAGACTGACAGACTGACAGACTGACAGACTGACAGACTGACAGACTGACAGACTGACAGACTGACAGACTGACAGACTGACAGACTGACAGACTGACAGACTGACAGACTGACAGACTGACAGACTGACAGACTGACAGACTGACAGACTGACAGACTGACAGACTGACAGACTGACAGACTGACAGACTGACAGACTGACAGACTGACAGACTGACAGACTGACAGACTGACAGACTGACAGACTGACAGACTGACAGACTGACAGACTGACAGACTGACAGACTGACAGACTGACAGACTGACAGACTGACAGACTGACAGACTGACAGACTGACAGACTGACAGACTGACAGACTGACAGACTGACAGACTGACAGACTGACAGACTGACAGACTGACAGACTGACAGACTGACAGACTGACAGACTGACAGACTGACAGACTGACAGACTGACAGACTGACAGACTGACAGACTGACAGACTGACAGACTGACAGACTGACAGACTGACAGACTGACAGACTGACAGACTGACAGACTGACAGACTGACAGACTGACAGACTGACAGACTGACAGACTGACAGACTGACAGACTGACAGACTGACAGACTGACAGGACAGACTGACAGACTGACAGACTGACAGACTGACAGACTGACAGACTGACAGACTGACAGACTGACAGACTGACAGACTGACAGACTGACAGACTGACAGACTGACAGACTGACAGACTGACAGACTGACAGACTGACAGACTGACAGACTGACAGACTGACAGACTGACAGACTGACAGACTGACAGACTGACAGACTGACAGACTGACAGACTGACAGACTGACAGACTGACAGACTGACAGACTGACAGACTGACAGACTGACAGACTGACAGACTGACAGACTGACAGACTGACAGACTGACAGACTGACAGACTGACAGACTGACAGACTGACAGACTGACAGACTGACAGACTGACAGACTGACAGACTGACAGACTGACAGACTGACAGACTGACAGACTGACAGACTGACAGACTGACAGACTGACAGACTGACAGACTGACAGACTGACAGACTGACAGACTGACAGACTGACAGACTGACAGACTGACAGACTGACAGACTGACAGACTGACAGACTGACAGACTGACAGACTGACAGACTGACAGACTGACAGACTGACAGACTGACAGACTGACAGACTGACAGACTGACAGACTGACAGACTGACAGACTGACAGACTGACAGACTGACAGACTGACAGACTGACAGACTGACAGACTGACAGACTGACAGACTGACAGACTGACAGACTGACAGACTGACAGACTGACAGACTGACAGACTGACAGACTGACAGACTGACAGACTGACAGACTGACAGACTGACAGACTGACAGACTGACAGACTGACAGACTGACATGACAGACTGACAGACTGACAGACTGACAGACTGACAGACTGACAGACTGACAGACTGACAGACTGACAGACTGACAGACTGACAGACTGACAGACTGACAGACTGACAGACTGACAGACTGACAGACTGACAGACTGACAGACTGACAGACTGACAGACTGACAGACTGACAGACTGACAGACTGACAGACTGACAGACTGACAGACTGACAGACTGACAGACTGACAGACTGACAGACTGACAGACTGACAGACTGACAGACTGACAGACTGACAGACTGACAGACTGACAGACTGACAGACTGACAGACTGACAGACTGACAGACTGACAGACTGACAGACTGACAGACTGACAGACTGACAGACTGACAGACTGACAGACTGACAGACTGACAGACTGACAGACTGACAGACTGACAGACTGACAGACTGACAGACTGACAGACTGACAGACTGACAGACTGACAGACTGACAGACTGACAGACTGACAGACTGACAGACTGACAGACTGACAGACTGACAGACTGACAGACTGACAGACTGACAGACTGACAGACTGACAGACTGACAGACTGACAGACTGACAGACTGACAGACTGACAGACTGACAGACTGACAGACTGACAGACTGACAGACTGACAGACTGACAGACTGACAGACTGACAGACTGACAGACTGACAGACTGACAGACTGACAGACTGACAGACTGACAGACTGACAGACTGACAGACTGACAGACTGACAGACTGACAGACTGACAGACTGACAGACTGACAGACTGACAGACTGACAGACTGACAGACTGACAGACTGACAGACTGACAGACTGACAGACTGACAGACTGACAGACTGACAGACTGACAGACTGACAGACTGACAGACTGACAGACTGACAGACTGACAGACTGACAGACTGACAGACTGACAGACTGACAGACTGACAGACTGACAGACTGACAGACTGACAGACTGACAGACTGACAGACTGACAGACTGACAGACTGACAGACTGACAGACTGACAGACTGACAGACTGACAGACTGACAGACTGACAGACTGACAGACTGACAGACTGACAGACTGACAGACTGACAGACTGACAGACTGACAGACTGACAGACTGACAGACTGACAGACTGACAGACTGACAGACTGACAGACTGACAGACTGACAGACTGACAGACTGACAGACTGACAGACTGACAGACTGACAGACTGACAGACTGACAGACTGACAGACTGACAGACTGACAGACTGACAGACTGACAGACTGACAGACTGACAGACTGACAGACTGACAGACTGACAGACTGACAGACTGACAGACTGACAGACTGACAGACTGACAGACTGACAGACTGACAGACTGACAGACTGACAGACTGACAGACTGACAGACTGACAGACTGACAGACTGACAGACTGACAGACTGACAGACTGACAGACTGACAGACTGACAGACTGACAGACTGACAGACTGACAGACTGACAGACTGACAGACTGACAGACTGACAGACTGACAGACTGACAGACTGACAGACTGACAGACTGACAGACTGACAGACTGACAGACTGACAGACTGACAGACTGACAGACTGACAGACTGACAGACTGACAGACTGACAGACTGACAGACTGACAGACTGACAGACTGACAGACTGACAGACTGACAGACTGACAGACTGACAGACTGACAGACTGACAGACTGACAGACTGACAGACTGACAGACTGACAGACTGACAGACTGACAGACTGACAGACTGACAGACTGACAGACTGACAGACTGACAGACTGACAGACTGACAGACTGACAGACTGACAGACTGACAGACTGACAGACTGACAGACTGACAGACTGACAGACTGACAGACTGACAGACTGACAGACTGACAGACTGACAGACTGACAGACTGACAGACTGACAGACTGACAGACTGACAGACTGACAGACTGACAGACTGACAGACTGACAGACTGACAGACTGACAGACTGACAGACTGACAGACTGACAGACTGACAGACTGACAGACTGACAGACTGACAGACTGACAGACTGACAGACTGACAGACTGACAGACTGACAGACTGACAGACTGACAGACTGACAGACTGACAGACTGACAGACTGACAGACTGACAGACTGACAGACTGACAGACTGACAGACTGACAGACTGACAGACTGACAGACTGACAGACTGACAGACTGACAGACTGACAGACTGACAGACTGACAGACTGACAGACTGACAGACTGACAGACTGACAGACTGACAGACTGACAGACTGACAGACTGACAGACTGACAGACTGACAGACTGACAGACTGACAGACTGACAGACTGACAGACTGACAGACTGACAGACTGACAGACTGACAGACTGACAGACTGACAGACTGACAGACTGACAGACTGACAGACTGACAGACTGACAGACTGACAGACTGACAGACTGACAGACTGACAGACTGACAGACTGACAGACTGACAGACTGACAGACTGACAGACTGACAGACTGACAGACTGACAGACTGACAGACTGACAGACTGACAGACTGACAGACTGACAGACTGACAGACTGACAGACTGACAGACTGACAGACTGACAGACTGACAGACTGACAGACTGACAGACTGACAGACTGACAGACTGACAGACTGACAGACTGACAGACTGACAGACTGACAGACTGACAGACTGACAGACTGACAGACTGACAGACTGACAGACTGACAGACTGACAGACTGACAGACTGACAGACTGACAGACTGACAGACTGACAGACTGACAGACTGACAGACTGACAGACTGACAGACTGACAGACTGACAGACTGACAGACTGACAGACTGACAGACTGACAGACTGACAGACTGACAGACTGACAGACTGACAGACTGACAGACTGACAGACTGACAGACTGACAGACTGACAGACTGACAGACTGACAGACTGACAGACTGACAGACTGACAGACTGACAGACTGACAGACTGACAGACTGACAGACTGACAGACTGACAGACTGACAGACTGACAGACTGACAGACTGACAGACTGACAGACTGACAGACTGACAGACTGACAGACTGACAGACTGACAGACTGACAGACTGACAGACTGACAGACTGACAGACTGACAGACTGACAGACTGACAGACTGACAGACTGACAGACTGACAGACTGACAGACTGACAGACTGACAGACTGACAGACTGACAGACTGACAGACTGACAGACTGACAGACTGACAGACTGACAGACTGACAGACTGACAGACTGACAGACTGACAGACTGACAGACTGACAGACTGACAGACTGACAGACTGACAGACTGACAGACTGACAGACTGACAGACTGACAGACTGACAGACTGACAGACTGACAGACTGACAGACTGACAGACTGACAGACTGACAGACTGACAGACTGACAGACTGACAGACTGACAGACTGACAGACTGACAGACTGACAGACTGACAGACTGACAGACTGACAGACTGACAGACTGACAGACTGACAGACTGACAGACTGACAGACTGACAGACTGACAGACTGACAGACTGACAGACTGACAGACTGACAGACTGACAGACTGACAGACTGACAGACTGACAGACTGACAGACTGACAGACTGACAGACTGACAGACTGACAGACTGACAGACTGACAGACTGACAGACTGACAGACTGACAGACTGACAGACTGACAGACTGACAGACTGACAGACTGACAGACTGACAGACTGACAGACTGACAGACTGACAGACTGACAGACTGACAGACTGACAGACTGACAGACTGACAGACTGACAGACTGACAGACTGACAGACTGACAGACTGACAGACTGACAGACTGACAGACTGACAGACTGACAGACTGACAGACTGACAGACTGACAGACTGACAGACTGACAGACTGACAGACTGACAGACTGACAGACTGACAGACTGACAGACTGACAGACTGACAGACTGACAGACTGACAGACTGACAGACTGACAGACTGACAGACTGACAGACTGACAGACTGACAGACTGACAGACTGACAGACTGACAGACTGACAGACTGACAGACTGACAGACTGACAGACTGACAGACTGACAGACTGACAGACTGACAGACTGACAGACTGACAGACTGACAGACTGACAGACTGACAGACTGACAGACTGACAGACTGACAGACTGACAGACTGACAGACTGACAGACTGACAGACTGACAGACTGACAGACTGACAGACTGACAGACTGACAGACTGACAGACTGACAGACTGACAGACTGACAGACTGACAGACTGACAGACTGACAGACTGACAGACTGACAGACTGACAGACTGACAGACTGACAGACTGACAGACTGACAGACTGACAGACTGACAGACTGACAGACTGACAGACTGACAGACTGACAGACTGACAGACTGACAGACTGACAGACTGACAGACTGACAGACTGACAGACTGACAGACTGACAGACTGACAGACTGACAGACTGACAGACTGACAGACTGACAGACTGACAGACTGACAGACTGACAGACTGACAGACTGACAGACTGACAGACTGACAGACTGACAGACTGACAGACTGACAGACTGACAGACTGACAGACTGACAGACTGACAGACTGACAGACTGACAGACTGACAGACTGACAGACTGACAGACTGACAGACTGACAGACTGACAGACTGACAGACTGACAGACTGACAGACTGACAGACTGACAGACTGACAGACTTGAAACGTGCGCATTTTAAATATATTTAAATTTTCTTTTTTTTCTTAAATAATAAGTTAAGTTGCGAAAGTCTTCGGTCATCCGCAAGCAAAAAAAAAATATATAATAAGATTATTTAAAGGGCTCTCTACCCCTATTTCTAAACTATGGACAAAGCGAAAATAAAATACCATACGGCAGTTATAAATATTTCAGCTTAGCAACAAAATTTGTATTCTATCGTATAGAACTCAAAATTCTATCGTATAGAACAAATACAAAAAAAAACATTCGGTGGATAATGTCAAAAGGGAAGGAGAGGGGAAGAAATCTAGAACGATCCAAAAAAAAAAAAAAGCGAGTAGTCTTGAAGAGTCGTTAGAAAGAATTGGAGTTGAATTTCGTACAGTCGACGTAAAAGTTTCGATAAAAAAAAAAAAGAGAATTTTTCTTAAATAATAAAGTAAATAAGTGGTTTATTACACATATGTAGACAATAATATTAACAATAATATAAAAAAGTAGTAATATAAACTATTTGTGAATCGAGATTAGCTCCCATAGTGATACAGTTATTTTGCTTTCCTTTTTATTCATTATTATTTTTCTATAAAACATTAAAAAAAAGGGAATTAATTATCAATCATATATGTGTATAAACAGATTTAAATGAGAATTATATTTAATAATAAACAAACATATATAAAAAGGAACAAGAAAACGTGCTAAATTTCGAGTTAAAATAAGAGGTCCTTGTGAAATTCGAACCTAATAAACGATAGTCAAGAAGCAGTTAAGCTTCAAAAGCAAAATTGTTACAAAAAAAAAGGAAGTGCTTGGAAAGAAATCCTAAACAAGAAGTCATCACGAGGCGAGGAGAGCAGAAACGCGCCAGCAGAACGCGCCAGCAGAAACGCAGCAACAGAACGCGCCAGCAAAACGCGCCTGGAATCTGGATTGTGGTCGCAGATCGCTCAACAGGAAGCAGACTATGTTTTAAGGAGACGAAGTTGGCACGCTGATAAGTACCCATTAGTTTTTTTTTGATAATTTTGAATTTGTGTAAGGTTAGGAAACTAGAATTAACATTGTAAAAAGAAAAGAATTTAAGTAATCAGGTTTAGATAGGGCTTATGAATAATTGAATAAAAGTGCAAGACACATAAAAGAATTACAAAAAAACAAGATCGAATCTTTTATTGAGCGGGCGAAATTCGCAAAATTTTTATTTTCAGCATCATACGTAACGTTTTCTTTTCTCCTTTCTTTTTTTTTCTCCAAACATTGGAATGGTTACGAGATCGCCTAGTTTTCTTAATTAAAATGTCTTCTTAATAGTTTTATTGAAGGGGAAGACAGTTAAAGGACGATGATTACAAAATAAGGTTAAAATAATATAAAAGGGGTAATTGCTGGAGTAGTAACAACGCATAAAATCGGGAGGATAAAAGAGGACTCAAAACATCGGAGTTCCGAGGGATACCAGAAAAGAAAGGCATTATTCGGCAGTGATAGGCATATCGGGTCCCGCAATATAAATTTTTTTGTGGTCTCCAGAAAATCTATGTCACCAGAACCCCCCCATTTTCCCTGAGCGTAAGCTGGCACACGCGGTATGCGGTGACACTGGCGGGATTTCCTGGACATTTTGGGTAAAACCATAATGAACGTCACAAAAATGGCGCCCAACGTGGGGCCCGAAGCAAGACATTCAGCTTCATAGCCAGATGAAATTCATTAGATAAAGCACTGAAACGTACACAACGACGATATTACATTGAAATTTTGGATTACATTTTGCAGTAGTAAAGGAGCGCCGTTGATCCTAGCTGAAAAAAAATATATATTCAAACTAGAGCTCACAGTAAGCCAAAAATAACGATAATAAATTACTGAAACAATAAGTGAGTCGGGAGTAGTAGTCTACTTCGGAATCCTATATAAAAAAAAAAAAAAAAAAACTTGCCTTGTGGACAATTGATCGATTTAACGAAGAGCGGTTCTTCGTGATAAACTCAGTTGAAGCAAAAGCAAAGAAACACATTTAACTAATATCATCGAACTAGAACCAGTTGTCTGGTTTAAAGTCTGAAAATTAGTTATCATTATCCAACAAAGTACAGACGAAAGACGTGACTATTTGACGATAGCAAAATCTTTTGAACAAAAGTGCCGAAAATGCTTTTTTTTCTGTGAAAACAAGTAAACAAACAGTCATTTTGTAATTGTCGTCTTCAGCTGTTTTCCCCGAATTATTATGAAATTGCATCAATACTTATATATATATAAAATTAAATAGAAGTTAAGTTCGCTGAAATCGTTTACAATTTATAGTTTATTTTCGCTTTTTCCATTTAAACACGAAAGATTAGTCCATTGGATAAGGGTTCCCTTTTCATATTCATTTACATTTTACGTTAAATCGGAAATATTCTTTTATTAATACAAAACAAAGACCTGAATTATGGATATTAAATTATTGATAGAAGATGAATTAGGAGTAGAAAGAGCCATTCGAGGTTTAGTTAATCCGGAGGACTATGAAAGACTACCTCAGATCCTTCAAGAAGAAATAGAGGGTAAACGGGATTTACCGACGCAAGTGCATCACATTCGGTCGGCAAATTCCGAAATTGGGGAATGTGGATCGAAACTAGAACAGTTAATTCAAATAGTTGATCAGGGTATACGTGAAACTGACGAGGAAATCCTATTTCGAGGGAAAACGCGATTATTTCATTTGCAAGGTAGACTCAAAAGACTTGCCAATTATGCACCTTCGATTAAAGCAACCACTGAACGAATGCTAAGAGATACAAGCGAACAAATCAAAAGAATCACCGATTTTCGTTCCAATGTCGCTTCCGGAGGATCAGAGTTAGCTACTGATCTCCTCGCAGGTCCTCTTCCAGCGCCACCACCCCCACAACAAATCAAAACAAACACGGCAATCGATAATCGCAAACATGAGGGAGCTATTCCGAAAACTAGTGTGTATAAAAACCAAAATCAAAGTAATAGCATACTACGTTCCGTACCCAACCCAATTGGGGAAAGTCTTGATAACAGTGCGTATGAAAACCCGTATAAACATTTCCAAAGGAATTACAATCGCGGTAGAAGTCATTTTCGCGGAGAAAAAAGTAGAGGTGGACCACCATTCACATCCACCACAATAGATACAGCAACTGATACTCCTTTTCCAAGAACAGTGCAAGCGAACAACGCATTTGAAATCTCTTCTGCTTCGAATCCCGTCGAGGTAACTCCAAATAACTATATTCGTGGTCCCAATCCAGTTATACACTGGAAAATAAGATTTGGGCAAGGTGGCTCACTTTCCATCGACGATTTCCTATTTCGCGTGGAAACCCTAGCTGCGGCCGATAGAGTGTCTTTAAGTTCATTGGTCAATAATATGCATTATGTAGTGGACGGAAAGGCAGCGGAATGGTATTGGTTATACAGGCGTAAAAACCCGGGGGTAAATTGGGAGTCCTTAAAAACAGCAATGCTACGTGAATTTCGAGACCAAACTTCTGACCGTGAGTTAAGAAAAATCATCGAAAGTCGCAGACAAGGTCCTCGCGAAACTTTCTCTGATTTCCGTTTAGCAGTCGAAAGCCTGTCGATCAGAATGATAAATCCTCTGTCCGATACCGAACTCGTGGATATCCTTCGCGGCAATATGCGACCAAATCTGCAAACACAATTAGCCTTGCACAACATAAACAGTCTTGACCAACTACAGGACTTGTGCAAAAAGTTAGAAAAACTGTGGGCAAAGTTAAGAATAAATTCCGATACCCCACCTACCCGTAATTTCGTCTATGAAATTAACGATCAACAGGAATCGTTTAATCAGGATAACGATGAATACGAAGTTGCGGAAATGAGCAACTCGAAAACAAACAATGAGTATATTATATGTTGGAATTGCAAAGATTTCGGCCATATCTTTTTCGATTGTCCATCACCGCCGCTACACGTTTTCTGCTACGGGTGTGGTGATGAAGGGGTTCTAAAGCGAAACTGCCAAAAATGTCGTTCGGGAAACCGAAACCCGGGTCAGATGCGTCCTGGAGCGTCCGGCCCGTATGCCCAACAAACATCACAGTCGATACTTACCAGGACGAACCCAAACCAAACTCACTTTACTCGCCAAACAAAAGAAAAGTAAAAGCTTTTCAAAAATCCCACAATAAAGAACATAATACGTCATCTATATTACAAAATAAAAGTCTTGCGACTAAAACTAATAAAAAAAATCGTTTTGCCAGATCCTTAAGATATTTCCGCACTAAAAAAACTGTTTATAAAGCTCTAAACGAAGCCAGCCTTCCAAAAGAAAATGATATACGTCCGTTTGCTAAAGTTAATCTTTTAGGATGCAATATGGTCGGACTATTAGATAGCGGCGCCTCTATTACATGCTTAGGCAAAGGGAGTTTAGAATTCTTGTCCAATCTTAAAATACCCTACAAGAAAATTAATTCACAATTACACACGGCCGATGGGTCAAAGCAAACCATCATAGGCTATATCACAACCGATATCTCTTACAATGGGAAAACCAAAAATATGATCATATATATTGTTCCAAGTCTCAGTAGAGAACTCTTTTTGGGTATAGATTTTTGGAAGGTCTTCAATATAGCCCCAATTATGGTGGACGAAATATCCCTAACAAATGAAGAAGACCCCAATATCCATACGTTAGAACCCACTGAAAAAATCCGCTTAGAGGAAGTCATTGATGAATTCCCATCTTTTGCCAAACAAGGACTTGGACGAACGAATATACTCACACATTCCATAGATGTTGGCGATTGCAAGCCGATAAAACAAAGATATTATCCGGTGTCCCCTGCAATGCAACGTGTAATAGACGAAGAGCTAGAGCGTATGATCGGGATGAACGTAATAGAGAGATCCGACAGTCCATGGGCATCTCCAGTAGTAGTGGTACGAAAAGCTAATGGAAAGCCGAGGTTTTGCCTAGATTTCAGAAAAGTTAATTTAGTAACAAAAAAATACGCTTACCCTCTGCCACATATCAATGGCATCTTAAGTCGTATACCAAACTCCACATTCATAAGTCGTATCGACCTTAAAGATGCGTATTGGCAAATCCCCTTGGATGAAAGCTCCAAGGAAATAACCGCGTTTGTAGTGCCAAACAGAGGTCTTTATCAATTTAAAGTCATGCCTTTTGGCATTTCGAACGGTTCGCAAAGGATGTGTGAGTTAATGGAAAAGGTAATACCATACGAACTACACAATCAGGTCTTTGTATACTTAGACGATTTATTGGTATTGTCCGACGGTCTGGACTCTCATTTGAAATTACTCTCACAGGTCGCAAACTGTTTGAAAAGATCTGGACTAACTATAAACGTTGAAAAGAGCCAATTTTGTGTCAAAAGCGTCAAATACCTAGGATATATTATCGGCGAGGGAGGCATACGGACAGATCCGGATAAAGTAAAGGCGATTCGTGATTTTCCATCTCCTTCAAATATGCGCCAAATCCGTCGCTTCCTAGGCATGGCTGGGTGGTATAGACGATTTATTCAGGACTATGCAACGCTAGTTACCCCTATCACAAATTTATTGTCGAAGGAAGCGAAGGAAAAATGGAATGCGAAAGCTGAAGAGGCGTTCACAAAAATTAAAGAATGCCTCACGAGCGCACCCATTCTCGCATTTCCCGATTTTACGAAAAGCTTTTGTATTCAATGCGACGCTAGTTCCACAGGAGTGGGAGCAGTCTTATTCCAGAAGTCGGACTTGGGAGCCGAAAACCCCATCGAGTATATGTCGCAGAAGCTTAACTCCGCCCAAAAAAAATTACAGCGCGACAGAGCTCGAGTGTTTAGCCGCTATTCTTGCTGTGAAGAAATTTCGGGCTTACATAGAAGGGTCGAAATTTAAAATCATAACAGACCACGCGAGTCTAAAGTGGCTAATGTCGCAACGGGAGTTAAGCGGGCGATTGGCTCGATGGAGCCTCAAGCTCCAAGGTCATGATTTTGAAATCGAGCACAGAAAAGGGTCTCAAAACGTCGTGCCCGATGCTCTTTCGAGGATGTTTGGAGACGAGCTCGATTGGGATATCACGAATGAAATAAATTTGCACGATGAAGCTTTTGAGGAAGAAACGTATAAACGAGTGATGGAAAAGATCTGTCAGCACGCAGAAAAATTACCAGATTTTAAGATAATGGAGCAAAGGATATATAAGCGAACTATCCCCGACGACTCTTGCACAGAAAACCCATGGAAGCTATACGTACCGGTAGAACTCCGTAATACCCTAATAAAACAATGTCATGATTTACCTTCGTCAGGCCATTGCGGTATGCACAAGGCTATCGAAAAACTTCGGCGAAAATACTATTGGCCGCGCTTGGCGGCTGACGTAAAGGAATATATATCTACATGCCAAGTATGTAAAGAATGTAAAGCCACTAACCAAATTTTAAGACCTCCCATGGGGGCAATTACTATCGCGTGCAGGCCATGGCAAAGAATATATGTCGACCTTGTCGGACCACTACCGCGATCGAAAAAGGGGCACTCTTACATCTTAGTTGTTTTGGATAATTTTTCAAAATTTTCCCTCCTCAAACCGCTCCGTAAGGCTACCACGGCAAACATAATAGATTTTCTGACTAATAGCGTCTTCGATTTATTTGGGGTCCCCGAAAATATCCTTTCCGACAATGGCCCACAATTCACGTCGAAAGAATTTCTAGCATTCCTAAAAAAATATGGGGTTGCTCACACACTCACGGCGATTTATTCACCTCAAGTTAATGCCACTGAGAGGGTGAATCGTACCTTAATATCCGCGATACGAGCGTACATAAAAACAGATCAACGCAATTGGGACAATAATTTAAGTGAAATCGGGTCGGCACTACGAAACTTGAGCCACGAATCAACCAAGCACACGCCATACTATTTACTGTTCGGTAGACATTTCGTCTCACATGGGTCCGAGTATAAATTACTCCGCGAATTGGATAAACTAGATACCGGCGAACTTCGGTCCTTATCACTGAACGATCAACATCAAATTCGTCAAACGGAAGTGATGCATCACTTACGAAAGGCTCAGGAACGTCATGCAAAAACTTATAATTTACGAAGTAGGCCAGTAGAATTTCAGGCAGGGCAAATAGTGTATCGCAGAAATTTTACCCAGAGCGATGCTTCCAAATTCTATAATGCAAAGCTAGCAAAGAAATTTCTAAAAAGCCGCGTTCGCTCAAGAAAGGGTAACAGTTGCTATGAAATTGAAGATCTTAACGGCAAGTTGATGGGGGTATACCATGCAAAGGACCTCAAATGTTAAAGGTTCAAACACACAAAAAAAAATTAGATTAAAAAAAAAAATAAAATAAAGAATAAAATTTAAAAAAAAATAAATTAATAAATGATAAAAGCTTAAATTATCAGAAAAGATGATATTCGAGTTCAGGGTCAGTGGGTCGAGTTTTTTCCTAAAGTCGCTATTTTCCATCTCCATCGCTACCCGAGACGGTTGTAGACTCTGGAGATGTGGTGAAACGTGCGCATTTTAAATATATTTAAATTTTCTTTTTTTTCTTAAATAATAAGTTAAGTTGCGAAAGTCTTCGGTCATCCGCAAGCAAAAAAAAAATATATAATAAGAGTATTTAAAGGGCTCTCTACCCCTATTTCTAAACTATGGACAAAGCGAAAATAAAATACCATACGGCAGTTATAAATATTTCAGCTTAGCAACAAAATTTGTATTCTATCGTATAGAACTCAAAATTCTATCGTATAGAACAAATACAAAAAAAAACATTCGGTGGATAATGTCAAAAGGGAAGGAGAGGGGAAGAAATCTAGAACGATCCAAAAAAAAAAAAAAGCGAGTAGTCTTGAAGAGTCGTTAGAAAGAATTGGAGTTGAATTTCGTACAGTCGACGTAAAAGTTTCGATAAAAAAAAAAAAGAGAATTTTTCTTAAATAATAAAGTAAATAAGTGGTTTATTACACATATGTAGACAATAATATTAACAATAATATAAAAAAGTAGTAATATAAACTATTTGTGAATCGAGATTAGCTCCCATAGTGATACAGTTATTTTGCTTTCCTTTTTATTCATTATTATTTTTCTATAAAACATTAAAAAAAAGGGAATTAATTATCAATCATATATGTGTATAAACAGATTTAAATGAGAATTATATTTAATAATAAACAAACATATATAAAAAGGAACAAGAAAACGTGCTAAATTTCGAGTTAAAATAAGAGGTCCTTGTGAAATTCGAACCTAATAAACGATAGTCAAGAAGCAGTTAAGCTTCAAAAGCAAAATTGTTACAAAAAAAAAGGAAGTGCTTGGAAAGAAATCCTAAACAAGAAGTCATCACGAGGCGAGGAGAGCAGAAACGCGCCAGCAGAACGCGCCAGCAGAAACGCAGCAACAGAACGCGCCAGCAAAACGCGCCTGGAATCTGGATTGTGGTCGCAGATCGCTCAACAGGAAGCAGACTATGTTTTAAGGAGACGAAGTTGGCACGCTGATAAGTACCCATTAGTTTTTTTTTTGATAATTTTGAATTTGTGTAAGGTTAGGAAACTAGAATTAACATTGTAAAAAGAAAAGAATTTAAGTAATCAGGTTTAGATAGGGCTTATGAATAATTGAATAAAAGTGCAAGACACATAAAAGAATTACAAAAAAACAAGATCGAATCTTTTATTGAGCGGGCGAAATTCGCAAAATTTTTATTTTCAGCATCATACGTAACGTTTTCTTTTCTCCTTTCTTTTTTTTTCTCCAAACATTGGAATGGTTACGAGATCGCCTAGTTTTCTTAATTAAAATGTCTTCTTAATAGTTTTATTGAAGGGGAAGACAGTTAAAGGACGATGATTACAAAATAAGGTTAAAATAATATAAAAGGGGTAATTGCTGGAGTAGTAACAACGCATAAAATCGGGAGGATAAAAGAGGACTCAAAACATCGGAGTTCCGAGGGATACCAGAAAAGAAAGGCATTATTCGGCAGTGATAGGCATATCGGGTCCCGCAATATAAATTTTTTTGTGGTCTCCAGAAAATCTATGTCACCAGAACCCCCCCATTTTCCCTGAGCGTAAGCTGGCACACGCGGTATGCGGTGACACTGGCGGGATTTCCTGGACATTTTGGGTAAAACCATAATGAACGTCACAGACTGACAGACTGACAGACTGACAGACTGACAGACTGACAGACTGACAGACTGACAGACTGACAGACTGACAGACTGACAGACTGACAGACTGACAGACTGACAGACTGACAGACTGACAGACTGACAGACTGACAGACTGACAGACTGACAGACTGACAGACTGACAGACTGACAGACTGACAGACTGACAGACTGACAGACTGACAGACTGACAGACTGACAGACTGACAGACTGACAGACTGACAGACTGACAGACTGACAGACTGACAGACTGACAGACTGACAGACTGACAGACTGACAGACTGACAGACTGACAGACTGACAGACTGACAGACTGACAGACTGACAGACTGACAGACTGACAGACTGACAGACTGACAGACTGACAGACTGACAGACTGACAGACTGACAGACTGACAGACTGACAGACTGACAGACTGACAGACTGACAGACTGACAGACTGACAGACTGACAGACTGACAGACTGACAGACTGACAGACTGACAGACTGACAGACTGACAGACTGACAGACTGACAGACTGACAGACTGACAGACTGACAGACTGACAGACTGACAGACTGACAGACTGACAGACTGACAGACTGACAGACTGACAGACTGACAGACTGACAGACTGACAGACTGACAGACTGACAGACTGACAGACTGACAGACTGACAGACTGACAGACTGACAGACTGACAGACTGACAGACTGACAGACTGACAGACTGACAGACTGACAGACTGACAGACTGACAGACTGACAGACTGACAGACTGACAGACTGACAGACTGACAGACTGACAGACTGACAGACTGACAGACTGACAGACTGACAGACTGACAGACTGACAGACTGACAGACTGACAGACTGACAGACTGACAGACTGACAGACTGACAGACTGACAGACTGACAGACTGACAGACTGACAGACTGACAGACTGACAGACTGACAGACTGACAGACTGACAGACTGACAGACTGACAGACTGACAGACTGACAGACTGACAGACTGACAGACTGACAGACTGACAGACTGACAGACTGACAGACTGACAGACTGACAGACTGACAGACTGACAGACTGACAGACTGACAGACTGACAGACTGACAGACTGACAGACTGACAGACTGACAGACTGACAGACTGACAGACTGACAGACTGACAGACTGACAGACTGACAGACTGACAGACTGACAGACTGACAGACTGACAGACTGACAGACTGACAGACTGACAGACTGACAGACTGACAGACTGACAGACTGACAGACTGACAGACTGACAGACTGACAGACTGACAGACTGACAGACTGACAGACTGACAGACTGACAGACTGACAGACTGACAGACTGACAGACTGACAGACTGACAGACTGACAGACTGACAGACTGACAGACTGACAGACTGACAGACTGACAGACTGACAGACTGACAGACTGACAGACTGACAGACTGACAGACTGACAGACTGACAGACTGACAGACTGACAGACTGACAGACTGACAGACTGACAGACTGACAGACTGACAGACTGACAGACTGACAGACTGACAGACTGACAGACTGACAGACTGACAGACTGACAGACTGACAGACTGACAGACTGACAGACTGACAGACTGACAGACTGACAGACTGACAGACTGACAGACTGACAGACTGACAGACTGACAGACTGACAGACTGACAGACTGACAGACTGACAGACTGACAGACTGACAGACTGACAGACTGACAGACTGACAGACTGACAGACTGACAGACTGACAGACTGACAGACTGACAGACTGACAGACTGACAGACTGACAGACTGACAGACTGACAGACTGACAGACTGACAGACTGACAGACTGACAGACTGACAGACTGACAGACTGACAGACTGACAGACTGACAGACTGACAGACTGACAGACTGACAGACTGACAGACTGACAGACTGACAGACTGACAGACTGACAGACTGACAGACTGACAGACTGACAGACTGACAGACTGACAGACTGACAGACTGACAGACTGACAGACTGACAGACTGACAGACTGACAGACTGACAGACTGACAGACTGACAGACTGACAGACTGACAGACTGACAGACTGACAGACTGACAGACTGACAGACTGACAGACTGACAGACTGACAGACTGACAGACTGACAGACTGACAGACTGACAGACTGACAGACTGACAGACTGACAGACTGACAGACTGACAGACTGACAGACTGACAGACTGACAGACTGACAGACTGACAGACTGACAGACTGACAGACTGACAGACTGACAGACTGACAGACTGACAGACTGACAGACTGACAGACTGACAGACTGACAGACTGACAGACTGACAGACTGACAGACTGACAGACTGACAGACTGACAGACTGACAGACTGACAGACTGACAGACTGACAGACTGACAGACTGACAGACTGACAGACTGACAGACTGACAGACTGACAGACTGACAGACTGACAGACTGACAGACTGACAGACTGACAGACTGACAGACTGACAGACTGACAGACTGACAGACTGACAGACTGACAGACTGACAGACTGACAGACTGACAGACTGACAGACTGACAGACTGACAGACTGACAGACTGACAGACTGACAGACTGACAGACTGACAGACTGACAGACTGACAGACTGACAGACTGACAGACTGACAGACTGACAGACTGACAGACTGACAGACTGACAGACTGACAGACTGACAGACTGACAGACTGACAGACTGACAGACTGACAGACTGACAGACTGACAGACTGACAGACTGACAGACTGACAGACTGACAGACTGACAGACTGACAGACTGACAGACTGACAGACTGACAGACTGACAGACTGACAGACTGACAGACTGACAGACTGACAGACTGACAGACTGACAGACTGACAGACTGACAGACTGACAGACTGACAGACTGACAGACTGACAGACTGACAGACTGACAGACTGACAGACTGACAGACTGACAGACTGACAGACTGACAGACTGACAGACTGACAGACTGACAGACTGACAGACTGACAGACTGACAGACTGACAGACTGACAGACTGACAGACTGACAGACTGACAGACTGACAGACTGACAGACTGACAGACTGACAGACTGACAGACTGACAGACTGACAGACTGACAGACTGACAGACTGACAGACTGACAGACTGACAGACTGACAGACTGACAGACTGACAGACTGACAGACTGACAGACTGACAGACTGACAGACTGACAGACTGACAGACTGACAGACTGACAGACTGACAGACTGACAGACTGACAGACTGACAGACTGACAGACTGACAGACTGACAGACTGACAGACTGACAGACTGACAGACTGACAGACTGACAGACTGACAGACTGACAGACTGACAGACTGACAGACTGACAGACTGACAGACTGACAGACTGACAGACTGACAGACTGACAGACTGACAGACTGACAGACTGACAGACTGACAGACTGACAGACTGACAGACTGACAGACTGACAGACTGACAGACTGACAGACTGACAGACTGACAGACTGACAGACTGACAGACTGACAGACTGACAGACTGACAGACTGACAGACTGACAGACTGACAGACTGACAGACTGACAGACTGACAGACTGACAGACTGACAGACTGACAGACTGACAGACTGACAGACTGACAGACTGACAGACTGACAGACTGACAGACTGACAGACTGACAGACTGACAGACTGACAGACTGACAGACTGACAGACTGACAGACTGACAGACTGACAGACTGACAGACTGACAGACTGACAGACTGACAGACTGACAGACTGACAGACTGACAGACTGACAGACTGACAGACTGACAGACTGACAGACTGACAGACTGACAGACTGACAGACTGACAGACTGACAGACTGACAGACTGACAGACTGACAGACTGACAGACTGACAGACTGACAGACTGACAGACTGACAGACTGACAGACTGACAGACTGACAGACTGACAGACTGACAGACTGACAGACTGACAGACTGACAGACTGACAGACTGACAGACTGACAGACTGACAGACTGACAGACTGACAGACTGACAGACTGACAGACTGACAGACTGACAGACTGACAGACTGACAGACTGACAGACTGACAGACTGACAGACTGACAGACTGACAGACTGACAGACTGACAGACTGACAGACTGACAGACTGACAGACTGACAGACTGACAGACTGACAGACTGACAGACTGACAGACTGACAGACTGACAGACTGACAGACTGACAGACTGACAGACTGACAGACTGACAGACTGACAGACTGACAGACTGACAGACTGACAGACTGACAGACTGACAGACTGACAGACTGACAGACTGACAGACTGACAGACTGACAGACTGACAGACTGACAGACTGACAGACTGACAGACTGACAGACTGACAGACTGACAGACTGACAGACTGACAGACTGACAGACTGACAGACTGACAGACTGACAGACTGACAGACTGACAGACTGACAGACTGACAGACTGACAGACTGACAGACTGACAGACTGACAGACTGACAGACTGACAGACTGACAGACTGACAGACTGACAGACTGACAGACTGACAGACTGACAGACTGACAGACTGACAGACTGACAGACTGACAGACTGACAGACTGACAGACTGACAGACTGACAGACTGACAGACTGACAGACTGACAGACTGACAGACTGACAGACTGACAGACTGACAGACTGACAGACTGACAGACTGACAGACTGACAGACTGACAGACTGACAGACTGACAGACTGACAGACTGACAGACTGACAGACTGACAGACTGACAGACTGACAGACTGACAGACTGACAGACTGACAGACTGACAGACTGACAGACTGACAGACTGACAGACTGACAGACTGACAGACTGACAGACTGACAGACTGACAGACTGACAGACTGACAGACTGACAGACTGACAGACTGACAGACTGACAGACTGACAGACTGACAGACTGACAGACTGACAGACTGACAGACTGACAGACTGACAGACTGACAGACTGACAGACTGACAGACTGACAGACTGACAGACTGACAGACTGACAGACTGACAGACTGACAGACTGACAGACTGACAGACTGACAGACTGACAGACTGACAGACTGACAGACTGACAGACTGACAGACTGACAGACTGACAGACTGACAGACTGACAGACTGACAGACTGACAGACTGACAGACTGACAGACTGACAGACTGACAGACTGACAGACTGACAGACTGACAGACTGACAGACTGACAGACTGACAGACTGACAGACTGACAGACTGACAGACTGACAGACTGACAGACTGACAGACTGACAGACTGACAGACTGACAGACTGACAGACTGACAGACTGACAGACTGACAGACTGACAGACTGACAGACTGACAGACTGACAGACTGACAGACTGACAGACTGACAGACTGACAGACTGACAGACTGACAGACTGACAGACTGACAGACTGACAGACTGACAGACTGACAGACTGACAGACTGACAGACTGACAGACTGACAGACTGACAGACTGACAGACTGACAGACTGACAGACTGACAGACTGACAGACTGACAGACTGACAGACTGACAGACTGACAGACTGACAGACTGACAGACTGACAGACTGACAGACTGACAGACTGACAGACTGACAGACTGACAGACTGACAGACTGACAGACTGACAGACTGACAGACTGACAGACTGACAGACTGACAGACTGACAGACTGACAGACTGACAGACTGACAGACTGACAGACTGACAGACTGACAGACTGACAGACTGACAGACTGACAGACTGACAGACTGACAGACTGACAGACTGACAGACTGACAGACTGACAGACTGACAGACTGACAGACTGACAGACTGACAGACTGACAGACTGACAGACTGACAGACTGACAGACTGACAGACTGACAGACTGACAGACTGACAGACTGACAGACTGACAGACTGACAGACTGACAGACTGACAGACTGACAGACTGACAGACTGACAGACTGACAGACTGACAGACTGACAGACTGACAGACTGACAGACTGACAGACTGACAGACTGACAGACTGACAGACTGACAGACTGACAGACTGACAGACTGACAGACTGACAGACTGACAGACTGACAGACTGACAGACTGACAGACTGACAGACTGACAGACTGACAGACTGACAGACTGACAGACTGACAGACTGACAGACTGACAGACTGACAGACTGACAGACTGACAGACTGACAGACTGACAGACTGACAGACTGACAGACTGACAGACTGACAGACTGACAGACTGACAGACTGACAGACTGACAGACTGACAGACTGACAGACTGACAGACTGACAGACTGACAGACTGACAGACTGACAGACTGACAGACTGACAGACTGACAGACTGACAGACTGACAGACTGACAGACTGACAGACTGACAGACTGACAGACTGACAGACTGACAGACTGACAGACTGACAGACTGACAGACTGACAGACTGACAGACTGACAGACTGACAGACTGACAGACTGACAGACTGACAGACTGACAGACTGACAGACTGACAGACTGACAGACTGACAGACTGACAGACTGACAGACTGACAGACTGACAGACTGACAGACTGACAGACTGACAGACTGACAGACTGACAGACTGACAGACTGACAGACTGACAGACTGACAGACTGACAGACTGACAGACTGACAGACTGACAGACTGACAGACTGACAGACTGACAGACTGACAGACTGACAGACTGACAGACTGACAGACTGACAGACTGACAGACTGACAGACTGACAGACTGACAGACTGACAGACTGACAGACTGACAGACTGACAGACTGACAGACTGACAGACTGACAGACTGACAGACTGACAGACTGACAGACTGACAGACTGACAGACTGACAGACTGACAGACTGACAGACTGACAGACTGACAGACTGACAGACTGACAGACTGACAGACTGACAGACTGACAGACTGACAGACTGACAGACTGACAGACTGACAGACTGACAGACTGACAGACTGACAGACTGACAGACTGACAGACTGACAGACTGACAGACTGACAGACTGACAGACTGACAGACTGACAGACTGACAGACTGACAGACTGACAGACTGACAGACTGACAGACTGACAGACTGACAGACTGACAGACTGACAGACTGACAGACTGACAGACTGACAGACTGACAGACTGACAGACTGACAGACTGACAGACTGACAGACTGACAGACTGACAGACTGACAGACTGACAGACTGACAGACTGACAGACTGACAGACTGACAGACTGACAGACTGACAGACTGACAGACTGACAGACTGACAGACTGACAGACTGACAGACTGACAGACTGACAGACTGACAGACTGACAGACTGACAGACTGACAGACTGACAGACTGACAGACTGACAGACTGACAGACTGACAGACTGACAGACTGACAGACTGACAGACTGACAGACTGACAGACTGACAGACTGACAGACTGACAGACTGACAGACTGACAGACTGACAGACTGACAGACTGACAGACTGACAGACTGACAGACTGACAGACTGACAGACTGACAGACTGACAGACTGACAGACTGACAGACTGACAGACTGACAGACTGACAGACTGACAGACTGACAGACTGACAGACTGACAGACTGACAGACTGACAGACTGACAGACTGACAGACTGACAGACTGACAGACTGACAGACTGACAGACTGACAGACTGACAGACTGACAGACTGACAGACTGACAGACTGACAGACTGACAGACTGACAGACTGACAGACTGACAGACTGACAGACTGACAGACTGACAGACTGACAGACTGACAGACTGACAGACTGACAGACTGACAGACTGACAGACTGACAGACTGACAGACTGACAGACTGACAGACTGACAGACTGACAGACTGACAGACTGACAGACTGACAGACTGACAGACTGACAGACTGACAGACTGACAGACTGACAGACTGACAGACTGACAGACTGACAGACTGACAGACTGACAGACTGACAGACTGACAGACTGACAGACTGACAGACTGACAGACTGACAGACTGACAGACTGACAGACTGACAGACTGACAGACTGACAGACTGACAGACTGACAGACTGACAGACTGACAGACTGACAGACTGACAGACTGACAGACTGACAGACTGACAGACTGACAGACTGACAGACTGACAGACTGACAGACTGACAGACTGACAGACTGACAGACTGACAGACTGACAGACTGACAGACTGACAGACTGACAGACTGACAGACTGACAGACTGACAGACTGACAGACTGACAGACTGACAGACTGACAGACTGACAGACTGACAGACTGACAGACTGACAGACTGACAGACTGACAGACTGACAGACTGACAGACTGACAGACTGACAGACTGACAGACTGACAGACTGACAGACTGACAGACTGACAGACTGACAGACTGACAGACTGACAGACTGACAGACTGACAGACTGACAGACTGACAGACTGACAGACTGACAGACTGACAGACTGACAGACTGACAGACTGACAGACTGACAGACTGACAGACTGACAGACTGACAGACTGACAGACTGACAGACTGACAGACTGACAGACTGACAGACTGACAGACTGACAGACTGACAGACTGACAGACTGACAGACTGACAGACTGACAGACTGACAGACTGACAGACTGACAGACTGACAGACTGACAGACTGACAGACTGACAGACTGACAGACTGACAGACTGACAGACTGACAGACTGACAGACTGACAGACTGACAGACTGACAGACTGACAGACTGACAGACTGACAGACTGACAGACTGACAGACTGACAGACTGACAGACTGACAGACTGACAGACTGACAGACTGACAGACTGACAGACTGACAGACTGACAGACTGACAGACTGACAGACTGACAGACTGACAGACTGACAGACTGACAGACTGACAGACTGACAGACTGACAGACTGACAGACTGACAGACTGACAGACTGACAGACTGACAGACTGACAGACTGACAGACTGACAGACTGACAGACTGACAGACTGACAGACTGACAGACTGACAGACTGACAGACTGACAGACTGACAGACTGACAGACTGACAGACTGACAGACTGACAGACTGACAGACTGACAGACTGACAGACTGACAGACTGACAGACTGACAGACTGACAGACTGACAGACTGACAGACTGACAGACTGACAGACTGACAGACTGACAGACTGACAGACTGACAGACTGACAGACTGACAGACTGACAGACTGACAGACTGACAGACTGACAGACTGACAGACTGACAGACTGACAGACTGACAGACTGACAGACTGACAGACTGACAGACTGACAGACTGACAGACTGACAGACTGACAGACTGACAGACTGACAGACTGACAGACTGACAGACTGACAGACTGACAGACTGACAGACTGACAGACTGACAGACTGACAGACTGACAGACTGACAGACTGACAGACTGACAGACTGACAGACTGACAGACTGACAGACTGACAGACTGACAGACTGACAGACTGACAGACTGACAGACTGACAGACTGACAGACTGACAGACTGACAGACTGACAGACTGACAGACTGACAGACTGACAGACTGACAGACTGACAGACTGACAGACTGACAGACTGACAGACTGACAGACTGACAGACTGACAGACTGACAGACTGACAGACTGACAGACTGACAGACTGACAGACTGACAGACTGACAGACTGACAGACTGACAGACTGACAGACTGACAGACTGACAGACTGACAGACTGACAGACTGACAGACTGACAGACTGACAGACTGACAGACTGACAGACTGACAGACTGACAGACTGACAGACTGACAGACTGACAGACTGACAGACTGACAGACTGACAGACTGACAGACTGACAGACTGACAGACTGACAGACTGACAGACTGACAGACTGACAGACTGACAGACTGACAGACTGACAGACTGACAGACTGACAGACTGACAGACTGACAGACTGACAGACTGACAGACTGACAGACTGACAGACTGACAGACTGACAGACTGACAGACTGACAGACTGACAGACGACTGACAGACTGACAGACTGACAGACTGACAGACTGACAGACTGACAGACTGACAGACTGACAGACTGACAGACTGACAGACTGACAGACTGACAGACTGACAGACTGACAGACTGACAGACTGACAGACTGACAGACTGACAGACTGACAGACTGACAGACTGACAGACTGACAGACTGACAGACTGACAGACTGACAGACTGACAGACTGACAGACTGACAGACTGACAGACTGACAGACTGACAGACTGACAGACTGACAGACTGACAGACTGACAGACTGACAGACTGACAGACTGACAGACTGACAGACTGACAGACTGACAGACTGACAGACTGACAGACTGACAGACTGACAGACTGACAGACTGACAGACTGACAGACTGACAGACTGACAGACTGACAGACTGACAGACTGACAGACTGACAGACTGACAGACTGACAGACTGACAGACTGACAGACTGACAGACTGACAGACTGACAGACTGACAGACTGACAGACTGACAGACTGACAGACTGACAGACTGACAGACTGACAGACTGACAGACTGACAGACTGACAGACTGACAGACTGACAGACTGACAGACTGACAGACTGACAGACTGACAGACTGACAGACTGACAGACTGACAGACTGACAGACTGACAGACTGACAGACTGACAGACTGACAGACTGACAGACTGACAGACTGACAGACTGACAGACTGACAGACTGACAGACTGACAGACTGACAGACTGACAGACTGACAGACTGACAGACTGACAGACTGACAGACTGACAGACTGACAGACTGACAGACTGACAGACTGACAGACTGACAGACTGACAGACTGACAGACTGACAGACTGACAGACTGACAGACTGACAGACTGACAGACTGACAGACTGACAGACTGACAGACTGACAGACTGACAGACTGACAGACTGACAGACTGACAGACTGACAGACTGACAGACTGACAGACTGACAGACTGACAGACTGACAGACTGACAGACTGACAGACTGACAGACTGACAGACTGACAGACTGACAGACTGACAGACTGACAGACTGACAGACTGACAGACTGACAGACTGACAGACTGACAGACTGACAGACTGACAGACTGACAGACTGACAGACTGACAGACTGACAGACTGACAGACTGACAGACTGACAGACTGACAGACTGACAGACTGACAGACTGACAGACTGACAGACTGACAGACTGACAGACTGACAGACTGACAGACTGACAGACTGACAGACTGACAGACTGACAGACTGACAGACTGACAGACTGACAGACTGACAGACTGACAGACTGACAGACTGACAGACTGACAGACTGACAGACTGACAGACTGACAGACTGACAGACTGACAGACTGACAGACTGACAGACTGACAGACTGACAGACTGACAGACTGACAGACTGACAGACTGACAGACTGACAGACTGACAGACTGACAGACTGACAGACTGACAGACTGACAGACTGACAGACTGACAGACTGACAGACTGACAGACTGACAGACTGACAGACTGACAGACTGACAGACTGACAGACTGACAGACTGACAGACTGACAGACTGACAGACTGACAGACTGACAGACTGACAGACTGACAGACTGACAGACTGACAGACTGACAGACTGACAGACTGACAGACTGACAGACTGACAGACTGACAGACTGACAGACTGACAGACTGACAGACTGACAGACTGACAGACTGACAGACTGACAGACTGACAGACTGACAGACTGACAGACTGACAGACTGACAGACTGACAGACTGACAGACTGACAGACTGACAGACTGACAGACTGACAGACTGACAGACTGACAGACTGACAGACTGACAGACTGACAGACTGACAGACTGACAGACTGACAGACTGACAGACTGACAGACTGACAGACTGACAGACTGACAGACTGACAGACTGACAGACTGACAGACTGACAGACTGACAGACTGACAGACTGACAGACTGACAGACTGACAGACTGACAGACTGACAGACTGACAGACTGACAGACTGACAGACTGACAGACTGACAGACTGACAGACTGACAGACTGACAGACTGACAGACTGACAGACTGACAGACTGACAGACTGACAGACTGACAGACTGACAGACTGACAGACTGACAGACTGACAGACTGACAGACTGACAGACTGACAGACTGACAGACTGACAGACTGACAGACTGACAGACTGACAGACTGACAGACTGACAGACTGACAGACTGACAGACTGACAGACTGACAGACTGACAGACTGACAGACTGACAGACTGACAGACTGACAGACTGACAGACTGACAGACTGACAGACTGACAGACTGACAGACTGACAGACTGACAGACTGACAGACTGACAGACTGACAGACTGACAGACTGACAGACTGACAGACTGACAGACTGACAGACTGACAGACTGACAGACTGACAGACTGACAGACTGACAGACTGACAGACTGACAGACTGACAGACTGACAGACTGACAGACTGACAGACTGACAGACTGACAGACTGACAGACTGACAGACTGACAGACTGACAGACTGACAGACTGACAGACTGACAGACTGACAGACTGACAGACTGACAGACTGACAGACTGACAGACTGACAGACTGACAGACTGACAGACTGACAGACTGACAGACTGACAGACTGACAGACTGACAGACTGACAGACTGACAGACTGACAGACTGACAGACTGACAGACTGACAGACTGACAGACTGACAGACTGACAGACTGACAGACTGACAGACTGACAGACTGACAGACTGACAGACTGACAGACTGACAGACTGACAGACTGACAGACTGACAGACTGACAGACTGACAGACTGACAGACTGACAGACTGACAGACTGACAGACTGACAGACTGACAGACTGACAGACTGACAGACTGACAGACTGACAGACTGACAGACTGACAGACTGACAGACTGACAGACTGACAGACTGACAGACTGACAGACTGACAGACTGACAGACTGACAGACTGACAGACTGACAGACTGACAGACTGACAGACTGACAGACTGACAGACTGACAGACTGACAGACTGACAGACTGACAGACTGACAGACTGACAGACTGACAGACTGACAGACTGACAGACTGACAGACTGACAGACTGACAGACTGACAGACTGACAGACTGACAGACTGACAGACTGACAGACTGACAGACTGACAGACTGACAGACTGACAGACTGACAGACTGACAGACTGACAGACTGACAGACTGACAGACTGACAGACTGACAGACTGACAGACTGACAGACTGACAGACTGACAGACTGACAGACTGACAGACTGACAGACTGACAGACTGACAGACTGACAGACTGACAGACTGACAGACTGACAGACTGACAGACTGACAGACTGACAGACTGACAGACTGACAGACTGACAGACTGACAGACTGACAGACTGACAGACTGACAGACTGACAGACTGACAGACTGACAGACTGACAGACTGACAGACTGACAGACTGACAGACTGACAGACTGACAGACTGACAGACTGACAGACTGACAGACTGACAGACTGACAGACTGACAGACTGACAGACTGACAGACTGACAGACTGACAGACTGACAGACTGACAGACTGACAGACTGACAGACTGACAGACTGACAGACTGACAGACTGACAGACTGACAGACTGACAGACTGACAGACTGACAGACTGACAGACTGACAGACTGACAGACTGACAGACTGACAGACTGACAGACTGACAGACTGACAGACTGACAGACTGACAGACTGACAGACTGACAGACTGACAGACTGACAGACTGACAGACTGACAGACTGACAGACTGACAGACTGACAGACTGACAGACTGACAGACTGACAGACTGACAGACTGACAGACTGACAGACTGACAGACTGACAGACTGACAGACTGACAGACTGACAGACTGACAGACTGACAGACTGACAGACTGACAGACTGACAGACTGACAGACTGACAGACTGACAGACTGACAGACTGACAGACTGACAGACTGACAGACTGACAGACTGACAGACTGACAGACTGACAGACTGACAGACTGACAGACTGACAGACTGACAGACTGACAGACTGACAGACTGACAGACTGACAGACTGACAGACTGACAGACTGACAGACTGACAGACTGACAGACTGACAGACTGACAGACTGACAGACTGACAGACTGACAGACTGACAGACTGACAGACTGACAGACTGACAGACTGACAGACTGACAGACTGACAGACTGACAGACTGACAGACTGACAGACTGACAGACTGACAGACTGACAGACTGACAGACTGACAGACTGACAGACTGACAGACTGACAGACTGACAGAC